>JAVIAB010000159.1:6533070-7273888 GCA_032433765.1 Megaustenia siamemsis
CAACCTTCGTTGCGGAGAAGGCACTCGATGATGATTAGGTCACGAACAAGACGGTGCGTTTGAGGTCATCACCGGTTCCCCGTAACTTGTCATGCCATGCAGTGCTGTTTCTGTGGGCCATATTTGTGTTCTTATGGTGATTATAGTGTTGAATTAGTCCTGTAATGTGGTTATGGTTAGTCGAAGGCCCCGTTATCACTGCAAATGAATTAAGATCGATAATTGCTTAACCGCCCGTGCCAGTGGAATCATCGGAATCTCATCTCATTGAAAAATCCAAACAAATAAAGGCAGCTGCAGTGCCCATCATAGCAGCTACAGCACACGCCAAACACAGCTCACGTCTCTGTTCAAAGTGATAATAAACGAAAAGAACGTAGAGCAGTCTGCTGGCACCCGTATCCAATCTTAACTGGGTTCAATGTCCCCAAAGTGGACACATCTTTTGAACAATATCCTCAGTCTGTTCCATCCACGATCTTCCTCTTTTAAGCCCGATTCTTCTCTTTCTTCTATCATCTCCATAGTGTCATGGATGTTGTACATTAATACTGACTCAGAGACAGGGGCGTGTTTGGTACAGGTTTATTCTGCCTGCGATGGTGGGAAATTCAAGGAGATACCGCATTGCCCTACAGAGTGTGGCTCTTGTTCATCCAAGTATGGATATGTCCTCGTTTTGTATTCGTTCCAATCGTTCAATTTGTGCGCGGCTGAAAAATGGAATCACCAGTGCATGCTTAATAACCGAAACCCACGGTGTTTGATACAAGAAGATGCTGTTCACAGTCTGCAGCTACCATTACCACTGGGGGCGAGAGGCCTTTCCTAGCCTTCGTTAAATCATTATTTATGTTCTGGGTAGAAGCAAGATTGCGATCAAACTGTATTCCCGGGTACCGTAATGTGTGCGTCCTCACAACAACGTCTGAACGCATGTTCACTATTGGTGCTGATGTGTTAACAATACTGTTATTTAGGGAGAACCATGTCAAAGCTGCCTTGGCAGGTAAAAGCGAGTTAATTAGTCGGGTATAGAATGTGAACTTACAACCGTGAATATATTGCTGCCTGGCTCATTGAGTTAGAGAAAGAACAATGGCCAATACGTCTCTGAATAGTGATATTGGAAAAAAATGTATTTGTCACGTCGATCTCGGTGACTGGGGGGTGGGGACAAGACTTCAATCGCCAACAGAACAGAGAATGATCCGCGGCACATAGTCGATTGTTGACGTCAGGATTGGCGAACGACAGAGCTGATCAAGATGGACTAACAGTTCTATCCAAATGATGGGAAAAAGCTACCTTATTCTTAAAATGTGCAGAAGTAGGGTGTATTGGGACGAAGGGGTTAACTAATTAAGTAACTAAATGACAACTTGTACATTTATGTTATCATAGTTCTTGTGCTGTGTATCGTTGCAGAGAGAAATAATCTGTGATTATCAGGCCTTCGTGTCGCTTGAATTGTTGTCCTGTAGAATGTATTTTGATTCTTCAGTCTATTAATCTCTTTTGCTCTGTAGCCGGACACTTTCATGTCATTGAAATACGCTGGAGCTGCAGTTTGAGTGGATTTCATTCTTGTCATTTGACTCTTTGTTGTTTAATATATAATATAATAGGGTGACCATTTTTTTCCCATTGTTTCCGGGGACATTTGTCATATTTTTTACATTTCAGAGGATTTTTTTGCTTATTTCTGAGACTGTCCCACAAAATCGGGGACGAACGATATATATATATATATATGTGTGTGTGTGTGTGTACATATATATATTTATTTATATATATATTTATAATATGTGTGGGTGGGTGTGTGACTGTGTGTCTGTCTATCTATTGACCTTTCGAGCCGTAACCGGCCCATAGGGCGTAGACCAAGATACACCTTCTCCTATATGAATTTTTGTTCTAGCAGTTTTCTTTTAAAGATATTTTATTAAATCTCGCCATCTGTCTCTGTTCTGTGCAAGCAGTTCTATCTCATTGAGGGAGCCGATTCCTGCTGCTCTTGCCTCTCTCATCAATGTTCTTCTCAGTGTCTCCCTGGGTCTTCCTCTTTTTCTTTTACCTGTTGTTTCCCATATGAGGGCTTGCTTTGCTATTCGATTATTATCTCTTCTCATCACATGTCCAACGTATGACCATCGTCTTTTCTTTATTACTGAAGATATTAGTGGTTGATTGGCGATTTCTCTAATTTCCTCGTTTGTTTTGAATTCGTTCCATTCTATACCAAGTATTTTCCTTAGACATTTATTTTCGAATGCGTTCAACTTTGTTTCTATATCTCTTGTTGTTTTCCAGCTTTCACACGCATACGTAAGGGTTGATAGTACATTTGATTTGTTCCAAGCCAGCGCATTTCGCTTAATCCTAAAATATCTAGATCGTATCTGTCCATCTCGCTCGCGACCTGTGCATGTTTCGTCGGAGCGGCCATTGTTCGCACATTCCAGAATCCTATTTTTGTTGTTGTTTTGGGGCCGAAAAAACTATCACTATTATCTACTGCTAATTTACACATTCTGTATCAGGTCTACGTTTCATTAACAACATCGTTTTTACGATAGCGGCTTGTTAAACCTCTGATCAACGGTTCAATACCAAGCCGGAGAAAAATAATTCCTCCATTTTGGAAACAACCGGAAACAAAAAAAAAAAAAAAAAAAAAAAAAAAAAAAAAAACTGTGACTGTGTGTGCGCAAGAAATTTTGTAGATGCAAAAAAAAGATAACTTTAAATTTCATAATAACTGTTCATTTGCTGTTTGATTTTATTTTTGTGAATATTCACGGTACTTATGCGATACACGCACTTAATGACATTACAATAGCTAGTTGTGCTTCTCAATTTAAAAAAAATATTTAAAATTTAAAAAATTTAAACAACATATAGATATCAATTGCAGTATTAAAGTAATGTTTACAGTACCTTATTTATACTGAAGAGGTTGTTGCCTCGGCGTGGTACTTGTTTTTTGAGTGCATCTTTCTCAAGATCTCATGATTTGAAGCAAGTTTTTCACTGAAGCTTTCACACGATAAATTAAAGTTAGTTTTTACTGTTGGCGACTTTGGCGGGAGATGTCCGGAAAGGCCGGGGCAGGGTTGCCAGATATATTTTTGGATTTTAGGCCAAAAAGTGTTGAAAAAAAGCCAAATTAGGCCAAATAGTCAATTAAAAAGCCAAAAAAAAGGCCAAACATTTCTGCTATACTCACATCACATGAAACTCTCCAGATCAAGATTATTAACGTCATCCGCATCAGAGCTACCTGATTCTACAGCATACAAATTCTCTGATGTAAATTCTTTGAGCATTTTTGCTGATGGGATGAAGTCTTTACAACATTTGTTTGAAAGCAACAGTTCTGCTCTAATCCTGACAATAGAGTCAAGCAAATGCAGTTGCATCTTATTCCTTGCTTTTGTCTTCACTGACGTTACAATGGAGAAAATTCTTTCAACTATGGCATTGCTGCATGGGGTGATCAGACAAGTTAGGGCAAAGTTGGCTAACTCTTTGAATGACTGATGCTGATGTATGCCAATCCAAAACTGTTCACTGTCAGTAGGAAGTCCATCTTTCTTAAACATGGTATCTTCTTTCCAATCAATCAATATAATTTTTCTGTATTGTTCTTCAATAGTGCTGATGTTACTTCCTGCTAGGTGTAAGAAGGGTAAGTCTGAAAACGTTGCTCTCGAAGCTTGATTTAAAATAATCCGAGGACTCAGCTTTGATAGATTTTGAAATATATTACTCGCCGAAGGAAGTCTACATGTTATTTGATTGAGAGCTTCCTCTAGCATACACATACATCTTTCTTTGACATTTTTAATTTCGTGATGAGCGTCAGTGTTGTTGTTCTTTTGTAGGAACGTATTACATTCTGTTAAAAATTTGATACCAAAATCAACTTGATTTATATCCTTTCTTTGTCCATTTGTATCATACAATCTGTTCTGAAGACTTGCCTTTTGTAAAAATAATTCTTGACACAGTTCATGAGGATCAGCTTTAGTTTGTTGAAAAAGGCCATTGAGTCTTTCAAATTCCTGCACAACGGGTGTTGCGAAAACAAAGAACAAGTAATTGTTATAATCTAACATCATGTCCTTTAACAATCGTGCTTTGTATTTTGTGTCAAACTTTGACTGGGCTAATTCAGTACTCATGAAATAAGCCTTTAGCTCTTCCCAATTCATCAGAATATTAAACATAACTTTTCCTCGCACAAGCCATCGAGTAGCTGATGGTTTCTCAAAAGGCAGTGGAGCAGTTCTGGTTGACTCATATTCTGTAGGTGTATTCATCACTGTAAATAATTCTTTGTAGGCTTCTCGTCTTAGGCTACTGTGGGAAAACCATTGCGGTATTTCTGATAGTAAAAATCCTATATTTGACGGTAGCTTAGCTACTGCATAATAAATGCAAAGTGCCAAAGAATGACAAATACATTTCAGCTGTACACATGAAGGAGATACATTTCTTAATCTAGACCACACTGAGTTGTTACAGCCAACCATGTTTGACGCTCCATCTGATGCAAATCCAATGCAATTTGTGAGACTCTGGCCACATTTTTTTATTTCACCATCAATCAAATTAAATATGTTTTCTCCTGTTGCTTCTTGCACGGGAATTAGCCCAAGATACCCTGTTAGAATTTCCTGTTTTCTTTCACTGAAAAACCGAATTAAGATACACAAGTATTTTTGTGTGGAGACATCTGTAGATTCATCTAAAATGATGGCGTATTTCTTGTCCTGAAAGTCATGGATGAGATCCGTTTTTAGTGCTGGCGATATTATATTTTTTATTAAGCATGAACATTTAGTTCTGTGCAATTTGATGTTTCCTAATGTACTGCCCTGGCCATGTGCTGTCATAATTTCACTCAGATGGTCAATTGTGCGAATTGCACAGTGGCAGGTCATGCTTACAGCAATTTGGAGCTCTGCTGTTTTAACTTTATCGTTATTTTGTCTAGGACTTTGAGTGACACTAAGTTGTGTCTGACTATTTGATGGAACTCTCATCATGTGCTTAGATGATTTCTCATGATTTGAGATGTTTCCTCTTTTTGGTACAATCGTACACCGGCAGAGTTTACAATATGCTGCCTCTGATCCATCAGAAGCTTTCATGAGCCATGGGTATGTTTCTTCCCAAATACTATTGTACTTACGATTGCTATCATAAGATGCTTTCCATTTCTTTGATGAAGAAGCCATGAGTAACACAAGTAATATCTTTATCAAACACAGCGTAGACTAATGTAAATAATTAGTCGACTTGTTAAGCGCACGTCCTAGGCACACTCCTGTACGACGACTCACGACTCACGACTAGTCACGACACGTTCGTTTTGTTTCAATTTTGAAAATGAACTATTTTGAAGAATATTCCTAGAATGAAACATTAAGAATTAAGACCTATGGATTCTGAAAGTGAAAGTAATTTGCAAAAGTGCGCCAAATTCTTATTAAAGTCAGATGATTTGATGCATTTTTGGAGCAAAATAATTATATTTTTAAAGAACTTTTACTGAAATTGTGGTTTATACTTTTTTTTTTACTACTGGTTTAGAAAAAAAAGCCAGGAATAAGCCAAAAAACCCAAAAAAGCCAAAGAATTTCTTTAGGCCAAACAAAAACCAAAAAAGCCAGATTTGTGGAATTTGGCCTAAAAAAAGCCAAATTGGCAACCCTGGGCCGGGGTGGGGTGGGGGGGGGGGGGGAGAGTGTCTGCTTTTTAAAAAAAATTAAACCCATCCCAATAGAAGTGAGTGGTGGGAATAGAAGTGACGTAGCACCGCGCTTCAAGAGTTCAAAGAGCTATCTCCGACACAAGGCGTCCAAGTCTTCTCTTTTATCTTCTTGCTAATGCCGCTCAGTCTGGGATAAAGAAACACAACTCAGTAACGTCCTGAGTGATTACTTTAAAAGAGGGCCGATTCCGTGTATGAACATTTATTTATTCACTGAAATCGGGGACAAATTTCTTTCGGGGACAATCCCCGGAAATCGGGGACGAATGGTCACCCTATAATATAATCAATAGCTGGTGTTACGTCTACATGTTTTTCTGATTGACTCAATGCCTCCAGTAATTTGCAGCTTTCCTTCCAAAATTAATTTCGCATGCCATTTTTTGGTACTCCCTGGCAACCCCGGTAACAAGATCTCTGACGTCACTGCCGGCCAGCCAGCATCGTTCCCAGCCTAGGACAGAACCGAGAGCGATCAAATAACAAAGTTAACTTAAAAGTTTGGTGTTTTTTTTTCCCCTTGCGGATAGTTTAAATAGTCTTCGGTAAGTATGTGATTATTGTTATCTACACACGAAATCGGTTGTCTGTTATATGATCCAACTGAAATCGAACTTAATTGTCAAGATTTTATTAACAAATTTTAGTCTAGTCTCTGATTTAACATAATAAAACACACTCCTGACACTGGGGTCAGTCAGTTCTGTTAGACTTAGACTTATCTAAGTTCGAGCATCAGCGTTCTAATGTTCCAAGTTCACGTTCTCAGTGTCTGTTTTATCCGTATCTAGTATCTAGCTTACAGTAGTTTGAAGGTAACAAAAATAAAAAGTAAAGAGCTCCGCGTTATGTTACTGTTATCATATAATATATGGCCCAAGTAGTATTATAGTATATATAGAAAGATAGTATATGATGCAAGATACGATTGAGTGTTAGTGACCATAATTTTTATATACCTGCCTTAGGAACATGGTTTTTCATTGGGGTCATGTGGTTGGTTCTACGCCCGTGCCGCCGCATTACTTTCCCAGAAAAAATCCGGTACCTATTTAAGGCTGGGTGGTGTGAACTCGGAAGCCGTCGATCAGGATCCAACCGGACCTTTAACTAAGACTTTAACTTTAGTTTAGTCATTCATTTACTCATTTAGTTCACTCCACTCACTTTTTTTGCATCAACCAGCTTGATGATAGAACTGAGAACTGGTACTTTGATTAAAATAAATCTCCCAATCAATCAATCCAATTTTTAATTTTTATTATATGAAATAAAAAAAAAAATCATATTTCAGATGGCAGATGGTTTGGTAGCCCTTGCTTGGCTTACAGTTGACTCAACTACATTTTATTTAGTACACTTGACTTACTACTTTGACTTCACTTCAGGTGCAGGAATCCAAAAATAAACTTCAGGTGGTCTGTACTATACAGTGTACAACCAGTCAATTAAAATGAAATTAATTTTAAAAAAAAAGAAATGCAGGATTACCATTATTATTTATTTATTTATTGTTTGCCTTTTGACTATAAAAAGTAATGAATTTTTAAGACTGGTATGGTAATTATCCTAGTTTAAGCACATCATCATCATCAAGTACCGGGCCTGCTGGCGTAGGTGATCATGTCTATCCACAACTTTCGATCTCGGCAGCTATTTATCATTTCTGTTGTTGACCTTCTGCCAAGCCATTCTCTTAAGCTGTCTGTTATTTTTTCTCTTTGCTTCCCTCTATCTCTTCGTCCCTCAATTTTTCCAGTTGTTACAATATATTCAAGCTGTTCTCTTCTCATTACATGGCAAAAAATAATGATTGTTTCTTCTTAATATAGCTCTCTTTCTGCTTTGACCTCTCTCATAACAATCTTCATTACTCTTCTTAGCTGTCCATGGTACTCTCAACATTCTTCTGTAAAACCACATTTCTACAGACTCCAGTGATTTTCTTGTCTGTTGTCCTATTGTCCATGATTCACATCCATATGTTAAGACTGGCTCTACGTAATATTTAAGAACTCTTTTTCTTGTTTCTATTGTAAAAAAAAAAATGGATTGCATTAAGTATCTTCCTCATTTTTTGGAAAGCTGCTTTTGTCTGAGCCATTCTGCTTCTCACCTCTTTTGTACATCTTCCGTCTGAGGTTAACAAAGTTCCCAATAATTTAATTAAAATTTTCTTTTTTTAATATTGTTCCACTTGTCTTTATTTTGCACTGAGGTGATGCCTTTTTCTTTGTTGTTACCATTACTTCTGTCTTTTTGCTATTAAGGCTGAGTCCTTTATTTTTGCTTTCTTTCACTATAATGTCCAACATTTCTCATAGCTCATTTTCACTCTTAACGATTAAGACTGTATCATCAGCATACCTTTGATTATTTATAGTATGACCTCCAATTGTTATTCCAGGCATGCCCCTTATGGATCTTAAAATAATCTCACTATAAATATTAAACAAATCTGGTGACAGCACACAACCTTGTCTAACACCCTGTTTTATTTGTTGAAACATTCACATACTATACATTATTTCAGAGAAACCAGTTTCAGTGATCTCCCTTTATCTGGCGCCATAGCAAAAAGTTTTACAGTAGTTTTCAAATGCACAAAATTAAAAATTATGTTAGAGATAGGACTTTACCCTCATTTTGTTTCTCTTGTCTTCTCAGTAATGACAAATCTTGCCTAGATTTCCTCCTGATATTATCTCATAAAAGTCTGTTACATTTCTTTCTTCAACTGCTGACAAGATTGGAAGTTTGCTGCATCATTTACTTTTAATGCATTCTGCATGACAAGTTTCCTACATCATCCTTAATTATGCCCAAAAGCTGTGTGATTTTGTTTTCTACCTTGCAGTTTCAGATTCAAAGCATTTAATTTAGATGAGATGTTACCTTGTACCTTGTACAAGTGTACATCACACCCCACTATTGGCATCTGTCAGGATGACCAAGATTACATCCTACAGGCTCACCTCATGTTAGGTTTCTTCAGCCGCCGGCTTTATCCAGACTCGATCCTCCAGTCTGCCCTCAAGCAGGTCCTCCTTAACTCCCGTCCCGAGGCACTCACTCCTTCCAAACACACACACACCCCCCCCACACGAGAGAACTATACTCACCCTCACATATCATCCTCACAACTTAGCTGCTATGAAGATACTCAACTGCTACCATTCCATTCTCCTCTCTGATCCCACTACACGTTTACTTTTTAGTGATCCCCTGATGATCGCCTTCAAGCGTGACAGGAATTTGGGAGATATTCTGGTTAGGAGCCATCTCCCTCGCTCCTACCCTCAACACTTCGGTATGGCCCCTTGTGGTCGGAACTGTATCACCTGTGCCTAGGTGCTCCCTACAAGCTATTTCCAATAAAGAACTTAGTAAAAAGCTATTTCCAATAAAGAACTTAGTAAAAAGCTATTTCCAATAAAGAAAGAACTTAGTAAAAAGCTATTTCCAATTTATAAAGAAACAACAAGCAAAATGGTTTGGCCATGTGATAGACAGAAAGATAAAATGACAACACAACAAGCCATCAGTAACAATTATGAGAATACCATACCCAAGGGTCAACCATGAAAAGATGGAATATTGGAGTAGTGGAAACCTTAGGAAACATAATAGCAGGAGAAGTCAACAGAAGAGCAAACATTTGCAAACTGTATCTACCCTTGGTGCTGAAAGGCAAATGAGGAAGGAAAGAAGATTTTGTAGCCCTGTAATAATTGTCATACTGTATTTTGTGCAGCATAATGTCTGCTTACACAGTATTCCTTTGAAACATGTAAACTTGAGAATAAATAATATGCTGGGGTTTACTGTTATGTTCAACAAAAAAGCAGCTTCCTTGCCACTTAGACCAAAAGTGTCATTTTTCTTCTGTTAGATGACATTTTTTAGTTCTATCATTTTGAACTACAATGAAAGTGGTTAAGCACAACCATATTTATATGGCTAGCACACTTCAAAACAATACTGAGTTTTAAAAATGTCACTTTTGGAAGAATGAAAAGTGATATTATGTAAATGAAAAGATTCCTTCCATGCCTTGACAGGCATATGAGGAATATGGTATTGGTGATCATATTTTTCCTTGACCACACCACATTGTTGGGTGAGGTAGAAAAATCTCTGGTACCCATTTTCAGAGGTTCGGTGAACCCCAGAGCTATGTCGATCTAAAACAAAATCTACCACTTCTGGGAATCAAACCTAGATTCTTCTGATCAGGAAATGAGCATATCAACCACCAAATGTTCATTGCATTCTATGATAAATAAGAGTGTTATTCCAATGGAAATTTAAGTGTCAAAATGTTATCAAAATCACATTTTTTTTCAACATAGAAGGTGCACTTAATGCTTGTAACAGAAAAGATCAAAGATTGGCAAATCTAAGATTTTTGGAGGATGCAATATTCAATTTTTAACCACAAAAGTTTATACATTTTAAGATACAGCTGTTTCTAATCATATTGAATATAAAACAGAAGTAATACAGATATTTTATCTCCCTGGAGAGACACAACTAAGCAAATTGACTGAAGTATCAATGACAAACGACTGTGATAATGACTCACTTATTGATGTAAAATAAATGGTTTGTCTTTAAATCATGCAGCCCATAATTTTTGTGGATGGCACTAAGCCCTTTTCTATATTTTTCATAAACAGAAGACAGACCTAGAGCCTAATTTTCAAATTCTGACGATTGGATATAAAAGTTGAACTTTCTCTTGAAGGTTCTGTACTTCCTGTTAACTACTAAAGTATCACGTATATGTATATATTTATTGTAACTACAAATGTTTTGTTTTATGTGTCGTACCACAATTGAAACCACTTCAGGGAGTGGTTGGTCTCAAGGCAAGATGCTGGTCTTGAGACAGTGAGGTTGTGAATACAAATCCTGGCTGCACCAGTTGGGATTTTTATTTATCATTTCTCTCTGCAGCAACCACCCGTGGTCTCAGCAGTGAGGCCCAGTTTGAAACGTCAGTTACACATCATCAGCAAAAATATGAGTACCTCCGAATATAGCAGAGGCGCTCTCAGCTCTTAGCGGCCAGCTCTTAAATCAACAGTGACCTCTTTAATGAACTTGATTGGAACACACCTGGTACCAGCACACTTGTACTGGCCTTGATGGTGTCCGAATTCCCCTAACTGCCTTGATGAGTTGACGGGGACATCCCTTTTCTGTATCGAGGCCCACGTGTCGTGATGACTTGCGTCTTGATGACCTGTGTTGGTTGATAAGGCGAGTTGACCTCTGCCGGTGATCGATGGTTACTACTCGGGACTGTCGCCTCGTTTGAACTCTGTCCTTGTGTGGCACCCTTGGCTGGGTGATCACCTACCTTGGTACTCCGCGCTGTTTTGTGTTACGACCGTTGGTTATCTGCAGACCAGCGTGCTGGCCCCTTCCAGTATTCGTTCTTAGCTAGGCACAGACAATTACAGCTAGCGCTCGAGAAAGCATTCAGTGAACACCAGATAAAAACAACACACCTAAGGTTTTATTCTCAAAAGTCCACCTCACACAACACGTTCACAATGACAATGGCATGTTAGCAGCCTCTCACTCTTTGCCTGCTAACCTTGCGACATTCCCTATGTTATCTATGACACTGCAGAGTTATACTGCAGCACTCTCTCAAGCCACTCTGGCCTCGCCTACCTTCCTCTAAGTAATAGTTGTTTTAGGAGTTCCTCCACTAGCAGCCATATTGCTAATCATGAAGCTGGCGATATCGATCTCGCTCAATCTCACCTATACTGTTGTCTCCTGGAGCGTCGTACTCCGTATCAAGCTGTTTCTTGGTTGATAGGAACTCTACGATCTGTCTCGCTCAGCGCCACTTACATTGCTTGGTGTCGCTGCCTGCACACCCCACTCTAACGTCATGCTCCTACACAAAGCCTGACTTAGTGGACTTCTCTCCCCTACTGCCACTTGAATGGTCGTAGCTGCTAAACTGCACCACTACCTTCTAACTCTCTGCTCCTAATGAAGCCTAATTTGATGAGACTAACTCACAAATTGACACTAATTTGTTAGTTGCTGCTAACTTGCACAACTACATTCTATCTTCACACTTCTGATGAAGCCTACGTGGTGAGACTAACTCACGGATTGACACTAAATTGTTCGTTGCTGCTACTTGCACAACTATATTCTAACTTTGTGTTTCTGATGAATCCTACCTTGTGAGACCATCTCACTGACTGTCACTACATGATTAGTGCTGCTAACTTTCACAACTATCTTATCAACTACTCTAAGACACTTCTACTTATCACTGCTCCTGGAATAAGGTCTGTTCCCTGCAGCAACCACACACCAACTAACTTACTCTGTCACTTGTTGGTGAACTAACTCAATCCTGCTCACAGTACCGGTTGCAACACAAAAACACAACTGTCCGCATAGAGCCATTGTTTCATCTCGAATGATCTTCCCAACCTATTCTTTGTCTAACCCTTCGCCCCTTCAACCAATCAATACCCCGTTTTACATTTTTGCCTTGTTCCTACATTGTGCCTTACAATTCCCGTGAGTCACGATGTGTTCATTCTCTTTACTTCTTTAACCCTTCTTCCCATGAACCCCATGATTTTATTTTACTCAACCCTTTTCAAGTCCCCTCGATTTCTACTACCTCACTCCCCTCTTATTATACACTCTTTAATCACTGCTACCTCCCTGCTTCACGAAGACGGAGTCATCAGCCTGTGAAGTGAGTGACCCCTCTGCACATGACTGCAAGGGAACAATGGATTAAGATAGAAAAATCAGTTCCTAGACTCAGAGACTTCACCAGATGTGAAAGCAGACAAATGCAATTAAAAAAATAATAATAAATATTAATATTAAGAATGAGTGTAACGTACTAGGCTCAGGATGTCTTCCATAAATACTGCAACATTTTGAAGATTAAAACTAAAATCTCACTTTCAGATGAAAACAAAGAGCTGTGTACACCACACAATAGGCACAATGACTACACCTATTCTGGTGTTTTTGTAATTGACTATCTCTCATTAACTTCATTGCTACACTATTTCATGATATTCTTTACTCTCAGGCAGCCCAGAAATATGGAGACCACAAATTTAATCCCAAGCTGGAACATAAAGGAGGAACCAGATGAAGAAATGAGTTCCTCGGTTAGTTTTAAATGCCATCAGTATCAGATGTACTTAACTAGACTGATATAAAACATGCATTTTTGTTAAATTTTAGTGACTCTTAACTAGACTGATATTAAAACATACATTTTTATTAACTTAATATTAGTAACTTAACTAGACTGATATAAAACATACATTTTTATTAACTTAATATTAGTAACTTAACTAGACTGATATAAAACATACATTTTTATTAACTTGATGTTAGTAACTTAACTCGACTGGTATAAAACATGCATTTTTATTAACTTAATGTTAGTAACTTAACTAGACTGAAATAAAACATACATTTTTTATTAATTTAATGTTAGTAACTCTTAACTAAACTGATATAAAACATGCATTTTTATTAACTTAATGTTAGTGACTTAACTAGACTGATATAAAACATACATTTTTATTAACTTAATGTTAGTGACTCTTTAACTAGACATATATGTAGTTTTTATTAAACTTGAAGATAAAAGACCATACACTCCCTATTGATCAAAACCCAACATATCTTGGTGTCACCATGGATCACAGAATGACTTGCAAAAATCAGGTCGACAGAGCAAGAAAAAAAGCCAGAAATTGAACTAATATTATGAAGAAATTGGCAGGAAAGGACTGGGGAGCAGACAGCAATATCTTGAAAAGACTATACGTTGGAAGAGTCAGACCAGTTCTAGAGTATGGAGTCACAGCCTGGACTGTGGCTTCCAAATCACACCGTAGCAAAATTAACAGAACACAGAACCAAGCTGCCTGTATCATCACTGGTGCTATGAAATCTACACCTATCAAGACTCTAGAAACAGTAATAGGTTTACAACCCCTAGATGACAGACGGGTCACTAAAGTATTGCAACAAGTGGAGAAGTATAGAAGGCTCCTTAGCCACCCCATGCACCAAAGAATAACTGGTTTCGGAACTGTATGACTAAAGAGGAGCAACTTCGCTGCAATCTCCAATGAACTAACTACTGGAGACCCAGTACTTTCCAAAAAAAAAAACCGAAACCCTTGGGCCCATATGATATGTCTCCTCATGGGAAACATAAAACACCAGAAGTTAAGGAAAATATAACAGGAATCATGAAAAAAGGCACCCGATCGGACACAGAAAGAAAACACGTAGCAGAAAAACACATACACGATACCTACCCACAGGATTCTTGGTCCCACATATACACAGATGGCTCTGCTACAAATGCCACCAGAAGTGGAGGGGGAGGTGTGTTCTTGACGCTGAATAACCAGGACGAGATCACCAAGTCAATAGCTACTGGAAAATTCTCAAACAACTTTAAAGCAGAAACTGAGGCCCTCAGAGATGCCGCAACTCTAGCTACTCAACACAAAAGTAACATGCACAATAATTGATGATTCTGACTGATGCACTGTCAGTACTAACAGCTCTAAAAAGCCCCAAGAACAATGAACTAGATGACTTGAGAACAACCCTAGACCAACTATGCAATAACTTCCAGAGAGTAGTCATTCAGTGGATACCATCACACTGTAATATACACGGGAACGAACGGGCTGACAAATTAGCTAAAGGTGGGGGGGGGGGGGGGAGATTACCACAAGAGAACCATCCACTCAGTTATGATGAAGCCAAATCCATCAAAGGTCAGTACCATGGAAAATGGAAACGAGAACACCCAAAACATAACGAGAGGGATGGTTACCATCAACTATCAAGGAGGGATCAAGTCATCATACTTGATCTGAGAAGAGCAATGTGGTCCACATCCACTTCCCTGGAAGAGAAACTACAGTCGAACCTGTCTAAGGCGACCATTCACGGGACTTTCAAAAACTGGTCCCATAGGACAGGTGGTCCTGCCTCACAGGTTTCACATAATAAATAGAGCGATAAAAAAATTTTTATCCTAAGCACTATGAAAACTAACCTGCAAATCAGCGTAATCCATGAGTAGAACATAGTGCACATATCGGTCTACAATAGCCACTGGTTGGACACTTTTCATAAAACACGATAGTTAAACACACAAAAATATTTTGTCGAATCACTGATATTCGTTCTTCCAGCGTTAATGCTTTTGGTTTTACACTTTTGACACTGGCCATTTCCTATATTGTGTGTAACACTTTTAAAATCCACAAAATAATTCACTGAGATACTGTACATGTACGTGAATACACTCTAAGCGGGCAATGACTAATTCTTTAGTTAATTCCTGTATTTATACGGGCCACACAATGGTCTACTCTGGTCTAGACGGAACCGCGAAGTGATGTCACTTCACGAATCATAGATCTGCGTCTGCCGTGTTTCTCACACCAGTATTGACTGATAAACGTAACACGTCCCACTGTAATCTGGGACTCACTAAATACGGGAAAACTTCGACACCTGTAGACACCTGTGTCGATCGTTTATGGCTCCCAGCGAGACGGAGGAGGACTGGCTGGTCAGTGTATCGTTATCTCGGTCTATTACCCGCGTGTCGTAAACGGGATAAATAACATTGGCGGCGGTTAATTAGCCTGGTCTCTGGTCGCGTCATACGGTGAGCGCCGTAATCAGTGTTAGCATATAGTAAAAAACTCGGGGAAATTGTAGACCCGGTCCTATAACCAGGGAAACGCTTTAAACAGGTGGTCCTAAGACCAGGTTCGACTGTATATGGGGCAATTGAATCACTTAAAAAGACAGCTGACTTCATGATAGAATCTAGAATCCTACTCTGTTTGAGTCTTGATCGCAGAGAGAACTTGATGTTAGTGACTTAACTAGACTGATATAAAACATTTTTACTAACTTGATGTTAGGTTAGCTACTTCACCTATGTGGCTGCCATGGCTGTGAGTGACGATGGGGAGAAAAGAATAGAGCCACTGTCAAATGTTGTAAGAGGTAACTGATGAGATTTGGAACATTGTCTTCAATGGTGACATAGGGTTTGTTCATTTGGGTCATGCCATCTTCAGTGCTTTCGGTTGTCTGTGGCGGAAATACTTCCTACTGTGGAACATGCTGAGGAAAGGATCTGAACACCATAGAACTGTTTTGTATAATGAAGATGATGTTTTGAATTAACTATACGCTTGGCCTATTCTGTTGTATTATGCTCATATTTTCATAAATGTTGCTGTGCCTTTAGACTTGGCCTATTCTGTTGTATTATGCTCATATTTTCATAAATGTTGCTGTGCCTTTAGACTTGGCCTATTCTGTTGTATTATGCTCATATTTTCATAAATGTTGCTGTGCCTTTAGACTTGGCCTATTCTGTTGTATTATGCTCATATTTTCATAAATGTTGCTGTGCCTTTAGACTTGGCCTGTTCTGTTGTATTATGCTCATATTTTCATAAATGTTGCTGTGCCTTTAGACTTGGCCTATTCTGTTGTATTATGCTCATATTTTCATAAATGTTGCTGTGCCTTTAGACTTGGCCTATTCTGTTGTATTATGCTCATATTTTCATAAATGTTGCTGTGCCTTTAGACTTGGCCTGTTCTGTTGTATTATGCTCATATTTTCATAAATGTTGCTGTGCCTTTAGACTTGGCCTGTTCTGTTGTATTATGCTCATATTTTCATAAATGTTGCTGTGCCTTTAGACTTGGCCTATTCTGTTGTATTATGCTCATATTTTCATAAATGTTGCTGTGCCTTTAGACTTGGCCTATTCTGTTGTATTATGCTCATATTTTCATAAATGTTGCTGTGCCTTTAGACTTGGCCTATTCTGTTGTATTATGCTCATATTTTCATAAATGTTGCTGTGCCTTTAGACTTGGCCTGTTCTGTTGTATTATGCTCATATTTTCATAAATGTTGCTGTGCCTTTAGACTTGGCCTATTCTGTTGTATTATGCTCATATTTTCATAAATGTTGCTGTGCCTTTAGACTTGGCCTATTCTGTTGTATTATGCTCATATTTTCATAAATGTTGCTGTGCCTTTAGACTTGGCCTATTCTGTTGTATTATGCTCATATTTTCATAAATGTTGCTGTGCCTTTAGACTTGGCCTGTTCTGTTGTATTATGCTCATATTTTCATAAATGTTGCTGTGCCTTTAGACTTGGCCTGTTCTGTTGTATTATGCTCATATTTTCATAAATGTTGCTGTGCCTTTAGACTTGGCCTGTTCTGTTGTATTATGCTCATATTTTCATAAATGTTGCTGTGCCTTTAGACTTGGCCTGTTCTGTTGTATTATGCTCATATTTTCATAAATGTTGCTGTGCCTTTAGACTTGGCCTGTTCTGTTGTATTATGCTCATATTTTCATAAATGTTGCTGTGCCTTTAGACTTGGCCTGTTCTGTTGTATTATGCTCATATTTTCATAAATGTTGCTGTGCCTTTAGACTTGGCCTGTTCTGTTGTATTATGCTCATATTTTCATAAATGTTGCTGTGCCTTTAGACTTGGCCTATTCTGTTGTATTATGCTCATATTTTCATAAATGTTGCTGTGCCTTTAGACTTGGCCTATTCTGTTGTATTATGCTCATATTTTCATAAATGTTGCTGTGCCTTTAGACTTGGCCTATTCTGTTGTATTATGCTCATATTTTCATAAATGTTGCTGTGCCTTTAGACTTGGCCTATTCTGTTGTATTATGCTCATATTTTCATAAATGTTGCTGTGCCTTTAGACTTGGCCTATTCTGTTGTATTATGCTCATATTTTCATAAATGTTGCTGTGCCTTTAGACTTGCCTATTCTGTTGTATTATGCTCATATTTTCATAAATGTTGCTGTGCCTTTAGACTTGGCCTATTCTGTTGTATTATGCTCATATTTTCATAAATGTTGCTGTGCCTTTGACTTGGCCTTTAGATGTTGCTGTGCCTTTAGACTTGGCCTATTCTGTTGTATTATGCTCATATTTTCATAAATGTTGCTGTGCCTTTAGACTTGGCCTATTCTGTTGTATTATGCTCATATTTTCATAAATGTTGCTGTGCCTTTAGACTTGGCCTATTCTGTTGTATTATGCTCATATATCTTCTAAATTTGACTTGTTCTGTTTAGACTTTCATATTGTTGCTGTGCCTTTATGACTTCATATTGTCATATTTGTTGCTTTTCTAAATGTTGCTGTGCCTTTAGACTTGGCCTATTTGTATTATGCTCATATTTTCATAAATGTTGCTGTGCCTTTAGACTTGGCCTGTTCTGTTGTATTATGCTCATATTTTCATAAATGTTGCTGTGCCTTTAGACTTGGCCTATTCTGTTGTATTATGCTCATATTTTCATAAATGTTGCTGTGCCTTTAGACTTGGCCTATTCTGTTGTATTATGCTCATATTTTCATAAATGTTGCTGTGCCTTTAGACTTGGCCTATTCTGTTGTATTATGCTCATATTTTCATAAATGTTGCTGTGCCTTTAGACTTGGCCTATTCTGTTGTATTATGCTCATATTTTCATAAATGTTGCTGTGCCTTTAGACTTGGCCTATTCTGTTGTATTATGCTCATATTTTCATAAATGTTGCTGTGCCTTTAGACTTGGCCTATTCTGTTGTATTATGCTCATATTTTCATAAATGTTGCTGTGCCTTTAGACTTGGCCTATTCTGTTGTATTATGCTCATATTTTCATAAATGTTGCTGTGCCTTTAGACTTGGCCTATTCTGTTGTATTATGCTCATATTTTCATAAATGTTGCTGTGCCTTTAGACTTGGCCTATTCTGTTGTATTATGCTCATATTTTCATAAATGTTGCTGTGCCTTTAGACTTGGCCTATTCTGTTGTATTATGCTCATATTTTCATAAATGTTGCTGTGCCTTTAGACTTGGCCTATTCTGTTGTATTATGCTCATATTTTCATAAATGTTGCTGTGCCTTTAGACTTGGCCTATTCTGTTGTATTATGCTCATATTTTCATAAATGTTGCTGTGCCTTTAGACTTGGCCTATTCTGTTGTATTATGCTCATATTTTCATAAATGTTGCTGTGCCTTTAGACTTGGCCTATTCTGTTGTATTATGCTCATATTTTCATAAATGTTGCTGTGCCTTTAGACTTGGCCTATTCTGTTGTATTATGCTCATATTTTCATAAATGTTGCTGTGCCTTTAGACTTGGCCTATTCTGTTGTATTATGCTCATATTTTCATAAATGTTGCTGTGCCTTTAGACTTGGCCTATTCTGTTGTATTATGCTCATATTTTCATAAATGTTGCTGTGCCTTTAGACTTGGCCTGTTCTGTTGTATTATGCTCATATTTTCATAAATGTTGCTGTGCCTTTAGACTTGGCCTATTCTGTTGTATTATGCTCATATTTTCATAAATGTTGCTGTGCCTTTAGACTTGGCCTATTCTGTTGTATTATGCTCATATTTTCATAAATGTTGCTGTGCCTTTAGACTTGGCCTATTCTGTTGTATTATGCTCATATTTTCATAAATGTTGCTGTGCCTTTAGACTTGGCCTATTCTGTTGTATTATGCTCATATTTTCATAAATGTTGCTGTGCCTTTAGACTTGGCCTATTCTGTTGTATTATGCTCATATTTTCATAAATGTTGCTGTGCCTTTAGACTTGGCCTATTCTGTTGTATTATGCTCATATTTTCATAAATGTTGCTGTGCCTTTAGACTTGGCCTATTCTGTTGTATTATGCTCATATTTTCATAAATGTTGCTGTGCCTTTAGACTTGGCCTATTCTGTTGTATTATGCTCATATTTTCATAAATGTTGCTGTGCCTTTAGACTTGGCCTATTCTGTTGTATTATGCTCATATTTTCATAAATGTTGCTGTGCCTTTAGACTTGGCCTGTTCTGTTGTATTATGCTCATATTTTCATAAATGTTGCTGTGCCTTTAGACTTGGCCTATTCTGTTGTATTATGCTCATATTTTCATAAATGTTGCTGTGCCTTTAGACTTGGCCTGTTCTGTTGTATTATGCTCATATTTTCATAAATGTTGCTGTGCCTTTAGACTTGGCCTATTCTGTTGTATTATGCTCATATTTTCATAAATGTTGCTGTGCCTTTAGACTTGGCCTATTCTGTTGTATTATGCTCATATTTTCATAAATGTTGCTGTGCCTTTAGACTTGGCCTATTCTGTTGTATTATGCTCATATTTTCATAAATGTTGCTGTGCCTTTAGACTTGGCCTATTCTGTTGTATTATGCTCATATTTTCATAAATGTTGCTGTGCCTTTAGACTTGGCCTATTCTGTTGTATTATGCTCATATTTTCATAAATGTTGCTGTGCCTTTAGACTTGGCCTATTCTGTTGTATTATGCTCATATTTTCATAAATGTTGCTGTGCCTTTAGACTTGGCCTATTCTGTTGTATTATGCTCATATTTTCATAAATGTTGCTGTGCCTTTAGACTTGGCCTATTCTGTTGTATTATGCTCATATTTTCATAAATGTTGCTGTGCCTTTAGACTTGGCCTATTCTGTTGTATTATGCTCATATTTTCATAAATGTTGCTGTGCCTTTAGACTTGGCCTATTCTGTTGTATTATGCTCATATTTTCATAAATGTTGCTGTGCCTTTAGACTTGGCCTATTCTGTTGTATTATGCTCATATTTTCATAAATGTTGCTGTGCCTTTAGACTTGGCCTATTCTGTTGTATTATGCTCATATTTTCATAAATGTTGCTGTGCCTTTAGACTTGGCCTATTCTGTTGTATTATGCTCATATTTTCATAAATGTTGCTGTGCCTTTAGACTTGGCCTATTCTGTTGTATTATGCTCATATTTTCATAAATGTTGCTGTGCCTTTAGACTTGGCCTATTCTGTTGTATTATGCTCATATTTTCATAAATGTTGCTGTGCCTTTAGACTTGGCCTATTCTGTTGTATTATGCTCATATTTTCATAAATGTTGCTGTGCCTTTAGACTTGGCCTATTCTGTTGTATTATGCTCATATTTTCATAAATGTTGCTGTGCCTTTAGACTTGGCCTATTCTGTTGTATTATGCTCATATTTTCATAAATGTTGCTGTGCCTTTAGACTTGGCCTGTTCTGTTGTATTATGCTCATATTTTCATAAATGTTGCTGTGCCTTTAGACTTGGCCTATTCTGTTGTATTATGCTCATATTTTCATAAATGTTGCTGTGCCTTTAGACTTGGCCTATTCTGTTGTATTATGCTCATATTTTCATAAATGTTGCTGTGCCTTTAGACTTGGCCTGTTCTGTTGTATTATGCTCATATTTTCATAAATGTTGCTGTGCCTTTAGACTTGGCCTATTCTGTTGTATTATGCTCATATTTTCATAAATGTTGCTGTGCCTTTAGACTTGGCCTGTTCTGTTGTATTATGCTCATATTTTCATAAATGTTGCTGTGCCTTTAGACTTGGCCTGTTCTGTTGTATTATGCTCATATTTTCATAAATGTTGCTGTGCCTTTAGACTTGGCCTGTTCTGTTGTATTATGCTCATATTTTCATAAATGTTGCTGTGCCTTTAGACTTGGCCTGTTCTGTTGTATTATGCTCATATTTTCATAAATGTTGCTGTGCCTTTAGACTTGGCCTGTTCTGTTGTATTATGCTCATATTTTCATAAATGTTGCTGTGCCTTTAGACTTGGCCTATTCTGTTGTATTATGCTCATATTTTCATAAATGTTGCTGTGCCTTTAGACTTGGCCTATTCTGTTGTATTATGCTCATATTTTCATAAATGTTGCTGTGCCTTTAGACTTGGCCTATTCTGTTGTATTATGCTCATATTTTCATAAATGTTGCTGTGCCTTTAGACTTGGCCTATTCTGTTGTATTATGCTCATATTTTCATAAATGTTGCTGTGCCTTTAGACTTGGCCTATTCTGTTGTATTATGCTCATATTTTCATAAATGTTGCTGTGCCTTTAGACTTGGCCTATTCTGTTGTATTATGCTCATATTTTCATAAATGTTGCTGTGCCTTTAGACTTGGCCTATTCTGTTGTATTATGCTCATATTTTCATAAATGTTGCTGTGCCTTTAGACTTGGCCTATTCTGTTGTATTATGCTCATATTTTCATAAATGTTGCTGTGCCTTTAGACTTGGCCTATTCTGTTGTATTATGCTCATATTTTCATAAATGTTGCTGTGCCTTTAGACTTGGCCTATTCTGTTGTATTATGCTCATATTTTCATAAATGTTGCTGTGCCTTTAGACTTGGCCTATTCTGTTGTATTATGCTCATATTTTCATAAATGTTGCTGTGCCTTTAGACTTGGCCTATTCTGTTGTATTATGCTCATATTTTCATAAATGTTGCTGTGCCTTTAGACTTGGCCTGTTCTGTTGTATTATGCTCATATTTTCATAAATGTTGCTGTGCCTTTAGACTTGGCCTGTTCTGTTGTATTATGCTCATATTTTCATAAATGTTGCTGTGCCTTTAGACTTGGCCTGTTCTGTTGTATTATGCTCATATTTTCATAAATGTTGCTGTGCCTTTAGACTTGGCCTATTCTGTTGTATTATGCTCATATTTTCATAAATGTTGCTGTGCCTTTAGACTTGGCCTGTTCTGTTGTATTATGCTCATATTTTCATAAATGTTGCTGTGCCTTTAGACTTGGCCTATTCTGTTGTATTATGCTCATATTTTCATAAATGTTGCTGTGCCTTTAGACTTGGCCTATTCTGTTGTATTATGCTCATATTTTCATAAATGTTGCTGTGCCTTTAGACTTGGCCTATTCTGTTGTATTATGCTCATATTTTCATAAATGTTGCTGTGCCTTTAGACTTGGCCTATTCTGTTGTATTATGCTCATATTTTCATAAATGTTGCTGTGCCTTTAGACTTGGCCTATTCTGTTGTATTATGCTCATATTTTCATAAATGTTGCTGTGCCTTTAGACTTGGCCTATTCTGTTGTATTATGCTCATATTTTCATAAATGTTGCTGTGCCTTTAGACTTGGCCTATTCTGTTGTATTATGCTCATATTTTCATAAATGTTGCTGTGCCTTTAGACTTGGCCTATTCTGTTGTATTATGCTCATATTTTCATAAATGTTGCTGTGCCTTTAGACTTGGCCTATTCTGTTGTATTATGCTCATATTTTCATAAATGTTGCTGTGCCTTTAGACTTGGCCTATTCTGTTGTATTATGCTCATATTTTCATAAATGTTGCTGTGCCTTTAGACTTGGCCTATTCTGTTGTATTATGCTCATATTTTCATAAATGTTGCTGTGCCTTTAGACTTGGCCTATTCTGTTGTATTATGCTCATATTTTCATAAATGTTGCTGTGCCTTTAGACTTGGCCTATTCTGTTGTATTATGCTCATATTTTCATAAATGTTGCTGTGCCTTTAGACTTGGCCTATTCTGTTGTATTATGCTCATATTTTCATAAATGTTGCTGTGCCTTTAGACTTGGCCTATTCTGTTGTATTATGCTCATATTTTCATAAATGTTGCTGTGCCTTTAGACTTGGCCTATTCTGTTGTATTATGCTCATATTTTCATAAATGTTGCTGTGCCTTTAGACTTGGCCTATTCTGTTGTATTATGCTCATATTTTCATAAATGTTGCTGTGCCTTTAGACTTGGCCTATTCTGTTGTATTATGCTCATATTTTCATAAATGTTGCTGTGCCTTTAGACTTGGCCTATTCTGTTGTATTATGCTCATATTTTCATAAATGTTGCTGTGCCTTTAGACTTGGCCTATTCTGTTGTATTATGCTCATATTTTCATAAATGTTGCTGTGCCTTTAGACTTGGCCTATTCTGTTGTATTATGCTCATATTTTCATAAATGTTGCTGTGCCTTTAGACTTGGCCTATTCTGTTGTATTATGCTCATATTTTCATAAATGTTGCTGTGCCTTTAGACTTGGCCTATTCTGTTGTATTATGCTCATATTTTCATAAATGTTGCTGTGCCTTTAGACTTGGCCTGTTCTGTTGTATTATGCTCATATTTTCATAAATGTTGCTGTGCCTTTAGACTTGGCCTATTCTGTTGTATTATGCTCATATTTTCATAAATGTTGCTGTGCCTTTAGACTTGGCCTGTTCTGTTGTATTATGCTCATATTTTCATAAATGTTGCTGTGCCTTTAGACTTGGCCTATTCTGTTGTATTATGCTCATATTTTCATAAATGTTGCTGTGCCTTTAGACTTGGCCTATTCTGTTGTATTATGCTCATATTTTCATAAATGTTGCTGTGCCTTTAGACTTGGCCTATTCTGTTGTATTATGCTCATATTTTCATAAATGTTGCTGTGCCTTTAGACTTGGCCTATTCTGTTGTATTATGCTCATATTTTCATAAATGTTGCTGTGCCTTTAGACTTGGCCTATTCTGTTGTATTATGCTCATATTTTCATAAATGTTGCTGTGCCTTTAGACTTGGCCTATTCTGTTGTATTATGCTCATATTTTCATAAATGTTGCTGTGCCTTTAGACTTGGCCTATTCTGTTGTATTATGCTCATATTTTCATAAATGTTGCTGTGCCTTTAGACTTGGCCTGTTCTGTTGTATTATGCTCATATTTTCATAAATGTTGCTGTGCCTTTAGACTTGGCCTATTCTGTTGTATTATGCTCATATTTTCATAAATGTTGCTGTGCCTTTAGACTTGGCCTATTCTGTTGTATTATGCTCATATTTTCATAAATGTTGCTGTGCCTTTAGACTTGGCCTATTCTGTTGTATTATGCTCATATTTTCATAAATGTTGCTGTGCCTTTAGACTTGGCCTATTCTGTTGTATTATGCTCATATTTTCATAAATGTTGCTGTGCCTTTAGACTTGGCCTATTCTGTTGTATTATGCTCATATTTTCATAAATGTTGCTGTGCCTTTAGACTTGGCCTATTCTGTTGTATTATGCTCATATTTTCATAAATGTTGCTGTGCCTTTAGACTTGGCCTATTCTGTTGTATTATGCTCATATTTTCATAAATGTTGCTGTGCCTTTAGACTTGGCCTATTCTGTTGTATTATGCTCATATTTTCATAAATGTTGCTGTGCCTTTAGACTTGGCCTATTCTGTTGTATTATGCTCATATTTTCATAAATGTTGCTGTGCCTTTAGACTTGGCCTATTCTGTTGTATTATGCTCATATTTTCATAAATGTTGCTGTGCCTTTAGACTTGGCCTATTCTGTTGTATTATGCTCATATTTTCATAAATGTTGCTGTGCCTTTAGACTTGGCCTATTCTGTTGTATTATGCTCATATTTTCATAAATGTTGCTGTGCCTTTAGACTTGGCCTATTCTGTTGTATTATGCTCATATTTTCATAAATGTTGCTGTGCCTTTAGACTTGGCCTATTCTGTTGTATTATGCTCATATTTTCATAAATGTTGCTGTGCCTTTAGACTTGGCCTATTCTGTTGTATTATGCTCATATTTTCATAAATGTTGCTGTGCCTTTAGACTTGGCCTGTTCTGTTGTATTATGCTCATATTTTCATAAATGTTGCTGTGCCTTTAGACTTGGCCTGTTCTGTTGTATTATGCTCATATTTTCATAAATGTTGCTGTGCCTTTAGACTTGGCCTGTTCTGTTGTATTATGCTCATATTTTCATAAATGTTGCTGTGCCTTTAGACTTGGCCTGTTCTGTTGTATTATGCTCATATTTTCATAAATGTTGCTGTGCCTTTAGACTTGGCCTGTTCTGTTGTATTATGCTCATATTTTCATAAATGTTGCTGTGCCTTTAGACTTGGCCTATTCTGTTGTATTATGCTCATATTTTCATAAATGTTGCTGTGCCTTTAGACTTGGCCTATTCTGTTGTATTATGCTCATATTTTCATAAATGTTGCTGTGCCTTTAGACTTGGCCTATTCTGTTGTATTATGCTCATATTTTCATAAATGTTGCTGTGCCTTTAGACTTGGCCTATTCTGTTGTATTATGCTCATATTTTCATAAATGTTGCTGTGCCTTTAGACTTGGCCTATTCTGTTGTATTATGCTCATATTTTCATAAATGTTGCTGTGCCTTTAGACTTGGCCTATTCTGTTGTATTATGCTCATATTTTCATAAATGTTGCTGTGCCTTTAGACTTGGCCTATTCTGTTGTATTATGCTCATATTTTCATAAATGTTGCTGTGCCTTTAGACTTGGCCTATTCTGTTGTATTATGCTCATATTTTCATAAATGTTGCTGTGCCTTTAGACTTGGCCTATTCTGTTGTATTATGCTCATATTTTCATAAATGTTGCTGTGCCTTTAGACTTGGCCTATTCTGTTGTATTATGCTCATATTTTCATAAATGTTGCTGTGCCTTTAGACTTGGCCTATTCTGTTGTATTATGCTCATATTTTCATAAATGTTGCTGTGCCTTTAGACTTGGCCTATTCTGTTGTATTATGCTCATATTTTCATAAATGTTGCTGTGCCTTTAGACTTGGCCTGTTCTGTTGTATTATGCTCATATTTTCATAAATGTTGCTGTGCCTTTAGACTTGGCCTATTCTGTTGTATTATGCTCATATTTTCATAAATGTTGCTGTGCCTTTAGACTTGGCCTATTCTGTTGTATTATGCTCATATTTTCATAAATGTTGCTGTGCCTTTAGACTTGGCCTGTTCTGTTGTATTATGCTCATATTTTCATAAATGTTGCTGTGCCTTTAGACTTGGCCTATTCTGTTGTATTATGCTCATATTTTCATAAATGTTGCTGTGCCTTTAGACTTGGCCTATTCTGTTGTATTATGCTCATATTTTCATAAATGTTGCTGTGCCTTTAGACTTGGCCTATTCTGTTGTATTATGCTCATATTTTCATAAATGTTGCTGTGCCTTTAGACTTGGCCTATTCTGTTGTATTATGCTCATATTTTCATAAATGTTGCTGTGCCTTTAGACTTGGCCTATTCTGTTGTATTATGCTCATATTTTCATAAATGTTGCTGTGCCTTTAGACTTGGCCTATTCTGTTGTATTATGCTCATATTTTCATAAATGTTGCTGTGCCTTTAGACTTGGCCTATTCTGTTGTATTATGCTCATATTTTCATAAATGTTGCTGTGCCTTTAGACTTGGCCTATTCTGTTGTATTATGCTCATATTTTCATAAATGTTGCTGTGCCTTTAGACTTGGCCTATTCTGTTGTATTATGCTCATATTTTCATAAATGTTGCTGTGCCTTTAGACTTGGCCTATTCTGTTGTATTATGCTCATATTTTCATAAATGTTGCTGTGCCTTTAGACTTGGCCTATTCTGTTGTATTATGCTCATATTTTCATAAATGTTGCTGTGCCTTTAGACTTGGCCTATTCTGTTGTATTATGCTCATATTTTCATAAATGTTGCTGTGCCTTTAGACTTGGCCTATTCTGTTGTATTATGCTCATATTTTCATAAATGTTGCTGTGCCTTTAGACTTGGCCTATTCTGTTGTATTATGCTCATATTTTCATAAATGTTGCTGTGCCTTTAGACTTGGCCTATTCTGTTGTATTATGCTCATATTTTCATAAATGTTGCTGTGCCTTTAGACTTGGCCTATTCTGTTGTATTATGCTCATATTTTCATAAATGTTGCTGTGCCTTTAGACTTGGCCTATTCTGTTGTATTATGCTCATATTTTCATAAATGTTGCTGTGCCTTTAGACTTGGCCTATTCTGTTGTATTATGCTCATATTTTCATAAATGTTGCTGTGCCTTTAGACTTGGCCTATTCTGTTGTATTATGCTCATATTTTCATAAATGTTGCTGTGCCTTTAGACTTGGCCTATTCTGTTGTATTATGCTCATATTTTCATAAATGTTGCTGTGCCTTTAGACTTGGCCTATTCTGTTGTATTATGCTCATATTTTCATAAATGTTGCTGTGCCTTTAGACTTGGCCTATTCTGTTGTATTATGCTCATATTTTCATAAATGTTGCTGTGCCTTTAGACTTGGCCTATTCTGTTGTATTATGCTCATATTTTCATAAATGTTGCTGTGCCTTTAGACTTGGCCTATTCTGTTGTATTATGCTCATATTTTCATAAATGTTGCTGTGCCTTTAGACTTGGCCTATTCTGTTGTATTATGCTCATATTTTCATAAATGTTGCTGTGCCTTTAGACTTGGCCTATTCTGTTGTATTATGCTCATATTTTCATAAATGTTGCTGTGCCTTTAGACTTGGCCTGTTCTGTTGTATTATGCTCATATTTTCATAAATGTTGCTGTGCCTTTAGACTTGGCCTATTCTGTTGTATTATGCTCATATTTTCATAAATGTTGCTGTGCCTTTAGACTTGGCCTATTCTGTTGTATTATGCTCATATTTTCATAAATGTTGCTGTGCCTTTAGACTTGGCCTATTCTGTTGTATTATGCTCATATTTTCATAAATGTTGCTGTGCCTTTAGACTTGGCCTATTCTGTTGTATTATGCTCATATTTTCATAAATGTTGCTGTGCCTTTAGACTTGGCCTATTCTGTTGTATTATGCTCATATTTTCATAAATGTTGCTGTGCCTTTAGACTTGGCCTATTCTGTTGTATTATGCTCATATTTTCATAAATGTTGCTGTGCCTTTAGACTTGGCCTATTCTGTTGTATTATGCTCATATTTTCATAAATGTTGCTGTGCCTTTAGACTTGGCCTATTCTGTTGTATTATGCTCATATTTTCATAAATGTTGCTGTGCCTTTAGACTTGGCCTATTCTGTTGTATTATGCTCATATTTTCATAAATGTTGCTGTGCCTTTAGACTTGGCCTATTCTGTTGTATTATGCTCATATTTTCATAAATGTTGCTGTGCCTTTAGACTTGGCCTATTCTGTTGTATTATGCTCATATTTTCATAAATGTTGCTGTGCCTTTAGACTTGGCCTATTCTGTTGTATTATGCTCATATTTTCATAAATGTTGCTGTGCCTTTAGACTTGGCCTATTCTGTTGTATTATGCTCATATTTTCATAAATGTTGCTGTGCCTTTAGACTTGGCCTATTCTGTTGTATTATGCTCATATTTTCATAAATGTTGCTGTGCCTTTAGACTTGGCCTATTCTGTTGTATTATGCTCATATTTTCATAAATGTTGCTGTGCCTTTAGACTTGGCCTATTCTGTTGTATTATGCTCATATTTTCATAAATGTTGCTGTGCCTTTAGACTTGGCCTATTCTGTTGTATTATGCTCATATTTTCATAAATGTTGCTGTGCCTTTAGACTTGGCCTATTCTGTTGTATTATGCTCATATTTTCATAAATGTTGCTGTGCCTTTAGACTTGGCCTATTCTGTTGTATTATGCTCATATTTTCATAAATGTTGCTGTGCCTTTAGACTTGGCCTATTCTGTTGTATTATGCTCATATTTTCATAAATGTTGCTGTGCCTTTAGACTTGGCCTATTCTGTTGTATTATGCTCATATTTTCATAAATGTTGCTGTGCCTTTAGACTTGGCCTATTCTGTTGTATTATGCTCATATTTTCATAAATGTTGCTGTGCCTTTAGACTTGGCCTATTCTGTTGTATTATGCTCATATTTTCATAAATGTTGCTGTGCCTTTAGACTTGGCCTATTCTGTTGTATTATGCTCATATTTTCATAAATGTTGCTGTGCCTTTAGACTTGGCCTATTCTGTTGTATTATGCTCATATTTTCATAAATGTTGCTGTGCCTTTAGACTTGGCCTATTCTGTTGTATTATGCTCATATTTTCATAAATGTTGCTGTGCCTTTAGACTTGGCCTATTCTGTTGTATTATGCTCATATTTTCATAAATGTTGCTGTGCCTTTAGACTTGGCCTATTCTGTTGTATTATGCTCATATTTTCATAAATGTTGCTGTGCCTTTAGACTTGGCCTATTCTGTTGTATTATGCTCATATTTTCATAAATGTTGCTGTGCCTTTAGACTTGGCCTATTCTGTTGTATTATGCTCATATTTTCATAAATGTTGCTGTGCCTTTAGACTTGGCCTATTCTGTTGTATTATGCTCATATTTTCATAAATGTTGCTGTGCCTTTAGACTTGGCCTATTCTGTTGTATTATGCTCATATTTTCATAAATGTTGCTGTGCCTTTAGACTTGGCCTATTCTGTTGTATTATGCTCATATTTTCATAAATGTTGCTGTGCCTTTAGACTTGGCCTATTCTGTTGTATTATGCTCATATTTTCATAAATGTTGCTGTGCCTTTAGACTTGGCCTATTCTGTTGTATTATGCTCATATTTTCATAAATGTTGCTGTGCCTTTAGACTTGGCCTATTCTGTTGTATTATGCTCATATTTTCATAAATGTTGCTGTGCCTTTAGACTTGGCCTATTCTGTTGTATTATGCTCATATTTTCATAAATGTTGCTGTGCCTTTAGACTTGGCCTATTCTGTTGTATTATGCTCATATTTTCATAAATGTTGCTGTGCCTTTAGACTTGGCCTATTCTGTTGTATTATGCTCATATTTTCATAAATGTTGCTGTGCCTTTAGACTTGGCCTATTCTGTTGTATTATGCTCATATTTTCATAAATGTTGCTGTGCCTTTAGACTTGGCCTATTCTGTTGTATTATGCTCATATTTTCATAAATGTTGCTGTGCCTTTAGACTTGGCCTATTCTGTTGTATTATGCTCATATTTTCATAAATGTTGCTGTGCCTTTAGACTTGGCCTATTCTGTTGTATTATGCTCATATTTTCATAAATGTTGCTGTGCCTTTAGACTTGGCCTATTCTGTTGTATTATGCTCATATTTTCATAAATGTTGCTGTGCCTTTAGACTTGGCCTATTCTGTTGTATTATGCTCATATTTTCATAAATGTTGCTGTGCCTTTAGACTTGGCCTATTCTGTTGTATTATGCTCATATTTTCATAAATGTTGCTGTGCCTTTAGACTTGGCCTATTCTGTTGTATTATGCTCATATTTTCATAAATGTTGCTGTGCCTTTAGACTTGGCCTATTCTGTTGTATTATGCTCATATTTTCATAAATGTTGCTGTGCCTTTAGACTTGGCCTATTCTGTTGTATTATGCTCATATTTTCATAAATGTTGCTGTGCCTTTAGACTTGGCCTATTCTGTTGTATTATGCTCATATTTTCATAAATGTTGCTGTGCCTTTAGACTTGGCCTATTCTGTTGTATTATGCTCATATTTTCATAAATGTTGCTGTGCCTTTAGACTTGGCCTATTCTGTTGTATTATGCTCATATTTTCATAAATGTTGCTGTGCCTTTAGACTTGGCCTATTCTGTTGTATTATGCTCATATTTTCATAAATGTTGCTGTGCCTTTAGACTTGGCCTATTCTGTTGTATTATGCTCATATTTTCATAAATGTTGCTGTGCCTTTAGACTTGGCCTATTCTGTTGTATTATGCTCATATTTTCATAAATGTTGCTGTGCCTTTAGACTTGGCCTATTCTGTTGTATTATGCTCATATTTTCATAAATGTTGCTGTGCCTTTAGACTTGGCCTATTCTGTTGTATTATGCTCATATTTTCATAAATGTTGCTGTGCCTTTAGACTTGGCCTATTCTGTTGTATTATGCTCATATTTTCATAAATGTTGCTGTGCCTTTAGACTTGGCCTATTCTGTTGTATTATGCTCATATTTTCATAAATGTTGCTGTGCCTTTAGACTTGGCCTATTCTGTTGTATTATGCTCATATTTTCATAAATGTTGCTGTGCCTTTAGACTTGGCCTATTCTGTTGTATTATGCTCATATTTTCATAAATGTTGCTGTGCCTTTAGACTTGGCCTATTCTGTTGTATTATGCTCATATTTTCATAAATGTTGCTGTGCCTTTAGACTTGGCCTATTCTGTTGTATTATGCTCATATTTTCATAAATGTTGCTGTGCCTTTAGACTTGGCCTGTTCTGTTGTATTATGCTCATATTTTCATAAATGTTGCTGTGCCTTTAGACTTGGCCTATTCTGTTGTATTATGCTCATATTTTCATAAATGTTGCTGTGCCTTTAGACTTGGCCTATTCTGTTGTATTATGCTCATATTTTCATAAATGTTGCTGTGCCTTTAGACTTGGCCTATTCTGTTGTATTATGCTCATATTTTCATAAATGTTGCTGTGCCTTTAGACTTGGCCTATTCTGTTGTATTATGCTCATATTTTCATAAATGTTGCTGTGCCTTTAGACTTGGCCTATTCTGTTGTATTATGCTCATATTTTCATAAATGTTGCTGTGCCTTTAGACTTGGCCTATTCTGTTGTATTATGCTCATATTTTCATAAATGTTGCTGTGCCTTTAGACTTGGCCTGTTCTGTTGTATTATGCTCATATTTTCATAAATGTTGCTGTGCCTTTAGACTTGGCCTATTCTGTTGTATTATGCTCATATTTTCATAAATGTTGCTGTGCCTTTAGACTTGGCCTATTCTGTTGTATTATGCTCATATTTTCATAAATGTTGCTGTGCCTTTAGACTTGGCCTATTCTGTTGTATTATGCTCATATTTTCATAAATGTTGCTGTGCCTTTAGACTTGGCCTATTCTGTTGTATTATGCTCATATTTTCATAAATGTTGCTGTGCCTTTAGACTTGGCCTATTCTGTTGTATTATGCTCATATTTTCATAAATGTTGCTGTGCCTTTAGACTTGGCCTATTCTGTTGTATTATGCTCATATTTTCATAAATGTTGCTGTGCCTTTAGACTTGGCCTATTCTGTTGTATTATGCTCATATTTTCATAAATGTTGCTGTGCCTTTAGACTTGGCCTATTCTGTTGTATTATGCTCATATTTTCATAAATGTTGCTGTGCCTTTAGACTTGGCCTATTCTGTTGTATTATGCTCATATTTTCATAAATGTTGCTGTGCCTTTAGACTTGGCCTATTCTGTTGTATTATGCTCATATTTTCATAAATGTTGCTGTGCCTTTAGACTTGGCCTATTCTGTTGTATTATGCTCATATTTTCATAAATGTTGCTGTGCCTTTAGACTTGGCCTATTCTGTTGTATTATGCTCATATTTTCATAAATGTTGCTGTGCCTTTAGACTTGGCCTGTTCTGTTGTATTATGCTCATATTTTCATAAATGTTGCTGTGCCTTTAGACTTGGCCTATTCTGTTGTATTATGCTCATATTTTCATAAATGTTGCTGTGCCTTTAGACTTGGCCTATTCTGTTGTATTATGCTCATATTTTCATAAATGTTGCTGTGCCTTTAGACTTGGCCTATTCTGTTGTATTATGCTCATATTTTCATAAATGTTGCTGTGCCTTTAGACTTGGCCTATTCTGTTGTATTATGCTCATATTTTCATAAATGTTGCTGTGCCTTTAGACTTGGCCTGTTCTGTTGTATTATGCTCATATTTTCATAAATGTTGCTGTGCCTTTAGACTTGGCCTGTTCTGTTGTATTATGCTCATATTTTCATAAATGTTGCTGTGCCTTTAGACTTGGCCTGTTCTGTTGTATTATGCTCATATTTTCATAAATGTTGCTGTGCCTTTAGACTTGGCCTATTCTGTTGTATTATGCTCATATTTTCATAAATGTTGCTGTGCCTTTAGACTTGGCCTATTCTGTTGTATTATGCTCATATTTTCATAAATGTTGCTGTGCCTTTAGACTTGGCCTATTCTGTTGTATTATGCTCATATTTTCATAAATGTTGCTGTGCCTTTAGACTTGGCCTGTTCTGTTGTATTATGCTCATATTTTCATAAATGTTGCTGTGCCTTTAGACTTGGCCTATTCTGTTGTATTATGCTCATATTTTCATAAATGTTGCTGTGCCTTTAGACTTGGCCTATTCTGTTGTATTATGCTCATATTTTCATAAATGTTGCTGTGCCTTTAGACTTGGCCTGTTCTGTTGTATTATGCTCATATTTTCATAAATGTTGCTGTGCCTTTAGACTTGGCCTATTCTGTTGTATTATGCTCATATTTTCATAAATGTTGCTGTGCCTTTAGACTTGGCCTATTCTGTTGTATTATGCTCATATTTTCATAAATGTTGCTGTGCCTTTAGACTTGGCCTGTTCTGTTGTATTATGCTCATATTTTCATAAATGTTGCTGTGCCTTTAGACTTGGCCTATTCTGTTGTATTATGCTCATATTTTCATAAATGTTGCTGTGCCTTTAGACTTGGCCTATTCTGTTGTATTATGCTCATATTTTCATAAATGTTGCTGTGCCTTTAGACTTGGCCTATTCTGTTGTATTATGCTCATATTTTCATAAATGTTGCTGTGCCTTTAGACTTGGCCTATTCTGTTGTATTATGCTCATATTTTCATAAATGTTGCTGTGCCTTTAGACTTGGCCTATTCTGTTGTATTATGCTCATATTTTCATAAATGTTGCTGTGCCTTTAGACTTGGCCTATTCTGTTGTATTATGCTCATATTTTCATAAATGTTGCTGTGCCTTTAGACTTGGCCTATTCTGTTGTATTATGCTCATATTTTCATAAATGTTGCTGTGCCTTTAGACTTGGCCTATTCTGTTGTATTATGCTCATATTTTCATAAATGTTGCTGTGCCTTTAGACTTGGCCTATTCTGTTGTATTATGCTCATATTTTCATAAATGTTGCTGTGCCTTTAGACTTGGCCTATTCTGTTGTATTATGCTCATATTTTCATAAATGTTGCTGTGCCTTTAGACTTGGCCTATTCTGTTGTATTATGCTCATATTTTCATAAATGTTGCTGTGCCTTTAGACTTGGCCTATTCTGTTGTATTATGCTCATATTTTCATAAATGTTGCTGTGCCTTTAGACTTGGCCTATTCTGTTGTATTATGCTCATATTTTCATAAATGTTGCTGTGCCTTTAGACTTGGCCTGTTCTGTTGTATTATGCTCATATTTTCATAAATGTTGCTGTGCCTTTAGACTTGGCCTATTCTGTTGTATTATGCTCATATTTTCATAAATGTTGCTGTGCCTTTAGACTTGGCCTATTCTGTTGTATTATGCTCATATTTTCATAAATGTTGCTGTGCCTTTAGACTTGGCCTGTTCTGTTGTATTATGCTCATATTTTCATAAATGTTGCTGTGCCTTTAGACTTGGCCTATTCTGTTGTATTATGCTCATATTTTCATAAATGTTGCTGTGCCTTTAGACTTGGCCTATTCTGTTGTATTATGCTCATATTTTCATAAATGTTGCTGTGCCTTTAGACTTGGCCTATTCTGTTGTATTATGCTCATATTTTCATAAATGTTGCTGTGCCTTTAGACTTGGCCTATTCTGTTGTATTATGCTCATATTTTCATAAATGTTGCTGTGCCTTTAGACTTGGCCTATTCTGTTGTATTATGCTCATATTTTCATAAATGTTGCTGTGCCTTTAGACTTGGCCTATTCTGTTGTATTATGCTCATATTTTCATAAATGTTGCTGTGCCTTTAGACTTGGCCTATTCTGTTGTATTATGCTCATATTTTCATAAATGTTGCTGTGCCTTTAGACTTGGCCTATTCTGTTGTATTATGCTCATATTTTCATAAATGTTGCTGTGCCTTTAGACTTGGCCTGTTCTGTTGTATTATGCTCATATTTTCATAAATGTTGCTGTGCCTTTAGACTTGGCCTATTCTGTTGTATTATGCTCATATTTTCATAAATGTTGCTGTGCCTTTAGACTTGGCCTGTTCTGTTGTATTATGCTCATATTTTCATAAATGTTGCTGTGCCTTTAGACTTGGCCTGTTCTGTTGTATTATGCTCATATTTTCATAAATGTTGCTGTGCCTTTAGACTTGGCCTATTCTGTTGTATTATGCTCATATTTTCATAAATGTTGCTGTGCCTTTAGACTTGGCCTATTCTGTTGTATTATGCTCATATTTTCATAAATGTTGCTGTGCCTTTAGACTTGGCCTATTCTGTTGTATTATGCTCATATTTTCATAAATGTTGCTGTGCCTTTAGACTTGGCCTATTCTGTTGTATTATGCTCATATTTTCATAAATGTTGCTGTGCCTTTAGACTTGGCCTATTCTGTTGTATTATGCTCATATTTTCATAAATGTTGCTGTGCCTTTAGACTTGGCCTATTCTGTTGTATTATGCTCATATTTTCATAAATGTTGCTGTGCCTTTAGACTTGGCCTATTCTGTTGTATTATGCTCATATTTTCATAAATGTTGCTGTGCCTTTAGACTTGGCCTGTTCTGTTGTATTATGCTCATATTTTCATAAATGTTGCTGTGCCTTTAGACTTGGCCTATTCTGTTGTATTATGCTCATATTTTCATAAATGTTGCTGTGCCTTTAGACTTGGCCTATTCTGTTGTATTATGCTCATATTTTCATAAATGTTGCTGTGCCTTTAGACTTGGCCTATTCTGTTGTATTATGCTCATATTTTCATAAATGTTGCTGTGCCTTTAGACTTGGCCTATTCTGTTGTATTATGCTCATATTTTCATAAATGTTGCTGTGCCTTTAGACTTGGCCTGTTCTGTTGTATTATGCTCATATTTTCATAAATGTTGCTGTGCCTTTAGACTTGGCCTGTTCTGTTGTATTATGCTCATATTTTCATAAATGTTGCTGTGCCTTTAGACTTGGCCTATTCTGTTGTATTATGCTCATATTTTCATAAATGTTGCTGTGCCTTTAGACTTGGCCTATTCTGTTGTATTATGCTCATATTTTCATAAATGTTGCTGTGCCTTTAGACTTGGCCTGTTCTGTTGTATTATGCTCATATTTTCATAAATGTTGCTGTGCCTTTAGACTTGGCCTATTCTGTTGTATTATGCTCATATTTTCATAAATGTTGCTGTGCCTTTAGACTTGGCCTGTTCTGTTGTATTATGCTCATATTTTCATAAATGTTGCTGTGCCTTTAGACTTGGCCTATTCTGTTGTATTATGCTCATATTTTCATAAATGTTGCTGTGCCTTTAGACTTGGCCTATTCTGTTGTATTATGCTCATATTTTCATAAATGTTGCTGTGCCTTTAGACTTGGCCTATTCTGTTGTATTATGCTCATATTTTCATAAATGTTGCTGTGCCTTTAGACTTGGCCTATTCTGTTGTATTATGCTCATATTTTCATAAATGTTGCTGTGCCTTTAGACTTGGCCTATTCTGTTGTATTATGCTCATATTTTCATAAATGTTGCTGTGCCTTTAGACTTGGCCTATTCTGTTGTATTATGCTCATATTTTCATAAATGTTGCTGTGCCTTTAGACTTGGCCTGTTCTGTTGTATTATGCTCATATTTTCATAAATGTTGCTGTGCCTTTAGACTTGGCCTGTTCTGTTGTATTATGCTCATATTTTCATAAATGTTGCTGTGCCTTTAGACTTGGCCTGTTCTGTTGTATTATGCTCATATTTTCATAAATGTTGCTGTGCCTTTAGACTTGGCCTGTTCTGTTGTATTATGCTCATATTTTCATAAATGTTGCTGTGCCTTTAGACTTGGCCTGTTCTGTTGTATTATGCTCATATTTTCATAAATGTTGCTGTGCCTTTAGACTTGGCCTATTCTGTTGTATTATGCTCATATTTTCATAAATGTTGCTGTGCCTTTAGACTTGGCCTATTCTGTTGTATTATGCTCATATTTTCATAAATGTTGCTGTGCCTTTAGACTTGGCCTATTCTGTTGTATTATGCTCATATTTTCATAAATGTTGCTGTGCCTTTAGACTTGGCCTATTCTGTTGTATTATGCTCATATTTTCATAAATGTTGCTGTGCCTTTAGACTTGGCCTATTCTGTTGTATTATGCTCATATTTTCATAAATGTTGCTGTGCCTTTAGACTTGGCCTATTCTGTTGTATTATGCTCATATTTTCATAAATGTTGCTGTGCCTTTAGACTTGGCCTATTCTGTTGTATTATGCTCATATTTTCATAAATGTTGCTGTGCCTTTAGACTTGGCCTATTCTGTTGTATTATGCTCATATTTTCATAAATGTTGCTGTGCCTTTAGACTTGGCCTATTCTGTTGTATTATGCTCATATTTTCATAAATGTTGCTGTGCCTTTAGACTTGGCCTATTCTGTTGTATTATGCTCATATTTTCATAAATGTTGCTGTGCCTTTAGACTTGGCCTGTTCTGTTGTATTATGCTCATATTTTCATAAATGTTGCTGTGCCTTTAGACTTGGCCTGTTCTGTTGTATTATGCTCATATTTTCATAAATGTTGCTGTGCCTTTAGACTTGGCCTGTTCTGTTGTATTATGCTCATATTTTCATAAATGTTGCTGTGCCTTTAGACTTGGCCTGTTCTGTTGTATTATGCTCATATTTTCATAAATGTTGCTGTGCCTTTAGACTTGGCCTGTTCTGTTGTATTATGCTCATATTTTCATAAATGTTGCTGTGCCTTTAGACTTGGCCTATTCTGTTGTATTATGCTCATATTTTCATAAATGTTGCTGTGCCTTTAGACTTGGCCTGTTCTGTTGTATTATGCTCATATTTTCATAAATGTTGCTGTGCCTTTAGACTTGGCCTATTCTGTTGTATTATGCTCATATTTTCATAAATGTTGCTGTGCCTTTAGACTTGGCCTATTCTGTTGTATTATGCTCATATTTTCATAAATGTTGCTGTGCCTTTAGACTTGGCCTATTCTGTTGTATTATGCTCATATTTTCATAAATGTTGCTGTGCCTTTAGACTTGGCCTATTCTGTTGTATTATGCTCATATTTTCATAAATGTTGCTGTGCCTTTAGACTTGGCCTATTCTGTTGTATTATGCTCATATTTTCATAAATGTTGCTGTGCCTTTAGACTTGGCCTGTTCTGTTGTATTATGCTCATATTTTCATAAATGTTGCTGTGCCTTTAGACTTGGCCTATTCTGTTGTATTATGCTCATATTTTCATAAATGTTGCTGTGCCTTTAGACTTGGCCTATTCTGTTGTATTATGCTCATATTTTCATAAATGTTGCTGTGCCTTTAGACTTGGCCTATTCTGTTGTATTATGCTCATATTTTCATAAATGTTGCTGTGCCTTTAGACTTGGCCTATTCTGTTGTATTATGCTCATATTTTCATAAATGTTGCTGTGCCTTTAGACTTGGCCTATTCTGTTGTATTATGCTCATATTTTCATAAATGTTGCTGTGCCTTTAGACTTGGCCTGTTCTGTTGTATTATGCTCATATTTTCATAAATGTTGCTGTGCCTTTAGACTTGGCCTGTTCTGTTGTATTATGCTCATATTTTCATAAATGTTGCTGTGCCTTTAGACTTGGCCTATTCTGTTGTATTATGCTCATATTTTCATAAATGTTGCTGTGCCTTTAGACTTGGCCTATTCTGTTGTATTATGCTCATATTTTCATAAATGTTGCTGTGCCTTTAGACTTGGCCTATTCTGTTGTATTATGCTCATATTTTCATAAATGTTGCTGTGCCTTTAGACTTGGCCTGTTCTGTTGTATTATGCTCATATTTTCATAAATGTTGCTGTGCCTTTAGACTTGGCCTATTCTGTTGTATTATGCTCATATTTTCATAAATGTTGCTGTGCCTTTAGACTTGGCCTATTCTGTTGTATTATGCTCATATTTTCATAAATGTTGCTGTGCCTTTAGACTTGGCCTGTTCTGTTGTATTATGCTCATATTTTCATAAATGTTGCTGTGCCTTTAGACTTGGCCTGTTCTGTTGTATTATGCTCATATTTTCATAAATGTTGCTGTGCCTTTAGACTTGGCCTGTTCTGTTGTATTATGCTCATATTTTCATAAATGTTGCTGTGCCTTTAGACTTGGCCTATTCTGTTGTATTATGCTCATATTTTCATAAATGTTGCTGTGCCTTTAGACTTGGCCTATTCTGTTGTATTATGCTCATATTTTCATAAATGTTGCTGTGCCTTTAGACTTGGCCTATTCTGTTGTATTATGCTCATATTTTCATAAATGTTGCTGTGCCTTTAGACTTGGCCTGTTCTGTTGTATTATGCTCATATTTTCATAAATGTTGCTGTGCCTTTAGACTTGGCCTATTCTGTTGTATTATGCTCATATTTTCATAAATGTTGCTGTGCCTTTAGACTTGGCCTATTCTGTTGTATTATGCTCATATTTTCATAAATGTTGCTGTGCCTTTAGACTTGGCCTGTTCTGTTGTATTATGCTCATATTTTCATAAATGTTGCTGTGCCTTTAGACTTGGCCTATTCTGTTGTATTATGCTCATATTTTCATAAATGTTGCTGTGCCTTTAGACTTGGCCTGTTCTGTTGTATTATGCTCATATTTTCATAAATGTTGCTGTGCCTTTAGACTTGGCCTATTCTGTTGTATTATGCTCATATTTTCATAAATGTTGCTGTGCCTTTAGACTTGGCCTGTTCTGTTGTATTATGCTCATATTTTCATAAATGTTGCTGTGCCTTTAGACTTGGCCTATTCTGTTGTATTATGCTCATATTTTCATAAATGTTGCTGTGCCTTTAGACTTGGCCTATTCTGTTGTATTATGCTCATATTTTCATAAATGTTGCTGTGCCTTTAGACTTGGCCTATTCTGTTGTATTATGCTCATATTTTCATAAATGTTGCTGTGCCTTTAGACTTGGCCTATTCTGTTGTATTATGCTCATATTTTCATAAATGTTGCTGTGCCTTTAGACTTGGCCTGTTCTGTTGTATTATGCTCATATTTTCATAAATGTTGCTGTGCCTTTAGACTTGGCCTGTTCTGTTGTATTATGCTCATATTTTCATAAATGTTGCTGTGCCTTTAGACTTGGCCTGTTCTGTTGTATTATGCTCATATTTTCATAAATGTTGCTGTGCCTTTAGACTTGGCCTGTTCTGTTGTATTATGCTCATATTTTCATAAATGTTGCTGTGCCTTTAGACTTGGCCTGTTCTGTTGTATTATGCTCATATTTTCATAAATGTTGCTGTGCCTTTAGACTTGGCCTATTCTGTTGTATTATGCTCATATTTTCATAAATGTTGCTGTGCCTTTAGACTTGGCCTATTCTGTTGTATTATGCTCATATTTTCATAAATGTTGCTGTGCCTTTAGACTTGGCCTATTCTGTTGTATTATGCTCATATTTTCATAAATGTTGCTGTGCCTTTAGACTTGGCCTATTCTGTTGTATTATGCTCATATTTTCATAAATGTTGCTGTGCCTTTAGACTTGGCCTATTCTGTTGTATTATGCTCATATTTTCATAAATGTTGCTGTGCCTTTAGACTTGGCCTATTCTGTTGTATTATGCTCATATTTTCATAAATGTTGCTGTGCCTTTAGACTTGGCCTATTCTGTTGTATTATGCTCATATTTTCATAAATGTTGCTGTGCCTTTAGACTTGGCCTATTCTGTTGTATTATGCTCATATTTTCATAAATGTTGCTGTGCCTTTAGACTTGGCCTATTCTGTTGTATTATGCTCATATTTTCATAAATGTTGCTGTGCCTTTAGACTTGGCCTATTCTGTTGTATTATGCTCATATTTTCATAAATGTTGCTGTGCCTTTAGACTTGGCCTATTCTGTTGTATTATGCTCATATTTTCATAAATGTTGCTGTGCCTTTAGACTTGGCCTATTCTGTTGTATTATGCTCATATTTTCATAAATGTTGCTGTGCCTTTAGACTTGGCCTATTCTGTTGTATTATGCTCATATTTTCATAAATGTTGCTGTGCCTTTAGACTTGGCCTATTCTGTTGTATTATGCTCATATTTTCATAAATGTTGCTGTGCCTTTAGACTTGGCCTATTCTGTTGTATTATGCTCATATTTTCATAAATGTTGCTGTGCCTTTAGACTTGGCCTATTCTGTTGTATTATGCTCATATTTTCATAAATGTTGCTGTGCCTTTAGACTTGGCCTATTCTGTTGTATTATGCTCATATTTTCATAAATGTTGCTGTGCCTTTAGACTTGGCCTGTTCTGTTGTATTATGCTCATATTTTCATAAATGTTGCTGTGCCTTTAGACTTGGCCTATTCTGTTGTATTATGCTCATATTTTCATAAATGTTGCTGTGCCTTTAGACTTGGCCTATTCTGTTGTATTATGCTCATATTTTCATAAATGTTGCTGTGCCTTTAGACTTGGCCTATTCTGTTGTATTATGCTCATATTTTCATAAATGTTGCTGTGCCTTTAGACTTGGCCTGTTCTGTTGTATTATGCTCATATTTTCATAAATGTTGCTGTGCCTTTAGACTTGGCCTATTCTGTTGTATTATGCTCATATTTTCATAAATGTTGCTGTGCCTTTAGACTTGGCCTATTCTGTTGTATTATGCTCATATTTTCATAAATGTTGCTGTGCCTTTAGACTTGGCCTATTCTGTTGTATTATGCTCATATTTTCATAAATGTTGCTGTGCCTTTAGACTTGGCCTATTCTGTTGTATTATGCTCATATTTTCATAAATGTTGCTGTGCCTTTAGACTTGGCCTATTCTGTTGTATTATGCTCATATCTTCATAAATGTTGCTGTGCCTTTAGACTTGGCCTATTCTGTTGTATTATGCTCATATTTTCATAAATGTTGCTGTGCCTTTAGACTTGGCCTGTTCTGTTGTATTATGCTCATATTTTCATAAATGTTGCTGTGCCTTTAGACTTGGCCTGTTCTGTTGTATTATGCTCATATTTTCATAAATGTTGCTGTGCCTTTAGACTTGGCCTATTCTGTTGTATTATGCTCATATTTTCATAAATGTTGCTGTGCCTTTAGACTTGGCCTATTCTGTTGTATTATGCTCATATTTTCATAAATGTTGCTGTGCCTTTAGACTTGGCCTATTCTGTTGTATTATGCTCATATTTTCATAAATGTTGCTGTGCCTTTAGACTTGGCCTATTCTGTTGTATTATGCTCATATTTTCATAAATGTTGCTGTGCCTTTAGACTTGGCCTGTTCTGTTGTATTATGCTCATATTTTCATAAATGTTGCTGTGCCTTTAGACTTGGCCTATTCTGTTGTATTATGCTCATATTTTCATAAATGTTGCTGTGCCTTTAGACTTGGACTATTCTGTTGTATTATGCTCATATTTTCATAAATGTTGCTGTGCCTTTAGACTTGGCCTGTTCTGTTGTATTATGCTCATATTTTCATAAATGTTGCTGTGCCTTTAGACTTGGCCTATTCTGTTGTATTATGCTCATATTTTCATAAATGTTGCTGTGCCTTTAGACTTGGCCTGTTCTGTTGTATTATGCTCATATTTTCATAAATGTTGCTGTGCCTTTAGACTTGGCCTATTCTGTTGTATTATGCTCATATTTTCATAAATGTTGCTGTGCCTTTAGACTTGGCCTGTTCTGTTGTATTATGCTCATATTTTCATAAATGTTGCTGTGCCTTTAGACTTGGCCTATTCTGTTGTATTATGCTCATATTTTCATAAATGTTGCTGTGCCTTTAGACTTGGCCTATTCTGTTGTATTATGCTCATATTTTCATAAATGTTGCTGTGCCTTTAGACTTGGCCTATTCTGTTGTATTATGCTCATATTTTCATAAATGTTGCTGTGCCTTTAGACTTGTCCTATTCTGTTGTATTATGCTCATATTTTCATAAATGTTGCTGTGCCTTTAGACTTGGCCTATTCTGTTGTATTATGCTCATATTTTCATAAATGTTGCTGTGCCTTTAGACTTGGCCTATTCTGTTGTATTATGCTCATATTTTCATAAATGTTGCTGTGCCTTTAGACTTGGCCTATTCTGTTGTATTATGCTCATATTTTCATAAATGTTGCTGTGCCTTTAGACTTGGCCTATTCTGTTGTATTATGCTCATATTTTCATAAATGTTGCTGTGCCTTTAGACTTGGCCTATTCTGTTGTATTATGCTCATATTTTCATAAATGTTGCTGTGCCTTTAGACTTGTCCCCCTATTGTTTTACATACTTAGATTACATGTACTGTTGGAAAATCATGACAGCCAAAAAGACAAAGAGGAAGACCAAGGAATTCTTGGAGAAGACAGATAGAAGCAGAGATGAAGATGATGGGGAAGACATGGAATGATCTTAAAAGAATGGCAAGAAACAGAACGGCTTGGAAAGTGTTTGTTGAAGACCTATGCTTCACAGGGAGCTGAAAGGTAGAAGAAGTAGAAAAATAGTCTCTGTATAATGAGAGGTGCAAGATGTGGATGTAATGTACACTCCTACAAGCTTTGGTGACAGCTTTACAAAAACGGAACACAACAAAACACTTACTTTTTGGCCTACGTATGACCTTCCTTAGAAAACGAGAACAGCACAAATGAATAACAAAATAAAGTAAACTCTACTACATCTAAGATGAGTGGACCAGGTAAATGAAGGAGAAATAGACAAAAGGATAAGAGATCAAATGATGATACAAAAGAGAGATGCGCTATATATCAGGGGATAAAAATAAATATGTGAAAATTAGTAAGTTAAAATATATATATAAAATGAAAGCGAGACTTAACTGAGGCAAGATCCAAAAGTCCCCAGTGAGTAGATGACTGTGAATCAAGGGAAACATCAGGGGGGAGGGGAAATCAGTCAAGTGATTTGATGAGAAACCAGACGCGATAAAAAACATTAGTGGAATAGGTTGTGAGAGACAGTCAAGCATGATACAGGTAATTCAATGTATATATTATATCCAATTAATGTATAGATCTTCACTTTACCTGTAGTAGCAGAACTATTTAATTGAGATATGGAAATGATTTTTTTGTGGCTTCCCTGCTAGGTTCTGTAGATGTGTTGACCACGTATTGCTGTGTATGTTTACTGTAAATGATAAGAGGAAAAGTTAACCACTATCTGTACATCAGGTCTTCTGTGATAGCAAAATATCAATATGATAAATACAAAGTGATATGTTCAGAACTGAGCAAAATATCAACATGATAAATACAAAGTGATATGTTCAGAACTGAGGTTTATTTTTTCATCTGACATTCATCATCTGTCATCTCTATCTGGTTGTCTGAGAGGTGAACCAAGTTTTAGATTTTATATTGCATTTGTCATCCTTATCTGGTTGTCTTAGAGGTGAACCAAGATTTAGATTTTATATGACACATGTCATCTTTATCTGGTTGTCTTAGAGGTGAACCAAGTTTTAGATTTTATATGGCACATGTCATCTTTATCTGGTTGTCTTAGAGGTGAACCAAGTTTTAGATTTTATATGGCATTTGTCATCTTTATCTGGTTGTCTTAGAGGTGAACCAAGTTTTAGATTTTATATGGCATTTGTCATCTTTATCTGGTTGTCTTAGAGGTGAGCCAAGTTTTAGATTTTATATGGCATTTGTCATCTTTATCTGGTTGTCTTAGAGGTGAACCAAGTTTTATATTTTATATGACATTTATTATTTATTGGTAGTTCAAAGCCATGGGACAGCTTGTTATAAATGTCCCAAGTAATGATTTCAGGCTCAGACAGTAAAGATGGAAGCAAGTGAAGATAGAGAGATGTCTACTGCCATGACTAGCACAAGAACATGTTTCCCACCTCGTTCTTGCCCGAACAAGGACAGTATTTTGTGTAAGTCTTTGTTTGTTACCACTGGACAATTTTTGTTCAGATTTTTGCTACATAATCAAGAAATGAGCAGTAATTGAATGATGTGCTGATAGCAGCATTTTGTCAAGATTGAACACAGGTAGTGTTAGTTTTTTAACTTGCTGTTACAGCATGGGCAGCAACATAAAGTACACCGTTATCTGCCTGTGCGGCGAGTGACCCCTGTGCACACGGCTGCCGGGGAAAAATGGATTAACGTGCAAAATTCAGTTCCTTCTCTCCAGGGACTTCATCAGAGGTAAAAAAAAGAAGCTGCAAATGGAAAAAAAAAAGAACAAAATCTCCTAATGTAACAATTAAATGGTAGTAACTTTTACGATGGTATCATGAAAACCTGACTCACAGATAGGTAACACAATCTATGGTTAATTTATTTATGTTTTTACTCACTCCATTAACTCTGTCACTTAGCATTTTTAATCCCATTTCACATAGTCATCTTTGCCAATCAGTATATTGAAAACAATGTAATGATGACCTATCTCTGTATCTAGATTGTGAGAAATGTCAGCTGAAGTATGAAGGAGGCTGTCCGAATCATGGACTTCTCATTTATGTTGATAACGCAGAGGTATAGTACACAATTATAGCTTTTAAAACGTGTTGCAGTTTTAAATTGTTGTATTTGTTAGTTATGAATGCACCACTGGGACAGTTTTGTTAGTTATGAATGCACCACTGGGACAGTTTTGTTAGTTATGAATGCACCACTGGGACAGTTTTGTTAGTTATGAATGCACCACTGGGACAGTTTTGTTAGTTATGAATGCACCACTGGGACAGTTTTGTTAGTTATGAATGCACCACTGGGACAGTTTTGTTAGTTATGAATGCACCACTGGGACAGTTTTGTTAGTTATGAATGCACCACTGGGACAGTTTTGTTAGTTATGAATGCACCACTGGGACAGTTTTGTTAGTTATGAATGCACCACTGGGACAGTTTTGTTAGTTATGAATGCACCACTGGGACAGTTTTGTTAGTTATGAATGCACCACTGGGACAGTTTTGTTAGTTATGAATGCACCACTGGGACAGTTTTGTTAGTTATGAATGTACCACTGGGACAGTTTTGTTAGTTATGAATGTACCACTGGGACAGTTTTGTTAGTTATGAATGCACCACTGGGACAGTTTTGTTAGTTATGAATGCACCACTGGGACAGTTTTGTTAGTTATGAATGTACCACTGGGACAGTTTTGTTAGTTATGAATGCACCACTGGGACAGTTTTGTTAGTTATGAATGTACCACTGGGACAGTTTTGTTAGTTATGAATGTACCACTGGGACAGTTTTGTTAGTTATGAATGCACCACTGGGACAGTTTTGTTAGTTATGAATGCACCACTGGGACAGTTTTGTTAGTTATGAATGCACCACTGGGACAGTTTTGTTAGTTATGAATGCACCACTGGGACAGTTTTGTTAGTTATGAATGCACCACTGGGACAGTTTTGTTAGTTATGAATGCACCACTGGGACAGTTTTGTTAGTTATGAATGCACCACTGGGACAGTTTTGTTAGTTATGAATGCACCACTGGGACAGTTTTGTTAGTTATGAATGCACCACTGGGACAGTTTTGTTAGTTATGAATGCACCACTGGGACAGTTTTGTTAGTTATGAATGCACCACTGGGACAGTTTTGTTAGTTATGAATGCACCACTGGGACAGTTTTGTTAGTTATGAATGCACCACTGGGACAGTTTTGTTAGTTATGAATGCACCACTGGGACAGTTTTGTTAGTTATGAATGCACCACTGGGACAGTTTTGTTAGTTATGAATGCACCACTGGGACAGTTTTGTTAGTTATGAATGCACCACTGGGACAGTTTTGTTAGTTATGAATGCACCACTGGGACAGTTTTGTTAGTTATGAATGCACCACTGGGACAGTTTTGTTAGTTATGAATGCACCACTGGGACAGTTTTGTTAGTTATGAATGCACCACTGGGACAGTTTTGTTAGTTATGAATGCACCACTGGGACAGTTTTGTTAGTTATGAATGCACCACTGGGACAGTTTTGTTAGTTATGAATGCACCACTGGGACAGTTTTGTTAGTTATGAATGCACCACTGGGACAGTTTTGTTAGTTATGAATGCACCACTGGGACAGTTTTGTTAGTTATGAATGCACCACTGGGACAGTTTTGTTAGTTATGAATGCACCACTGGGACAGTTTTGTTAGTTATGAATGCACCACTGGGACAGTTTTGTTAGTTATGAATGCACCACTGGGACAGTTTTGTTAGTTATGAATGCACCACTGGGACAGTTTTGTTAGTTATGAATGCACCACTGGGACAGTTTTGTTAGTTATGAATGCACCACTGGGACAGTTTTGTTAGTTATGAATGCACCACTGGGACAGTTTTGTTAGTTATGAATGCACCACTGGGACAGTTTTGTTAGTTATGAATGCACCACTGGGACAGTTTTGTTAGTTATGAATGCACCACTGGGACAGTTTTGTTAGTTATGAATGCACCACTGGGACAGTTTTGTTAGTTATGAATGCACCACTGGGACAGTTTTGTTAGTTATGAATGCACCACTGGGACAGTTTTGTTAGTTATGAATGCACCACTGGGACAGTTTTGTTAGTTATGAATGCACCACTGGGACAGTTTTGTTAGTTATGAATGCACCACTGGGACAGTTTTGTTAGTTATGAATGCACCACTGGGACAGTTTTGTTAGTTATGAATGCACCACTGGGACAGTTTTGTTAGTTATGAATGCACCACTGGGACAGTTTTGTTAGTTATGAATGCACCACTGGGACAGTTACTCATTCAGATTATGAAACATATAGTCAGGCTGACTTCAAACTGAATTATCACACATAAATATTAATTATTGTCACACAACTACGATTGGAAAAGGAGGGGGGCAAGACACCCCTCCAGCAACTGAGCTGAGTGTGTTCAGCAACCCACAGCTGACTGCATGTGTAAGGAGCTGATCAAATCCCTGCTTCACTACCCTGAAGTACAACTGGCAAAAGTCTGGCCAAGGATGAATGGCAACCCTATGCACATTAATGCTGCACTGTGATTGGGCCGAAAGATGAAAACAAACAACACAATGCATGTGCTCCCACTTAACATCCCTTAAAGGGTAGATGAAGAAGAGCGCTATACATTCCACTGATAGCCATTGGGTGAATGTCACAAAGAAAGACAACCGGGATAGTTACCCATTTAAAAGATCACAAAGAATGATCTTGATGATGACAGTTGTGATCGCACAGTTGAAAGTTCTAAAAGCCCAACAAACAGAATAGTTGTATTCATTGTTGTGTCTTTTCTGTGTTAAAATGGTAACTTAAAGTGTAATATATTATTATTTATGCCAGTGCCTTTTTTTCTGAAATGGGAAAAAGAGGTTAGCAGGAGCTATAATCCCATTCTATGATAAACTAGTAAACTCAGAAACTGTTCTGGTGTACTTAGATGACTTTTCATAAAGCCCAACTAATAGAATAGTTGATTTTATTTTTGTGTCTTTTCATACATTATTATCTGATATTGTAACAAATCATTCTTCTCTTTCTTTACTTCCTCTAGTACCTGTTCTGGTGTTGAGTTGAGAAACAAAGTGTCTTCCGTCATTGAGAATTGATTTTTTTGCAACGTTTCTCTGATGTTGTCTGTCCATCTTACTCTGGGTCTATCTCTTGCTATTCTCCATTCTCCTCTTTTAATATATTTTTGTATGGTAAGGAATTACTCAGCAATCTTTCTAGATGTACAAACCTGTTTATTTGTTGTTTCTGTATGTAGCTTAGGATGGGTTCAATGTCTACTCTTTTTCTTATAATATCATTTCTGATTTTGTCTTTTATAGCCACTCCAAGCACTTTTCTCAGACATCTCATCTCTGTGGTGACAAGTTTAACATTTGTAGCACAATGTGGGAATGAACATACTCTATATAAGATGTTTCTTGGTTGTAATAGGTTTTGCTTTGTGTCAAAGTATAGGTGATAGCTGTCCAGATTATTTGTCTGCCTTGTTACATATTGATATCATATAGATATTTATTTCTTTATCAAATATTCCATTGTTAGAGAATGTTGTTCCCAGACATTTCTATTGTTACTTGCTTTATAACTTAGCTATGTTTAATATGAAAAAGACAGAAGTAATGGTAACAACAAAGAAAAAGACATCACCTCAGTGCAAAATAAAAACAAGTGGAACAATATTAAAACAGGTAAATGAATTTAAATATCTGGGAACAATGTTAACCTTAAATGGTAGGTGTCCAACAGAGGTGATATGCAGAATGGCTCAAGCAAAAGTAGCTTTCCGAGTAATGAGGTAGATTCTATGCAATCCATTTTTGACAATGGAAACAACAAAAAAAGTTCTTAAATGTTGTGCCAGTCTTAACATATGGATGTGAATCATGGACAACAGACAAGAAAATCACTGGAGGCTGTAGAAATATGGTTTTACAGAAGAATGTTGAGAATACCATGGACAGCTAAGAAGAGTAATGAAAATGTCTGAAAGAGGCCAAAGCAAAAAGAGAGCTAATTTCCAATATTAGGAAGAAACAATCATCATTTTTTGGCCTTGTAATGAGAAGAGAACAGCTGGAATATATTGTAACAACTGGGAAAATTGAGGGATGAAGAGATAGCGGGAAGCAAATAGAAAAGATACCAGGCAGCTTAAGAGAATGGCTTGGCAGAGGGTCAACAACAGAAATGATAAATAACTGCCGTGATCGAAAGTTGTGGAGAGACATGATCACCTATGCCAGAAGGCTTGTTACTTGATGATGATGTTTAATATTTTCTGTTTTCTTCCTTTTGTTATGAATAAATCATTAACTATAATCATGTGTACGTGTTTTCATTTATTCCTTATAATCTTCTGGTTCCAGGTAGGTGAAGGCTGCAGCCAAGATTCTAGTCCTCTGCTTGATGAAACTGACAAGCCTAAACAAACACTGGCAAAGGAGATAATGTTTCAATCCTCTAATGGTGATGTTCAGAGTATAGATCAAAGAAAACTCAAGAGAACACATAAAGTAGAGAAGCTATACAAATGTGACGTTTGTAGTGCAGATTTCACTCACAAAGACATGCTGGTAAGACACAAGAGAACACATACAGGAGAGAAGCCTTACAAATGTGATTTGTGTGGTACAAGTTTTGCTCAGAGTGGACATTTAATAATACACACGAGAACACATACAGGAGAGAAGCCTTATAAATGTGATGTGTGTTCTTCAGGTTTTGCTCGGAGTGGAGATTTAAAAACGCACAAGAGATCCCATACAGGAGAGAAGCCTTTCAAATGTGATGTTTGTGGTGCAGGATTTTCTATGAGTGGCAGTTTAAAATCTCACATGAGAACACATACAGGAGAGAAGCCGTACAAATGTGATTTGTGTGGTACAAGTTTTGTCCAGAGTGGACATCTAATAGCACACAAGAAGACACATGGAAATGAAAATCTGTACAATTGTGATATATGTGCTGCAGATTTTGCAAACAGTGACTTGCTTATAACACACAAAAGAACACATACAGAACAGAAATCCTGCACTTGTGATGTGTGTGGTGCATATTTTGGAAACTGTGACTTGCTGATAGCACACAGGAAAACACATACGGAGGCACACTCTAACAATTGTGATGTGTATAGTGTATATCGCACACACAATGACATACAAATAAAATACAACAATACACATACAGAAGATATGGTTTACATATGTGATGTGTGTGGTGCAGGTTTTGGACAGAAAGAAGATTTAGAAACACACAACAAAACACATACAGAAGATAAGTCCTACATATGTATTATATGTGATGCTGAATTTGTTAATAGCAGAGATCTAATGCTACACAAGGGTACACATATAGAAGAAAAGCCTTACAAATGTGAAGAGTGTGGTGCAGGATTTTCTCAAAGTGGAGGTTTGAAAGAGCACAAGAGAACACATACTGGAGAGAAGCCATACAAATGTGATGTATGTGGTATAGGATTTTCTAAGAGTGGAAATCTAAAAAAGCATCAGAGAATACACAATGATGAGAAATATTATAAATGTGATTTGTGTGGTGCTGAATTTGTTCGTAGTGATTATTTAGTAACACACGTCCGAACACATACTGGTGAGAAGCCTTACAAATGTGAGTTTTGTGGTGCAGATTTCGCTCGGAATGGAGATTTAAAAATGCACAAGAGAATACATACAGGAGAGAAGCCTTACAAGTGTGATGTTTGCGGTACAGGTTTTGCTCAAAGTGGCAGACTTATAAGGCACAAGAGATCACATACTGGAGAGAAGCCTTACAAATGTGATGTGTGTGGTGCAGTTTTTGCTCATAGTGGCAAACTTATAAGACATAAGAGAAAACATACAGGAGAGAAGCCTTACAAATGTGATGTTTGTGGTACAGGTTTTGCTGGTAGTGGAGATTTAAAAATCCACAAGAGAACACATACAGGAGAGAAACCTTACAAATGTGATGTATGTGGTACGGATTTTGCTCGTAGAGATGTACTTAAAAAGCATAAGAAAACACATACAAAATAGGTGCCTTTGTGATGAGAGAAGTATTGGTTCACATAAGATGGATATCTCCGTAACACACATTACTGGATCATCACCAGGCACAATGTACATTGACATTACCATGAAGGGCTCTTCAAATATTCCTCTTCTTGATGTTACTTATTTCGTTTTATTTCCTTGCCTGTCTTGCCGGTTCTTGTAATTTGAAATAGTTTTTTTTTTTTTTAAATATATTGTGAAAATATGTTATCTGGGCAGGCTTAGAGCCTGGAGAATGGGGGTAAATGAATATGTTAAAGTAGACGAGATGAAAGCCACACTAGAGCATGCTAATAAACAGTTCACCGGGTCCAGATGACATTTGATATAAGAATATTAGCAAGCATCTATAATGTTACTTATTTCGTTTTATTTCCTTGCTTGTCTTGCCCGTTCTTGTAATTTGAAATAGTTTTTAAAAATATATATATTGTGAAAATATGTTATCTGGCAGGCTTAGAGCCTGAAGAGTGGGGGTAAATGAATATGTTAAAGTAGACGAGATGAAAGCCACACTAGAACATGCTAATAAACAGTTCACCGGGTCCAGATGACATTTGATATAAGAATATTAGCAAGCATCTATAATGGTAGTTTTGAGAGCGCTACTATCAGTGAAGACTGGCATCATTGTTATTTCATATTTCTGTTGAAGCCTGACAAATAGCAAGTGAAAATACAAGGTTATCATTAATCACCATGCACAACTTGGTAGCTAATTTGTTTTGCTAAAAAATGAACCCTCCAGCTGGAGAAACTGCGTTTCCTTCCTCTTACCCTAGGTGGGTACCATCCAAAAAAATGAACCCTCCAGCTGGAGAAACTGCGTTTCCTTCCTCTTACCCTAGGTGGGTACCATCCAAAAAAATGAACCCTCCAGCTGGAGAAACTGCGTTTCCTTCCTCTTACCCTAGGTGGGTACCATCCAAAAAAATGAACCCTCCAGCTGGAGAAACTGCGTTTCCTTCCTCTTACCCTAGGTGGGTACCATCCAAAAAAATGAACCCTCCAGCTGGAGAAACTGTGTTTCCTTCCTCTTACCCTAGGTGGGTACCATCCAAAAAAATGAACCCTCCAGCTGGAGAAACTGCGTTTCCTTCCTCTTACCCTAGGTGGGTACCATCCAAAAAAATGAACCCTCCAGCTGGAGAAACTGTGTTTCCTTCCTCTTACCCTAGGTGGGTACCATCCAAAAAAATGAACCCTCCAGCTGGAGAAACTGCGTTTCCTTCCTCTTACCCTAGGTGGGTACCATCCAAAAAAATGAACCCTCCAGCTGGAGAAACTGTGTTTCCTTCCTCTTACCCTAGGTGGGTACCATCCAAAAAAATGAACCCTCCAGCTGGAGAAACTGCGTTTCCTTCCTCTTACCCTAGGTGGGTACCATCCAAAAAAATGAACCCTCCAGCTGGAGAAACTGTGTTTCCTTCCTCTTACCCTAGGTGGGTACCATCCAAAAAATGAACCCTCCAGCTGGAGAAACTGCGTTTCCTTCCTCTTACCCTAGGTGGGTACCATCCAAAAAAATGAACCCTCCAGCTGGAGAAACTGTGTTTCCTTCCTCTTACCCTAGGTGGGTACCATCCAAAAAAATGAACCCTCCAGCTGGAGAAACTGCGTTTCCTTCCTCTTACCCTAGGTGGGTACCATCCAAAAAAATGAACCCTCCAGCTGGAGAAACTGCGTTTCCTTCCTCTTACCCTAGGTGGGTACCATCCAAAAAAATGAACCCTCCAGCTGGAGAAACTGCGTTTCCTTCCTCTTACCCTAGGTGGGTACCATCCAAAAAAATGAACCCTCCAGCTGGAGAAACTGCGTTTCCTTCCTCTTACCCTAGGTGGGTACCATCCAAAAAATCCATGCAGGAATAAGACTTGTCAAGAAATGCAACACCAGTGTTATTAGATGACCACGAAAAAGATGGATGGATGGAAAATTAGAAGCACTAGGAAACAGAAGAGCAGTATACCGCAAATTGTTTCTCCCCTCGACGCTGAAAGGCAAATGAGGAAAGGAAGAGAAAGTGTTATTAGTCGCTGCACATTGAGGATAGACTATTTTGGGAAATCAAAGCAATTAAGGACTTGCACTATAAGGATGACAATAAAGGACTTGCGCTATAAGGATGACAATTAAGGACTTGCACTATAAGGATGACAATAAAGGACTTGTGCTATAAGGATGACAATTAAGGACTTGTGCTATAAGGATGACAATAAAGGACTTGCGCTATAAGGATGACAATAAAGGACTTGCGCTATAAGGATGACAATTAAGGACTTGCACTATAAGGATGACAATAAAGGACTTGCGCTATAAGGATGACAATTAAGGACTTGCACTATAAGGATGACAATAAAGGACTTGTGCTATAAGGATGACAATAAAGGACTTGCGCTATAAGGATGACAATTAAGGACTTGCACTATAAGGATGACAATAAAGGACTTGTGCTATAAGGATGACAATTAAGGACTTGCGCTATAAGGATGATCTGTCAACTGAACTAAACATGCAGTGTTGATGAACATCATATTTTAAACACAATTCAACTACTGTGCTTTAACACACAAATCATGGCAGGTATATTTTTTGGTAATGAAAATTGGACACCCACTTTTGATACATAGAGATGGTCCTTGATTGAAAATACTGAAATAGAATTTACCTGTTTTTCTACATACCCATATTCTGTGGATGAACTAGGATAATATGACTATTGATTTTGTAGACTTATCAGGTTATTTTTTTCCCCCATTATAATGTGTTGCTGATTGTAACATCTAAATGTAAATATCTATTCTTTGTTTGGTATGTGTTTATAAAGTACATTTTAGTGATCGCCTCAAAGGTATGGTCATCATACATCCATAATACATGTAAGATCACCATGAGGAAAATCAAATATGGGATACTGTTATTTGTGAAGAACAAACAGGATTTTGGTAAGGAGGAAGCTGTCTTGATAAAATGTTCACCCTAGGAATTATATTAGAGGAATATACAGAAAAACAGAAACTATTACTTCTAAATTTCAATGAATTCAAAAAAGGTTTTTGACAGCATACATAGACTCAGTGTGGAGCATAGACAATATGGATTACCACCAAAAATGATTAAGATCATCAAAGATCTGTATGTTGGCTTTTCAAGCGCAGTTTGCTCAGCAGGATTGTGTGGATGGTTCCAGATGTATACTGGAGTGAAACAAGGATGTATTTTATCTCCCTTGTTATTTAGATTTGCCATTGACTTCATTATGAAAAATTGCTGTACAGGTGACAAAGTCCTTATCAATGGCTAGAAAAAACAGGATTTGAGGTCAACCAAGAAAAGACAAAACTATTGAAAAATCAAAATCATCCAGAAGAAAATATATACCTTGAAGGGAAAGCAGTGGAAGAAGTAGATTATTTGTGTATCTTGGAAGCTGCAGAGATCACAAGAAGGAGACTCAAAGAAAGAAATAAACACCTTGATAAAATATGAAAATCTAAATATCAAAGCACAGGATTGTCAAATCAAATGTATCATCCACATTTACTTAATGCATGCAAGAGCTGGAAAACAACTACAGAAATAGGAAACAAACTGGATGCATTTGAAAACAAACTGGATACATTTGAAAACAAACTGGATACATTTGAAAACAAACTGGATACTTTTGAAAACAAACTGGATACATTTGAAAACAAATGCCTCAGGAAAATATTTGGTATGCCATGGAATAAATTCAAGACTAATGCAGAAATAATAGAACTGACAAAGCATCCAATAATTTCATCTGTAATCAAGGAAAGAATATGGTCATATGTTGGCCATGTGATGAGAAGAGACAAGAGAATCTCAAAGCTGGCCCTCGGTGGGGAAAAAAGAAAAGGGCGACCTAACGAAACACTAGAGAAAAAAAAACATTGAGTTTGATTCTTCTACAGAGTAGTTGATTGATGTATTCACCACATTGTGTGGTATCTGCTGTTAGTGTTGTGTTTATCACGGCTGTTTGTTTTCATCTCAAATTGGCATTTTAGTTATTATCTTGGAATATTTGAAGCATGTATGGATAACATGTCCTGAATCTAGTACATTGTCCTCATTCTTAAAATTGGAATTTCATGGAGGTGGTTTCAATTTGTGACACCACACACAAAAAGTAAACTATCTGGTCAATATGATGAAAAGATGACAGGCTCTGTCTGAAAAGTGTTCCTTGTTGCATTTTCCTCAAATTCCAAGTCCGACTTCCTGCTGGAGCCACTGAGGGTAGTGTTCTGTGTACACTGTGAGCTGTGTTTTTCATCCGGATTGTGTTTTGATGTTCCGATTGCTTACGATAAATGATATCATATAACAAAGGACAGATAGCTGCGTTCACTTTTAGTGTGGCTATGCCTTATGTCTTTTGACATGTGCTGTGGCTGCTATGAAGGGAACTGCAGCTACCTTTCTTTGTTTGGATCCTCAATGCGATGAGTATGTTATTTCAGATGATTTCGACTGGCACTGGCGAATGAGCAGTTACAGATTTTAGTTCGTCTGCAGTGATACTGAGGCCATTACCAAAGTATAACTATTATCTATGAATATTTTGGTAGTTAATGCTCATAAAAATGTGCAAATCTGAGTTTCCAAGGATGTTGTGCTCAATTATTTATTTTAACTACAAAAGAGTTCACAATTTTAAAATATAGCTTCTTCTAATCACTTTGAATGTTTAATAAAAGAAATGTGTATCTTATCTTCTTTGGAAGATACAAAGGAGCTAAGAAAACAAAGTATCAGTAACACACAACTGTGTTATATGTCTGAAAGCAAATTGTGTTGAAGATGTGTGGGTTAGTACCTGTATGATTTATGAGAAAATATTTGTTCCATAGTTGAGTTCTTTTTAGTACCTGTATGATTTATGAGAAAATATTTGATCCATAGTTGAGTTCTTTTTAGTACCTGTATGATTTATGAGAAAATATTTGTTCCACAGTTGAGTTCTTTTTAGTACCTGTATGATTTATGAGAAAATATTTGTTCCACAGTTGAGTTCTTTTTAGTACCTGTATGATTTATGAGAAAATATTTGTTCCATAGTTGAGTTCTTTTTAGTACCTGTATGATTTATGAGAAAATATTTGTTCCACAGTTGAGTTCTTTTTAGTACCTGTATGATTTATGAGAAAGTATTTGTGACATAGTTGAGTTCTACTCAAAATATATATTGAAATATATTGTAACAACTGGAAAAAAATTGAGGGATGGAGAGAAGCAAAGAGAAAAGATACCAGGCAGGTTAAGAGAATGGCTTGGCAGAAGGTCAACAACAGAAATGATAAATAACTGTCCAGATTGAAAGTTGTGGAGAGACATGATCACCAACGCCAGCAGGCCCGGTACTTGATGATGATGAGTTGAGTTCTACATTGTAGTGGAGGAGTTTGTTGTGCCACATGTTTGTAGAGTGGGGATGTTCTGTGGAAAAATGGATAAGTTTTAACTAAAAATCATGTGTATGACTGCTATTGTTGTATGTTCAGTGTGCGGAAGTGATGACCTGCAGCTACCATAGATGATGACATGCCTGGGAAACAGCTCAACAAAATGGTGGCTCGTCAACATTGTACCGAGCTAGAGCAGTGACATGTTGTGAGCTAAAGTGTGCAACCTAATTTTGTTGATATGCAGTACGGTGATGGGCGTATGAATTAACTAAGAAGGTGGCTTGTCAACATTGTACCAAGCTAGAGCAGTGACATGTGAGCTAAAGTGTGCAACCTAATTTTGTTGATATGCAGTACGGTGATGGGTGTATGAATTAACTAAGAAGTTAAAGAATTGCATCACTAGCGTAGAGGGTTTTCCTTGTCTGGTTCCAGCCATCACCTTGATCATTCCAGCGCTACTAGACGCCACACAGGGCTCATGTTTTTTTTCCCTCTGTTCTTGATATGATGTTCAATCTTATTTAATTAGTCTATGCCTGCCAACTTTTGCTTCTCTTATAAGTGTTCTTTTTAGTGTTACTTTAGGTCTTTTTCTGTATCCTGATGTTTGCCATAGAAGAGCCTGTTTTGCAATTCTCTTTACTATCTCTTTTCAATACATGTCTGATATATGTCCATATTCTTTCCATAATTGTAGATGAGATTGTTGGTTGCATGGTCATTTCTCTTATCTTTATCATCATCATTTTTAGTTGATTTAAGACACCATCATTTGTTTTCTTTTCATCCAATTCTTCCTACTCTTTAAATGCACTTTTCAAAAGTTTCAATTTTCTGTTTTGTTTTCATGTCTAATGTCCATGTCTCTGCACCGTACATGAATGTTGAGAAGATATAACATTTTGCTGTTCTTAGTTTTATCCCTGGTGTTATTTGTTTTGTTGTTAGTATATTTTTCATGGCATTAAAATTACTTTTTGCCATTAATATTGTTTTGTTTATTTCAGTTGTACATTTTCCATCACCGGTTATAGTATGTCCAAGGTAGTTGTAGTTCTGAATTATCTCCAGGTCTATTTCTTCAACTGATAATCCATGTCTTGAGTATTTTCTTTGTTTATGATCATAGTTTTAGTCTTTTTGATATTCATATCTAATCCATATTTTTTGCTTGTCTTGTTTATTGCTTTTAGTAATTGTAGATCTTTATGATTTTCTGCTAGTAATACAGTATCATTTTTATGATTATAAATAAAATACTATTTTAAAATGAAAGCAAACAACCGTGAGCTGGGCACCCGTCCAAAAGATTTCTTTTCTCATTGTATTCATGGTCAAGACCTTGTGTAAATACATTGAACTACAGGGGGCTATGTAGAACAATGATAATTTAATTACTTTAGTCTTTGCAATAAATACGCTTTGTAAACAAACAAGTATCTGGTTTTCCATTGAGTGCTCCTTGAATGATTGTACACATCTTCTTGAATGAACATGATGAAATGTTACAGAACCATGTTGAGTTAATTTTAGTATTTTATTGCTCTTGAAAGAGCACCCATAATGTAATATACATCCTGATAACAATGATAGAGATCTATATATGTGCTTTATGGACTACACTAAAGCATTTGACAAAGTAAAGCATATGAAAATAATAAACATGCTGGATAAACTAAGCATTGGTTGCAAGGGTCTGCAAATCATGGAAAAATACATGTACTGGCAACAAACAGCAGCCATAAGAATTAGCAACCAAATAGGACAGTTTCGCTATATCAGACGTGGCTGTGTTCTGTCGCTGGATTTGTTTTCACTTTACAGCAAAAATATGATATCAATAGTAGACATAAAAGGAATTGAAGTCAACGGTCACAACATAAACAATTTTCGACATGTGGAGGACACAGTCTTAATAGCAGTGACAGAGACTGAACTACAAGAAGTGATTGACAGGTGAGATAGTAAAAGAAAGCAACAAGAAAGGTCTCAGTCTGAATAGTAAGAAAACAAAAGTAATGGTCATATAAAAGTAACAGTCATCACCATCATGCAGCATAAAAAGAAACAAAACAAATCTGAAACAAGTGCAACGCATCAAATACTGGGGCACAATAAATCAGATGGAAGATGCACCACATGAATAAAAAAGCAGAATAGCTCAGGCTAAAATAGCATTTCAGAAAATGAAAAACGTCTTATGTATCAAATCTATGACAATAGAAGTGAGAAAGAGAATTCATCGGTGCTATATAGAACCAATTCTGACATTTGGAAGCGAATCATGGACAGTAGACAAACAAATGAAAAGACGATTAGAGGCGACGGAGATGGGATTTCTCAGAAGAATGTTGAAAGTTCCCTGGACAGCTAAAAAGACCAATGAGGAAGTTCTCAAAGAGGCCAACACAAAAGGCACTCCAAAGAAAGAATCAACATTTTTCTGGCACATCATGAGAAGAGCAAATTTGGAATGCTTGGTTGCAATTGGCAAAATACAGGGAAAAAGAGATAGCAGACGACAAAGAGGGAAGATACTAAGTAGTTGTTATAAGGAGTAGTTGTTAGGAGTTGTTATAACTATCAACAAATGGCTGTAGGTTAAAATATTTCTATGGCCTGCTGGTCAGTTTATGCAAAACTACTGGACACTTGTTTGAGTTGGAGGTCAGTTTGATATCACTAAGTTAGCACTATATAGCTAACGGAACCAGCCTGAGAGGTAACATCAGAAATGAAGAACTGGGAAAAAAGCTAGAAGTAATTCCCGCTTTAGAGTGCGAGTATATAAAGAAACAACAGATAAAATGGTTTGACCACGGGACGAGGCAAAAATATTACAACACAGCGAGCCTTCAATAAACGTTGCGAGAACACCAGACTCAAAGGCCGACCACGAAAACAGATGAAATACTAGGAAACTGCAGCAGGAGAGGCCAACACAAGGGAAAATAATATTTCCCCTCGACTCTGAAAGGCAAATGAAGAAGAAGGTGAGCACTAATTGTTTGGTCTCTCTTTGAGTTACATGGTAGTGGACTACAACTCATTCTGAATATAATCTTTTGTAGTGTGAGGAGTGTATGCGTGTTTTGCTACTTCCAGCAGTCTAGTGTGAGGAGTGTATGCGTGTTTTGCTACTTCCAGCAGTCTTAGAGTGAGTAGTGTATGCGTGCTTTGCTACTTCCAGCCTTCTAGTATGAGTGGTTTATTCGTGTTTTTCGACTTCTAGCTGTCTAATGTCTATGAATTACACATTATTTGTTGGCTAAAACTGTCGCAGTATTTAACATGTCAGCTATTGATTTTGATTATAGAACAGATAACTTTAAAATTAATTTAGTTTCATTACTATTATTATTTTCTTTTTGCAATTTGTGTGTGTCCATGCATTGACATTGTTCGACAAGCCTGAGAAAAAGACATCACACGAGAGTTGAGTTCAAATTCAAAATGCAAAACAAATATAATTCTTTTTAGGGAACAGGCAAATAATTTCCACCACGCAGGACAGCACAGTCTTTCCAGCTAAGTCAATTTTAAAATATACTTTTATAGATTCATTATTTACTTTTCACGCTTTAGTTTTCAACTCCTCATCATTTCTCTTTACTTGTGATTTTTATATCTCTACACTTCATCAATCTTTCCACAAGTAACACATCACTTCTTTATCTCACCACTCTATCTCTCATCTCTCCGTCCACCTCTCCCTAACTTTATCATCCGACATGTAGCTATAGATGTTTGTGCCTCATCGTTTGTTGTCATTGTCCCCGTGTTCTGAAGAAGGTCGCAGGCCAAAATGTCAGTATTGTCTTGTGTTCCTTCTTTGTAAAGCTGTCACCACACCTTGGAGTGTATATCACACCCCACTACTGCCTCCATAATTCTATCTGACTGTCCGTCCGTCCATTGTCCTTTCGAGCCGAATACGGCACCTTCGGTTGAAATTCTAGACTCTTGTGTCTGACGATCTTTCAACTGTCAGACCTTACACAGGATCAGCATTGTGTCTGACGAGCTTTCAACTGTCAGACCTTGCACAGGACCAGCATTGTGTCTGACGATCTTTCAGGTGTCAGACCTTGCACACGACCAGCATTGTGTCTGACGATCTTTCAACTGTTAGACCTTGCACAGGACCAGCATTGTGTCTGACGAGCTTTCAACTGTCAGAAATGGCACAGGACCAGCATTGTGTCTGACGATCTTTCAACTGTCAGACCCTGCACAGGACCAGCATTGTGTCTGACGATCTTTCAACTGTCAGACCTTGCACAGGACCAGCATTGTGTCTGACGATCTTTCAGGTGTCAGACCTTGCACAGGACCAGCATTGTGTCTGACGATCTTTCAACTGTTAGACCTTGCACAGGACCAGCATTGTGTCTGACGAGCTTTCAACTGTCAGAAATGGCACAGGACCAGCATTGTGTCTGACGATCTTTCAGCTGTCAGACCTTTCACAGGACCAGCATTGTGTCTGACGATCTTTCAACTGTCAGACCCTGCACAGGACCAGCATTGTGTCTGACGATCTTTCAACTGTCAGACATTGCACAGGACCAGCATTGTGTCTGACGATCTTTCAGGTGTCAGACCTTGCACACGACCAGCATTGTGTCTGACGATCTTTCAACTGTTAGACCTTGCACAGGACCAGCATTGTGTCTGACGAGCTTTCAACTGTCAGAAATGGCACAGGACCAGCATTGTGTCTGACGATCTTTCAACTGTCAGACCCTGCACAGGACCAGCATTGTGTCTGACGATCTTTCAACTGTCAGACCTTGCAGAGGACCAGCATTGTGTCTGACGATCTTTCAGGTGTCAGACCTTGCACAGGACCAGCATTGTGTCTGACGATCTTTCAACTGTTAGACCTTGCACAGGACCAGCATTGTGTCTGGCGAGCTTTCAACTGTCAGACATTGCACAGGACCAGCATTGTGTCTGACGATCTTTCAGGTGTCAGACCTTGCACACGACCAGCATTGTGTCTGACGATCTTTCAACTGTCAGACCCTGCACAGGACCAGCATTGTGTCTGACGATCTTTCAACTGTCAGACATTGCACAGGACCAGCATTGTGTCTGACGATCTTTCAGGTGTCAGACCTTGCACACGACCAGCATTGTGTCTGACGATCTTTCAACTGTTAGACCTTGCACAGGACCAGCATTGTGTCTGACGAGCTTTCAACTGTCAGAAATGGCACAGGACCAGCATTGTGTCTGACGATCTTTCAACTGTCAGACCCTGCACAGGACCAGCATTGTGTCTGACGATCTTTCAACTGTCAGACCCTGCACAGGACCAGCATTGTGTCTGACGATCTTTCAGGTGTCAGACCTTGCACAGGACCAGCATTGTGTCTGACGATCTTTCAACTGTTAGACCTTGCACAGGACCAGCATTGTGTCTGACGAGCTTTCAGCTGTCAGAAATGGCACAGGACCAGCATTGTGTCTGACGATCTTTCAGCTGTCAGACCTTTCACAGGACCAGCATTGTGTCTGACGATCTTTCAGCTGTCAGACCTTGCACACGACCAGCATTGTGTCTGACGATCTTTCAACTGTCAGACCCTGCACAGGACCAGCATTGTGTCTGACGATCTTTCAACTGTCAGACATTGCACAGGACCAGCATTGTGTCTGACGATCTTTCAGGTGTCAGACCTTGCACACGACCAGCATTGTGTCTGACGATCTTTCAACTGTTAGACCTTGCACAGGACCAGCATTGTGTCTGACGAGCTTTCAACTGTCAGAAATGGCACAGGACCAGCATTGTGTCTGACGATCTTTCAACTGTCAGACCCTGCACAGGACCAGCATTGTGTCTGACGATCTTTCAACTGTCAGACCCTGCACAGGACCAGCATTGTGTCTGACGATCTTTCAGGTGTCAGACCTTGCACAGGACCAGCATTGTGTCTGACGATCTTTCAACTGTTAGACCTTGCACAGGACCAGCATTGTGTCTGACGAGCTTTCAACTGTCAGAAATGGCACAGGACCAGCATTGTGTCTGACGATCTTTCAGCTGTCAGACCTTTCACAGGACCAGCATTGTGTCTGACGATCTTTCAACTGTCAGACCCTGCACAGGACCAGCATTGTGTCTGACGATCTTTCAACTGTCAGACCTTGCACAGGACCTGCATTGTGTCTGACGATCTTTCAACTGTCAGACCTTGCACAGGACCAGCATTGTGTCTGACGATCTTTCAACTGTCAGACCTTGCACAGGACCAGCATTGTGTCTGACGATCTTTCAACTGTCAGACCTTATCCAGGACCAGCATTGTGTCTGACGATCTTTCAACTGTCAGACCTTGCACAGGACCAGCATTGTGTCTGACGATCTTTCAACTGTCAGACCTTTCACAGGACCAGCATTGTGTCTGACGAGCTTTCAACTGTCAGACCCTGCACAGGACCAGCATTGTGTCTGACGATCTTTCAGGTGTCAGACCTTGCACAGGACCAGCATTGTGTCTGACGATCTTTCAACTGTTAGACCTTGCACAGGACCAGCATTGTGTCTGACGAGCTTTCAACTGTCAGACCCTGCACAGGACCAGCATTGTGTCTGACGATCTTTCAGGTGTCAGACCTTGCACAGGACCAGCATTGTGTCTGACGATCTTTCAACTGTCAGACCTTGCACAGGACCTGCATTGTGTCTGACGATCTTTCAACTGTCAGACCTTGCACAGGACCAGCATTGTGTCTGACGATCTTTCAGCTGTCAGACCTTTCACAGGACCAGCATTGTGTCTGACGATCTTTCAACTGTCAGACCCTGCACAGGACCAGCATTGTGTCTGACGATCTTTCAACTGTCAGACATTGCACAGGACCAGCATTGTGTCTGACGAGCTTTCAACTGTCAGACCCTGCACAGGACCAGCATTGTGTCTGACGATCTTTCAGGTGTCAGACCTTGCACAGGACCAGCATTGTGTCTGACGATCTTTCAACTGTTAGACCTTGCACAGGACCAGCATTGTGTCTGACGATCTTTCAACTGTCAGACCCTGCACAGGACCAGCATTGTGTCTGACGATCTTTCAACTGTCAGACCCTGCACAGGACCAGCATTGTGTCTGACGATCTTTCAGGTGTCAGACCTTGCACAGGACCAGCATTGTGTCTGACGATCTTTCAACTGTTAGACCTTGCACAGGACCAGCATTGTGTCTGACGAGCTTTCAACTGTCAGAAATGGCACAGGACCAGCATTGTGTCTGACGATCTTTCAGCTGTCAGACCTTTCACAGGACCAGCATTGTGTCTGACGATCTTTCAACTGTCAGACCCTGCACAGGACCAGCATTGTGTCTGACGATCTTTCAACTGTCAGACCTTGCACAGGACCTGCATTGTGTCTGACGATCTTTCAACTGTCAGACCTTGCACAGGACCAGCATTGTGTCTGACGATCTTTCAACTGTCAGACCTTGCACAGGACCAGCATTGTGTCTGACGATCTTTCAACTGTCAGACCTTACCCAGGACCAGCATTGTGTCTGACGATCTTTCAACTGTCAGACCTTGCACAGGACCAGCATTGTGTCTGACGATCTTTCAACTGTCAGACCTTGCACAGGACCAGCATTGTGTCTGACGAGCTTTCAACTGTCAGACCTTGCACAGGACCAGCATTGTGTCTGACGATCTTTCAGGTGTCAGACCTTGCACACGACCAGCATTGTGTCTGACGATCTTTCAACTGTTAGACCTTGCACAGGACCAGCATTGTGTCTGACGAGCTTTCAACTGTCAGACCCTGCACAGGACCAGCATTGTGTCTGACGATCTTTCAGGTGTCAGACCTTGCACAGGACCAGCATTGTGTCTGACGATCTTTCAACTGTTAGACCTTGCACAGGACCAGCATTGTGTCTGACGAGCTTTCAACTGTCAGACCCTGCACAGGACCAGCATTGTGTCTGACGATCTTTCAGGTGTCAGACCTTGCACAGGACCAGCATTGTGTCTGACGATCTTTCAACTGTCAGACCTTGCACAGGACCTGCATTGTGTCTGACGATCTTTCAACTGTCAGACCTTGCACAGGACCAGCATTGTGTCTGACGATCTTTCAACTGTTAGACCTTGCACAGGACCAGCATTGTGTCTGACGAGCTTTCAACTGTCAGACCTTGAACAGGACCAGCATTGTGTCTGACGATCTTTCAACTGTTAGACCTTGCACAGGACCAGCATTGTGTCTGACGAGCTTTCAACTGTCAGAAATGGCACAGGACCAGCATTGTGTCTGACGATCTTTCAACTGTCAGACCCTGCACAGGACCAGCATTGTGTCTGACGATCTTTCAACTGTCAGACCTTGCAGAGGACCAGCATTGTGTCTGACGATCTTTCAGGTGTCAGACCTTGCACAGGACCAGCATTGTGTCTGACGATCTTTCAACTGTTAGACCTTGCACAGGACCAGCATTGTGTCTGGCGAGCTTTCAACTGTCAGAAATGGCACAGGACCAGCATTGTGTCTGACGATCTTTCAGCTGTCAGACCTTTCACAGGACCAGCATTGTGTCTGACGATCTTTCAACTGTCAGACCCTGCACAGGACCAGCATTGTGTCTGACGATCTTTCAACTGTCAGACATTGCACAGGACCAGCATTGTGTCTGACGATCTTTCAGGTGTCAGACCTTGCACACGACCAGCATTGTGTCTGACGATCTTTCAACTGTTAGACCTTGCACAGGACCAGCATTGTGTCTGACGAGCTTTCAACTGTCAGAAATGGCACAGGACCAGCATTGTGTCTGACGATCTTTCAACTGTCAGACCCTGCACAGGACCAGCATTGTGTCTGACGATCTTTCAACTGTCAGACCCTGCACAGGACCAGCATTGTGTCTGACGATCTTTCAGGTGTCAGACCTTGCACAGGACCAGCATTGTGTCTGACGATCTTTCAACTGTTAGACCTTGCACAGGACCAGCATTGTGTCTGACGAGCTTTCAACTGTCAGAAATGGCACAGGACCAGCATTGTGTCTGACGATCTTTCAGCTGTCAGACCTTTCACAGGACCAGCATTGTGTCTGACGATCTTTCAACTGTCAGACCCTGCACAGGACCAGCATTGTGTCTGACGATCTTTCAACTGTCAGACCTTGCACAGGACCTGCATTGTGTCTGACGATCTTTCAACTGTCAGACCTTGCACAGGACCAGCATTGTGTCTGACGATCTTTCAACTGTCAGACCTTGCACAGGACCAGCATTGTGTCTGACGATCTTTCAACTGTCAGACCTTACCCAGGACCAGCATTGTGTCTGACGATCTTTCAACTGTCAGACCTTGCACAGGACCAGCATTGTGTCTGACGATCTTTCAACTGTCAGACCTTTCACAGGACCAGCATTGTGTCTGACGAGCTTTCAACTGTCAGACCTTGCACAGGACCAGCATTGTGTCTGACGAGCTTTCAACTGTCAGACCTTGCACAGGACCAGCATTGTGTCTGACGATCTTTCAGGTGTCAGACCTTGCACACGACCAGCATTGTGTCTGACGATCTTTCAACAGTTAGACCTTGCACAGGACCAGCATTGTGTCTGACGAGCTTTCAACTGTCAGACCCTGCACAGGACCAGCATTGTGTCTGACGATCTTTCAGGTGTCAGACCTTGCACAGGACCAGCATTGTGTCTGACGATCTTTCAACTGTTAGACCTTGCACAGGACCAGCATTGTGTCTGACGAGCTTTCAACTGTCAGACCCTGCACAGGACCAGCATTGTGTCTGACGATCTTTCAGGTGTCAGACCTTGCACAGGACCAGCATTGTGTCTGACGATCTTTCAACTGTCAGACCTTGCACAGGACCTGCATTGTGTCTGACGATCTTTCAACTGTCAGACCTTGCACAGGACCAGCATTGTGTCTGACGATCTTTCAGCTGTCAGACCTTTCACAGGACCAGCATTGTGTCTGACGATCTTTCAACTGTCAGACCCTGCACAGGACCAGCATTGTGTCTGACGATCTTTCAACTGTCAGACCTTGCACAGGACCAGCATTGTGTCTGACGATCTTTCAACTGTTAGACCTTGCACAGGACCAGCATTGTGTCTGACGATCTTTCAACTGTCAGACCTTGAACAGGACCAGCATTGTGTCTGACGATCTTTCAACTGTTAGACCTTGCACAGGACCAGCATTGTGTCTGACGAGCTTTCAACTGTCAGAAATGGCACAGGACCAGCATTGTGTCTGACGATCTTTCAACTGTCAGACCCTGCACAGGACCAGCATTGTGTCTGACGATCTTTCAACTGTCAGACCTTGCAGAGGACCAGCATTGTGTCTGACGATCTTTCAGGTGTCAGACCTTGCACAGGACCAGCATTGTGTCTGACGATCTTTCAACTGTTAGACCTTGCACAGGACCAGCATTGTGTCTGGCGAGCTTTCAACTGTCAGAAATGGCACAGGACCAGCATTGTGTCTGACGATCTTTCAGCTGTCAGACCTTTCACAGGACCAGCATTGTGTCTGACGATCTTTCAACTGTCAGACCCTGCACAGGACCAGCATTGTGTCTGACGATCTTTCAACTGTCAGACATTGCACAGGACCAGCATTGTGTCTGACGATCTTTCAGGTGTCAGACCTTGCACACGACCAGCATTGTGTCTGACGATCTTTCAACTGTTAGACCTTGCACAGGACCAGCATTGTGTCTGACGAGCTTTCAACTGTCAGAAATGGCACAGGACCAGCATTGTGTCTGACGATCTTTCAACTGTCAGACCCTGCACAGGACCAGCATTGTGTCTGACGATCTTTCAACTGTCAGACCCTGCACAGGACCAGCATTGTGTCTGACGATCTTTCAGGTATCAGACCTTGCACAGGACCAGCATTGTGTCTGACGATCTTTCAACTGTTAGACCTTGCACAGGACCAGCATTGTGTCTGACGAGCTTTCAACTGTCAGAAATGGCACAGGACCAGCATTGTGTCTGACGATCTTTCAACTGTCAGACCTTTCACAGGACCAGCATTGTGTCTGACGAGCTTTCAACTGTCAGACCTTGCACAGGACCAGCATTGTGTCTGACGAGCTTTCAACTGTCAGACCTTGCACAGGACCAGCATTGTGTCTGACGATCTTTCAGGTGTCAGACCTTGCACACGACCAGCATTGTGTCTGACGATCTTTCAACTGTTAGACCTTGCACAGGACCAGCATTGTGTCTGACGAGCTTTCAACTGTCAGACCCTGCACAGGACCAGCATTGTGTCTGACGATCTTTCAGGTGTCAGACCTTGCACAGGACCAGCATTGTGTCTGACGATCTTTCAACTGTTAGACCTTGCACAGGACCAGCATTGTGTCTGACGAGCTTTCAACTGTCAGACCCTGCACAGGACCAGCATTGTGTCTGACGATCTTTCAGGTGTCAGACCTTGCACAGGACCAGCATTGTGTCTGACGATCTTTCAACTGTCAGACCTTGCACAGGACCTGCATTGTGTCTGACGATCTTTCAACTGTCAGACCTTGCACAGGACCAGCATTGTGTCTGACGATCTTTCAGCTGTCAGACCTTTCACTGGACCAGCATTGTGTCTGACGATCTTTCAACTGTCAGACCCTGCACAGGACCAGCATTGTGTCTGACGATCTTTCAACTGTCAGACCTTGCACAGGACCAGCATTGTGTCTGACGATCTTTCAACTGTTAGACCTTGCACAGGACCAGCATTGTGTCTGACGAGCTTTCAACTGTCAGACCTTGAACAGGACCAGCATTGTGTCTGACGATCTTTCAACTGTTAGACCTTGCACAGGACCAGCATTGTGTCTGACGAGCTTTCAGCTGTCAGACCTTTCACAGGACCAGCATTGTGTCTGACGATCTTTCAACTGTCAGACCCTGCACAGGACCAGCATTGTGTCTGACGATCTTTCAACTGTCAGACCTTGCAGAGGACCAGCATTGTGTCTGACGATCTTTCAGGTGTCAGACCTTGCACAGGACCAGCATTGTGTCTGACGATCTTTCAACTGTTAGACCTTGCACAGGACCAGCATTGTGTCTGGCGAGCTTTCAACTGTCAGAAATGGCACAGGACCAGCATTGTGTCTGACGATCTTTCAGCTGTCAGACCTTTCACAGGACCAGCATTGTGTCTGACGATCTTTCAACTGTCAGACCCTGCACAGGACCAGCATTGTGTCTGACGATCTTTCAACTGTTAGACCTTGCACAGGACCAGCATTGTGTCTGACGAGCTTTCAACTGTCAGACCCTGCACAGGACCAGCATTGTGTCTGACGATCTTTCAGGTATCAGACCTTGCACAGGACCAGCATTGTGTCTGACGATCTTTCAACTGTCAGACCTTGCACAGGACCTGCATTGTGTCTGACGATCTTTCAACTGTCAGACCTTGCACAGGACCAGCATTGTGTCTGACGATCTTTCAGCTGTCAGACCTTTCACAGGACCAGCATTGTGTCTGACGATCTTTCAACTGTCAGACCCTGCACAGGACCAGCATTGTGTCTGACGATCTTTCAACTGTCAGACCTTGCACAGGACCAGCATTGTGTCTGACGATCTTTCAACTGTTAGACCTTGCACAGGACCAGCATTGTGTCTGACGAGCTTTCAACTGTCAGACCTTGAACAGGACCAGCATTGTGTCTGACGATCTTTCAACTGTTAGACCTTGCACAGGACCAGCATTGTGTCTGACGAGCTTTCAACTGTCAGAAATGGCACAGGACCAGCATTGTGTCTGACGATCTTTCAACTGTCAGACCCTGCACAGGACCAGCATTGTGTCTGACGATCTTTCAACTGTCAGACCTTGCAGAGGACCAGCATTGTGTCTGACGATCTTTCAGGTGTCAGACCTTGCACAGGACCAGCATTGTCTGACGATCTTTCAACTGTTAGACCTTGCACAGGACCAGCATTGTGTCTGGCGAGCTTTCAACTGTCAGAAATGGCACAGGACCAGCATTGTGTCTGACGATCTTTCAGCTGTCAGACCTTTCACAGGACCAGCATTGTGTCTGACGATCTTTCAACTGTCAGACCCTGCACAGGACCAGCATTGTGTCTGACGATCTTTCAACTGTCAGACATTGCACAGGACCAGCATTGTGTCTGACGATCTTTCAGGTGTCAGACCTTGCACACGACCAGCATTGTGTCTGACGATCTTTCAACTGTTAGACCTTGCACAGGACCAGCATTGTGTCTGACGAGCTTTCAACTGTCAGAAATGGCACAGGACCAGCATTGTGTCTGACGATCTTTCAACTGTCAGACCCTGCACAGGACCAGCATTGTGTCTGACGATCTTTCAACTGTCAGACCCTGCACAGGACCAGCATTGTGTCTGACGATCTTTCAGGTGTCAGACCTTGCACAGGACCAGCATTGTGTCTGACGATCTTTCAACTGTTAGACCTTGCACAGGACCAGCATTGTGTCTGACGAGCTTTCAACTGTCAGAAATGGCACAGGACCAGCATTGTGTCTGACGATCTTTCAGCTGTCAGACCTTTCACAGGACCAGCATTGTGTCTGACGATCTTTCAACTGTCAGACCCTGCACAGGACCAGCATTGTGTCTGACGATCTTTCAACTGTCAGACCTTGCACAGGACCTGCATTGTGTCTGACGATCTTTCAACTGTCAGACCTTGCACAGGACCAGCATTGTGTCTGACGATCTTTCAACTGTCAGACCTTGCACAGGACCAGCATTGTGTCTGACGATCTTTCAACTGTCAGACCTTACCCAGGACCAGCATTGTGTCTGACGATCTTTCAACTGTCAGACCTTGCACAGGACCAGCATTGTGTCTGACGATCTTTCAACTGTCAGACCTTTCACAAGACCAGCATTGTGTCTGACGAGCTTTCAACTGTCAGACCTTGCACAGGACCAGCATTGTGTCTGACGAGCTTTCAACTGTCAGACCTTGCACAGGACCAGCATTGTGTCTGACGATCTTTCAGGTGTCAGACCTTGCACACGACCAGCATTGTGTCTGACGATCTTTCAACTGTTAGACCTTGCACAGGACCAGCATTGTGTCTGACGAGCTTTCAACTGTCAGACCCTGCACAGGACCAGCATTGTGTCTGACGATCTTTCAGGTGTCAGACCTTGCACAGGACCAGCATTGTGTCTGACGATCTTTCAACTGTTAGACCTTGCACAGGACCAGCATTGTGTCTGACGAGCTTTCAACTGTCAGACCCTGCACAGGACCAGCATTGTGTCTGACGATCTTTCAGGTGTCAGACCTTGCACAGGACCAGCATTGTGTCTGACGATCTTTCAACTGTCAGACCTTGCACAGGACCTGCATTGTGTCTGACGATCTTTCAACTGTCAGACCTTGCACAGGACCAGCATTGTGTCTGACGATCTTTCAGCTGTCAGACCTTTCACAGGACCAGCATTGTGTCTGACGATCTTTCAACTGTCAGACCCTGCACAGGACCAGCATTGTGTCTGACGATCTTTCAACTGTCAGACCTTGCACAGGACCAGCATTGTGTCTGACGATCTTTCAACTGTTAGACCTTGCACAGGACCAGCATTGTGTCTGACGAGCTTTCAACTGTCAGACCTTGAACAGGACCAGCATTGTGTCTGACGATCTTTCAACTGTTAGACCTTGCACAGGACCAGCATTGTGTCTGACGAGCTTTCAACTGTCAGAAATGGCACAGGACCAGCATTGTGTCTGACGATCTTTCAACTGTCAGACCCTGCACAGGACCAGCATTGTGTCTGACGATCTTTCAACTGTCAGACCTTGCAGAGGACCAGCATTGTGTCTGACGATCTTTCAGGTGTCAGACCTTGCACAGGACCAGCATTGTGTCTGACGATCTTTCAACTGTTAGACCTTGCACAGGACCAGCATTGTGTCTGGCGAGCTTTCAACTGTCAGAAATGGCACAGGACCAGCATTGTGTCTGACGATCTTTCAGCTGTCAGACCTTTCACAGGACCAGCATTGTGTCTGACGATCTTTCAACTGTCAGACCCTGCACAGGACCAGCATTGTGTCTGACGATCTTTCAACTGTTAGACCTTGCACAGGACCAGCATTGTGTCTGACGAGCTTTCAACTGTCAGACCCTGCACAGGACCAGCATTGTGTCTGACGATCTTTCAGGTATCAGACCTTGCACAGGACCAGCATTGTGTCTGACGATCTTTCAACTGTCAGACCTTGCACAGGACCTGCATTGTGTCTGACGATCTTTCAACTGTCAGACCTTGCACAGGACCAGCATTGTGTCTGACGATCTTTCAGCTGTCAGACCTTTCACAGGACCAGCATTGTGTCTGACGATCTTTCAACTGTCAGACCCTGCACAGGACCAGCATTGTGTCTGACGATCTTTCAACTGTCAGACCTTGCACAGGACCAGCATTGTGTCTGACGATCTTTCAACTGTTAGACCTTGCACAGGACCAGCATTGTGTCTGACGAGCTTTCAACTGTCAGACCTTGAACAGGACCAGCATTGTGTCTGACGATCTTTCAACTGTTAGACCTTGCACAGGACCAGCATTGTGTCTGACGAGCTTTCAACTGTCAGAAATGGCACAGGACCAGCATTGTGTCTGACGATCTTTCAACTGTCAGACCCTGCACAGGACCAGCATTGTGTCTGACGATCTTTCAACTGTCAGACCTTGCAGAGGACCAGCATTGTGTCTGACGATCTTTCAGGTGTCAGACCTTGCACAGGACCAGCATTGTCTGACGATCTTTCAACTGTTAGACCTTGCACAGGACCAGCATTGTGTCTGGCGAGCTTTCAACTGTCAGAAATGGCACAGGACCAGCATTGTGTCTGACGATCTTTCAGCTGTCAGACCTTTCACAGGACCAGCATTGTGTCTGACGATCTTTCAACTGTCAGACCCTGCACAGGACCAGCATTGTGTCTGACGATCTTTCAACTGTCAGACATTGCACAGGACCAGCATTGTGTCTGACGATCTTTCAGGTGTCAGACCTTGCACACGACCAGCATTGTGTCTGACGATCTTTCAACTGTTAGACCTTGCACAGGACCAGCATTGTGTCTGACGAGCTTTCAACTGTCAGAAATGGCACAGGACCAGCATTGTGTCTGACGATCTTTCAACTGTCAGACCCTGCACAGGACCAGCATTGTGTCTGACGATCTTTCAACTGTCAGACCCTGCACAGGACCAGCATTGTGTCTGACGATCTTTCAGGTGTCAGACCTTGCACAGGACCAGCATTGTGTCTGACGATCTTTCAACTGTTAGACCTTGCACAGGACCAGCATTGTGTCTGACGAGCTTTCAACTGTCAGAAATGGCACAGGACCAGCATTGTGTCTGACGATCTTTCAGCTGTCAGACCTTTCACAGGACCAGCATTGTGTCTGACGATCTTTCAACTGTCAGACCCTGCACAGGACCAGCATTGTTTCTGACGATCTTTCAACTGTCAGACCTTGCACAGGACCTGCATTGTGTCTGACGATCTTTCAACTGTCAGACCTTGCACAGGACCAGCATTGTGTCTGACGATCTTTCAACTGTCAGACCTTGCACAGGACCAGCATTGTGTCTGACGATCTTTCAACTGTCAGACCTTACCCAGGACCAGCATTGTGTCTGACGATCTTTCAACTGTCAGACCTTGCACAGGACCAGCATTGTGTCTGACGATCTTTCAACTGTCAGACCTTTCACAAGACCAGCATTGTGTCTGACGAGCTTTCAACTGTCAGACCTTGCACAGGACCAGCATTGTGTCTGACGAGCTTTCAACTGTCAGACCTTGCACAGGACCAGCATTGTGTCTGACGATCTTTCAACTGTTAGACCTTGCACAGGACCAGCATTGTGTCTGACGAGCTTTCAACTGTCAGACCCTGCACAGGACCAGCATTGTGTCTGACGATCTTTCAGGTGTCAGACCTTGCACAGGACCAGCATTGTGTCTGACGAGCTTTCAACTGTCAGACCCTGCACAGGACCAGCATTGTGTCTGACGATCTTTCAGGTGTCAGACCTTGCACAGGACCAGCATTGTGTCTGACGATCTTTCAACTGTCAGACCTTGCACAGGACCTGCATTGTGTCTGACGATCTTTCAACTGTCAGACCTTGCACAGGACCAGCATTGTGTCTGACGATCTTTCAGCTGTCAGACCTTTCACAGGACCAGCATTGTGTCTGACGATCTTTCAACTGTCAGACCCTGCACAGGACCAGCATTGTGTCTGACGATCTTTCAACTGTCAGACCTTGCACAGGACCAGCATTGTGTCTGACGATCTTTCAACTGTCAGACCTTGCACAGGACCAGCATTGTGTCTGACGATCTTTCAACTGTCAGACCTTGAACAGGACCAGCATTGTGTCTGACGATCTTTCAACTGTTAGACCTTGCACAGGACCAGCATTGTGTCTGACGAGCTTTCAACTGTCAGACCTGGCACAGGACCAGCATTGTGTCTGACGATCTTTCAACTGTCAGACCCTGCACAGGACCAGCATTGTGTCTGACGATCTTTCAACTGTCAGACCTTGCACAGGACCAGCATTGTGTCTGACGATCTTTCACTGTCAGACCTTGCACAGGACCAGCATTGTGTCTGACGATCTTTCAACTGTTAGACCTTGCACAGGACCAGCATTGTGTCTGACGATCTTTCAACTGTCAGAAATGGCACAGGACCAGCATTGTGTCTGACGATCTTTCAGCTGTCAGACCTTTCACAGGACCAGCATTGTGTCTGACGATCTTTCAACTGTCAGACCCTGCACAGGACCAGCATTGTGTCTGACGATCTTTCAACTGTCAGACATTGCACAGGACCAGCATTGTGTCTGACGATCTTTCAGGTGTCAGACCTTGCACAGGACCAGCATTGTGTCTGACGATCTTTCAACTGTTAGACCTTGCACAGGACCAGCATTGTGTCTGACGAGCTTTCAACTGTCAGAAATGGCACAGGACCAGCATTGTGTCTGACGATCTTTCAACTGTCAGACCCTGCACAGGACCAGCATTGTGTCTGACGATCTTTCAACTGTCAGACCCTGCACAGGACCAGCATTGTGTCTGACGATCTTTCAGGTGTCAGACCTTGCACAGGACCAGCATTGTGTCTGACGATCTTTCAGGTGTCAGACCTTGCACAGGACCAGCATTGTGTCTGACGATCTTTCAACTGTCAGACCTTGCACAGGACCAGCATTGTGTCTGACGATCTTTCAACTGTCAGACCTGCACAGGACCAGCATTGTGTCTGACGATCTTTCAACTGTCAGACCCTGCACAGGACCAGCATTGTGTCTGACGATCTTTCAACTGTCAGACCTTGCACAGGACCAGCATTGTGTCTGACGATCTTTCAACTGTCAGACCTTGCACAGGACCAGCATTGTGTCTGACGATCTTTCAACTGTCAGACCTTGCACAGGACCAGCATTGTGTCTGACGATCTTTCAACTGTCAGACCTTGCACAGGACCAGCATTGTGTCTGACGATCTTTCAACTGTCAGACCTTTCACAGGACCAGCATTGTGTCTGACGATCTTTCAACTGTCAGACCTTGCACAGGACCAGCATTGTGTCTGACGATCTTTCAACTGTCAGACCTTGCACAGGACCAGCATTGTGTCTGACGATCTTTCAACTGTCAGACCTTGCACAGGACCAGCATTGTGTCTGACGATCTTTCAACTGTCAGACCTTGCACAGGACCAGCATTGTGTCTGACGATCTTTCAACTGTCAGACCCTGCACAGGACCAGCATTGTGTCTGACGATCTTTCAACTGTCAGACCTTGCACAGGACCAGCATTGTGTCTGACGATCTTTCAACTGTCAGACCTTGCACAGGACCAGCATTGTGTCTGACGAGCTTTCAACTGTCAGACCTTGCACAGGACCAGCATTGTGTCTGACGATCTTTCAGGTGTCAGACCTTGCACAGGACCAGCATTGTGTCTGACGATCTTTCAACTGTCAGACCTTGCACAGGACCAGCATTGTGTCTGACGATCTTTCAACTGTCAGACCTTGCACAGGACCAGCATTGTGTCTGACGATCTTTCAACTGTCAGACCTTGCACAGGACCAGCATTGTGTCTGACGATCTTTCAGCTGTCAGACCTTGCACAGGACCAGCATTGTGTCTGACGATCTTTCAACTGTCAGACCTTGCACAGGACCAGCATTGTGTCTGACGATCTTTCAACTGTCAGACCTTGCACAGGACCAGCATTGTGTCTGACGATCTTTCAACTGTCAGACCTTGCACAGGACCAGCATTGTGTCTGACGATCTTTCAACTGTCAGACCTTGCACAGGACCAGCATTGTGTCTGACGATCTTTCAACTGTCAGACCTTGCACAGGACCAGCATTGTGTCTGACGATCTTTCAGCTGTCAGACCTTGCACAGGACCAGCATTGTGTCTGACGATCTTTCAACTGTCAGACCTTGCACAGGACCAGCATTGTGTCTGACGATCTTTCAACTGTCAGACCTTGCACAGGACCAGCATTGTGTCTGACGATCTTTCAACTGTCAGACCTTGCACAGGACCAGCATTGTGTCTGACGATCTTTCAACTGTCAGACCTTGCACAGGACCAGCATTGTGTCTGACGATCTTTCAACTGTCAGACCCTGCACAGGACCAGCATTGTGTCTGACGATCTTTCAACTGTCAGACCTTGCACAGGACCAGCATTGTGTCTGACGATCTTTCAGGTGTCAGACCTTGCACAGGACCAGCATTGTGTCTGACGATCTTTCAACTGTTAGACCTTGCACAGGACCAGCATTGTGTCTGACGATCTTTCAACTGTCAGACCTTGCACAGGACCAGCATTGTGTCTGACGATCTTTCAACTGTCAGACCTTGCACAGGACCAGCATTGTGTCTGACGATCTTTCAACTGTCAGACCTTGCACAGGACCAGCATTGTGTCTGACGATCTTTCAACTGTCAGACCCTGCACAGGACCAGCATTGTGTCTGACGATCTTTCAACTGTCAGACCTTGCACAGGACCAGCATTGTGTCTGACGATCTTTCAACTGTCAGACCTTGCACAGGACCAGCATTGTGTCTGACGATCTTTCAACTGTCAGACCTTGCACAGGACCAGCATTGTGTCTGACGATCTTTCAACTGTCAGACCTTGCACAGGACCAGCATTGTGTCTGACGATCTTTCAACTGTCAGACCTTTCACAGGACCAGCATTGTGTCTGACGATCTTTCAACTGTCAGACCTTGCACAGGACCAGCATTGTGTCTGACGATCTTTCAACTGTCAGACCTTGCACAGGACCAGCATTGTGTCTGACGATCTTTCAACTGTCAGACCTTGCACAGGACCAGCATTGTGTCTGACGATCTTTCAACTGTCAGACCTTGCACAGGACCAGCATTGTGTCTGACGATCTTTCAACTGTCAGACCTTGCACAGGACCAGCATTGTGTCTGACGATCTTTCAACTGTCAGACCTTGCACAGGACCAGCATTGTGTCTGACGATCTTTCAACTGTCAGACCTTGCACAGGACCAGCATTGTGTCTGACGATCTTTCAACTGTCAGACCTTGCACAGGACCAGCATTGTGTCTGACGATCTTTCAACTGTCAGACCTTGCACAGGACCAGCATTGTGTCTGACGATCTTTCAACTGTCAGACCTTGCACAGGACCAGCATTGTGTCTGACGATCTTTCAGGTGTCAGACCTTGCACAGGACCAGCATTGTGTCTGACGATCTTTCAACTGTCAGACCTTGCACAGGACCAGCATTGTGTCTGACGATCTTTCAACTGTCAGACCTTGCACAGGACCAGCATTGTGTCTGACGATCTTTCAACTGTCAGACCTTGCACAGGACCAGCATTGTGTCTGACGATCTTTCAACTGTCAGACCTGCACAGGACCAGCATTGTGTCTGACGATCTTTCAACTGTCAGACCTTGCACAGGACCAGCATTGTGTCTGACGATCTTTCAACTGTCAGACCCTGCACAGGACCAGCATTGTGTCTGACGATCTTTCAACTGTCAGACCTTGCACAGGACCAGCATTGTGTCTGACGATCTTTCAACTGTCAGACCTTGCACAGGACCAGCATTGTGTCTGACGATCTTTCAACTGTCAGACCTTGCACAGGACCAGCATTGTGTCTGACGATCTTTCAACTGTCAGACCTTGCACAGGACCAGCATTGTGTCTGACGATCTTTCAACTGTCAGACCTTGCACAGGACCAGCATTGTGTCTGACGATCTTTCAACTGTCAGACCCTGCACAGGACCAGCATTGTGTCTGACGATCTTTCAACTGTCAGACCTTGCACAGGACCAGCATTGTGTCTGACGATCTTTCAACTGTCAGACCCTGCACAGGACCAGCATTGTGTCTGACGATCTTTCAACTGTCAGACCTTGCACAGGACCAGCATTGTGTCTGACGATCTTTCAACTGTCAGACCTTGCACAGGACCAGCATTGTGTCTGACGATCTTTCAACTGTCAGACCTTGCACAGGACCAGCATTGTGTCTGACGATCTTTCAACTGTCAGACCTTGCACAGGACCAGCATTGTGTCTGACGATCTTTCAACTGTCAGACCTTGCACAGGACCAGCATTGTGTCTGACGATCTTTCAACTGTCAGACCTTGCACAGGACCAGCATTGTGTCTGACGATCTTTCAACTGTCAGACCTTGCACAGGACCAGCATTGTGTCTGACGATCTTTCAACTGTCAGACCTTGCACAGGACCAGCATTGTGTCTGACGATCTTTCAACTGTCAGACCTTGCACAGGACCAGCATTGTGTCTGACGATCTTTCAACTGTCAGACCTTGCACAGGACCAGCATTGTGTCTGACGATCTTTCAACTGTCAGACCTTGCACAGGACCAGCATTGTGTCTGACGATCTTTCAACTGTCAGACCTTGCACAGGACCAGCATTGTGTCTGACGATCTTTCAACTGTCAGACCTTGCACAGGACCAGCATTGTGTCTGACGATCTTTCAACTGTCAGACCTTGCACAGGACCAGCATTGTGTCTGACGATCTTTCAACTGTCAGACCTTGCACAGGACCAGCATTGTGTCTGACGATCTTTCAACTGTCAGACCTTGCACAGGACCAGCATTGTGTCTGACGATCTTTCAGGTGTCAGACCTTGCACAGGACCAGCATTGTGTCTGACGATCTTTCAACTGTCAGACCTTGCACAGGACCAGCATTGTGTCTGACGATCTTTCAACTGTCAGACCTTGCACAGGACCAGCATTGTGTCTGACGATCTTTCAACTGTCAGACCTTGCACAGGACCAGCATTGTGTCTGACGATCTTTCAACTGTCAGACCTTGCACAGGACCAGCATTGTGTCTGACGATCTTTCAGGTGTCAGACCTTGCACAGGACCAGCATTGTGTCTGACGATCTTTCAACTGTCAGACCTTGCACAGGACCTGCATTGTGTCTGACGATCTTTCAACTGTCAGACCTTGCACAGGACCAGCATTGTGTCTGACGATCTTTCAGCTGTCAGACCTTTCACAGGACCAGCATTGTGTCTGACGATCTTTCAACTGTCAGACCCTGCACAGGACCAGCATTGTGTCTGACGATCTTTCAACTGTCAGACCTTGCACAGGACCTGCATTGTGTCTGACGATCTTTCAACTGTCAGACCTTGCACAGGACCAGCATTGTGTCTGACGATCTTTCAACTGTCAGACCTTGCACAGGACCAGCATTGTGTCTGACGATCTTTCAACTGTTAGACCTTGCACAGGACCAGCATTGTGTCTGACGATCTTTCAACTGTCAGACCTTGCACAGGACCAGCATTGTGTCTGACGATCTTTCAGCTGTCAGACCTTTCACAGGACCAGCATTGTGTCTGACGATCTTTCAACTGTCAGACCCTGCACAGGACCAGCATTGTGTCTGACGATCTTTCAACTGTCAGACCTTGCACAGGACCAGCATTGTGTCTGACGATCTTTCAACTGTCAGACCTTGCACAGGACCAGCATTGTGTCTGACGATCTTTCAGCTGTCAGACCTTTCACAGGACCAGCATTGTGTCTGACGATCTTTCAACTGTCAGACCCTGCACAGGACCAGCATTGTGTCTGACGATCTTTGAACCGTCAGACATTGCACAGGACCAGCATTGTGTCTGACGATCTTTCAACTGTCAGACCTTGCACAGGACCAGCATTGTGTCTGACGAGCTTTCAACTGTCAGACCTTGCACAGGACCAGCATTGTGTCTGACGATCTTTCAGGTGTCAGACCTTGCACACGACCAGCATTGTGTCTGACGATCTTTCAACTGTCAGACCTTGCACAGGACCAGCATTGTGTCTGACGATCTTTCAACTGTCAGACCTTGCACAGGACCAGCATTGTGTCTGACGATCTTTCAACTGTCAGACCTTGCACAGGACCAGCATTGTGTCTGACGAGCTTTCAACTGTCAGACCTTGCACAGGACCAGCATTGTGTCTGACGATCTTTCAGGTGTCAGACCTTGCACACGACCAGCATTGTGTCTGACGATCTTTCAACTGTTAGACCTTGCACAGGACCAGCATTGTGTCTGACGAGCTTTCAACTGTCAGACCTTGCACAGGACCAGCATTGTGTCTGACGATCTTTCAACTGTCAGACCCTGCACAGGACCAGCATTGTGTCTGACGATCTTTCAACTGTCAGACCTTGCACAGGACCAGCATTGTGTCTGACGATCTTTCAGGTGTCAGACCTTGCACAGGACCAGCATTGTGTCTGACGATCTTTCAACTGTCAGACCTTGCACAGGACCAGCATTGTGTCTGACGATCTTTCAACTGTCAGACCTTTCACAGGACCAGCATTGTGTCTGACGATCTTTCAACTGTCAGACCCTGCACAGGACCAGCATTGTGTCTGACGATCTTTCAACTGTCAGACCTTGCACAGGACCTGCATTGTGTCTGACGATCTTTCAACTGTCAGACCTTGCACAGGACCAGCATTGTGTCTGACGATCTTTCAACTGTCAGACCTTGCACAGGACCAGCATTGTGTCTGACGATCTTTCAACTGTTAGACCTTGCACAGGACCAGCATTGTGTCTGACGATCTTTCAACTGTCAGACCTTGCACAGGACCAGCATTGTGTCTGACGATCTTTCAGCTGTCAGACCTTTCACAGGACCAGCATTGTGTCTGACGATCTTTCAACTGTCAGACCCTGCACAGGACCAGCATTGTGTCTGACGATCTTTCAACTGTCAGACCTTGCACAGGACCAGCATTGTGTCTGACGATCTTTCAACTGTCAGACCTTGCACAGGACCAGCATTGTGTCTGACGATCTTTCAGCTGTCAGACCTTTCACAGGACCAGCATTGTGTCTGACGATCTTTCAACTGTCAGACCCTGCACAGGACCAGCATTGTGTCTGACGATCTTTGAACCGTCAGACATTGCACAGGACCAGCATTGTGTCTGACGATCTTTCAACTGTCAGACCTTGCACAGGACCAGCATTGTGTCTGACGATCTTTCAACTGTCAGACCTTACACAGGACCAGTATTGTGTCTGACGATCTTTCAACCGTCAGACATTGCACAGGACCAGCATTGTGTCTGACGATCTTTCAACTGTCAGACCTTACACAGGACCAGTATTGTGTCTGACGATCTTTCAACTGTCAGACCTTGCACAGGACCAGTATTGTGTCTGAAGATCTTTCAACTGTCAGACCTTACACAGGACCAGCATTGTGTCTGACGATCTTTCAACTGTCAGACCTTACACAGAACCAGTATTGTGTCTGACGATCTTTCAACTGTCAGACCTTGCACAGGACCAGCATTGTGTCTGATGATCTTTCAGGTGTCAGACCTTGCACAGGACCAGCATTGTGTCTGACGATCTTTCAGGTGTCAGACCTTGCACAGGACCAGCATTGCGACTCGCCACACGTTTCTGATCTGGTCGCGTTGCTCAATCTCGGCCAGTGAACTGGTGCCTGCTGTTGCTTCTTGCTTTGATTTTTTTTATTTTTAGTGATTTTCTAGGTCGACCTCTTTTTCTTTTACCCTCTTTTCCCCATGTAGCGCTTCTTTCTTTCTTCCTCAGTTTTGCCCTGATGTTCGTGCAATTTGAAGTTATTTGTAGATTCATGACCATTGACTGAGTCATCAGCGCACCCTGCATCCATGATGGCATTAAGAATGTCAGCATGGTCCATTGCACGTCTGCCATCCACGGTAGTTGTTTTTAGCCAGGCTGTCAGCTCGTTTGTTTCCTCTCATGTTGGAGTGTCCAGGAACGAAGATGAAACTGATCCCAATCACCAGGCTGTCAGCTCGTTTGTTTCCTCTCATGTTGGAGTGTCCAGGAACGAAACTGATCCCAATCACCAAGCTGTCAGCTCGTTTGTTTCCTCTCATGTTGGAGTGTCCAGGAACGAAACTGATCCCAATCACCAAGCTGTCAGCTCGTTTGTTTCCTCTCATGTTGGAGTGTCCAGGAACGAAACTGATCCCAATCACCAGGCTGTCAGCTCGTTTGTTTCCTCTCATGTTGGAGTGTCCAGGAACGAAGATGAAACTGATCCCAATCACCAGGCTGTCAGCTCGTTTGTTTCCTCTCATGTTGGAGTGTCCAGGAACGAAACTGATCCCAATCACCAGGCTGTCAGCTCGTTTGTTTCCTCTCATGTTGGAGTGTCCAGGAACGAAACTGATCCCAATCGCCAGGCTGTCAGCTCGTTTGTTTCCTCTCATGTTGGAGTGTCCAGGAACGAAGATGAAACTGATCCCAATCAGTCATGAGTTCTTTAGTGACACCAACTACTGCTTTTAGTGATATATGGCAAACCAAATATTAGAGACAGCTAACCTCTCTTCTAAAAAAAAACAAGAGCAGGCCAAAACAGCACACACACACACACACACACACACACACATATAATATGAGGTAAACGCAACAAGAAACACTTCTCAGACAGAGCCTGTCGTCTTTTCATCATATTGGCCAGATAGTTTACTTTGTGTGTGTGTGTGTGTGTGACAAATTGAAACCACCTCCATGAAATACCAATTTTAAGAATGAGGACAATGTTCCAGATTCAGGACATGTTATCCATACATGCTTCCAATATTCCAAGATAATAACTAAAATGCTAATTTGAGATGAAAACAAACAGCCGTGATGAACACAACACTAACAGCAGATACCACACAATGTGGTGAATACATCAATCAACTACTCTGTAGAAGAATCAAACTCAATGTTTTTTTTAAAGATATATATAAACATCTTATACAAAATATAGTTGTGCCCACTTTATATCACCAGTGCCACACATGGCCATTCACAATATACCAGAAAAGAAAGTTAGTCACCACAGAATCATGATGTTTGAGATAAATTGTAGGAGTAATCGGAGCAGTGATAGCTCTGTGGTTAGTGAACTTGACTATAAAGGACACGAGGTCAGGTCGTTCCTGATTGACGGCTTTCAGGTTCACCCAGTCTAATGGGTACCGGGGTTTTTTTTTTCTAGGAAAAGTAAAGTGATAGTGGCGTAATACCGATCAGATTACCCCACAAATCATGTGCTGAGAATCTGTACAAATCATGGTCACTAACACCATATTCCCTATACGTCACTTGTCGTGACGGAGCACTTATTTTTTCTTTTACTAGGAGTAATCAGAAACGAGGTTTTGAGAGAAAGAGTTTGCGCGTAGCAAATTTAAAATGTCACACACAGACAACAAATAAAATGGATTGCCGGCCACAAAGAATATACAAAAAATAAAGGACACAGACTACGTTGGAGTGACAATATTAGAGAAAATATACAACAGTATCAAGTGTCAATAACTGCGGCTGAAGAGACAACCTTATGTTTTCCTCGACACCCGAAACGTTTTAAAAAAGAGAAAGTAAAGAGATTCATATATAAGTGTGTTTTTGCGCGCGTGAGTGTTGGGGGTGACTAGGCGCGCATTTATCCAAGGTGGGTTTTCTATGGTCAGTACCAGGGTTGCCAATTTGGCTTTTTTTTAGGCCAAATTCCACAAATCTGGCTTTTTTGGTTTTTGTTTGGCCTAAAGAAATTCTTTGGCTTTTTTTGGTTTTTTGGCTTATTCCTGGCTTTTTTTTCTAAACCAGTAGTAAAAAAAAAGTATAAACCACAATTTCAGTAAAAGTTCTTTAAAAATATAATTATTTTGCTCCAAAAATGCATCAAATCATCTGACTTTAATAAGAATTTGGCGCACTTTTGCAAATTACTTTCACTTTCAGAATCCATAGGTCTTAATTCTTAATGTTTCATTCTAGGAATATTCTTCAAAATAGTTCATTTTCAAAATTGAAACAAAACGAACGTGTCGTGACTAGTCGTGAGTCGTGAGTCGTCGTACAGGAGTGTGCCTAGGACGTGCGCTAATACTAATTATTTACATTAGTCTACGCTGTGTTTGATAAAGATATTACTTGTGTTACTCATGGCTTCTTCATCAAAGAAATGGAAAGCATCTTATGATAGCAATCGTAAGTACAATAGTATTTGGGAAGAAACATACCCATGGCTCATGAAAGCTTCTGATGGATCAGAGGCAGCATATTGTAAACTCTGCCGGTGTACGATTGTACCAAAAAGAGGAAACATCTCAAATCATGAGAAATCATCTAAGCACATGATGAGAGTTCCATCAAATAGTCAGACACAACTTAGTGTCACTCAAAGTCCTAGACAAAATAACGATAAAGTTAAAATAGCAGAGCTCCAAATTGCTGTAAGCATGACCTGCCACTGTGCAATTCGCACAATTGACCATCTGAGTGAAATCATGACAGCACATGGCCAGGGCAGTACATTAGGAAACATCAAATTGCACAGAACTAAATGTTCATGCTTAATAAAAAATATAATATCGCCAGCACTAAAAACGGATCTCATCCATGACTTTCAGGACAAGAAATACGCCATCATTTTAGATGAATCTACAGATGTCTCCACACAAAAATACTTGTGTATCTTAATTCGGTTTTTCAGTGAAAGAAAACAGGAAATTCTAACAGGGTATCTTGGGCTAATTCCCGTGCAAGAAGCAACAGGAGAAAACATATTTAATTTGATTGATGGTGAAATAAAAAAATGTGGCCAGAGTCTCACAAATTGCATTGGATTTGCATCAGATGGAGCGTCAAACATGGTTGGCTGTAACAACTCAGTGTGGTCTAGATTAAGAAATGTATCTCCTTCATGTGTACAGCTGAAATGTATTTGTCATTCTTTGGCACTTTGCATTTATTATGCAGTAGCTAAGCTACCGTCAAATATAGGATTTTTACTATCAGAAATACCGCAATGGTTTTCCCACAGTAGCCTAAGACGAGAAGCCTACAAAGAATTATTTACAGTGATGAATACACCTACAGAATATGAGTCAACCAGAACTGCTCCACTGCCTTTTGAGAAACCATCAGCTACTCGATGGCTTGTGCGAGGAAAAGTTATGTTTAATATTCTGATGAATTGGGAAGAGCTAAAGGCTTATTTCATGAGTACTGAATTAGCCCAGTCAAAGTTTGACACAAAATACAAAGCACGATTGTTAAAGGACATGATGTTAGATTATAACAATTACTTGTTCTTTGTTTTCGCAACACCTGTTGTGCAGGAATTTGAAAGACTCAATGGCCTTTTTCAACAAACTAAAGCTGATCCTCATGAACTGTGTCAAGAATTATTTTTACAAAAGGCAAGTCTTCAGAACAGATTGTATGATACAAATGGACAAAGAAAGGATATAAATCAAGTTGATTTTGGTATCAAATTTTTAACAGAATGTAATACGTTCCTACAAAAGAACAACAACACTGACGCTCATCACGAAATTAAAAATGTCAAAGAAAGATGTATGTGTATGCTAGAGGAAGCTCTCAATCAAATAACATGTAGACTTCCTTCGGCGAGTAATATATTTCAAAATCTATCAAAGCTGAGTCCACGGATTATTTTAAATCAAGCTTCGAGAGCAACGTTTTCAGACTTACCCTTCTTACACCTAGCAGGAAGTAACATCAGCACTATTGAAGAACAATACAGAAAAATTATATTGATTGATTGGAAAGAAGATACCATGTTTAAGAAAGATGGACTTCCTACTGACAGTGAACAGTTTTGGATTGGCATACATCAGCATCAGTCATTCAAAGAGTTAGCCAACTTTGCCCTAACTTGTCTGATCACCCCATGCAGCAATGCCATAGTTGAAAGAATTTTCTCCATTGTAACGTCAGTGAAGACAAAAACAAGGAATAAGATGCAACTGCATTTGCTTGACTCTATTGTCAGGATTAGAGCAGAACTGTTGCTTTCAAACAAATGTTGTAAAGACTTCATCCCATCAGCAAAAATGCTAAAAGAATTTACATCAGAGAATTTGTATGCTGTAGAATCAGGTAGCTCTGATGCGGATGACGTTAATAATCTTGATCTGGAGAGTTTCATGTGATGTGAGTATAGCAGAAATGTTTGGGCCTTTTTTTTTGGCTTTTTTAATTGACTATTTGGCCTAATTTGGCTTTTTTTCAACACTTTTTGGCCTAAAATCCAAAAATATATCTGGCAAACCCTGGTCAGTACCCCGGCATGGAACTTTTTCACAAATTATGAATCGTGATAACGACAATAGAGCACGGGTGATATTAAATATTAAGGCTGGTCACTACAGAATTAAGGGCATGTGTTACTAAGAACGTTCAACGAAGCTCGCTGCTTCTACGTGCGTAATTTATTGGGTTATGAGCGCAGAGAAGAAGTGGAAGACGCCTTGCGCAATATGAAAGCAGGCAAAGCTCCTGGACAAAATAATGTAACTAAAGAAGAGATTGAAGCCATGGGTGATTTTGGAATAGAAATAATAAAAAAAAATTTGAATGATATCTACAACAGCGGATATATACCAGACGACCTGCTCAAATCAATATTCATAGCCCTACCAAAGAAATCTGGTGCGAGTGAATGCGATGATCATCGCACAATAAGCCTTATGAGTCATATGACTAAGATATTACAAAGAATCATCATACGAAGAGTGCGAAACAAAATCAGTCCAGAAATTAGCGATGAACAGTGGGTTTTGTTGGAGGTAAAGGAACGAGCAATGTCATATATATCATAAGATCTTTAGTAGAAAGAGCCATAGAGGTGAAAACAGAACTATACTATGTTTCATAGATTATACCAAAGCATTTGACAAAGTAAAGCACCAAGAAATAATCAACATTTTAGAAAGCATAAACGTAGACAGCAAAGATCTAAGAATATAAAGAACATGTACTGGCAACAAACAGCGGCCATAAGAACTGGAAACCATTGGAATGTTTCAACAGATAAAACAGGGTGTTAGGCAAGTTTGTGTGCTGTCACCAGATTTGCTTAATATTTATAGTGAGATTATTTTAAGATCCATAGGGCATGCCTGGAATAACAATTAGAGGTCATAATATAAATAATCTAAGGTATGCTGATGATACAGTATTAATCGCTAAAAGTGAAAATGAGTTACAAGAAATGTTGGACATTATAGTGAAAGAAAGCAAAAATAAAGGACTCACCTTTATAGCAAAAAGACAGAAGTAATGGTAACAACAAAGAAAAAGACATCACATCAGTGCAAATATAAGACAAGTGGAACAATATTAAAACAGGTAAATGAATTTAAATATTTGAGAACTTTGGTAACCTCAGACGGAAGATGTACAAAAGAGGTGAGATGAAGAATGGCTTAGGCAAAAGCAGCTTTCCAGAAAATGAGGAAGGAAGATACTATGCAATCAATTTTTGACAATAGAGAAAACAAAAAGAGTTCTTAAATGTTATGTAGAGCCCGTTTTAACATATGGATGTGAATCATGGACAATAGGACAACAGACAAGAAAATCACTGGAGTCTGTAGAAATGTGGTTTTACAGAAGAATGTTGAGAATATCATGGACAGCTAACAAGAGTAATGAAAACGTTATGAAAGAGGTCAAAGCAAAAAAAAGAGCAGATTTCCAATATTAGGAAGAAACAATCATCATTTTTTGGCCATGTAATGGAAGAGAACAACTGGAATATATTGTAACAACTGGAAAAATTGAGGGACGAAGAGATATAGGGAAGCAAAGAGAGAAAATACCAGACAGCTTAAGAGAATGGCTTGGCAGAAAGTCAACAACAGAAATGATAAATAACTGTCGTGATCGAAAGTTGTGGAGAGACATGATTACCTACGCCAATAGGCCTGTACTTAAAGATGATGATGAGCGCAGGCGAGCTCCTTTACCACAGCAAGTCGGAAACGTGCTGTGGTAGATCAAATGTTGCAAGTTCAACTTGACAGAAATGGTATTTTCCTCTGGTTTTTCTGTGGCATTGTTTTCACTCGCCCAATATGACTTCTCTTTCTCGTTTACCGTTCATCATCAAGTACCGGGCCTGCTGCGTAGGTGATCATGTCTCTCCACAACTTTCGATCTCGGCAGTTATTTATCATTTCTGTTGTTGACCTTCTGCCAAGCCATTCTCTTAAGCTGTCTGTTATTTTTTCTCTTTGCTTCCCTCTATCTCTCCGTCCCTCAATTTTTCCAGCTGTTACAATATATTCTAGTTGTTCTCTTCTCATTACAAGGCCAAAAAATGATGATTGTTTCTTCCTAATATTGGAAATTAACTCTCAACATTCTTCTGTAAAACCACATTTCCACAGACTCCAGTGATTTTCTTGTCTGTTGTCCTATTGTCCATGATTCACATCCATATGTTAAGACTGGCTCTATATAACTTTAAGAACTCTTTTTCTTGTTTCTATTGTCAAAAATTGATTGCATAGTATCTTCCTCACTTTTTGGAAAACTGCTTTTGCCTGAGCCATTCTGCATCTCACCTCTTTTGTACATCTTCCGTCTGAGGTTAACAAAGCTCCCATATATTTAAATTCATTTACACGTTTTAATATTGTTCCACTTGTCTTTATTTTGCACTGAGGTGATGTCTTTTTCTTTTTGTTACCATTACCTCTGTCTTTTTTCTATTAAGGCTGAGTCCTTTATTTTTGCTTTCTTCACTATAATTGTAACGGTATTCTAACGGTAAAAGTTTACCGTTAGAATAGCATTAAGTGGACGTTCTGTCATTGACATCAGGCTCCTACATTTGTCATTGTTTTATGATACATTATTCACCTTTTACTATTTACGACCTACTCTTTAGTCTCGTGTACTTCCTAATTTTTCTAATCTTTCTATTTTATATATCTCGACGCTCATCCTACATCCCTTCATGTAGCACACACATCTCTCTCTCCTTTCTTATTTCAACATCTTACTTTCCTCTCTTTGTCCACCTCTCCCTCCACTTGATCATCTAACATGTAGTTATAGATAATTGTGCTTCACCGTTTGTTGTCGTTGTCCCTGTATTCTGAAGAAGGCCACAAGCTGAAACGTCAGTATTGTGTTCCTTCCTTGTAAAGCTGTCACCATAAATTGGAGTGTTTATCACACCCCACTACTGGCTCCTACATTTGTCCCTTTCGGTCCATCTCATCCTACTTCAGCATAACAAGTTTATGAACCAGGTAGCTTTCTTTTTTGGATTTTTATTGAATGGCCTCCCTGGTTAATTTGTTTCCTGAGTAAACACACGGAGGTTGAGTCGGATCTTTTGGTTCACTGTTGGGAGTGTCATGTTATAGTTGCTGACGTCTTTCAACGCAGGTTTGTATTGCCTCTTGGCAATATATCGCCTCTGTGAATGTGATTGACATTGTTTTGTGAATGACACCTGGCAACAATGGTCATAGAAATATTACGTCACTACCGGTAAGCTTCAAGTCAATAATCGATGATGTCCGTGGAGTTTTGTTGAACAGGAGGATAACTCAATAACCGTGTTACACAAGAAATTAGATCAGGTACATTTTGGTAAGCCCTAGTTTAGCGTCTTAAATTATTGTGCGAAACGAGTGATCTCCATTAATCGGTCGCCGACCGACCGCACATATATCTTCTTCTACCTTTTAGCTCCACCGCACATATATAGTATAATATATTTGAAATACTCAGAACTTGCAAGTGCAAGTGCAAGAAGTTTAGTATCGAAGTTGAAGGATTTGGAGGAGATTATAATAATAGTCCTGGAGACAGTTTTACAACTTGTCAACTACAACCTTACCTTGTACCATGAACAGTGATGGAAAATGTAACATTGAAATAAACAAAAGAACAGGAATGGCAAAAGTAATTTTAATGTCATGAAAAATATACTAACATCAAAACAGATGTTGAACAGGAACTGAAACTATGAGTGTAGTACTGTAGTGTAGTGTCACTGTAATATGGTGCAGGAACGTCCGCCTCTGATTCCATTGTTGACCGTCTTCAACAATAGCACAGCTAGCCAACCTGTCCGTTCTTTCATTTCACCAACCTCCGCGTGTTCAGGGACGTAGACAAAGATGACACTATGTATTTTTATCTTCTGCAATGACTCTACCTGATACCAGCATACAGAGCCCGCATCTGTGCTCACTTAATGGATGAATGCCGTAGAATACGATTTATGTGTGAACAGACTAAACACAGGATTGCTACATATTTGGCCAAATATGGGCTGAAATTTATCCACAGAAGCTTTTATCAACAAAATGGGGGTCTGGTTGATCTTAAGGCAAGACACCAGTCTAGAGACAGAGAGGTTGTGAGTCAAATCCTATTTGGGATTTTTATTTGTAATTTCTCTCTGTGATAACTACCCCTGGTCGCAGCAGCAAGGCCCAACTTGAAATATCAATTACTCCATCGATTGAAAAAAAATGAGTACCTCTGAAAATGGAGTTATTTGCCTGTGCAGCGAGGCACCCATGTGCACAGCTGCCAGAAAAAAAATGGATTAACATGCAGTTACTAGTCTCTAGGAATTTTGCCAGGGGTGAAAGCTGGGGAACGCTAAAATATCAAAACTGACCTCTTTGTAGGCCCTGAAGAACTCTCATATACAGCAATATTTAACATAGAAGGAGAAGGAAAAGACAATAAATGCTAACAGAGGTGGTAGGCTACTTAATTAAACTATGACAGGGTAGGGATATCTTTAGTCTTTCTCATTTACACGACTATCACTGTTCTTCATCATCTGCTATTAAAGGAGAACTGAATGGGCAGTGATGTTGATGGTTTGCGCCATGTTTTGATAAATGGGTATGCTCGCCCAACGCACCAAAGTTCTGCTTTAAGGCATCAGCTTTGCCATCTCGATACAATCTTTGCTTTCTTAGTTAGAATTAGTTTTAAGTTTGTTGTCACTGAAAGGTTGAAATAAGGTATTTATTAGTACTGGTTCATTAACCCTGATACAAATGGTCATCTTCGAACTGTTGTCACTTACTTTTAGCTCATTTATTGTTCTACATTTTGATGATATACGAGAAATGTTGAAATTAAATCCACCCGACATGAACATATGTAAGAGACATGATGATGCCACATCTGATGTACGGTCAAAGCAATGCAATGCATATAAATGTATACAATGTGAAGCAGCAGCAAAGCTAATTGTAATGAGAAATGAAACAAAAAATATATAGAGAAGACTGTATGGTATTACGTAAAGCTTTAACCACACTGTAGTTTCTATTTTTTTATATATTTTTGTGTAAAATGTCTCCACATCTGATGTAATAAGTACACATCAGTGTGCAGTTGTGTATGTGTTAATTCTCCATATAGTATTCATTGATTTTGCTGCAGACCATTGGGAAAATGGCTGGTGTGATACAGAATCTGTCCAAGGTCGATCTATGAGCAGTGATTCAGTTCCTAACTGCCGAAAGTTATCATCGAGTCAACATCCGTCACCGAATGCAAGTAGTGTATGATGACAAGAATGTGTCTAAGATACTGAGTGACCACCATAAGAAGAACGCATGGGGTGGAGTTTGAACCACCTTTTGCATTATCATGAGGGGGGGTGATGCATTTCTGTTCCATAATGAGTCACAGTGCTATCACATTGAACCTTGTAGGAAAACAGCGAGCATGTCAGGGATGCATCTCACATCACCAAGACCCAAAAAATTTTAAGTCACACTTTTCTGCTGGTTAGGTTATGCTGACTGCAATTTGTTACTATTAAAAGGTTCTATTGGTAGACTTCTAAGAGCCTAGTGTCAACATCAGTGCCATCACTACAAAGACACTAGACATGGGGGCCTCGGTAGCCTAGTTGGGAAAACCACCCAACTGGACTACCGACGTTCTGACAGCCCGTGTTCGATTCCCACTGGGAGCAGTGTGAATTGTACTCGTGGCTGGGAAAAAAAAATACCCCCACGGTCGACCCAGCCGTTGGCAGAAATGGGTACCAGGGTATTACCGTGGGAAGGTGAGGGATCTGATTTTTTATGCTTGAAGCGACACTGTACAGAAATATCTGAACATTTCTGGATAGGCAGCTGAGCACATATGGGTGGAAACTCGTGTGTTAAGACGCCGGTTCAAGTCTCGTACTTTACCTTTACACACTAGACAACCTGCATACAGCCATCAAGATTAAGAGACCTGTCATACTTTCGCATGGTGTGATTCTTTTGCATGATGTTGCTCTTACACATGTTGCAAACATTGTGCAGGGAGCGTCAGCAAGGATACAGTAGGAAGCTGTGCAAGACCCAGTCTACAATCCCAATCTGTCACCATGTGACTTTATTTATTTGGACCCTTAAAAAAATCTTTAAAGGGATGATTCCACTCCGATGCTGTCATGACCTCAGTGACAAAATGGTTCAATGAGAAACCAAAGTCATTATTCTCGAACAGCATCTGCTATCTACCCTAGCAGTGGGATACATGTCTAAATACGGTGACTTTTTCTAAAAAAACCATGGTGGGTACTTCTTTGTTTTATGATTGCTTTATTTAATTCTGCCATGCTTGCAGAACTCATTGATGATCTGATGTACCTTACAAATGTTTCTAATAAAACCACTAGGACAGGTTTCATTTGATTGCACCTCAAAAAGGATACCTGCCCATGAAGGCATGAAGTGGACAAAGCTGCTCGGTTAATAATTAAAAGTTGAAAAGTTGTTATTGTTAAACAAATAAAAAACTGATACAGGTATGTACATATTAATTGTAAAAGTATTCTTTGTATCCCTCATTGGTCTCATTGTTCCAGTAGTTACTGTTACTAACATGGCACCTTACTCTTTATTCTCAGACTGTCAGAAATATGGCAACCAAGAATCCAGTACTAGTTGAAAATATTAAACAAGAACGTGATCTTGATGTGAGTAAATTGGTAGGAATTAAAGGCCTAAAGTAAATCTTGAAGTGTGAAAGGATTTTGTTGCTGCATTACATGGTGCCACTAAACATATTGGGAACTGACTGTAATGTTAGTCTGTTGCTAAGGACATGATCCTGTGGAAGAGAGTTACAGTTGATCTGGTCCAAGAAATAAAGTGTTATTAAACGACTGTTACTGTTATTACCTGAATAAAACTGGTATACAGGTGGATCCGTAATATGGCACCAAAGGAGTCATTGACCTATTTGACGTTCTGAGGAAATTGTATGTTGAATGAAACACTTCTTTATGATTAATGTCTTATAAATTTTAATCAAGGATGCATCCTATCACCAAGCTTGTTCAATTTATACACTGAGCAAATCTTTAAAAACATCACTGAGATGCCAGGCCTAAACATTAATGGGAAGATAATCAATAACCTAAGATATGCTGATGATACTGTTCTACTAGCAGAAAATCCTAAAGATCTACAACAATTACTTTATGTTTATAAACATGACAAGCAAAAAAGATGGACTAGACATGAATATAAAAAAGACTAAACTATGATCATAAACAAAGAAAATTCTAAAGACCTACAATTAAATATCAAAGTTGAAGGAATACATCTAGAGACAGTTCAGAACTACAACTACCTGGGACATACTATAGCCAGTGATGGAAAATGTACAACTGAAATAAATAAAAGAATAGGTATGGCAAAAAGTAATTTCAATGCCATTAAAAATATACTAACAACAAAACAAATAACAGTAGGGCTGAAGCTAAGAATAGCAAAATGTTACATCTTCTCAATATTCCTGTATGGTGCAGAAACATGGACACTAGGCCAGAAAACAGAAAAAAAAATTGAAGCCTTTGAAATGTGGATTTATCGAAGAATAATAGGTAGAATTGGATGGAAGAAAAGAAAACAAACGAAGAAGTTTTAAAACAACTAAAAATGAAAAGAGAACTACTAAACACAATTAGAACAAGACAAATGAAATTTTTGGGCCATGTTAAAAGACTCAACAGCCTAATAAAAGTAATATTGGAAGGGAAAATACAAGGTAAAAGAGGCAGAGGCAGACCAAGACTAACATGGACGAGTAACATCAAAAGATGGACAAGTCAGCATATGACAATCTGCACCATCAAAGCAAAAGACAGAGTAGAATGGCGCTCCATGGTGGCCAACCTTCGATGCGGAGACGGCACTCAATGATGATGATGAAATTTTAATAAAATACTCAACACCAAAGCATTTTTTATTTAACATTTGCCAGGTAAGCTGCATCAAAGTCTAAATGTTGGCCAATAGCTTTGATTTAAAAATGTTTGTGCTTATAAAGCATTAAACTTTTTGCATAGTTGTTGTCAATTATTCAATGTTATGCGCCTACTAACGAAGCTGATGATGAAGTTAAGGATGATTTTTATAACCAACTGCAACAACTTATAAACAAAATACCAAAACACGATCTTTTAATTGTAATGGGAGACTTCAACGCCAAAGTAGGACAAGATAACGCAGGAGTGGAACATGTGATGGGGAGAGAAGGCTGTAATACAACAAGTCAGAATGGAGAAAGATTAATAGAATTATGTTTAATAGAAAATTTAGTTATAGGTGGGACATTATTTCCACACAAAAATATTCACAAAACAACATGGATATCTCCTGACGATAGAACATCAAATCAAATTGACCACCTATGTATTAAACAACAATTCAGATCATCATTAATAGATGTAAGAGCTTACAGAGGTGCTGATGTTAATAGTGACCACAACCTGTGCATTGGGAAAATAAGATTAAAATTTAGAAACCAACAGAAGAGGTCAATTACACATAAAATTGATAGTCATAAACTGAAAGATGAAGCCATAAAGGAAAAGTTTAACATAGAGCTAAGTAATTGTTATTCAGCACTCGGTGAAATAGACTTAGATATCAATGAAATGTGGGACTCACAGAGCAAAATACTAATGACAGCAGCAGAAGCAAGTGCCGGACTGAAGAAAATGGAAAAACGAGCTTGGATCTCAGACACCACATGGAAATACATCAAAGAAAGAAGAGAAGCAAAGAGAGCCGTGACTAATGTAAAGACAGATCTTGGAAAGGTTCTGGCAAAAGCAACATACAAAGAATTAGACAACAAAGTGAAAAGTTCGGCAAGAAGAGATACAAGAGCTTATATAGACAACTTGGCAGAGAAAGCAGAGACAGCTGCAATTACAGGAGACAGCAGAACTCTCTATACAGTACAAAGATGCTGACAAACACCTATACATCCAGTGGAACACCAATTCTAGACAAATCTGGATTAATGCTAACAACAAGCGCAGACATAAAAGCCCGTTGGGCAGAACACTTCAAAGAAATTCTTAACCGTCCACTACCTCACAGTTTAATAGATTTTGAAGCTGAAACACCAGCAGCAGAATTAGATGTAAATTTAGATGACTTCACCTTGAGTGAAATAGAAACCACCTTAAAGCTAATGACCAATAACAAGGCTGCTGGAGAGGATAAGTTAACAGCTGAGATCCTCAAGGCAATTGATAGCCATAATTTAATACATCTCCAAAAAATGTTCAACATCATTTGGAAAACAGAGAAGACGCCTCATAAATGGAAAAAAGGAATCATTGTTAAGATCCCAAAAAAGGGCAATCTTAGAGATTGTAACAACTGGAGAGGCGTGACACTTTTGTCAGTTGCCTCAAAGTTATTCTGTAAAATCATCCTAAATAGAATAAAGGATTCAATAGATACAGTAATGCGTGAAGAACAGGCTGGGTTTAGAAAAGGGAGAAGCTGTCTTGACCACATTTTCACTCTACGACTTATATTGGAGGAACATATTGAAAAGCAAAAATCTTTTGTACTTAACTTCATCGACTTCAAAAAAGCATTTGATAGTATTCATAGAGATTCTTTGTGGAAATTCTGAAGCAATATGGTTTACCATCAAAAATCATAAATATTATCAAAGACATGTATGATGGTTACACATGTGCAGTTCGAACAGAGGAAGGACTGAGCGAATGTTTCCCAATAGAAACTGGGGTTAAACAAGGATGTATTTTATCGCCCTTGTTATTTGGAATTGTTATGGACTTCATAATGAAGAAATGCTGCACTGGTAATAAAGGCATCGAATGGATACAAGGAGACCATTTGGAGGACCTCGACTTTGCTGATGACATAGTTCTCATCAGCAGTCAGATAAAAACGATGCAGGAAAACACAAATGAACTATCATCAATAGCCAGCAAAATTGGGCTTGAGGTCAATCATGAAAAGACTAAAGTCATGAAAAGTTTAATTCCAACAAGTGACAAAATATACATGGAAAACAAACCAGTAGAAGAGATCGATCACTTTATCTATCTTGGAAGTCACATTGATCGAGAAGGGGATACGAGCAAAGAAATTAGAATCAGACTGGCTAAAGCAGCAATGTCTTTCAGAAGCCTTGAAAAGTTGTGGAAATCAAAACTCATTAGCACAAACACAAAACTTAGGCTATTCAAATCAAATGTACTATCAACCCTTACGTATGCGTGTGAAAGCTGGAAAACAACAAGAGATATAGAAACAAAGTTGAACGCATTCGAAAATAAATGTCTAAGGAAAATACTTGGTATAGAATGGAACGAATTCAAAACAAACGAGGAAATTAGAGAAATCGCCAATCAACCACTAATATCTTCAGTAATAAAGAAAAGACGATGGTCATACGTTGGACATGTGATGAGAAGAGATAATAATCGAATAGCAAAGCAAGCCCTCATATGGGAAACAACAGGTAAAAGAAAAAGAGGAAGACCCAGGGAGACACTGAGAAGAACATTGATGAGAGAGGCAAGAGCAGCAGGAATCGGCTCCCTCAATGAGATAGAACTGCTTGCACAGAACAGAGACAGATGGCGAGATTTAATAAAATATCTTTAAAAGAAAACTGCTAGAACAAAAATTCATATAGGAGAAGGTGTATCTTGGTCTACGCCCTATGGGCCGGTACGGCTCGAAAGGTCAATAGATAGTGTTTGGGAAAAATTAGAGGGAACATTTCAAGTCATTGACTGTTTTGTTGGTCTGTAGCAAGTGAAGGAAGTTTTGACTGTTTTGTTGGTCTGTAGCAAGTGAAGGAAGTTTTAACTGTTTTGTTGGTCTGTAGCAAGTGAAGGAAGTTTTGTTGGTCAGTAGCAAGTGAAGGAAGTTTTGACTGTTTTGTTGGTCTGTAGCAAGTGAAGGAAGTTTTGTTGGTCTGTAGCAAGTGAAGGAAGTTCATCTGTAGCTGGTGTTTGTGTCAAGTCTGTTTTGAGCAAGTGAAGGAAGTTTTGTTTTGGTCTGTGTAGCAAGTGCAAGTGAAGTTGTTGTTGGTCTGTAGCAAGTGAAAGTTTTGTTGGTGAAGGAAGTTCTGTGACTGTTTTGTTGGTCTGTAGCAAGTGAAGGAAGTTTTTTCTGTAGCTGTTTTGTTGGTCTGTAGCAAGTGAAGGAAGTTTTGTTGGTCTGTAGCAAGTGAAGGAAGTTTTGACTGTTTTGTTGGTCTGTAGCAAGTGAAGGAAGTTTTGTTGGTCTGTAGCAAGTGAAGGAAGTTTTGTTGGTCTGTAGCAAGTGAAGGAAGTTTTGTTGGTCTGTAGCAAGTGAAGGAAGTTTTAACTGTTTTGTTGGTCTGTAGCAAGTGAAGGAAGTTTTGTTGGTCTGTAGCAAGTGAAGGAAGTTTTGACTGTTTTGTTGGTCTGTAGCAAGTGAAGGAAGTTTTAACTGTTTTGTTGGTCTGTAGCAAGTGAAGGAAGTTTTGTTGGTCTGTAGCAAGTGAAGGAAGTTTTGTTGGTCTGTAGCAAGTGAAGGAAGTTTTGTTGGTCTGTAGCAAGTGAAGGAAGTTTTGTTGGTCTGTAGCAAGTGAAGGAAGTTTTGTTGGTCTGTAGCAAGTGAAGGAAGTTTTGTTGGTCTGTAGCAAGTGAAGGAAGTTTTGTTGGTCTGTAGCAAGTGAAGGAAGTTTTGTTGGTCTGTAGCAAGTGAAGGAAGTTTTGACTGTTTTGTTGGTCTGTAGCAAGTGAAGGAAGTTTTGACTGTTTTGTTGGTCTGTATCAAGTGAAGGAAGTTTTGTTGGTCTGTATCAAGTGAAGGAAGTTTTAACTGTTTTGTTGGTCTGTAGCAAGTGAAGGAAGTTTTGTTGGTCTGTAGCAAGTGAAGGAAGTTTTGTTGGTCTGTAGCAAGTGAAGGAAGTTTTGTTGGTCTGTAGCAAGTGAAGGAAGTTTTGTTGGTCTGTAGCAAGTGAAGGAAGTTTTGTTGGTCTGTAGCAAGTGAAGGAAGTTTTGTTGGTCTGTAGCAAGTGAAGGAAGTTTTAACTGTTTTGTTGGTCTGTAGCAAGTGAAGGAAGTTTTGTTGGTCTGTAGCAAGTGAAGGAAGTTTTAACTGTTTTGTTGGTCTGTAGCAAGTGAAGGAAGTTTTGACTGTTTTGTTGGTCTGTAGCAAGTGAAGGAAGTTTTGACTGTTTTGTTGGTCTGTATCAAGTGAAGGAAGTTTTAACTGTTTTGTTGGTCTGTAGCAAGTGAAGGAAGTTTTGTTGGTCTGTAGCAAGTGAAGGAAGTTTTGTTGGTCTGTAGCAAGTGAAGGAAGTTTTGTTGGTCTGTAGCAAGTGAAGGAAGTTTTGACTGTTTTGTTGGTCTGTAGCAAGTGAAGGAAGTTTTAACTGTTTTGTTGGTCTGTAGCAAGTGAAGGAAGTTTTGACTGTTTTGTTGGTCTGTAGCAAGTGAAGGAAGTTTTGTTGGTCTGTAGCAAGTGAAGGAAGTTTTGACTGTTTTGTTGGTCTGTAGCAAGTGAAGGAAGTTTTGTTGGTCTGTAGCAAGTGAAGGAAGTTTTGTTGGTCTGTAGCAAGTGAAGGAAGTTTTGACTGTTTTGTTGGTCTGTAGCAAGTGAAGGAAGTTTTCTTGGTCTGTAGCAAGTGAAGGAAGTTTTGTTGGTCTGTAGCAAGTGAAGGAAGTTTTGTTGGTCTGTAGCAAGTGAAGGAAGTTTTGACTGTTTTGTTGGTCTGTTGCAAGTGAAGGAAGTTTTGACTGTTTTGTTGGTCTGTAGCAAGTGAAGGAAGTTTTGTTGGTCTGTAGCAAGTGAAGGAAGTTTTAACTGTTTTGTTGGTCTGTAGCAAGTGAAGGAAGTTTTGTTGGTCTGTAGCAAGTGAAGGAAGTTTTGTTGGTCTGTAGCAAGTGAAGGAAGTTTTGACTGTTTTGTTGGTCTGTAGCAAGTGAAGGAAGTTTTGTTGGTCTGTAGCAAGTGAAGGAAGTTTTGTTGGTCTGTAGCAAGTGAAGGAAGTTTTGACTGTTTTGTTGGTCTGTAGCAAGTGAAGGAAGTTTTGACTGTTTTGTTGGTCTGTAGCAAGTGAAGGAAGTTTTGTTGGTCTGTAGCAAGTGAAGGAAGTTTTGACTGTTTTGTTGGTCTGTAGCAAGTGAAGGAAGTTTTGTTGGTCTGTAGCAAGTGAAGGAAGTTTTGTTGGTCTGTAGCAAGTGAAGGAAGTTTTGTTGGTCTGTAGCAAGTGAAGGAAGTTTTGACTGTTTTGTTGGTCTGTAGCAAGTGAAGGAAGTTTTGACTGTTTTGTTGGTCTGTAGCAAGTGAAGGAAGTTTTGTTGGTCTGTAGCATGTGAAGGAAGTTTTGACTGTTTTGTTGGTCTGTAGCAAGTGAAGGAAGTTTTGTTGGTCTGTAGCAAGTGAAGGAAGTTTTGTTGGTCTGTAGCAAGTGAAGGAAGTTTTGACTGTTTTGTTGGTCTGTAGCAAGTGAAGGAAGTTTTGTTGGTCTGTAGCAAGTGAAGGAAGTAGATTTATTTTCACATTGTTATCTCCATTTGTTCTCAGGTACATTGTGGTGAAGGAGGCAGTCAAGGTTTTAGCCTCAAATCTCAGGTGACTAACAGTGAGCCTAAACAGGTTCCTGGATGGCAGAGTCTAGTTCATTCTCGTTTTTGTGAGGCTCCTTGTGATATTGTTTTGAATGCAGAACAAAGAAAATGCTCAGGAGAGAAGCCTTACAAATGTGATGTGTGTGGTGCAGGCTTTGCTCAGAATGGAAATCTGAAAATACATAAAAGAATCCATACAGGAGAAAAGCCTTACAAGTGTAATGTGTGCAATGCATGTTTTACTACAAGTGGAAATTTAATCAAGCATGCAAGAATACACACAGGAGAAAAGCCCTACAAGTGTGATGTGTGTGGTGTAGGATTTACTCAAAATCAGAATCTAAAACAACATAAAAGAACACACACAGGAGAGAAGCTTTATAAATGTGATGCGTGTGGTGCAGGATTTGCACACAGTAGGTCTCTAAAAGTACACAAGAGATCACACACTGGAGAGAAGCCTTTCAAGTGTGATGTGTGTGGTGCAAGTTTTGCTCAGAATGAAAATCTAAAGCAACATAAAAGAATACACACAGGGGAGAAGCCGTACAAATGTGATGCGTGTGGTGCAGGATTTGCACGCAGAGGATCTCTGAAAGTGCACAAGAGATCACACACTGGAGAGAAGCCTTTCAAGTGTGATGTGTGTGGTGTAGGTTTTGCTCAGAGAGATACTGTAATAATACACATGAGAACACATACAGGAGAAAGACCTTATAAATGTGATGTATGTGGTGCAGGTTTTGTTCGCAGTGGACCTCTGAAAGAACACAAGAGGACGCATACAGGAGAGAAACCTTACAAATGTGATATTTGTGGTATAGGTTTTACTCAGAGTGGAAATCTTATAACACACAAGAAAACACATACAAGAGAGAAACCTTACAAATGTGATGTGTGTGGTGCAGGATTTGTTCGCAAAGGACTTCTGAAAGATCACAAGGAAATACATATGGGAGAGAGGTCTTACAAATGTGATAAGTGTGGTGCAAGTAACAGTCTAATTAAAAACAAGAGAATACATATGGGGGACAAGCCTTATGAGTGTGCTATGTGTGGTGTTGAATTTTCTGAGCATGAAGCTCTAATAAACCTCAAGAGAGTGTATACAGAAGAGAAACCTTACAAATGTGATGTGTGTGGTGTAGGTTTCACTCAAAGTGGAAATCTAATGATGCACATGAGAACACATACGGGAGAGAAGCCTTACAAATGTGATGTGTGTTGTGCAGGTTTTACACAGAATGGAAATCTAACGACACACATGAGAACACATACAGGTGAGAAGCCATACAAATGTGATGTGTGTGGTGCAGGTTTCGTTCACAGTGGACCTCTAAAAGTGCACATGAGAACACATTCGGGAGAGAGACCTTACAAATGTGATGTTTGTGGTACAGGTTTCACTCAAAGTGGAAACCTAAGAACTCACAAAAAAACACATGCAAAAGGGAAATCTTTAAAAAATGTGATATGTATTGTGCAGGTTTAATGTTTATGTCTCCATCAATAGGAGGCTTGATTATTTGGCACTGGGCTAGTATCTATTGTCCTACAGCTATATCATTAAATAACACTCTCCCCCCTTTTCCAACCAACCTTGAGTCTGTGAGAAAGTTCACATATCTCAGTTCTCTGGCCACAACCACTGTCTCCCTTGAAGAAGTCAATTCTCAAATCAGAAAGGCAGCTTCCATATTTTGTAAACTTAAAGATAGAGCATGGACCAATACCAAATTAACATTCAGAACTAAGATAAGATTCAAATTTACCAAAGTGCGTGCTTAGTACATTTCTGTACGGATCAGAAACTTGGACTACCTATGCTGGGCAGAAGAAAAAAGGTTAACTCTTTCCGTATGCTTCGCCGCACTGTGCACAATACCAATTTCAGCACTGTACGTTTTGCCGCATAGTGTGCCACGCTCAATTTGATTAGTGTGAACCCATCAAACCATATTCTTTTTACATGTCTAGTATCATCTTGATATTGGTGAAATCTAATAGCTTGTTCAATTATCTAAAAATTCATATATAATATGTTAGATAAATATAAATATGTAGATTGATTCTTAAAACCATGAACAATTTTGTCTCTGAAATCTCTTCTGTTGTGTCGATAAAAAGCTTCTGTACAGAAAGAGCTAAGCAGCTTTCATGTGCATTGCTTTTGACAAATTATGACCATCAAATGGCAGGACAAAGTTGCCAACTCTAATGTCTTACAATGAGCCAAACTCTCATCCATCATGGCAACAATTAGGATCATAGACTAAAGTGGCTGGGTCATGTAAGAAGAATGACAAACATTTGTATTCCCAAACAAATATTGTATGGCAAACTTAACAATGGAAAGAGACCAAAGGCAGACTAGTGCTTGGGATGTAAGGATGTCTACAGGGCTTCCTTGAGTTAATTCTTTGTCTGTGAAAGAAACTGAAACAATATGGCTATAGATCATAGCACATCGAGAACGAAAATAAAAAATGACACAGCAACTTTGAAGGCAGTGCAGTGCTTATATTAAATTCAGAAGACAAAAGATGCAAGAGAAAGGAGACAATGCCAGGCATCATGAATACATCTTGTTCATTCTGTGGCCGGATCTGTCTGCCCAAATTTGACAGATTCAGCCTGAAGAGAAAATCAGCATCCAGCATAAGACACTAATATTTTTACCAAACTACTGATTTATCATGATTGCTTGCTGCCAACCATCTGTCAAGCTGCCAAAGGCCATATAGTACCTATCATCATCATCGAGTGCCGTCTCCGCAACGAAGGTTGGCTACCATGGAGCGTCATTCTGCTCTGTCTCTTGCTTTGATGGTGCAGGTTGTCATAGGCTGATTTGTCCATCTTTTGATGTTACTAGTCCATGTTAGTCTTGGTCTGCCTCAGCCTCGTTTACCTTGTATTTTCCCCAAACACACAAATGGAAGCTGCTGAGATTGTCTCAACACTGATTGTGTAAAACATGAAGTAAGTGTCAGGTTCTATATCAATTAGACAATATTGTTACAGTTACACAAATGGAAGCTGCTGAGATTGTCTCAACACTGATTGTGTAAAACATGAAGTAAGTGGCAGGTTCTATATCAATCAGACAATATTGTTACAGTTACACAAATGGAAGCTGCTGAGATTGTCTCAACACTGATTGTGTAAAACATGAAGTAAGTGTCAGGTTCTATATCAATCAGACAATATTGTTACGGTTACACAAATGGAAGCTGCTGAGATTGTCTCAACACTGATTGTGTAAAACATGAAGTAATTGTCAGGTTCTATATCAATTAGACAATATTGTTACAGTTACACAAATGGAAGCTGCTGAGATTGTCTCAACACTGATTGTGTAAAACATGAAGTAAGTGTCAGGTTCTATATCAATCAGACAATATTGTTACGGTTACACAAATGGAAGCTGCTGAGATTGTCTCAACACTGATTGTGTAAAACATGAAGTAATTGTCAGGTTCTATATCAATTAGACAATATTGTTACAGTTACACAAATGGAAGCTGCTGAGATTGTCTCAACACTGATTGTGTAAAACATGAAGTAAGTGTCAGGTTCTATATCAATCAGACAATATTGTTACAGTTACATAAATGGAAGCTGCTGAGATTGTCTCAACACTGATTGTGTAAAACATGAAGTAAGTGTCAGGTTCTATATCAATCAGACAATATTGTTACAGTTACACAAATGGAAGCTGCTGAGATTGTCTCAACACTGATTGTGTAAAACATGAAGTAATTGTCAGGTTCTATATCAATTAGACAATATTGTTACAGTTACACAAATGGAAGCTGCTGAGATTGTCTCAACACTGATTGTGTAAAACATGAAGTAAGTGGCAGGTTCTATATCAATCAGACAATATTGTTACAGTTACACAAATGGAAGCTGCTGAGATTGTCTCAACACTGATTGTGTAAAACATGAAGTAAGTGTCAGGTTCTATATCAATCAGACAATATTGTTACAGTTACATAAATGGAAGCTGCTGAGATTGTCTCAACACTGATTGTGTAAAACATGAAGTAAGTGTCAGGTTCTATATCAATCAGACAATATTGTTACAGTTACACAAATGGAAGCTGCTGAGATTGTCTCAACACTGATTGTGTAAAACATGAAGTAAGTGTCAGGTTCTATATCAATCAGACAATATTGTTACAGTTACACAAATGGAAGCTGCTGAGATTGTCTCAACACTGATTGTGTAAAACATGAAGTAAGTGTCAGGTTCTCCATCAGTCAGACAATATTGTTACAGTTACACAAATGGAAGCTGCTGAGATTGTCTCAACACTGATTGTGTAAAACATGAAGTAATTGTCAGGTTCTATATCAATTAGACAATATTGTTACAGTTACACAAATGGAAGCTGCTGAGATTGTCTCAACACTGATTGTGCAAAACATGAAGTAAGTGTCAGGTTCTATATCAATCAGACAATATTGTTGCAGTTACATAAATGGAAGCTGCTGAGATTGTCTCAACACTGATTGTGTAAAACATGAAGTAAGTGTCAGGTTCTATATCAATCAGACAATATTGTTACAGTTACACAAATGGAAGCTGCTGAGATTGTCTCAACACTGATTGTGTAAAACATGAAGTAATTGTCAGGTTCTATATCAATTAGACAATATTGTTACAGTTACACAAATGGAAGCTGCTGAGATTGTCTCAACACTGATTGTGTAAAACATGAAGTAAGTGGCAGGTTCTATATCAATCAGACAATATTGTTACAGTTACACAAATGGAAGCTGCTGAGATTGTCTCAACACTGATTGTGTAAAACATGAAGTAAGTGTCAGGTTCTAAAACAATCAGACAATATTGTTACGGTTACACAAATGGAAGCTGCTGAGATTGTCTCAACACTGATTGTGTAAAACATGAAGTAAGTGTCAGATTCTATATCAATCAGACAATATTGTTACAGTTACACAAATGGAAGCTGCTGAGATTGTCTCAACACTGATTGTGTAAAACATGAAGTAAGTGTCAGGTTCTATATCAATCAGACAATATTGTTACAGTTACATAAATGGAAACTGCTGAGATTGTCTCAACACTGATTGTGTAAAACATGAAGTAAGTGTCAGGTTCTATATCAATCAGACAATATTGTTACAGTTACATAAATGGAAACTGCTGAGATTGTTTTCATTTTCTGAAGTGCTATGTTGGCCTGAGCTATTCTGCTTTTTATTTCTTTGGTGCTTCTTCCATCTAATGTTATTGTTGTGCCCAAGCATTTGATGCATTGCACTTGTTTCAGATTTGTCTTGTTTATTTTTACGCTGATGATTATTTCTTCGATATGAACATTACTTCTGTTCTCTTACTATTCAGACTGAGACCTTTCTTTGATATCATTAAGTGCAAAAGCTAGGACACATAATATATGACAGCATGGCTTTAGATTTTGACATAACATTACAGATCTGGTGCAAATAGTGTACAATATAGTTAGATGTGGCTTGTAGACTGGCATCAATTGTGATTACAACATAACATCCCTTTCAGGAATAAATATGGAAAAGAAATATTTAAAATCATTGTCTTCTGTTAAGTGGATAACTTTCTATTCATATTTTTAGCTAGCAGATTTCATGTAGATAAAGTATCATTTAAAAGAATACATCTTTGTGTGTGCATGTCTGTGTTAGTCACATCTCACATCTTTGTGTGTGCATGTCTGTGTTAGTCACATCTCACATCTTTGTGTGTGCATGTCTGTGTTAGTCACATCTTTGTGTGTGCATGTCCGTGTTAGTCACATCTTTGTGTGTCCGTGTCTGTGTTAGTCACATCTCACATCTTTGTGTGTGCATGTCTGTGTTAGTCACATCTTTGTGTGTCCGTGTCTGTGTTAGTCACATCTTTGTGTGTGCATGTCTGTGTTAGTCACCTCTAGTTACTCGGGCAGATGGTGCTCGTAAACCTGGGAGGGCCTACCATCTAAGGGCAGAATCCCCCTACAGAAAAGACAATCTGCTGCCTTGCAGGAAGATTGGGGACAATCAAAGGCTAGGGAAAGCAAACCCGAATCAAATGCTTGCTGAAATCGGATGCACTGGGCCACTGGCGCAGAACACAGTGCAACGTATTAACGGGTGTTCAGTCAGAGTGGATCTGATAGACTCTGTTTGTGATGTTCTGTCTGTGGGGGCGATCAACACACTTAGCCTGACAGCTGACTTCATATGAGAGTCTGGAATCCTTACTCTGATTGAGTCCTGAACGCAGAGAGAGAGAGAGAGATTTAAAAGAATTGTGTTTGATATTTGTTCTATTGACTGTCTATTTTATATCAGTGATTCTGTTTCTGTTGTATCAATCACTGTCTGCTTGTCAGTATATCTACTTCTTTATTTGTGCCTGCATGTCTACCATTACATGCATATCCATTCTGTTGACACTGCTGTATCCAATTAAATTGTATCCATGCGTGTTCTTGTATTCAGTTGTTCTCACTGTGTATGTGTGTCTAATTGTTCTCACTGTGTGTATGTCCTTGTGTCTAATTGTTCTCACTGTTTGTATGTCCTTGTGTCTAATTGTTCTGTGTGTATGTCCTTGTATCTAATTGGTGTCACTGTGTACATGCCCTTGTATCTAATTGTTCTCACTGTGTACATGCCCTTGTGTCTAATTGGTGTCATTGTGTACATGCCCTTGTGTCTAACTGGTGTCATTGTGTACATGCCCTTGTGTCTAATTGTTCTCACTGTGTACATGCCCTTGTGTCTAATTGGTGTCATTGTGTACATGTCCTTGTGTCTAATTGGTGTCATTGTGTACATGCCCTTGATGTTAATTGGTGTCACTGTGTGCATGTAATTGTGCCCAATTATCTTGTTTGTGCACATAGGTGTAAGAGGTAATAAGTGCACTGACAAGCTTGCTAGTTTGACTGTTGTGGGTGCGGAAGAGAAATAGACCAGGAACACATTCTGAATGCCATCGTGGATGCTGGTTAAAAAACTGACTAAAAAAATTTACTCTGAATTTGTAACCATGAACAGACTGCACATATATTATGTCATGGTGGGAGGTGCCCGACTGGAGAAACACACAGGAGACTACAGAGGGTTTTGTCAACACAACATCACTGTCGTTAGATGCCGCACATTCAAGGTTATTCTTATGGGAAGATTGAACACTATTAGCTGTTCCATGAGAATGACCTGTCAACTAAACATCGCATGAACACTATTAGCTGTTCCATGAGAATGACCTGTCAACTAAACATCGCATGAACACTATTAGCTGTTCCATGAGAATGACCTGACAACTAAACATCGCATGAACACTATTAGCTGTTCCATGAGAATGACCTGTCAACTAAACATCGCATGAACACTATTAGCTGTTCCATGAGAATGACCTGTCAACTAAACATCGCACGAACACTATTAGCTGTTCCATGAGAATGACCTGACAACTAAACATCGCATGAACACTATTAGCTGTTCCATGAGAATGACCTGTCAACTAAACATCGCATGAACACTATTAGCTGTTCCATGAGAATGACCTGTCAACTAAACATCGCATGAACACTATTAGCTGTTCCATGAGAATGACCTGTCAACTAAACATCGCTAAGATTAGCTTCATTCAGAGACAACAAATAAAATGGTTTGCTCATCTGTAAAGAATGCTAAGAGACTATCATCATCAAGTACCATGATGAAATGGTTTGCTCATCTGTAAAGAATGTTAAGAGACTATCATCATCAAGTACCATGATGAAATGGTTTGCTCATCTGTAAAGAATGCTATGAGACTATTATCATGATGTACCATGATGAAATGGTTTGCTCATCTGTAAAGAATGTTATGAGACTATCATCATCAAGTACCAAGATGAAATGGTTTGCTCATCTGTAAAGAATACTATGAGACTATCATCATCATCAAGTGCCATGATGAAATTATTTGCTCATCTGTAAAGAATGCTAAGAGACTATCATCATCATCTAGTACCATGATGAAATGGTTTGCTCATCTGTAAAGAATGCTAGGAGACTCATCAAGTGCCGGGCCTGCTGGTGTAGGTGATATGTCTCTCCACAACTTTCAATCTCAACAGTTATTTATCATTTCTGTTGTTGGCCTTCTGCTAAGTCATTCCCTTAAGCTGTCTGGTATCTTTTCTCTTTGCTTCCCTCTATAGCTTCGTCCTTCAATTTTCCCAACTGTCATAATATATTCCAGCTGTTCTCTTCTCATTACAAGGCCAAAAAATGGTAATTATTTCTTCCTAATATTGGATATTACCTCTCTTTCTGAACATTTTTATGACTCTCCTTAGCTGTCCATGGTATTCTCAACATTCTTCTGTAAAACCACATGTCTATAGCCTCCATTGATTTTCTTGTCTGTTGTCCTATTGTCATTGATTCACATCCATATGTTATGACTGCCTCTACATAATATTTAAGAACTCTTTTTCTTGCTTGTTTTGTCAAAAATGGATTACACAGTATCTTTCTCAGTTTTGGGAAAGCTACTTTAAAAAAAGTTGATTTTTAAGAGACCATATAGCATTACATGATGCCTTGCGCAATATGAAAGCAGGCAAAGCTCCTGGACCAGATAAAATAACTAAAGAAGAGATTGAAGCCATGGGTGATTTTGGAATAGAAATAATAACAAAAATATTGAATGATATCTACAATGGCAGATATATACCAGACGACATGCTCAAATCAATATTCATAGCCCTACCAAAGAAATTGGGTGCGATTAAATGCGATGATCATCGCACAATAAGCCTTATGAGTCATATAACTAAGATATTACTAAGAATCATCATGTGAAGAGTGCGAAACAAAATCAGTCCAGAAATTAGCGATGAACAGTGTGGTTTTGTTGGAGGTAAAGGAACAAGCAATGCCATTTATATCATAAGATCTTTAGCAGAAAGAGCCATAGAGGTGAAAACAGATCTATACATATGTTTCATAGATTACATCAAGGCATTTTATAAAGTAAAGCAAAAAGAAATAATCACAATTTTAGAAAGCATAAACGTAGACAGCAAAGATATAAGAATAATAAAGTACATGTACTGGCAACAAACAGAGGCCATAAGAACTGGAAACCAATTGGGAATGTTTCAACAAATAAAACAGGGTATTAGACAGGGTTGTGTGCTGTCACCAGATTTGTTTAATATTTATAGTGAGATTATTTTAAGATCTATAAGGGACATGCCTGGAATAACAATTGGAGGTCATAATATAAATAATCTAAGGTATGCTGATGATACAGTCTTATCGCTAAGAGTGAAAATGAGTTACAAGAAATGTTGGACATTATAGTGAAAGAAAGCAAAAATAAAGGACTCGGCCTTAATAGCAAAAAGACAGAGGTAATGGTAACAACAAAGAAGAAGACATCACCTCAGTGCAAAATAAAGACAAGTGGAACAATATTAAAACAGGTAAATGAATTTAAATATTTGGGAACTTTGTTAACTTCAGATGAAAGATGTACAAAAAATGGTAAGATGCAGAATGGCTCAGGCGAAAGCAGCTTTCCAAAAAATGAGGAAGATACTATGCAATCCATTTTTGACAATAGAAACAAGAAAAAGAGTTCTTAAATGTTATATAGAGCCAGTCTTAATATATGGATGCGAATCATGGACAATAGGACAACAGACAAGAAAATCACTGGAGTCTGTAGAAATGTGGTTTTACAGAAGAATGTGAGAGTACCATTGACAGATAACAAGAGTAATGAAAAAGTTCTGAAAGAGGCCATAGCAAAAAGAGAACTAATTCCCAATATTAGGAAGAAACAATCATCATTTTTTGGCCATGTAATGAGAAGAGAACAACTGGAATATATTGTAACAACTGGAAAAATTGAGGGACGAAGAGATAGAGGGAAGCAAAGAGAAAAAATAACAGACAGCTTAAGAGAATGGCTTGGCAGAAGGTCAACAACAGAAATGATAAATAGCTGCCGAGATCGAAAATTGTGGAGAGACATGATCACCTACGCCAGTAGGCGCGGTACTTGATGATGATAACATTATAAAACATATTTTGAAAGAGGAGTTGGAAGAAGAGCCTGCGGTAGGTAAACCCAGATTTAGATGACGTGCAGCATTCAAGAAACGCTGCAGCAACATTCAAGAAACGCTACAGCAACATTCAAGAAACGCTACAGCACCATTCAAGAAACGCTACAGCAACATTCAAGAAACGCAGCAACATTCAAGAAACGCTACAGCAACATTCAAGAAACGCTACAGCACCATTCAAGAAACGCTACAGCAACATTCAAGAAACGCAGCAACATTCAAGAAACGCTACAGCAACATTCAAGAAACGCTACAGCAACATTCAAGAAACGCTACAGCAACATTCAAGAAACGCTACAGCAACATTCAAGAAACGCTACAGCAACATTCAAGAAACGCTACAGCAACATTCAAGAAACGCTACAGCAACATTCAAGAAACGCTGCAGCAACATTCAAGAAACGCTGCAGCAACATTCAAGAAACGCTACAGCAACATTCAAGAAACGCTACAGCAACATTCAAGAAACGCTACAGCAACATTCAAGAAACGCTACAGCAACATTCAAGAAACGCTACAGCAACATTCAAGAAACGCTACAGCAACATTCAAGAAACGCTGCAGCAACATTCAAGAAACGCTACAGCAACATTCAAGAAACGCTACAGCAACATTCAAGAAACGCTACAGCAACATTCAAGAAACGCTACAGCACCACTCATTGACAGCGACTGAGGTTGCCAGAAGGGCAAGAACTAGATATTTGTAGCTCCCTCGACGCTCAAAGGAAGATAAGAGTAAGTGAGAGAGAGCTTTGTGCTGTGTCTGTTGATAATAGAAGTTTCTTATAAGCGTTCACCCGTTAAGTGGGTGTGGATGCCATGTGTCGCTAGTTTATGACACAGTCGCGATATCTACGACCTTCGGCCCGACACATTCCGTCTTCGGCATGGATGGGTAGATTTGCATTACAATTTTGCCCGAACAGCGGCGATTTTGGCCTGCTATATTCAACTAGCAAAGGGTTCTTTAATATGCTGTTTTTCGTCATTTTCCGATAAGGCTAGATATCGGATCTCACTTACCCAGAGACCGGGAGAGGTTAAAGTCACGAAGAAACCATTGGTTCGATTTTTTAACAATATCCAGCCGTCCGTGGTGGGAGTCGAACCCTGTCGAGACGCCGATGTCTTACCTCTAGACCACCCAGTCATCTAATGAAATGGAGGTGTTCCGTTGCTATAGTCACGGTTTTATTGCTGAACGGAAATGGTTTTAAACATTGATGCAGGTTATTTTGGCTGAACATGTCTTCCGTAATGGTGGCAAATATACTGACGAAGTAATTAGACAATTTGTGCTGAGATTTCCACCCAAGTTTTAACTCTGCCTGATTATTATCTGTCGGGTGTGCTCTTCTTCTCCCTTCCTTCATCATTTGCCTTTCAGCGTCGAAGGGAGATATAATTTGCTGCCTTTTGCTATTCTGTTTGCTTCTGCTGCTTTTATGTTTCCTATTGCTTCTAATATTCCATTGATCCATCTTTTTCGTGGTCGACTCTTGGGTCTGGTGTTCTCGCAACTCTTATTGAAGGCTCGCTGTGTTGTGTTTTGATCATTCTTCCTTGTCACGTGGCCAAACCATTTTATTTGATGTTTATTTATATATTCTATGGCGGGGGCTTTTCCTAGCTTTTTTCTCAGTTCTTCTTTTTTGATCTTGTCTCTCAAGCTATTTCCTGTCATTCGTCTGACACATTTCATCTCTGTAGATGTTATTTTCCTTATTGTTCTTGCATCTAAGGTGCAGGTCTGGCATTGGTAGCACAACCTTTTAATGAAGATATCGTATTGTACAGTGCCTGTTTTGCCTCTATTGTTATTTCCTTGTTGGACAATAGTGGCGATAACTGTCCGATGATTTGACAAGTTTTGTTGCATCTTGAGTCTATCTATGCTGCTTGAGAATTGTCGTTTGTCACTAAACTGCCTAGGTATTTGAATTCCTCTACTTGTTTTAGTTGTCTGCCTTCTATAATTATGTTAATGTTCTGTTTCTCTTTTGCGACATTCATGATTTCTGTTTTGTTGATGTTGATTTTCATGTTGTATTTCATGCCTGTGCTGTTGAATTTATTACGTGTTCTTGTATGTCTTCAATTTTACATATATTAGTGCGTGATCGTCTGCAAATAAAAGCTTGTTGATCTCCTCTGTCTCTGATGGGTTGGCTGACTTGCATACAGTCTATATATGTAATAAACAGTTTTTTTTTTAAAAATGGAGGGGGGGGGGGGGGTAGTACGCACCCATGTCTTACACCTGGTCTAACTTCGAAGTGGTCCGTGTAGCCTGCTGCTGTTCTGACTGTGAATCTAATGTTAATGTAGAGACTTTAATTTAGGTTGGTTAGATGTTGGCTTACTCCGTATGTGGTTAGTATCTCCATCAGGAAAAAAACAAATGATCGAAATAATCCGCTAATTGTTAATGACCTGTTTTGGTAAAAACCAAAAGCTAGAGCACAGGGCCAACTAGACTATCTAATTTGATATCGCAAGCATTCAGGTCTACCCACTCCGGGTGATACATGTGTTAATAGGAAAAATACAGATACACAATTTATTTCCGAGTTGTGTTCGTAACCTTATACTATAGTCATGAGTACACATGCGCGAAAGACATGGCCATGACAGTTATCTTTTTAGATAAACTAGTTGGCCGTGTGCCCTAGCGTTTGGTTCTCGTGGCAAAGCGCTCTACTGAGGAGTACGGGTTCGATTATGCTTCGAACCTCGTCCTTTGTTGTTGTTTTTTCTGTTGGTTGTTTGTGTTGATATTTTTCCGAGCGATATAAACATAGGGAATAATAGAACAAAGAAGTGTGTGTTAGCACTCGGAAAAATTGACAGACAAACAACAATAGAAAAAAACGAAGAACAATATATGGTCCGAAGTGGGATCGAACCCGTACTCAGTGGCACCGCGCCTTGCCACTAAGTATGTTGCTATAAACATACCTTCTCCCCACCATTTCCCTGAAGTAATTCGCGGAGCTATGGTTATGATTGATCGAAGACCCAGCTATCACTTCAAACGAATTAAAATCCATAATATAAACCATAAAATAGCTGATCTATCGCCTCGGAAGTTTCCCTCCATAATAATATCCATTTATTATTATTTGACTCTATTCTGGCCTTTTTTAACCAGTCAGTTTTTACGCAGGAGATGATATTTTCAAAGGAGATGAACTCTATAGATTAAGACGAAGTCTTGTTCAGTTGTGGGTCGACCATCCTGCTACGGCGACGTCATGTTTCAGGCGTTTGAGCCTTCCTTAAGAGGAGAAGAAATAACTGTCTAAAGGCGAGCTTGTTAAAAATATGTCTTTCTCTTCTGAACTTTACTGTCCTATTCTTTTTTATGAGTGCCACCTGGCAAGTTCAGCTAAAAAAAAATAAATAAAACGTGACGTCACTACCGGCAGGTTATCTAACTCCGCGAGGCCCAAGCGGTGTACACCGGGAGTCCCATAGGTAATCTGTATTGTATTATTCAGTGTATATCTGAACTTTAAGGTATTTTATTTGATGATTTTTGTTTTAATAGTAATAGACACGCGAATCTGCTCTTTGCTCATACCCTTCACGCTTGATCTCAAATTCTTTCAGTCTACAGAATCGTGTAGGCATATTACTATTCATTCAGTAGTCTGAGTAGTTTAGTTTGGAATTCGTCTGTTCGTTTATATTTTACTAATTAATAACAATAATAACATGGCAATGGTCTAGTTTAGTGCCCCAACTTAGTTCTGCTCGGAGTAACGTCCCTATGCACTTTATTCGGTCACATCTCGAATCTGTTATTAGAAGACCCTTGGGTTAGGGTTAGGTAGTTTAGTGTTTGGAGTAGTCTACAACCAACCGGACAAACCCTAAAAACTAAACTTTGTTGAACAAATAACATTCTGCCGAGCCGTAGCCGGCCCATAGAGCATAGACCCAGATACTCTTTCTCTTATCTAAATTGTTATTCTCATCATCATCATCGAGTGCTGCCTCCGCAACGAAGGTTGGCTACCATGGATCGCCATTCTACTCTGTTTCTTGCTTTGATGGTGCAGGTTGTCATAGATTGACTTGTCCATCTTTTGATGTTACTCGTCCATGTTAGTCTTGGTCTGCCTCTGCCTCTTTTACCTTGTATTTTCCCTTCCAATATTACTTTTATTAGGCTGTTGTGTCTTTTAACATGCCCCAAATATTTCATTTGTCTTGTCTAAATTAATTGTGTTTAGTCTATCTATTTATCTATTGACCTTTCGAGCCGTAACCGGCCTATAGGGTGTAGACCAAGATACACCTTCTCCTATATGAATTTTTGTTCTAGCAGTTTTCTTTTAAAGATATTTTATCAAATCTCGCCATCTGTCTCTGTTCTGTGCAAGCAGTTCTATCTCATTGAGGGAGCCGATTCCTGCTGCTCTTGCCTCTCTCATCAATGTTCTTCTCAGTGTCTCCCTGGGTCTTCCTCTTTTTCTTTTACCTGTTGTTTCCCATATGAGGGCTTGTGTTTAGTAGTTCTCTTTTTATTTTCAGTTGTTTTAAAACTTCATCGTTTGTTTTCTTTTCTTACCATCCAATTCTACCTAAAAAAAAGTAAAGCACCCCCATCATGCCAAGTGGCGTATAGGGAATATGATGTTAGTGACCATAAATTTTACAGACCTTCGGCACATGATTTTCTGGGTAATGTGGTCGGTATTACGCCCGCACCGCTTTACTTTCCCAGAAAAATCCGGTACCCATTTAAGGCTGGGTGAACCCGGCAGCCGTCGGTTGGGATCGAACCTTGTCCCTTTGTAGTCCAGTTCACTAACCACTGAGCTAATGCGACTCTATTCTACCTATTCTATAAATCCACATTTCAAAGGCTTCAATTTTCTGTTTTGTTTTCTTGTCTAATGTCCTTGTTTCTGCACCATACATGAACATTAAGAAGATGTAACATTTTGCTATTCTTAGTTTCAGCCCTTTTTTATTTGTTTTTTTGCTAGTATATTTTTCATGACATTAAAATTACTTTTTGCCATACCTATTCTTTTGTTTATTTCATTTTTACATTTTCCATCATTGGTTATAGTATGTCCAAGGTAGTTGTAGTTTTTAACTGTCTCCAGATGTATTCCCTCAACTGTGATATTTATTTGTAAGTCTTGAGAATTTTGTTTATGATCATAGTTTTATATAGTATTTTTTATATTCATTTCTAGTCCATATTTTTTGGTTGTTATGTTTATCACATTAAGCAATTGTTGTAGGTCTTTAGGATTTATTTTATGAATTTTTATTCTAACAGTTTTCAATCCTTGTAAAGATCTTTTATCAAATCTCGCCATTTGTCTCTGTTCTGTGCAAGCAATGTAGACCTCCTTGATAGTATATTTAAATATTATGATTAGGAAGGAATTTGTCAAAAAATTTTGCAATTTAGTTTGAAGGAGTCGAGGCACATACCTGAAAGTTGGAATGAACTTTAGTCTTTCTCTACATATCCATTCATGAAAAGCATGCACTTTTCTCTGTAATTGTTCACCTTATTAATGCCCAGGTTGTAGAACTCCTCTGTCTGGTCTCCTAACCATGTCTTCTGTTTAGTTGCTCAATCAAAACCTTGTCATTGAAAAAATGACATCCATGAAGCAAATTCTTCATTTTACAAACAGAAATAAATCACTAGTTGCCAAGTCTGGTGAGTGTGGTGAATGGTTGTCATACTTGCACTGATGGATTTGATTCCTGAACTGGAGATGTGGTTCAGTGTCCAGGCAGTGGAGTTCTACCCCAAGACATGAGGAAAGTAAAGAAGTATTAGGAGAAGTGCATTCCTCTGTGGGATGAATATGTAAAGATAGACTAAAGTTCATACACATTTTCAGGTACATGTCTGAACATCTTCATGCTAAAGTGCTTCACTTTTTGACCAACCCCCATACTTTCCTTTTGAGAATATTGGGGATATGCTACTAACCATTTTAATGTAACTTATTCCTGAAAAAAATATATTTTAAAACAAGATCTGTCGTCTAGAGCATTGAAACATTGCACAAAAGAGGAATCCTTGACTTTGATTTTGCAATCGTAATTTAGATATTAAGATCATAACATGATGTAAACGCGGAAAGCATTATTGCACTTAATAACAGACACACAAGAAGTATTAATTGTACTCATGGTTGGAAAAAAAAATACCCCCACGGTCAACCCAGCCGTGCAGAAATGGGTACCAGGGTAGTACCCTGGGAAGGTGAGGAATGTCGCTTCACATCTGAGTTTTGATGCTTGAGGCGACACTATACAGAAATATCCGAACATTTCTGGATAGGTGGCCAAGCACATATGGGTGTAAACTCGCGTGCTAAGACACCGGTTCAAGTCTCGTACTTTACCTTACCTTTACACAGGATGTGGCCTTAGTGAGTAATTAAAAATATATACTACCAGACTGTGTGGGCATAAGATAAAAAAATTAAATATTATGATTTTGTTAAGGGAGAACTATGTAAAGATAGACTAAATATTATGATTATGAAGGAATTGGTCAAAAAGTTTTGCAACTTTAACTTTAGTCTATCTTTTATTCTCCCTTAACAATCATATCGTTAATACGACCACACCGGTAGTACGAATGGGAGCTGATGAGGTGACCAGGGACAAGTTGATGACATACCTCTGAGTTAAGTTTGATCGTTGCCTGTATTTTCAGGACCACATCAACCATGTGATAACAAAATCCCGCAAAGGATTAGCCACCTTGAAGGTCATGGCAGCTGCCAACATCGAGTAGAGGCTACTTACTCTTCTGTTCCAGGGATTAGTCCTCTCACCAATCGAGTATGCCCTGGCAATTCTTACTGTCAGTGCAACTCAAATTGATAGCCTGGAGAAAATACAAAATGAAGCCATGCGCATTATCTTGGGATATACAAGGGGCACTCCCTGTGTAGCAATGAGGTATCTTCTTGACTTTCCAACCATGGATGACAGAATCAAGATCTGGAGAGCACGAGCATACCTGAAGATTAGTACAGATAAAGAGCATCCATTGCACCACGTGCTCAACATAGGGAATCTCTAGGTCTCTCTGTCTCTCTAGGTCTTCTGCTTTTTCTATATTCTGATGTTTCCCATAGAAGAGCCTATTTTAAAATTCTCTTGTTGTCTCTTCTCAAAAAATGCCTAACTTATGGTTATCATCTTTTCTTCTTGTAGATGAGATCATTGATTGCATGGCAATTTCTCTTATCTCTATATTAGTTATGAATTCATTTGTTATCGCCATGTGGTTAGATTTCTGTGTATATCCTTATATTTTTGTGTTGTTTTTTTGTTCCTGCTGAAATCCTTTTGGCTGAAACATTGTTTTACGATTGTTTTGTTTCTCACCTGCGTAAAGTACCACTTTTTCTTTTTTTTTTAAACTTTCATCGGTCATTATTTTCAGCTTTGTTGTTGGATGGTGCCTTAACCTCCTGTATATGGCCCTTTTCATCTTGTCAGATGGTCTAGTGGAGGCTATTGTGTATTTTTTTGTTGAGGTTTTGTTTTTATTGAGCAGTTTCTCTCGTGGCTAATTCTACCAATGCTTGACAAACAAACACAGCCACAGAATGAACAAGTCAGGCCCACTGATCCACAGGGTTTGCCATCCTTTTTCATGAGTCTTTTAACTTCCATGTTTTGCAGTAGCACAGTCTCAAATGATGTTATACCATTCCTTATACATGCTCTCTATGATGTGTGACCACTTGCCAGATGTTCTCAGTCATTTTCACAGATGGAGAAGTCATTCAGAGATGATTTACAGATATCTCTATATCATAGTTTAGGTCTGCTGGTTCATCTTTTTCTGTGTGTTAGTTCACCATATAGTATTTGCTTGGGGATGCACTTTTCTTCCATTTCCTGGACGTCCTCTAGCCATCATCTTAGTCTTTGATATCTGAGCATCGACATGATTAGCTTCCTGACTAACAAGATTTGCATTAAAATTGAAAACAGCTCTGAGATGTTTAGCATAACCACACAAATTGTCCAAATTGACATTTATTTTGGAATGTCTTAAGGTGCTATTTATATATAACATAACTGCTTGATTAGTAATAACAAATATTTGGTAAAATTTGAAATTTTACAAGAAAGTACACATTAGATGCAATTATGCTCACTGTGCCCCTAATTGGTCTCATTGTTCCAGCCTTTTTTGTTTAACTTTGGCCCTTATCCTTCTATTTTTAGACTGTCACAAATATGGAGATCCAGACTGTGATACTAACTGAGAATATAAAACAAGAATCAAGTTATGAGGTGAGTAGATTAGTCAGTATTTAAGGTCTGTAATTAAATTCTAACTGCCTAGATACCTACCAGTAGGAGCAGAGATCAAGAAAAGGATATGTGGATGGATCAGTCACACAGTGCAAAGACTACCATTCAGTTTTGCAATACAGTCAATGAACTGGAACCCACAAGAAACTAAGAAAGTTGGAAAGCCCAAGTAGACAGGAAGATCTTTTGACACAGAAGCAAAGGTTACAAGATGGATGTGGTAAAGGTAAAGTACAAGACTTGAATCAGCATCTTAGTACACAAGTTTTTGCCCATAAGTGCTTGGCCGTCTATCCAGAAGTGTTCAGAGACTTCTGGATAGTGTCACTTCAAGCATCAAAACTCACAATGCAATGTGGCATTCCTCACCTTCCCAAAGTACTATCCTGGTACCCATTTCTGCCAGGCACTGGGTCAACCGCAGGGGTATTTTTTTTCCAGTCATTAGTACAACTCACACTACTTCCAGCGGGAATCGAACATGGGTTGTCCGAACGTCAGTAGCCTAGTCAGGTGGTTTTCCCAACTAGGCTACTGAGGCCCCGAAGAACATAGCACAGAACTGGGTCCATTGACAGTGTGTGGTTGCGGCCCCTTGCTTCATGAAGAGCTGCAAGATGTAAGTCAAGTAATAGATCTTGAAGTGTGAACAGCTTTTATTGCTGTACTACAAGACACAGCTAAGCATGCCAGTCTCTGACTGCAATGCTCATCTACCACCAAGGAGAAGATCAAGAAGAAGCAAAGCATTAATGCGGCACTGGTCCAAGGCATTTTTTTCTTGTAACTCCCTGTAGAGTATAGGTCTTCAACAAACACTTTCCAAGCTGTCCTGTTTCTTGCTATTCTTTTAAGATCTTTCCATATCTTTCCCATCATCTTCATTTCTGTTTCACCTGTCTTTTCCAAGTATAGTTTGTCCTTCCTCTTTGTCCCCTCTCCTGGGCATTAAAAAAAAGGACTTGTCATGTAATACTCTCAGTTGGCTTTGGCAGTGTGTGTCCTGTACAACACCGTCATCTTTAACTTGCTTCTTTGTCCACTGGCATTTGACTGGTACTTTCCCATCATTCTAAGTTAGTGATTCTGTCCCACCATTTCTATCCTGTTCATCTGCGCAAACATATATTAGTGAAAGTGTTTCATCGTGATCCCAAGACATATAGTGTTATTAAATTAATGGCTATTATTGTTATTACTTGGATAATCTCTGCTTGTGATAGCTCTAATTTTTCTTGATTACCAGAGTTTTAATAGTGAAATCTCAGTCAACTTTGTAATCCTCAGTCAGCAACGTTAATATTTGAAGCTAAAATAATCCAGGTTAAAATTTATCATCTTTTTTTCATAATTGATGGTCGGTCAGGAATGAGGTATCATTGTTTTGTTGATTTCAAGGACTAGTTAGCTAGCTATTGTATTGAAAATTATCAAAGTATCTAGAACAATCTTCCAGTCTGTGCTTTCAGTTCTATAATGTTCCATGAAATAGACCTCAATCTTCCAGCCTGCTCTCAGTTCTATAATGTTCCATGAAATAGACCTCAATCTTTCCAGCTGCTTTCATTTCTATAATGTTCCATGAAATGACTTCAATCTTTCAGGCTGCTTTCAGTTCTATAATGTTCATGAAACAGACCCCAATCTCCCAGCCTGCTTTCAGTTCTATAATGTTCCATGAAATAGACCTCAATCTTCCAGCCTGCTCTCAGTTCTATAATGTTCCATGAAATAGACCTCAATCTTTCCAGCTGCTTTCATTTCTATAATGTTCCATGAAATGACTTCAATCTTTCAGGCTGCTTTCAGTTCTATAATGTTCCATGAAATAGACCTAAATCTTCCAGCCTGCTTTCAGTTCTATAATGTTCCATGAAATAGACCTAAATCTTCCAGCCTGCTTTCAGTTCTATAATGTTCATGAAACAGACCCCAATCTTCCAGCCTGCTTTCAGTTCTATAATGTTCCATGAAATAGACCTAAATCTTCCAGCCTGCTTTCAGTTCTATAATGTTCCATGAAATAGACCCCAATCTTCCAGCCCGCTTTCAGTTCTATAATGTTCCATGAAATAGACCCCAATCTTCCAGCCTGCTTTCAGTTCTATAATGTTCCATGAAATAGACCTAAATCTTCCAGCCTGCTTTCAGTTCTATAATGTTCCATGAAATAGACCTAAATCTTCCAGCCTGCTTTCAGTTCTATAATGTTCATGAAACAGACCCCAATCTTCCAGCCTGCTTTCAGTTCTATAATGTTCCATGAAATAGACCTAAATCTTCCAGCCTGCTTTCAGTTCTATAATGTTCCATGAAATAGACCCCAATCTTCCAGCCCGCTTTCAGTTCTATAATGTTCCATGAAATAGACCCCAATCTTCCAGCCTGCTTTCAGTTCTATAATGTTCCATGAAATAGACCTAAATCTTCCAGCCTGCTTTCAGTTCTATAATGTTCCATGAAATAGACCTAAATCTTCCAGCCTGCTTTCAGTTCTATAATGTTCATGAAACAGACCCCAATCTTCCAGCCTGCTTTCAGTTCTATAATGTTCCATGAAATAGACCTAAATCTTCCAGCCTGCTTTCAGTTCTATAATGTTCCATGAAATAGACCCCAATCTTCCAGCCTGCTTTCAGTTCTATAATGTTCCATGAAATAGACCTAAATCTTCCAGCCAGCTTTCTTTGATCTTTTGATTTTGTGTCTCACAAGTGATAGAGAAATAAAGAGGAGCTAGAAGAAATGCCATTTGGGCTTATATTTGTTAGTTTAGTAGTCTTTAGCCACATGAAATTTGACTCTTTGACTGAGAGTTGCATATTCAATAGTTTTTTAAAAATTAATTAGATTGAATGGGCTGGGTGGTCACAGTAGGTTTGATCAGCATCCAGCCGGCAGAAGGCAGAGTGTGTAATCATAGTGCAGGTTTAGGGGGAAAAATCTGGACACACATGCACATGAAAGTACTAATCATGTGACCAGCTCAGCTTGTATCATGATGTTTTTCTTAACCCACCATCATGAAAAAGGACAAAGAGTCAAGTTCTCATGTTCACAAGACTTGAGCACTGAAGTAGAAGAAATAGAAAGAAGTTAAAATCTTTTTTGAAATCTCCAGAATGTTTGTCCGGCAATTGACTTTTTATTTTCTTTTAATATCACAGAAATGTTGAATGTTGAGAAACCATCTAATCATGGCTATTGCCATAATAGTTTACTATATAAGGCCTGAAAGAAAAAAATAAGCTACCAACCAGAGTTAAAGAAGACTGAAGCTTTTGTTTTTATTGTTATAGCTATGTTTGTTGTAGAGGTTTGCTACCTACCCAACATGGGAAGTTCCTAATCCACCCACAGTTAAAGAAGATTAGAGCTTTTGTTTTTATTGTTATAGCTATGTTTGTTGTAGAGGTATGCTACCTACCCAACATGGGAAGTTCCTAATCCAACCACAGTTAAAGAACTTTAGAGCTTTTGTTTCTATTGTTATAGCTATGTTTGTTGTAGAGGTTTGTTACCTACCCAACATGGGAAGTTCCTAATCCAACCACAGTTAAAGAAGATTAGAGCTTTTGTTTTTATTGTTATAGCTATGTTTGTTGTAGAGGTATGCTACCTACCCAACATGGGAAGTTCCTAATCCAACCACAGTTAAAGAAGATTAGAGCTTTTGTTTTTATTGTTATAGCTATGTTTGTTGTAGAGGTATGCTACCTACCCAACATGGGAAGTTCCTAATCCAACCACAGTTAAAGAAGATTAGAGCTTTTGTTTTTATTGTTATAGCTATGTTTGTTGTAGAGGTTTGTTACCTACCCAACATGGGAAGTTCCTAATCCAACCACAGTTAAAGAACATTAGAGCTTTTGTTTTTATTGTTATAGCTATGTTTGTTGTAGAGGTTTGCTAACTAGCCAACCCAACATGGGAGATTGCTAATCCAACCCAACATGGGAGATTGCTAATCCAACCAGAACATAAGAAGACTAGGTAATTCATAGTTTAAGTGAATAAATTATTTAAAAGAAATGAGTGATCTCACTTTAATAAGCGTCACAACAAAACTACAGTGGTTTTCAAATACTAAAAGTTATGCTAGGTTTAGGACTTTTCCGTTATGTTGTTTATCTTTTCTCTACAATAATGACAGATTAGAAAACCATGGAACAAATCAAATGTAGTGTTACTCAAAGGAAGTTACTCTTCCGAAAAATAATTTATTTGCTTAAAATATGACTTTACCAAAGGCTGAGCTATGTCTTGATGACAGATTTACAGATTTAACAAGAATAATGTTGTTAAGGTATAAAGAAGTCTGTGAAATGTGTTTTGATAAAATACATCTGTATTTAGCAACATCATTAACCATGTGTGTTTTTACAGTGGAATTGCTGTTCTACCAAGATGTCAACACAAATACAAAGTTAGATAATGTGACTTTGAAGTAGTTCTATAGAACTGAGTGGATGTTTGTCTTTAGTAAAAATAAAAGTAAAGAGCCCCCGTCACGCCAAGTGGCATATAGGGAATATGGTGTTAGTGACTATAAATTTGACAGACCTTCAGCACATGATTTTTGGGGTGATGTGGTTGGTATTACGCCCGTGCCGCTTTACTTTCCCAGAAAAAATCCAGTACCCATTTAAGGCTGGGTGAACCCGGAAGCCATCGGTTGGGATGGAACCCTACCTCTTGTCCTTTGTAGTCCAGTTCACTAACTGCTGAGCTATCGCGGCTCTCACTACCCGCTGAGCTATCGCGGCTCTCACTAACCGCTGAGCTATTGCGGCTCCCATATTTGTCATTGGCCGATGTTATTTCTCTTCTGGTTATTCAAGGTCAAGTGGAACCTCTGTGGCTGAGCGGTTAGTGTGCTCACTTCCTGACCAGGAGGGTCTGAGTTCGTTCCCCAGCTGTGATGGATTTTTTTCAAACTGACAAGGCTCCGGGGTTCACCCAGCCTCTAAAAATGGGTACCAGAGATTTTTCTGGGAATTAAAGGCAGCCCGCCGTGATACCGACCACATCACCCAAAAATGTGCAGTGGTCATTGAAAATATATGGACACTAACACCATATTCCCCATACGACTAGCATGGTGTGGAGGGACCTTGACTTTTTTTTTTCTTTACTTCAAGGTCAACTAACAACAAAAAAATGTTTTCAGAATCAGACAATGAGAACGGAGAGAGCTGGTGGAGAAGAAAGTGATATAATCACTGTCATGAAGAGAGAAAGGACCAATTCACCATCTCCTTCTTGTCCAGTCAAGGACATTTGTCAATGTAAGTTTTTGCTTGTTATCAATAAATAACACATCCACATTTGTCTATGTAAGTTTTTGCTTGTTATCAACAAATAACATGTTTACATTTGTCTATGTAAGTTTTTGCTTGTTATCAATAAATAACACATGTCCACATTTGTCTATGTAAGTTTTTGCTTGTTATCAACAAATAACACTTGTCCACATTTGTCTATGTAAGTTTTTGCTTGTTATCAACAAATAACACATGTTTACATTTGTCTATGTAAGTTTTTGCTTGTTATCAACAAATAACACATGTCCACATTTTTCTATGTAAGTTTTTGCTTGTTATCAACAAATAACACATGTCCACATTTGTCTATGTAAGTTTTTGCTTGTTATCAATAAATAACACATCCACATTTGTCTATGTAACTTTTTGCTTGTTATCAACAAATAACACATGTCCACATTTGTCTATGTAAGTTTTTGCTTGTTATCAACAAATAACACATGTCCACATTTGTCTATGTAAGTTTTTGCTTGTTATCAACAAATAACACTTGTCCACATTTGTATATGTAAGTTTTTGCTTGTTATCAACAAATAACACATGTCCACATTTGTCTATTTAAGTTTTTGCTTGTTATCAACAAATAACACATGTCCACATTTGTCTATGTAAGTTTTTGCTTGTTATCAACAAATAACACTTGTCCACATTTGTCTATGTAAGTTTTTGCTTGTTATCAATAAATAATGCATGTCCACATTTGTCTATGTAAGTTTTTGCTTGTTATCAATAAATAATGCATGTCCACATTTGTCTATGTAAGTTTTTGCTTGTTATCAACAAATAACACATGTTTACATTTGTCTATGTAAGTTTTTGCTTGTTATCAACAAATAACACATGTCCACATTTGTCCATGTATGTTTTTGCTTGTTATCAACAAATAACACATGTCCACATTTGTCTATGTAAGTTTTTGCTTGTTATCAATAAATAACACATGTTCACATTTGTCTATGTAAGTTTTTGCTTGTTATCAACAAATAACACATGTCCACATTTGTCTATGTAAGTTTTTGCTTGTTATCAATAAATAACGCATGTCCACATTTGTCTATGTAAGTTTTTGCTTGTTATCAATAAATAACGCATGTTCACATTTTTCTATGTAAGTTTTTGCTTGTTATCAATAAATAACACATGTCCACATTTTTCTATGTAAGTTTTTGCTTGTTAACAATAAATAACACATGTTCACATTTTTCTATGTAAGTTTTTGCTTGTTATCAATAAATAACGCATGTTAACATTTGTCTATGTAAGTTTTTGCTTGTTATCAACAAATAACACATGTCCACATTTGTCTATGTAAGTTTTTGCTTGTTATCAATAAATAATGCATGTCCACATTTGTCTATGTAAGTGTTTGCTTGTTATCAATAAATAATGCATGTCCACATTTGTCCATGTAAGGTTTTGCTTGTTATCAACAAATAACACATGTTTACATTTTTCTATGTAAGTTTTTGCTTGTTATCAATAAATAACACATGTCCACATTTTTCTATGTAAGTTTTTGCTTGATATCAAAAAATAACGCATGTTCACATTTTTCTATGTAAGTTTTTGCTTGTTATCAACAAATAACACATGTCCACATTTGTCTATGTAAGTTTTTGCTTGTTATCAACAAATAACGCATGTCCACATTTTTCTTTAATGATGAATTAATTGTATAGTTAATTTATTCTTTTTCTGCTGCTGGTTGCATGATTAGATTAATTTATTTGAGTGTTTATTTCTTGGTCAGTCAGTCACTCATCTCATGTCTGTTGGGGATCACTTAGGGCACAGATATCACCAACCAGTAATTTACAATTTTCTATCTCTCTCACTCACTCACCTCACCCACTCACTCATTCTTTCACTCAGTCATTCTTTCACTCACTCACTCCTCAATCTTTCACTTACTCATCTCATGTCATGTCTGTTGGGGATCACTCAGGGCATTGATGTCACCAACCAGTAATTTACATCTCATTCTCACTCACTCTTTCACTCATTCACTCACTAACTGACTCACTCACACACTCACTCATTCTTTCATCACTCACTGACTCACTCACTCATCTCATGTCATGTCTGTTGGGAATCACTCAGGGCACAGATGTCACCAACCAGTAATTTACATCTCACACTCACTCATTCACTCACTCACTCATTCTTTCACTCACTCATCTCATGTCATGTCTGTTGGGGATCATTCAGGGCACAGATGTCACCAACCAAAAATTTACATCTCACTCACTCACTCACTCACTCATTCTTTCACTCACTCATTCTTTCACTCACTCACTCCTCAATCTTTCACTTACTCATCTCTTGTCATGTCTGTTGGGAATCACTCAGGGCATTGATGTCACCAACCAGTAATTTACATCTCATTCTCACTCACTCATTCACTCACTAACTGACTCACTCACACACTCACTCATTCTTTCATCACTCACTCACTGACTCACTCATCTCATGTCATGTCTGTTGGGGATCACTCAGGGCACAGATGTCACCAACCAAAAATTTACATCTCACTCACTCACTCACTCATCCACTCACCCACCCACTCACTTACTCCTCACTCTTTCACTCACTCATCTCATGTCATGTCTGTTGGTGATCACTCAGGGCACAGATGTCACCAACCAGTAATTTACATCTCACACACTCACTCATTCTTTCACTCACTCATCTCATGTCATGTCTGTTGGAGATCACTCAGAGCACATATGTCACCAACCAGTAATTTACATCTCACTCTCACTCACACACTCACTAATTCTTTCCCTCACTCGCTCACTCACTCATTTTTTCACTAACTCACTCACTCATTCTTTCACTCACTCATGTCATGTCTGTTGGGGATCATTCAGGGCACAGATGTCACCAACCAGTAATTTACATCTCACTCACTCACTCACTCGCTCGCTCACTCACTCCTACTTCTACCTACTCACCTCTTTATGTAACTTTTTGTTCTGCCTGTTCTCAGTTTTCTGTACTAATGATTTACCAGTCTGATGAATGGGGCACATGGTCATGTATGCCACCTCATGTGTCATTGCTGTAGTAATCATTCATCATGTAACCTACCAGCTAGCATAGATGATCACGCCCTTCTACAATCTTCTATTCATCATATCAATCATTTATCAGCATCAACAGACAAAATGGACATATAAATTGATATATCTATAAATCGACAGATGCTGGAATAAAAAGACAGTTTTGAACATTTTAGCTCAATGATAACAAGTGATGGAAAGTCTACCAAGGATATGAAAAGAAGGCTGAGGGTCGCTGTGAATAAATTAAAACAACTGCACAGCATATGGCTAAGAACGTATATAGCAACAAATTTGAGGTGTTTAAGAGCCGGTATTTTTCCCATATGACTAAGTGGTTGTGGGACATGGACAGATATGCTGAAAAATGCTGCCTTTGAATGCATATTTTACAAAAGAATACTCAGATGCAATAGATGAGGACAAGAATAAACTTGTCAATATTGCAGGAACTCATCATTCCAAAAAATCAATAAAGAACATTAAGAAAGGAAAATAAAGATAACAATTTCAGTCTTGTAAAATGACATAATGGAGCCCCATTAGCTCAATCCTCCTGCCTTCTTTCCTGTCGTTCATCCAATGACTACTAAACTAATTGATGTCCACTTCGTCCTCTGCCTTTAGAAGAATTTTAAGTGGTTGCAGATACATTGTTTTGTAGTTTGCAGTAGATCTGTGATATTTGTACCTTTTGGCCCAACATATCTGATTACAGTATGTTATTTTTGAGTACCAGATTGTCCTTCTCTTTCAATCCCTAATTGCTTGGCCAGACTAGACATGTTAGTCTCTTTCTGGAGGCACCGTGAAGAGGTGGAGTAAGATCTGGATGGTTCAAGTCCACCAATCCTGACAATAGCCATCAGCTGTGGGTCGCTGACAGCTTCCAGGTTTGCTGCTGTGAGGGCAGAGTGTCATATAATGAGACAGAAGGAACCTAGAAGAAGGATAATGGAAGATATCACAGACAAGCTGGGATTGACTGCTGCTTGCAATGGACATCTCGTGAAGTATAGAGAAAACTTCAGATCGGCTGTCATGGGAGACAAGTTCCAACATAGACAAGATGACGGTGATACCTTTATTCATAGTTCACTCCCTTGAGGTTGTTCTTTTGGTACTTTCTGCATAAAGGTAAAAGTAAAGTACGAGACTTGAATCAGCATCTTAGCACACGAGTTTCACCCATATGTGCTCGGCTGCCTATCCAGAAGTGTTCAGAGACTTGAATCAGCATCTTAGCACATGACTTTCACCCATATGTGCTCGGCTGCCTATCCAGAAGTGTTCAGAGACTTCTGGCCAGTGTCACTTCAAGCATCGAAACTCACGATGCAAGGCGGCATTCCTCACCTTCCTAGAGTATTACCCTGGTACCAATTTCTACCAGCAGCTGGGTCGACTGTGGGTTTTTTCTTTTCAACCACAGGTACAGTTCACACTGCTTCCAGTGAGAATCGAACAAGGGTTGTCCGAACGTCAGTAGCCTAGTCAGGTGATTTTCCCATCGAGGCCTCTTTCTGCATAATTTTCCATAACATAACCAGCTGAAGCATAAAATACTTAAATTGACAGTTATTTGTTATGATCATACAAGTATATCTATGTTGTTAGCAATTTGGAGGTTGGTAACTATTCTTCCTGTGATATTAAATTGGAGGTTGGTAACTATTCTTCCTGTGATACTAATTTGGAAGTTGGTAACTATTCTTCCTGTGATATTAATTTGGAGGTTGGTAACTATTCTTCCTGTGATACTAATTTTGAAGTTGGTAACTATTCTTCCTGTGATACTAATTTGGAAGTTGGTAACTATTCTTCCTGTGATACTAATTTGGAAGTTGGTAACTATTCTTCCTGTGATACTAATTTGGAAGTTGGTAACTATTCTTCCTGTGATACTAATTTGGAAGTTGGTAACTATTCTTCCTGTGATACTAATTGTGTTTGTGATCTTCTAGAGCATGAGTTACAATCAGTTCTCTTTAATTTTAAACAAAAAGTTGAAGTATATTCTTTCCATGTTTGACAGCTTCTTGATGATCAGTGAATTGATGATCATTGTATTTGTCCTTGCTTCTCATTTGTTAGATGGTGAACGCTATTTTAAGCTTCACTGTTATTATTGCTTAGAGGTTTTTTTAAATATTTATTTATTCTTTTTCTTTTATGCATTTGCCAGGATTAACCTCTGGTGAAGTCACTAGAGACTCTAGGAACTGAATTTTGCATTTTAATCCATTTTTCCCTGGCAGCCATGTGCACAGGGGTCCTTCAACATACAGGTAGATAACTCCATTTTCGGCGGCTACTCATACTTTTTCCATTGTTGAGTAATTGACGTTTCAAGCTGGGCCTCACTGCTAAGACCAGGGGTAGTAGCCACAGAGAGAAATCACAAATAAAAATCAACAAACTCAAATCCAGGATTTGAACTCACAAACACTATGTCTCAAGACTGGTGACTTGCCTTAAGACTAACTAGTCTCCAGAATTCATTTGATATCTTTACTTTGTTGTTTTAATCCATACCTTTATCTATAATTTAGTTATCACATTTCATTAATATGGGTTACTTTTCCCACTTTGTGCTCCATTACCATTTGTATACAGGTAGCAATTAAAACAACACAAGTTTGATAAGCCATCCTGTCTTTGTTTAGATTGTGAGAAATGTCAGCTGAAGTATGAAGGAGGCTGTCCTCAACATGCATCTCTCATCTATATTGACAATGCTGAGGTAATAAAAAGTACATAAATAAATCTTACAAACTGAAACAGGCATTCATTTAAATTGTCACATATATATATTAGCTGTCCAGAGCAACATCTACCTGGGACATACTATAACCAGTGATGAAAAATGTAAAATTGAAATAAACAAAAGAATAGGAATGGCAAAAAGTAATTTTAATGTCATGAAGAACATACTAACGTCAAAACAAATAACAACAGGGCTAAAACTAAGAACAGCAAAATGTTACATCTTCTCAATATTCCTGTATGGTGCAGAAACATGGACATTAGACAAGAAAACAGAACAGAAAATTGAAACCTTTGAAATGTGGATATATAGAAGAATAGGTAGAATTGGATGGAAGGAAAAGAAAACAAACGATGAAGTTTTAAAACAACTGAAAATAAAAAGAGAACTACTAAATATAATTAAGACAAGACAAGTGCAATTTTTGGGTCATGTTAAAAGACACAACAGCCTACTAAAAGTAATATTGGAAGGGAAAATACAAGGTAAAAGAGGCAGACCAAGACTAACATGGACGAATAACATCAAAAGATGAACAAATCAGCCTATGACAACCTGTACCATCAAAGCAAGAGACAGAGCAGATTGGTGATCCATGGTAGCCAACCTTCATTGTGGAGAAGGCACTCGATGATGATGATGATATATTAGCTATTGTCAAACAACTTTGATATTTAAGCCTATGTTGTGTTCATATAGAGATGTTAGTCACACACCCAGATTATTCCAGTAGCTCAGCAAAGAGATTTGTTTTTCAAAATATGTTTTTTCCACTTCAATATATTATTATTTATGGAGGGCCTCGGTAGCTGAGTTGGAAAAACCACCTGACTGGCCTGCCGATGTTCGGACAACCCATGTTCGATTCCCACTGGAAGCAATGTGAATTGTACTTGTGGTTGTACAAAAAAAATACCCCCATGGTTGACACACACACTGGCAGAAATGGGTACCAGGGCAGCACCCTGGAAAGGTGAGGAATGCTGCCTCACATTATGAGTTTTGATGCTTGAAGCTTCACTATCCTGAAGTCTCCGAACACTTCTGGATAGGCGGCCGAGCACATGTGGGAGAAAACTCACATGCTAAGACACCGGCTCAAGTTTAGTACTTTGCCTTTACCTTTCAATATTTTATTTAATTGTGATCTATTTATATATTTTATCTCTCAGGCAGGTCAAGGTGAAGGCTGGCATCAAGATTCTATACCCAGTGCCAGATAATTGACGGCAGGTCAAGGTGAAGGCTGGCATCAAGATTCTATACCCCAGTGCCAGATAATTGACGGCAGGTCAAGGTGAAGGCTGGCATCAAGATTCTATACCTCAGTGCCAGATAATTGACGGCAGGTCAAGGTGAAGGCTGGCATCAAGATTCTATACCTCAGTGCCAGATAATTGACGGCAGGTCAAGGTGAAGGCTGGCATCAAGATTCTATACCTCAGTGCCAGATAATTGACGGCAGGTCAAGGTGAAGGCTGGCATCAAGATTCTATACCTCAGTGCCAGATAATTGACGGCAGGTCAAGGTGAAGGCTGGCATCAAGATTCTATACCTCAGTGCCAGATAATTGACGGCAGGTCAAGGTGAAGGCTGGCATCAAGATTCTATACCCCAGTGCCAGGTAATTGACGGCAGGTCAAGGTGAAGGCTGGCATCAAGATTCTATACCCCAGTGCCAGATAATTGACGGCAGGTCAAGGTGAAGGCTGGCATCAAGATTCTATACCCCAGTGCCAGATAATTGACGGCAGGTCAAGACAAGTGACAGAAAGAGTGACGATGTTCATGGCATTGGTCAATGACACACGTATCAGTGATGCCCAAAGTATTGATACAAAATTATGCAAGAGAACGCAGACAGAAATTAAGCCTTTCAAATGTGATGTGTGTGGTGCAGGTTTTGCTGAAAGTGGTGCTTTGAAAAGACACACTAGAAGACATACAGGAGAGATGCCTTACAAATGTGATGTGTGTGGTGCAGGTTTTACTGAAAGTGATGCTCTGAAAAGGCACACTAGAAGACATACAGGAGAGAAGCCTTACAAATGTGATGTATGTGGATTAGCTTTTGCTCACAGTGGAAATCTTAAAGAACATAATAGAATACATACAGGACAGAAGCCATACAAATGTGAAACCTGTGGTGCAGGATTTGCTCAGATTGGAAATCTGAAAGAACATAATAAAATTCATACAGGAGAAAAGCCTTACAAATGTGATGTGTGTTTTGCAAATTTTGCCCACAGTGGAAATCTTAAAAAGCACACGAGAACACATACAGAAGAAAAACCTTACAGATGTGATGTGTGTGGTGTAGGTTTTGCTCACAATGGAAATCTTAAAGAACATAAAAGAATACATACAGGACAGAAGCCATACAAATGTGAAAACTGTGGTGCAGGATTTGCTCAGAGTGGAAATCTGAAAAAACATAATAAAATTCATACAGGAGAAAAGCCTTACAAATGTGATGTGTGTTTTGTAAATTTTGCCCACAGTGGAAATCTTAAAAAGCACAAGAGAACACATACAGAAGAAATAAAACAGGGAGATAACAAGAGGGAGAGAGAAGGGTAGAATTGGTGTGGGTCAAGGGGAGATAAATAGGTCAGAGAATATTAGTAAGAGGCTTCAGGTCCACGGGGAAAGCGGAGAATATGAACACATCGTGAATCAGGGAGGAAGCGTGTAGGGCGATCAAAAAACAAGGCAGGGGATAGTTAAGTGAGACAAAGGAGTTTAAGTTAGGAACATTTCGATTCAGGGCGAGCGGTCAGAACGGGTGTCTGGGCTTTTTGGCTAGACAATACTGGGGACCATGAACAGTAGAGCTGCAACAGTGGACAGGACAGGTCAGTTAAGCTAAGGTAGTCAAACTAGTAGGACTTAGATTCGAGTGAGAAGTGTCAGTTGTTAAGAAGCTATTAGCTTAGTCATGAGGAGAGACTTTTTAGTATTGTGAATAATATCACTAGTGCTCGCTTAGCAGAAGCCATGCTGAGTCAGTTATTCAGAAGCTATTAGCTTATTCATGAGAAGAGACTTTTAGTATTGTGAATGATATCACTAGTGCTCGCTTAGCAGAAGCCATGCTGAGTCAGTTATTCAGAAGCTATTAGCTTATTCATGAGAAGAGACTTTTAGTATTGTGAATGACATCACTAGTGCTCGCTTAGCAGAAGCCATGCTGAGTCAGTTATTCAGAAGCTATTAGCTTATTCATGAGAAGAGACTTTTAGTATTGTGAATGACATCACTAGTGCTCGCTTAGCAGAAGCCATGCTGAGTCAGTTATTCAGAAGCTTTTAGGTTAGTCATGAGAAGAGACTTTTTAGTATTGTGAATGATATCACTAGTGCTCGCTTAGCAGAAGCCATGCTGAGTCAGTTATTCAGAAGCTATTAGCTTATTCATGAGAAGAGACTTTTAGTATTGTGAATGACATCACTAGTGCTCGCTTAGCAGAAGCCATGCTGAGTCAGTTATTCAGAAGCTATTAGCTTATTCATGAGAAGAGACTTTTAGTATTGTGAATGACATCACTAGTCCTCACTTAGCAGAAGCCATGCTGAGTCAGTTATTCAGAAGCTTTTAGGTTAGTCATGAGAAGAGACTTTTTAGTATTGTGAATAGTATCACTACTGTGGGTGTACAAAATATGGGAGTATGCCTGTTACATTTGGGCGGTGACCAACGCTTGGTCACGTACAACAAAACACAGCTGCAACAAACCGTGAGGAAGAAGGGAATTTGTTCTGATTCAAAGTATCTTCAAAATCAGTGTTATTAAGTAGTTAATAAATAGTGTAAATAATAATTGAAAGGAGTGAGAAATAATTGTTGAGTGAGAGATATGAAAAAGGACTGTGTAGAAGGGAAAGTGTTTGGCCTCGTGTTTGAACAAGAATAAGGAGGAGAGAAGTCTGATGAAGAAGTATCACAGTTGTGTGTGTTAAAAAATTGTTTTTAGATAGAATAGGAATATAACTAATTAAAGAAGGGAATAGGGAGTAGGTTAAGGAACAGATAGGATTATACTGAATAACATAAATGTCTGTGAGACGAGAGTAATGAAGTAGACAGAAGGAATTTTTGTAATGATTGAAAACAAAACTCAGATGTGATGCATCGGATGGTGTGAATGAAATTGTAATGAATTTTTTTTTAATGTTGAAAACAGAACTCTTAGGTCATGCATTGTACGGTGTTAATGAAATTGTAATGAATTTTATTTTTTAATGTTGTAAACAGAACTCTTAGGTCATGCATTGTACGTTGTTAATGAAATTGTAATATAATCAAAATGAATGCAGCCTAAACAGGTGATGAACAAGGATATCAAGGTAGAGTCAGAGGATATAAAGAATGAGGTAGCAGGGTAAGAAGTCATTATAGGAGTTTGAACGTTGAGGTAGAGCATTAATAGAAATTGAGTATTAGGTACTTGGAATAGAGGGGTAAGAGCCAAAACAAGAAGTGGAGGGGATGTCACAGGAGGGATATATGTGGCAAGCCAGGCATAGAATGAGTGAGATAGGTGAGAAGTTAGGAAGGGACCACACGAGACAGAGATAACAGAGGCATAACTGCAGAGGATAGAATACAAGAGAATAAAAGGGGTTATACATGTAATGAAATAAGTCACACAGTGAGTCAATGTAGGTTAAGGGACAAGAAAACTAACAGCTGCAAGATAATAGTGAACGGATTAAGGGAAGATATTAAAGAGGAACAAGTTAGGAAGTATTTTTAGCAAATTTGCGGAGATAATAGTTTACAAATTCATAGAGGGAGTAGACAACAGGAATAAGGCCATAATACTATACAGAAATAGTAAATAGTATTGTGAATGATATCACTAGTGCTCGCTTAGCAGAAACCATGCTGAGTTAGTTATTCAGAAGCTGTTAGCTTAGTCATGAGGAGAGACTTTTTAGTATTGTGAATGATATCACTAGTGCTAGCTTAACAGAAGCCATGCTGAGCCAGTTATTCAGAAGCTGTTAGCTTTGTCATGAGAAGAGATTTTTTAGTATTGTGAATGATATCACTAGTGCTCGCTTAGCAGAAGCCATGCTGAGCCAGTTATTCAGAAGCTGTTAGCTTAGTCATGAGAAGAGATTTTTTAGTATTGTGAATGATATCACTACTGTGGGTGTGATCCATATGGGAGTATGCCTTTGTGAGTAATAAACATGACATGTGTGAGTTCAACGGTGTTACTGACTGCTTTGTTTAAGCTAGCTGTGTTTTGTCTGACCTCAGCGAAGAACGGAGACTGGGGTTGTCATCAATCATGGGCAGACAGTGCGGAGTACGACATAACAATCAATGGCAAGGGTGAACGCCATGGGCTTATGGTCAATCGGGAGGCAGCATGGGTAGCAGTGTCCTCCAGACAGAAAGACAGGGCTGATTGGCATCCCTAGGCAGTTCTATACATCGGTGTTAGTCAAGGGGCTGACCTACACGGTGACTAGAGTAGTCGCCAAATTCAGCCACCAGCAGAGTGTGCCTTCTATGTCAGGGGCGCAAGGGCTCAATTCCTTACGAGCCGCAGCAGCTATCGAACAGAGGCCAATTCAATACAATGAGAGCAAGGGACAACTAGCTTATCCGACATTCTGCTGCACAGTTCAACATCGTCAGGCGCTACAAGACAACAGTGAGGGTGCTGAGGGATAGTGACAACTTGAAAGCTGTGTTATTACAATGTGTGCGTAAAAGGCCTGTTACAGAAAAACCTTACAGATGTGATGTGTGTGGTGTAGGTTTTGCTCAGAGTGGAAATTTAAAAGCTCCCAAAAGAACGCATACAGACGAAAAGCCTTTTAAATGTGATGTGTGTAGTGCAAGTTTTGCTGAGAATAGCACACTTAAAATACACAGAAGAACACATACAGCAGAGAAACCCTTCAAATGTGCGGTGTGTGTGGTACAAGATTTGGTAACAGTGCCAATCTTAAGGAGCATAAGAAAACACACTCAGGAGAGAAGCCTTACAAATGTGATGTTTACAGTGCATATTTTGTTACTGGTGGTAATCTAAAACAACATATACAAACACATACAGGAGAGAAGCCTTACAAATGTGATGTTTACAGTGCATATTTTGTTACTGGTGGTAATCTAAAACAACATATACGAACACATACAGGAGAGAAGCCTTACAAATGTGATGTTTACAGTGCATGTTTTGTTACTGGTGGTAATCTAAAACAACATATACGAACACATACAGGAGAGAAGCCTTACAAATGTGATGTTTACAGTGCATATTTTGTTAATGGTGGTAATCTAAAACAACATATACGAACACATACAGGAGAGAAGCCTTACAAATGTGATGTTTACAGTGCATATTTTGTTACTGGTGGTAATCTAAAACAACATATACGAACACATACAGGAGAGAAGCCTTACAAATGTGATGTGTGTGGTGTAGGTTTTGCTCACAGTGGAAATCTTAAAGAACATAAAAGAACACATACAGGACAGAAGCCTTACAAATGTGATGTGTGCAGTGTTGATTTTGCTCAAAGTGGAAAATTTAAAAGCACACAAGAAAATTCACAAAGGAAATGTACGCATAAAAATCCACAATACATCAAATAGAGGACATAAATCAAACTGATGTAGTGATATTTTTGTCTATTGTACTGTCACTACTATTTGTGCCATGCCACAGAAAGGAAGAAGTTTTCATTCCATTCAAATGGGCACCGCAGATATTATCTAGAAAGGAAAGGCTGCATAGAAGGGAAATGATGACCTCACCTTATGAAGCTGAGATACAATGAAGTCACTAACACCTCATCCTTCATCTTGATTCTTCCAAAGCCGCTAGATGTCACTTTAGATTTGTAGTGTGTTTTTCACCGCCCATTTCTGTTCTTGGTGAGATATTTGATCTTATCCAATGAGTCTATGGCAGCTAACATTGTTTCTTTTATAAGTGTTTTTTTTTTTTTTTTTTGATTTCTCTAGGTCTTCTTTTTCTGTATCCTGATGTTTTCCGTAGAAGATATTACATTAGATATTATAAGTACTAATTATTATCCAAGTTAAAACAATTATAGGTACTAATTATTATCCAAGTCAAAACAATTATAGGTATTAATTATTATCCAAGTCAAAACTATTATAGGTACTAGTTATTATCCAAGTTAAAACAATTATAGGTACTAATTATTATCCAAGTCAAAACAATTATAGGTACTAAATATTATCCAAGTCAAAACTATTATAGGTACTAATTATTATCCAAGTTAAAACAATTATAGGTACTAATTATTATCCAAGTCAAAACAATTATAGGTACTAATTATTATCCAAGTTAAAACAATTATAGGTACTAATTATTATCCAAGTTAAAACAATTATAGGTACTAATTATTATCCAAGTCAAAACAATTATAGGTACTAAATATTATCCAAGTCAAAACTATTATAGGTACTAATTATTATCCAAGTCAAAACTATTATAGGTACTAATTATTATCCAAGTTAAAACTATTATAGGTACTAATTATTATCCAAGTCAAAACTATTATAGGTACTAATTATTATCCAAGTTAAAATAATTATAGGTACTATGTTTGTCCAAGTCAAAACAATTATAGGTACTAATTATTATCCAACTCAAAACTATTATAGGTAATAATTATTATCCAAGTCAAAACTATTATAGGTACTAATTATTATCCAAGTCAAAACAATTATAGGTACTAATTATTATCCAAGTCAAAACTATTATAGGTACTAATTATTATCCAAGTTAAAACTATTATAGGTACTAATTATTATCCAAGTCAAAACAATTATAGGTACTAATTATTATCCAAGTCAAAACTATTATAGGTACTAATTATTATCCAAGTTAAAATAATTATAGGTACTATGTTTGTCCAAGTCAAAACAATTATAGGTACTAATTATTATCCAACTCAAAACTATTATAGGTAATAATTATTATCCAAGTCAAAACTATTATAGGTACTAATTATTATCCAAGTCAAAACAATTATAGGTACTAATTATTATCCAAGTCAAAACTATTATAGGTACTAATTATTATCCAAGTTAAAACTATTATAGGTACTAATTATTATCCAAGTCAAAACAATTATAGGTACTAATTATTATCCAAGTCAAAACTATTATAGGTACTAATTATTATCCAAGTCAAAACTATTATAGGTACTAGTTATTATCCAAGTTAAAACAATTATAGGTACTAATTATTATCCAAGTCAAAACAATTATAGGTACTAAATATTATCCAAGTCAAAACTATTATAGGTACTAATTATTATCCAAGTTAAAACAATTATAGGTACTAATTATTATCCAAGTCAAAACAATTATAGGTACTAATTATTATCCAAGTTAAAACAATTATAGGTACTAATTATTATCCAAGTTAAAACAATTATAGGTACTAATTATTATCCAAGTCAAAACTATTATAGGTACTAGTTATTATCCAAGTTAAAACAATTATAGGTACTAATTATTATCCAAGTCAAAACAATTATAGGTACTAAATATTATCCAAGTCAAAACTATTATAGGTACTAATTATTATCCAAGTTAAAACAATTATAGGTACTAATTATTATCCAAGTCAAAACAATTATAGGTACTAATTATTATCCAAGTTAAAACAATTATAGGTACTAATTATTATCCAAGTTAAAACAATTATAGGTACTAATTATTATCCAAGTCAAAACAATTATAGGTACTAAATATTATCCAAGTCAAAACTATTATAGGTACTAATTATTATCCAAGTCAAAACTATTATAGGTACTAATTATTATCCAAGTTAAAACTATTATAGGTACTAATTATTATCCAAGTCAAAACTATTATAGGTACTAATTATTATCCAAGTTAAAATAATTATAGGTACTATGTTTGTCCAAGTCAAAACAATTATAGGTACTAATTATTATCCAACTCAAAACTATTATAGGTAATAATTATTATCCAAGTCAAAACTATTATAGGTACTAATTATTATCCAAGTCAAAACAATTATAGGTACTAATTATTATCCAAGTCAAAACTATTATAGGTACTAATTATTATCCAAGTTAAAACTATTATAGGTACTAATTATTATCCAAGTCAAAACAATTATAGGTACTAATTATTATCCAAGTCAAAACTATTATAGGTACTAATTATTATCCAAGTTAAAATAATTATAGGTACTATGTTTGTCCAAGTCAAAACAATTATAGGTACTAATTATTATCCAACTCAAAACTATTATAGGTAATAATTATTATCCAAGTCAAAACTATTATAGGTACTAATTATTATCCAAGTCAAAACAATTATAGGTACTAATTATTATCCAAGTCAAAACTATTATAGGTACTAATTATTATCCAAGTTAAAACTATTATAGGTACTAATTATTATCCAAGTCAAAACAATTATAGGTACTAATTATTATCCAAGTCAAAACTATTATAGGTACTAATTATTATCCAAGTTAAAACTATTATAGGTACTAATTATTATCCAAGTCAAAACAATTATAGGTACTAATTATTATCCAAGTCAAAACTATTATAGGTACTAATTATTATCCAAGTTAAAATAATTATAGGTACTATGTTTGTCCAAGTCAAAACAATTATAGGTACTAATTATTATCCAACTCAAAACTATTATAGGTAATAATTATTATCCAAGTCAAAACTATTATAGGTACTAATTATTATCCAAGTCAAAACAATTATAGGTACTAATTATTATCCAAGTCAAAACTATTATAGGTACTAATTATTATCCAAGTTAAAACTATTATAGGTACTAATTATTATCCAAGTCAAAACAATTATAGGTACTAATTATTATCCAAGTCAAAACTATTATAGGTACTAATTATTATCCAAGTTAAAACTATTATAGGTACTAATTATTATCCAAGTCAAAACAATTATAGGTACTAATTATTATCCAAGTCAAAACTATTATAGGTACTAATTAGTATCCAAGTCAAAACAATTATAGGTACTAATTATTATCCAAGTCAAAACTATTATAGGTACCAATTATTATCCAAGTCAAAACTATTATAGGTACCAATTATTATCCAAGTCAAAACTATTATAGGTACCAATTATTATCCAAGTCAAAACTATTATAGGTACTAATTATTATCCAAGTCAAAACAATTATAGGTACTAATTATTATCCAAGTCAAAACAATTATAGGTACCAATTATTATCCAAGTCAAAACAATTATAGGTACTAATTATTATCCAAGTCAAAACAATTATAGGTACTAATTATTATCCAAGTCAAAACTATTATAGGTACTAATTATTATCCGAGTCAAAACTATTATAGGTACTAATTATTATCCGAGTCAAAACTATTATAGGTACTAATTATTATCCAAGTCAAAACTATTATAGGTACTAATTATTATCCAAGTCAAAACAATTATAGGCACTAATTTTTATCCAAGTCAAAACTATTATAGGTACTAATTATTATCCAAGTCAAAACTATTATAGGTACTAATTATTATCCAAGTCAAAACTATTATAGGTACTAATTATTATCCAAGTCAAAACTATTATAGGTACTAATTATTATCCAAGTTAAAACTATTATAGGTACTAATTAGTATCCAAGTCAAAACTATTATAGGTACTAATTATTATCCAAGTCAAAACTATTATAGGTACTAATTATTATCCAAGTCAAAACTATTATAGGTATTAATTATTATCCAAGTCAAAACTATTATAGGTACTAATTATTATCCAAGTTAAAACTATTATAGGTACTAATTATTATCCAAGTCAAAACTATTATAGGTACTAATTATTATCCAAGTCAAAACTATTATAGGTACTAATTATTATCCAAGTCAAAAATATTATAGGTACTAATTATTATCCAAGTCAAAACAATTATAGGTAGTAATTATTATCCAAGTCAAAACAATTATAGGTACTAATTATTATCCAAGTCAAAACAATTATAGGCACTAATTTGTATCCAAGTCAAAACAATTATAGGTACTAATTATTATCCAAGTCAAAACAATTATAGGTACTAATTATTATCCAAGTCAAAACTATTATAGGTACTAATTATTATCCAAGTCAAAACTATTATAGGTACTAATTATTATCCAAGTCAAAACAATTATAGGCACTAATTTTTATCCAAGTCAAAACTATTATAGGTACTAATTATTATCCAAGTCAAAACTATTATAGGTACTAATTATTATCCAAGTCAAAACTATTATAGGTACTAATTATTATCCAAGTCAAAACTATTATAGGTACTAATTATTATCCAAGTTAAAACTATTATAGGTACTAATTAGTATCCAAGTCAAAACTATTATAGGTACTAATTATTATCCAAGTCAAAACTATTATAGGTACTAATTATTATCCAAGTCAAAACTATTATAGGTATTAATTATTATCCAAGTCAAAACTATTATAGGTACTAATTATTATCCAAGTTAAAACTATTATAGGTACTAATTATTATCCAAGTCAAAACTATTATAGGTACTAATTATTATCCAAGTCAAAACTATTATAGGTACTAATTATTATCCAAGTCAAAAATATTATAGGTACTAATTATTATCCAAGTCAAAACAATTATAGGTAGTAATTATTATCCAAGTCAAAACAATTATAGGTACTAATTATTATCCAAGTCAAAACAATTATAGGCACTAATTTGTATCCAAGTCAAAACAATTATAGGTACTAATTATTATCCAAGTCAAAACAATTATAGGTACTAATTATTATCCAAGTCAAAACTATTATAGGTACTAATTATTATCCAAGTCAAAACTATTATAGGTACTAATTATTATCCAAGTCAAAACTATTATAGGTACTAATTATTATCCAAGTCAAAACTATTATAGGTACTAATTATTATCCAAGTCAAAACTATTATAGGTACTAATTATTATTCAAGTCAAAACTGTTATAGGTACTAATTATTATCCAAGTCAAAACTATTATAGGTACTAATTATTATCCAAGTCAAAACTATTATAGGTACTAATTATTATCCAAGTCAAAACTATTATAGGTACTAATTATTATCCAAGTCAAAACTATTATAGGTACTAATTATTATCAAAGTCAATTGAATATCTAAATGCACAATAATTGATTGTTATCATTATATAGATTAATTCCTACATTTGATTGAACAGCTTTTAGAAGAAAACACTGTTCACTTTTTGAGTTGTTGTTTCAGGTAATCGCATCTTCCCCTTTATTATTCTGTTTGTTTGTTTTGAATTTGTTAATGTTGTTCTTCTCTTTCAAGTGTCCTTCATTTCTGATTGGCTGGTCCACAATTAATTCCAGGAATTATAATTTTAAAAAAGTCCTTTTGGAAGTTATACATTGTAAATGTAATGGTTTTTTATGTACTTTGTTATCCTGTATTGTTCTACTTTGGACAAGTGGAGTCCATAGAAATGTGGTTTTACAGAAGAATGTTGAGAATACCATGGGCAGCTAAGAAGAGTAATGAAAACGTTCTGAAAGAGGTCAAAGCAAAAAGAGAGCTAATTTCCAATATTAGGAAGAAACAATCATTTTTTTTTTGGCCATGTAATGAGAAGAAAACAACTGGAATATATTGTAACTGGAAAAATTTAGGGACGAAGAGATAGAGGAAAACAAAGAGAAAAAAAATAACAGACAGCTTAAGAGAATGGCTTGGCAGAAGGTCAACAACAGAAATGATAAATAATTGTCGAGATCGAAAGTTGTGGAGAGACTGTTCACCTACGCCAGCAGACCCGGTACTTGATAATGATGATGATGAGGATGGGTAGGCGAGGTTGAGGAGAAGGTTGAGATGACATGAGAACTTCGTTTTTTTTTTTTTTTTTTTTTTTTCAAGATAAGGAATTCTAGTTGGGAAAAGACATAGAACAGTCCAGGGGGGAAAAAAACGAAATAGCGTCGAATGACATTGGAGAACTGAAGGGATAAACCACATTGAAAGTGGGAGGGGCCATGTTTCGATGGTACGTTTAAGTACCGAAAATTAACAAATATTACTAATGTTAACTTGATTAACGTGTCTGCGTTGTGTTGTGGCTTGCAGTATAATTGTGATATTTGCGCAAATAGGCCCAACACGTCCGACTACAGCACGACATTTTTCAGAACCAGGTTGTCTTCCGTCTTCGATCCCTAATCGCTTGGCCAGACTAGACAGGTTAGTTTGGTAATAGAGGCACAACGGAGAGGTGGAGGAGGGTCTGGATGGTTCTGATTCACCGATCCTGGCGCAAGCCATTATCTGTGGGTCGCTGACAACTTTCAGCTCTTGTGCTGTGAGGTGCGCCTTCGCCTCCGGGTAGACATGTGATTTTATCATTTCAATATGTAGTTTATAATTTCACAAATTCACATTCCGGGAAGATCTTACGGTCTGTTGTTTGATGTGCGACGGGGATAATCCGACGACTAACTGGGAATTGGAGGCAAAAACGATGTCCTAACATCATCAAGCGCTATACATAAAAAAAAATATGATGATCATCATTTTCAAGAGGACGTGAACTTCCGGTCAATATGGTGGATAGAAGGCAGGAACCATTGAAGACTATATATGAAAAGTCTTCCTTGTTGCAGATTCCTCATATTCCAAGTCCTGCTGGATGCAGGAGCTACTAAGTTAAGTGCTCAGTGCACACCGTGAGCTGTGTGTTTCATCCGTTTTTATCGTGTTTCAATATTCCAATTCTTTACGATGAATGATGGTATCGTATGACAAGGAACAATTGGCCGTGTTCACTTTCTGTGCGGTTTCGCCTTATGTCTTTTGGCGTGTGCTGAGACTGCTACGATGGGGACTACAGCTACCTTTCTTTGTTTGGGAGATGAGTTAGTAATTCGGATGATTCCACTGGCACGGGCGGTTGAGTAATTATGGATTCTAATTCGTTTGCAGTGATACCAGGGCCTTCCATAACCATAACGTGTAAAATGTTATAATCTGGGAAGGGATATTACTCTGTGTCCTTGCTCGCCTTTTTCATGGTATTTATCTGTCTACTGCTGTGGATTGGGGGTGGGGGGGGGGGATTTTCTCTAAATTAAATGAAAATACAAAGAGTTGTTAAAAGCTTTTAGCGAGGCCTCAGACTTCACTCACTGAGGCAGAAAGTACAGCGTGACAACAAGACCTACTCAAACTTGCAGTAAACCAAAAAAAAAACTGCGTCCTTACCTAAACAGGCCACCTGATGATGATGACCAACGCATCTATAAACCCTGTCGTTCCAGTTTCCCAAAGATATCGCAGCCGTGTCATCAGTGGAGAGGGTTTAAATCCTACAGGAGCTGGGAGGTGGAGATGAACCGTAGAACAGTGCACTTGCTACTTCGCTATCGTTGAATTATTGAAAACTGATATTCTTTGGCTCTGTTTCCATAACAATACTTTTTTACAATGACAGCTTGTCAAGCCATCGATCAGCCTCCTTAGTCGCCTCTTACGACATGCCTGGAAGGTCACAGTGTCACTATTCTTTACTTCCTTCATAATGATGCCCCGGTAACACAGCAATCTCTGCAATATGTGCCATTTTGGCACGCAAGGTTTCTGTTTTTGAGATTGTAGTTCTGCCCTATGTGCCGTCTTCGGCTCGAAAGGACAATAGAAGAAGAATATTCTTTACATACAGTCAAGATAGTTATAGAATAGTCAAGGAAAACATTGGTGCATACGTTATGACCACGAGTAGCATGTTGATGGAGGTGACAGCAGTGACCAAGGCATTCAAATGGTTAGAGTCACAAGACTACGCCCACGCCTGTAAACTGAGTGATTCGATGAGCATGATAAGAAAACTAGAGGCGGGATCTGTACGTATGCAATTGGTAGAGTTGTTGCAGAAGTCAAAAATACGTAAGGTCACCTTTGTCTATGTCCCAGGACATGCAGGAGTGCAAGGAAATGAAAGAGCGGATAGGTTGGCTAGCTGCACTATAGTTCAGGACGGTCAATCAATGGATCGGGCGGACATCATCAATGCCCTCCGGTAAGTAGGAAGGACACAGGACTTCAACAACCATGAGTCCACGTCATTCATTCGGATGAAAGAGATGGGAGTTAAGATGGGCACAGCTAGAAACGAGAAACTTAATGGGCGTGTAAGAAGACTAATCAACTAACACACAGCTGGAGTCGTCAGTCGCTGGACACTGCGAGACTTGCTGAGGAGCGGATCTAAGCACATATGGATGTGTTCAGAGTGCAATGATGATGACCCGCTAATAGCTCAATTCTCTACAACTTACAAATAAGACGATTAGAGGCCACAGAGATGGAATTTCTCAGAAGAATGTTGAAAGTTCCCTTGACAGCTAAAAAAACCAATGAGGAAATTCTCAAAGAAGCCAACACAAAAAGGGAGCTCATAAGAAACATCAGGAAGAAACAATCAACATCTTTCGGGCACATCATGAGAAGAGGAAAGTTGGAATACTTGGTTACAACTGGCAAAATACAGGGAAAGAAAGATCGCTGACGATAAAGAGAGAAAAAACTGGATGGCTTGGTGTCATGTCATGGAAAACAGTCAACAACAGAACTGATATGATGCACAGTATAAAAAATATTGTGGAAGGACTTTATCGCCAACGCCAAAAGATATGGCTCATGATGATGCTATGATGAATATTATCTCCGCCTTTTGCTTTCCAACGTTGAAAATGGAATATTGAGTATTCGGGACCGACGCATGGTGATATGTGTAGTGAAATAAAGAGCTCCGACGCGCCATGTGGCGTATAGGGAATATGGTGTTAGTGACAATACATTTTACAGACCTTTGGTATATGATTTTTGGAGTTATGTGGTTAGTATTACGTCCGTGCCACTTTACTTTCCCAATACAAAAATCAGGTACCCATTTAAGGCTGGGTGAACCTGGAAGCCGTCGATCAGGATCTCTTTTCCTTTGTAGTCCAGTTCACTAACCACTGAGCTATCGCGGCTAGGTATATATTTATTCGTGTTATTAAATATGAAAAGACAGCAATATCATGGATAAATCGTTTTCAAGGCCTGACACCCACTCCCACATCACCCCCCCTCCCCCCCCCCCCCCCCCCCCCCCCCCCCACCTAGTTAGTTTTTTATATGATGCGTAGCAATGCTCCGGCGTTTGGTCTTGAACGTAAGCACATTGCCCCTCATTCGAAACATTTAAAAGAAGAGTCAAGAGGGGGCTTAATGGGAGAGCACCGTCTCTATATTGCACGTCAAGGCAGTGTTACATTGAATGTAGGCAAACGATTATTTGAGTTCATTCCATCCTCGTTAGGACACATCAATAATAATCATAGTTACAATAAGTTCTCTTGTACTCGGAGCATGGAAACATCTGGAATTATAATGGAAGGGACTGTCTGCTCTAGACCGACAAAACACGTTTGACAACATTAATGAAACATCATCGACATGGATCTGCAGAGACTAAATGTTGATAGCGCAGCTCTTCAGGAAAGCAATCTTCTGGACTGTGTTTCGGCCAGGAAGAAGGATTGCACCTTTTTCTCGTAGCGTTTAAGATTCACAACACCAGCTAGGCAGTAACATTACAATTATTTAACGCACGTATCTAGACATATAAAGATTCGAGTAGCATCGCCTACACGGAGTGCATTATTGTCTCCGTGAAGATGTTGCCTGGAAGATATTGCATTATGTTTCTTGTTATGATCCAGCACGTGTATTGCTCCATTATTTTCTTGTTCTTATTATTTATTCTCAAACAATGGAAGTGGGTTGACACGTTGTCATAAGATCATTCTTCTTCAATTTAGAAGACCATGCTGATAAAGACACAATACACAGGATGGTGTAGTGCTGCATCAAATCTCTGACAAGCTAAATATTTTAATGTTTGAAGAATTTATTTTTAAATTGTTTTAGTTGTTATATGTTCATTTGTTTCGTGAGAGCTATAGTACAATGGAAATTGTCCACAGAAATAACACATGAACAATACAAGTTCTTCGGATAAAATTGAGATCATAAGCATTTTATTATCTTGATCACATGATGTGGTCTAACACCTAATACAGAGATTGGTCAGCAGAACCACCATGGAGAAAGCGGTAAACTCATATAAAACAACCACAGCCAGATGTAGGCTTGGTGAAGCCCTGGCTAAGCTAAATGAAACTTTGAGGGACCTTTGTTAAACAGTTAACACCAAGAGGACCCTGTCATAGGTTACAATGTAAAAAAGGTTGGGATTTTTATTTCTGATTTCTCTCCGCGACAACCATCCCTGGTCTCAGCAGCAAGGCACGTCTTGAAACGTCAGTTACTCATCGACGGAAAAAAAATAACATTAGTACCTCCGAAGTCGGAGTTATCTGCCTGTGCAACGAGGGACCCCCTCGCACGACTGCCAGGGAAAAATGGATTAACACGCAAAATTCAGTTGCTAGTCTCTAGGGACTTCGTCAGAGTTGAAAGCTGGCGAACGCAACAAAAACAACAATAAGATCATTCTCATTTTATGACGGACAACTCCCATAAATACTCATATCCCTTTTATTATATATTTCTCATCTTGGTGCGACTGTCAACATCAACTATATATTGCTTTACTATTCATTTATAGTTGACGAATACAAGAAAGTGGAAACATAAATCTTTCTATCTATTGACTTTTTCGAGCCGTAGCCGGCCCATAGGGCATATACCCAGCAACCGTTCGGCTTCTCGTGGCAAGGCACGGTGCCACTGAGTACGGGTTCGATCCCGCTTCGGACCATATATTGTTCTTTGTTTTTTTCTGTTGTTGTTTGTCTGTCATTATTTCCGAGTGCTAACACATACTTCTTTGTTCTATTATTCCCTATTATCTCCTCGGAAGTTCCCAATATAATAATATTTATTTATTATTATTTGTACCCAGTATATAACCACTGGGAACTACTATTCTTTCAGTTTCGTCCTATAAATGTTTGTCTACAACACAAGTATTCAGCCCTACTGGGAGATACTTGCATTAATAGGAAAGTACAAATATACAATTTATTTCCGGTCTGTGATCGTTACCCTATGCTATAGTCATGGGAACGCCATCGTGTGTAAGACACTGCTTACAATAGCCACATTTTTTTTGTTGGCTGCGTGGCAGTGTACCAAGCGTTCGGCTTCTCGTGGCAAGGCGCGGTGCCACTGAGTACGGGTTCGATCCCGCTTCGGACCATATATTGTTCTTTGTTTTTTTTCTGTTGTTGTTCGTCTGTCATTATTTCCGAGTGCTAACACATACTTCTTTGTTCTATTATTCCCTATTATCGCCTCGGAAGTTCCCTATATAATAATATTTATGTATTATTATTTGTACCCAATATACCCAGATACTCTTCCTCTTATCTAAATTTTTATTCTAGCAGTTTTCAATCCTTCTAAAGATATTTTATCAAATCTCATCATTTATGTCTGTTCTGTGCAAGCAACTCTATCTCATTGAGGGAGCCGATTCCTGCTGCTCTTGCCTCTCTGATCAATGTTCTTCTCGGTGTCTCTCTGGGTCGGCCTCTTTTCCTCTTACCTGTTATTTCCCCACATGAGGGCTTGCTTTGTTATTTGGTTATTATCTCTCCTCATCACTTGTCCAACATATGACCATCGTTGGTCATAAAAGAAAATCATTCCATAAATGAAATGAATAGAAAAATCTTTATTGGTTTTCCAAACCAATATTAATGATAACCCTATCATATGACACCACAGCCTTTTTTACATCTACACAAAAAAGAGCTTCGATAACGGATGAAACAACACCCGTGTCTTTAGTGTCAGGCACTTAACACGACACAGGTGATATTGATAATATTACTTAAGTGTGGTGACTATAATGTTCATTATACTCATAATACATGTTGCTATTAAGAGTCCGCGTCTATATGACAGATCTTGTGAGAGTTTTTGATGATTTCTGAAGTGAATGGAATCACGTGTAGTGTAGTGCTCAACAATATTAATTTATTAATATATTATATATATCTAACAACTCCATCAACCATGAGTCTTAGGAGTCTACATTCCCTCCTTCTGATGAAACAGATGGAAGCTAAGATGAGGGCACAGCCAGAAGCGAGAAACTTAGTGGACGTACAAGAAGACTTATTAACCAACATAGAACTGCAGTCGTCAGTCGCTATTTTTTTCCAAAATAATTTCTAATAATTGAAACCAGTATAGCTAAATAGCCCGCGACATGAGTGAAACAATGATACCTGAATCATATTTCTACGACAATTAGGAAAAAAGTTATGATTTTTTAAAGTGAATAATTACTCAAATGATGATACAAAGAAGAAAAAACCATAGCGCCAGATTTGGCATGCAAAAAAAAGTCAAATTTTAAAAAAGCCAAATTTTAAAAAAGCCAAATTTTTTAAAATTAAATTGAAAATATTATCATTATATTTGGTGTACATTTTCAAAATAATCACTATATTATATTTGGTATAAAAAAAAATAATACCTTTTATTTGATTTGCGTTAAAAATAAGTCATTTAAATTTATATATATATCAAAGTAACTGATATTAATAGGAATTGACGTCAAAGTTAACAGTCATTCTCTGCAATTTATGTAAGAATAATTATAAATTTCTATGATTCAATTCACATAAAAATAATACTAATGTTCTGCTAAAAAAGTCACATCATTATTGTTATTTTATATATAAGAAGTATAATTTTATTATTAATTTTTTTTATTCATTTAAAAAAATATGTTTTTACAATATAAAAATAAACCAATAAGGTATCAGTGAATTAGACACATCAATAGCTATTTATCATTGTTTATTTAAACTTTAAACAGACTTCACAAACAAACAAACGAAGCTAAACAAAACAAACGTGCAAACAAAGAAAAAAAAAATCACATTTGGGGAAAAACATCAAAATTTTATTAAATAACCATTGTTTGATGTTATTTATCAAAATCCACAATATGCACCATTATAGGAACATACAAAGGGCATTTTAAAAATGACATTTATTGAAAACAGAAAAATAATACTGCAGGCTCCAGCAACTGTCGCTTTCGATGGCACTGGATAGGACACACACTACTGAGAGTATTACGCAACAGGCCCTTTTTTGGAATCCTCAGGGGAAGAGACAAAGAGGAAGACCAAGTAATTCTTGGAGAAGACAGATAGAGTTAGAGATGAAGATAATGGGGAAGACATGGAATGATCTTAAAAGAATGGCAAAAAAACATAACGACTTGGAAAGTGTTTGTTGAAGACCTATGCTCCACTGGGAGCTAAAAAGGTAGAAGAAGAAGAAGATAAACACTGTACACAAAGGAGCATGCAAAGGGCATTTTAAAAGCGTTTTTGAACGTTTGCAATCTTTAATTAATATTTTTCACATAAAAACATAGTAGAAAAGATATAGGCTAATAGATATACGCTTTTGCGGTTTGCATAATTCAAAAAAAGAAACAAAAGATCTTAACAATCTTGTGAGCTGAGCGATAAACTGGGGAATTTTAACATCATTATTTTAATTCAAATTTAAAGCTGCATAGATGCAATAGTTATACTTCTGAAATTTTTTTTGTAAAAAAAAAAGAAGCAAAATAAACACAATTTTGTTAACTTAAAAAACCTGACCACTAATGATGTTGTCTGGTGAATAACAAGGATTATCTGTCAACTAACTAAAAGACTGAACTTTTTACTAATGTTATTGTCAACATGTAATGAACAATGTATGTCTAATGCTAATATGTATTATGAAAAACCATTTACATGGGATAATAACAGACACTAAACATACATACCATTTTTGACAATAGAAACACGAAAAGAAACAGAATTATTAAATGTTAGGTAGAGCCAGTCTTAACATATGGATGTGAACACTGGGCAATAGGACAACAGACAAGAAAATCACTGGAGTCTGTAGAAATGTGGCTTTGCTGAAGAATGTTGAGAATACCATGGACAGTGAAGAAGAGTAATGAAAATGTTCTGAAAGATGTCAAAGCAAAAAGAGAGCTAATTTCCATTATTAAGAAGAAACAATCATCATTTTTAGGTCATGTAATGACAAGAGAACAACTGGAATATATTGTAACAACTGGAAACATTGAGGGACGAAGAGATAGAGGGAAGCAAAGAGAAAAAAATAACAGACAGCTTAAGAGAATGGCTTGGCAGAAGGTCAACAACAGAAATGATAAATAGCTACCAAGGTCGAAAGTTGTGGAGAGACATGATCACCTACGGCAGTAGGCCCGGTACTTGATGATGATGAGTTTTAACTAAATAGCTAACATTGTATGACTCTGTCGCATTCCGTCTAATTAAATCTATATATTTTCACTTACTAACGCACTCAAAGCCAGCATTTCTGGTCTTTAACTAACTTGGACTCTTGCATGTTTCAATGAATTACAAGAATATAAATAACTTCCATCCAGGGTCCAGTCAGGAACTTGGAAAACATACCCAGGGCTTGAAGCTGAATCTGGGTGTCACCATCCATCAGCTGCTTATGGATAGCTTCTTTCAAAAAACTGTTCCTTTCTTTTAAGAATTCCAGGAAGGTGCTTCTTAAACAGTGAACAGTTGCTGCCATATGGAACAGAACATGAATTCTGTTCCCCACATACCTGAGGATGGTGCCAGATTTCAGGTTCTTACCCCGCAGGAATGTTTGTAATCCCTGTGGATCCCCAGAACCTTGTTTGTACCTTAGTTTTGAAAGATTGTGGATCAAGTTTGAAACCACACAGTCTGTTGGGGTCGAAGTTGTACCCTTCCACTCACTGTCCAATCTTGCAAGCGTGAGCCTGGCTGCACTTGCCAGACCATCCAGAGGGTGGACATGACATTTCAGATCATAAATGCTAAGATTGTACCTCTCTTCAAGTCTCCGAACAACACAGTGACTTACAACGAGAAGCCTACAGAGAAGTGTTTAAAGTCATGAATACACCTACAGCTTATTAAACAAGCTGAACTGCCCCGCTTCCATTTGAAAAGCCTTCCTCTACTCGGTCGCTTGTGCGTGGAAAAGTTATGTTTAATATTTTGATGAACTGGAAAGAGCTGAGTGCTTACTTTATTAATGCTGAACCAGCTCACTCAAAATTAGACACAAAGTTTAAAGCAAGATTGTTGAAAGAAATGGTGCTAGATTACAACAATTACTTGTTCTTTGTGTTTGCAACACCCGTAGTCCAGGAGTTTGAAATGATGAACAGCCTTTTTCAACAAACTAAAGCTGATCCACCCCTATCATGAACTACATTTACAAGTCTTCAAAGCAGACTATATCATGCAAACGGACATTTAAAAAATGTTGATCAAGTTGATTTTGAAGTAAAATTGTTAACAGGAATATTAGCAGTTCCTTAAAATTATTTGTTCCTTGTATTAAACTGGATTTGGAGCATTAAATATGATGTGATTATGTCAAAAATGTTTGGCTTTTTTAGCACAGTTTTTTGGGCTTATATCAAAATTTCCATCTGTCAACCCTGGTGGCAGGCACTGTTAGATTGACTCCAATTCTAGGAAAAAAAAATTATTCACCGTTTTATAATTATTTAAATTTAATTGCACATTTAATCATGGTCATTCATTCTCATCCTTCTTAATCTTCATATCTTATTATAATAATATAAACCATACATTTTATTTTGATACATTAAAAACATAATAATTATATAATATTAAATGATCAATGAATTATTATTCTATTATATATATAATTATTATATTAATCATAATTAATGATTAATGTATTGTGCTTCAATGCAATAATTGGGAATATTTATTAATATTAGGCAACTGGAAATACTACATTTTAAATTTGCTATAACTAGTTATACAGTTGAGTGAGTTAGAGGCACATGATGATGGTTGAAGAGACCAAGTAACAAACATGGGGAAAACCGGAAATTTCGGGGTAATGGTGTGGTCGTTCAAATGCCAATAATTTCAAATAGCGCTGACAGATCAATTTAAAATTTCCCACAAATATGTAAAATTGGTTTTACAATCAGGTTGTCTTATTATTTCCTTTCAATCGGTGCAGTATTTTAGTCTGCTTTGACTTAAAGGTCGACAGTGGACCTGAGTGGAAATAGTCGCTAAATCGCCCATGCGTATCAATGGGGAAATTTTATAATAATGGTGTGGTCGTTCAAATGCCAATAATTTCAAATAGCGCTGACAGATCAATTAAAAATTTCTCACAAATATGTAAAATTGGTTTTACAATCAGGTTGTCTTATTATTTCCTTTCAATCGGTGCAGCATTTTAGTCTGCTTTCACTTTAAAGGTCAACAGCGGAAATAGTCGCCGATCGCCCACGCTTGCCGATGGAGCAAGCATATTCATGAATTTTCGTGATTTTCGCATTATCCTAACACGGATCACTTTAAAATTTCACACACTTATGTAAAAATAGACGCTAAATCTAACTATCCATTTAATTTAACTTAATCTTACCTTATTTTGGTAGAAAATGTGATGAAACCATAGTATGTAGCTGGAAAATTAAAAAAAAAACAAGTAATAATCGACACCGATGGTTTGGCGTCTGCTATAAAACAAAAAGGAGCCTCGTTGTGAGAAAGCTAATTTAATTTCCGTACATGGCGTCCTTACAACATCGTCGGGAAACAATTGATATGATGTTTATTCCGGAGTTAATTGAGATGGCGCGAAAGGCAAAAATGGCTAATTTCCATGGAAACCGAAAATCTGGAAACGGCTTCCATTGGATACCAAAGTACCTACATTACAGGAGTTGCTGAGGAGGGGATCTGAGCACCTATAGACTATAGACTATAATAGACCTATGGACATGTTCGGAGTGCAATGATGATGACCGGCAAATGACTCAATAACTTGAATAACTCCATCTCCATCGTCAGCCTGGTTATTTTGTTAGTTAATTAACAGCTATCACTGTTTTTTTCTCTTTGTTGTATTATATTGTGTGTCATAATTATAATAATGAAAATCATATAATTATTATAATAACAATGAAAATAATAATAATAAAAAAGGGAAATGTTATGAAAAATTAAATTCATCCACATAAAAATATACACACAAAAGTGACAATGCACACATGTACATGACACATGTACTATGTAGCTTAACTTTAAAGGAAAGGTTAAATTTGTTATGCAGTGGAAGAAGTAATTAGTAGATTTATGTGAATATCTTGGAAGCTGCATGGATCAAGAAGGAGACACAACAAAAGAAATTAGAACCAGAATAACAAAGGCATCAGTGATTTTCATAAACTTTGATACAATATTTCTTCTTCTTTCCTTAACCCTTTGCCTTTCAGCATTGAGATATAATTTGTAGTCTTTTTCTCTTCATTTCGTCTCTGCTGTTGTTATATTTTCTAGTGTTTCTAAAATTCATCAATCCATCTTTTTCATGGTCAACCTTGGGTCTGGTGTTCTTGCAATGTTTATTGAAGGCTTGTGTTGTGTTTTGATCTTTCTGCCTTGTTATATAGTCAAACAATTTTATCTGTTGTATTTTTATACATTCTATGGTAGGGATTATTCCAAGCTTTTTTCTCAGTTCTTAATTTATGATCTTATCTCTCAAGCTTCCTGCCATTTGCCTAACACATTTCATCTCAGTAGTGTTTATTTTCTTATTGTTCTTGCATCTAGGGTCCAGGACTGGCATTGGCAGCACAACGTTGGGATGAAAATTGTGTTGTACAGTGCCTGTTTTGCCTCTAGAGTTATTTGCTAGTTGGACAATAGTGGTGATAACTGTCCGACGATTTGACAAGCTTTGCTGCATCTTGAGTCTCTTTCTGTTGCTAAAGAATTGCCATTTGTCACTAGACTTCCTAGGTATTTAAATTCCTTTACTTGTTTTAGATGTCTGCCATCTGTAGTTATGCTCATGTTCTGTTTCTCTTTTGCAATATTCATGACTTCTGTTTTGTTGATGTTGATTTTCATGTTGTATTTTGTGCCTTGTATTTAAGTGTTCTTGTAGGTCTTCTATTGTTTCATGTATTAGTGCCTGGTCATCTGTAAATAAAAGCCCATTGATCTCCTCTGTCTCTGATGGGTTGGCTAACTTGCATATATAGTCCATGTATGTAATGAACAGTAGGATGGATAGTAAGCAACCCTCTCTTACACCTGGTCTAATTTCAAAGTGGTTATGCAACCTGCTGCTGTTCTGACTGTGCAGCTGTTGATGTAGAGACTTTTAATTAGGTTGGTTGGATGTTAGGTTATTCTGTATTTTTTTAGTATCTTCCACAGTTTTTCTCTGTTTTCTTGGTTGAATGCTTTTACCAGGTCAGTGAAAGCTATGTACACAATTTGATTGTGTTCTGTCATCTTTTCTGTTAGTTGTTTCAAGGTTGAAAATTTCATTTAATGTCTCATAGAATTCTTCACTGTCTTTAATACAATATAGAAATCAAAATTACTAATCACTAAAAAAACAAAGCACAAGATTTTTAAATCAAATGTATTATCCAATCCTACTTATTTATAATGTACATGAGAACCGGAAAAGTACTAAAATATAGAAAATAAATTATAAACATTTGAAAACAAATGTCTTAGGAAAATACTTCATGTACCATGGAATGAACTCAAGACTAGTGCAGATATAAGGATAAAAGATATGGTAAAGCATCCTAAAATAGAATCTAGAATCAAAAGAAGATGGTGGTCATATGTTGGCAATATGATGAGAAGAGACAAGAGAATCTCTAAACAGGCCCTCAAATGGGAACCAGTGTAAAAAAAAAGAAGAAGAAAAAATAAGATACAAACCAAAAAAGACACTAAAATGAACACTTGAGGAGAAAAATAACAATAACAGGCATAAGCTCCATTGCTGAAATTTGAGCGACTCACTGTTCTATGTGCCATTTTCGGCTCGAAAGACAAGTGATAAAATATATATCAAAATAGATATAGAAATAGATATCAAAATAAATATTAGATACAATTATTTGAGAAAGCATTTTAATTGTTAAAAATATGTGTAATTTTGTGAGATTTTTTTTAATGGTCAGTCTACTTTTTTATAAATAAATGGATGTGTGACAACATCCACAATTACTTTATAAGAAAATGTGTTTCTGTGTTACTATTATCATCTCCCACTAACTCCATTATTATTTTCACATCTGAATGTTCCTCTTTACTCTCTGACAGTTAGAAATATGGAAACCAAGAATGTGATGACAAGCTGGAATATAAAGCAGGAACCAGAATATAAAGTGAGTTGATTGGTTAATTTAAAAATTCATTAGTGTCAGATGTACTTAACCTAGCTGACTCAAAAGACATATATGTAAATATATATATGACCTTTGGCATCTTGACAGATGGTTGGTAGTAAGCAATCATTACAAGTCAGTAGTTTGGTAAAATATTAGTGTCTTATGTTGGATGCTGTTTTTGCTAAACAGCTTCTCTTATGGCTGAATCTACCATATTGGATAGATAGATCTGCTGAATAAAAAACATGTATTTTTGGAGCAAGGCCTCGTCTCCTTTCTCCTTCACCTTCTGTCTTCTGAATTTTATATCAACACTGCCTCGAATGATGCTGTGCTGTTTTTTTAATTTTTATTCTTTAAGTGCTATGATCTACAGACAGATTCTCCCGGTTTCTTTCACTGATAGAGAATTCACTTAAGGAAACCCTGCAAACATCCTTATATCTCAGCACTGGTCTACCCTTTAGTCTCCTTCCATCTCTAAGTTCACCATGCAGTATTTGTTTGGGAATACAAATGTTTGCCATTCTTCTTACATGACCCAGTCACTTTAGTCTCCAACTCCTAAACATTGCCATGATGGATGGCAGTTTGGCTCATTGTAAGACACACAGTTTCATTAACTTACTGTTATAGCTTGAACTTGGTATCATTGGCTTACTCTTATTGGCCCTGGCTGACAACAGTTCTGATAATTGTCAGAGTAGATGAAATATGATTGTTGTATGCAGCAAGAAGATTCATATTTTACAAAGAAATGTTAAAATTATATTAATCAAACAGACTTCATCTTGAAATCGTGGACATTATATTAGCCACAATGCACATAGTATATTTCTTAGTTCTTTCTTTTCTTACATACATGATAAGCTCACTGGCACTGGCTCACTGATAAACTCTGGATCTGAGGGTGGTCTGACTCTGGACAAAGAGGACATCACCAAGTTTGTTTTTCAATCCTAAGAGATGAGGAGGAGAATGGATGGGACAGTGATGTATACATTGAGAGATTGATGAGCCCAAAGGTTGATAAGGGGTCTGGTCAGTCCAGTGTGCTCAGTGCGAAAAGCAGATATCTTCAACTAACACCTTACAGGAACAACCAGTCTACATACATTTTGAGAATTGCTGAGATGGTTGATGGAGCAGATAATAGGTTGCCTAAACTGCAATGAAACTGATTCCAAGAATAGAATAAAAATAAAATAGAATTCTTCTCTTACATGTTGTGTACACAAAATGAAATAGAACCAGATTAACTTGCATGGCATAATCTTACAAAGTGTAATTAATTTACTTTCTATAGCAGATAATCTCTATCAAGTCATGATGCCACTCCATGTACTGGACAAGACTGCTTAACCAATAGTGGAACATTTGTTTGAAGAGTTCCAATTTTACAAGTTACTGTTATTGCTTGTGCTTGTTTTCTGTGTGAGTACTTTGTTTCCTTCTCTCATTGACCCAGAGAGACAACACATCTGATAATAGACTCAGACATGATTGTCAAAATGACATAGAAACTAAATTATCTTGTCTATTCTTCTTCTTCCCCTTGAGCCTATAAACCAATAAAGCAGTGAGTCACTGATGGATGATGTGATGATCATCAGATTCCAGCCTTGTACCACCAAAGAGTAAACTCAAATAGCCAGAGGTTCCTTGATCTCTAATTTTAGATCCAAGAGCAGAAGTCAAGTGTCTTGTAATAACACATTTTCTAGTCTAGCAACCAGTACAAGTCAGTGGACAAGCTGGTCAATAGAGGCAGCTCTCATGGATACAAGCTTTAACATTCTGGAGGAGTTGGAGACAACAGTGCAGTATATATCATAGAAGTTACCTTTGGTATTTGTTATTTCCTTGAGGAGTAAAGAAAAGTAGAAGTGACCACTCTGTTAACTAGACAAGCCTGTTTAGTCAATAATGAAGAGAAATATCAGTTCAAAGGTGTTTTGCATGTACATAATTGATGAAGTGGACCCAAGACACCACACAGCACCTAGGCTGTAATTTTTCAGTAACTCATAACTGGCTGCTTGTTTCAGAAATCAGAACTGGTCTAAATCCTACTCTACATCCCCACAGCAGGTGTGGAAACAGACTAACCAGTTCGATCAAGCCAGTAGGAATAGAAGGAAAGCAAACCTGTACCAAAATTTGGCATCCTGAATTTGGATGTGTTGGGCCAAAAGTAACAAATATTGCAGTTTGCTTTAAACCACAGCACAATGCATCTATGTCCATTTAACATCCTTTTAAGGGCAGATGGTAAAGAGGAGTAGACATCAGACAAGCAAAGAAGTCTTGTTTGTTGGTCTCATTGTTCTAGTATGTTCTGATACTAACGTAGGACTTTACTCTTCCATTCTTAGACTGACACAAATATGGAAGTTCAGAGCCTCACACCAGTTGGAGATATAAAGCAGGAACCAGAATGTGAAGTGAGTTGATTGATTCATATACTAAGAAAACAACACAATTATTAACTTAAGAGAACACAATCTTCTAGCTAAGAACAGAACACAATCTTCCAGAAAACTGCAGAACATATTCTTTCAGCTAAAAATAAATGCAAAATATTCAGCTAAGAATAGATCATGTTTAGCAAAGGTTGCATCAATGAAACTAATGCATACATGCTTTAAATTTAGTAATTTGCGATATAAACATCAAATCTATTATTATTTACTTACGGAAAAATAAAAAAAAACATAGTTACTATTGAAACATCCTATTTTATTACAAACTACACATTAAAACCATCAACCTTTAATTTTTATGTTTGACATTGATGTTTTAAAAGTTCTTGTGATGTTGATGTTGAATTGATACTGTGGAGTTAGACTTCTTAAAAACCTTAGACTTACTTAAAGACTCCCCCCCCCACCCCACACACACACACACACATGCACACGCACACACACACCATTATTATCTAATTATGTCAGGCTGCCTTACTTTTCCAGAAAAAATCTCTGGTACAAAAACATTTGCAACTGATGGCTCAAGGCCATGCAATAATTAATTTTTTAAAATGTTTCCAGGTTCAGACAATAAAGAAGGAAGCCAATGGAGAAGAACAAAGTGACATGTCCACTGTGATAGAGAGACCAAGGACCAGTTTACCATCTCTTTCTTGTCCTGACATGGATAGTTTTCTGTGTAAGTTTTTGTTTGTTATCAATAGAGTCTGTATTCACATTTTGGTTACATTTAGTTGACTTGTGTGTCAGTTCTTACTTGGTCAACTTATGTTAGCTGTTATTTCACATTTGTGTCTCATTTCACACTGCCATCTTTAACATTTAATGTCTTTTTGTTAAATACTGTAATGGTAACCAATATCTGTGTCTTTAGATTGTGAGAAATGTCAGCTGAAATATGAAGGAGGCTGTCCTGATCATGGACCTCTAATCTACATTGATAATGCTGAGGTAAAGTACACAATTATGTACATTTGAGACATTTAAATTATTATTTAAAAGTTAGTTATGGTCAACTAACTGGGACAATCACCAATTAAAATAGTCAAGACTGACCTCTCTAATGTTAAATTTAATGAACAGACAATTCAAATGTGTGGCAGGTTAAAATATTTGGATGTGGCTTTTGATCAAAGTCTTTTTATACAAGTACATGTTGAGTAATTCATGTTAAGATGTAAATGAGGTTGGACAGAACTACTTGTTCTATTATATCATCAATTCTGTCTGTTATGAATTATGGGCTTGACATTCTCACCTATCCAGACAACAGTGTGGATGGTTGGAGCACATCTAAAATGGAGCATTGCAATTTGTTCATTGTACTAGAGATTGATGGGCCTATTAGAGATATATGCTTGGGCCTATTAGAGATATATGCTTGAGCCTACTGGTGATATATGCTTGAACCTACTAGAGATATATGCTTGGGCCTACTGGTGATATATGCTTGAACATACTAGAGATATATGCTTGGGCCTACTGGTGATATATGCTTGAACCTACTAGAGATATATGCTTGGGCCTACTGGTGATATATGCTTGGATCTACTAGAGATATATGCTTGGGCCTACTGGTGATATATGTTTGAACCTACTGATGATATATGTTTGAATCTACTAGAGATATATGCTTGGGCCTACTGGTGATATATGTTTGAACCTACTGATGATATATGCTTGAACCTACTAGAGATATATGCTTGGGCCTACTGGTGATATATGCTTGAACCTACTAGAGATATATGCTTGGGCCTACTGGTGATATATGCTTGGATCTACTAGAGATATATGCTTGGGCCTACTGGTGATATATGCTTGGATCTACTAGAGATATATGCTTGGGCCTACTGGTGATATATGTTTGAACCTACTGATGATATATGTTTGAATCTACTAGAGATATATGCATTCACCTACTAGAGATATATGCATTCACCTACTAGAGATATATGCATTCACCTACTAGAGATATATGCTTGAACCTTGTGTCAACAAAGAACTGTACATGTTTTAACACACGACAGACTATCATTTCAGAATATCCTTTGACAAAAAATATCAGTATCAAAAGACCATTCCTCCTCAATGATATGAAGATAAGAGAGACATTTTGGGACAAAACAGGCTGAGATAGCTATCAGATTAGTATTTCTTGGGATAAGATAATCATAGGAGGAGAGTGGCAACACACTGGAGATAAGATTATCAAAGGAGAAGAGTGACAACACACTGGAGATAAGATTATCAAAGGAGAAGAGTGACAACACACTGGAGATAAGATTATCAAAGGAGAAGAGTGACAACACACTGGAGATAAGATTATCAATGGAGAAGAGTGACAACACACTGGAGATAAGATTATCAAAGGAGAAGAGTGATAACACACTGGAGATAAGATTATCAAAGGAGAAGAGTGACAACACACTGGAGATAAGATTATCAAAGGAGAAGAGTGACAACACACTGGAGATAAGATTATCAAAGGAGAAGAGTGACAACACACTGGAGATAAGATTATCAAAGGAGAAGAGTGACAACATACTCCGAATGAATTGATCATCTATATACCTTTGACATTTAATATACAGCATATACCCACTGTGCTTTTAATGATGGGTCCATGTCAAGGATATATTTGTTATGTTTGTGTTGAGGACATCATTAGGGGAACACTGTGGCTCAGCAAGAAAATTATAATGAGGGTGACTGTGATCTATGACAGTGTAGTTCAACCTTTTGTGTCACCCGAGGGCCAAACACAACTTGCAAGGAGTCGCTGGTCATCATATATGTTTGTGAGAGAAAGAGAGAGAGAATCATATAGGTATGTAATAATAAAAGTTTACAATTAAACAAGTAATTTATTAGTTTAAAAAAAAAATGACAATGTCAAAGAATTTATTCACTGTGTTTCTAAACTAAGAGTGAAAATGAGTTACAAGAAATGTTGGACATTATAGTGAAAGAAAGCAAAAATAAAGGACTCAGCTTTAATAGCAAAAAGACAGAGGTAATGGTAACAACAAAGAAAAAGACATCACCTCAGTGCAAAATAAAGACAAATGGAACAATATTAAAACAGGTAAATTAATTTAAATATTTTGTTAACCTCAGATAAAAGATGTACAAAAGAGGTGAGATGCAGAATGGCTCAGGTAAAAGCAGCTTTCCAAAAAATGAGGAAGGTTACTGTGCAATCCATTTTTGACAATAGAAACAAGAAAAAGAGTTTTTAAATGTTACGAAGAGCCAGTCTTAACATATGGATGCGAATCATGGACAATAGGACAACAGACAAGAAAATCACTGGAGTCTGTAGAAATGTGGTTTTACAGAAGAATGTTGAGAGCACCATGGACAGCTAAGAAGAGTAATGAAGATGTTCTGAGAGAGGTCAAAGCAAAAAGAGAGCTAATTTCCAATATTAGGAAGAAACAATCATCATTTTTTGGCCATGTAATGAGAAGAGAACAACTGGAATATATTGTAACAACTGGAAGAATTGAGGGACGAAGGGATAGAGAGAAGCAAAGAGAAAAAATAACAGACAGCTTAAGAGAATGGCTTGGCAAAAGGTCAACAACAGAAATGATAAATAGCTGCCGAGATCGAAAGTTGTGGAGAGACATGATCACCTATGCCAGCAGGCCCGGTACTTGATGATGATGATGATGTTTCTAAACTGCCTGTGCACCGTCAAACTAAAAACTAAAAAAAATGTGTTGGCTCCAAATCATTTATTTAAAAGTTCTAACTTTAAACTGTGAACTTGAAGACTAATTTAAGGACTGTCTGACATCTCAAATTTAGTTTGCTTTTGTAGATTTCACCGACCATACTCATGAAAAAAAATACCTGACAGTTATCAGTCTTATTGGTCAATCTTATCGACACATCCAGATAACCCCTCCTAGTAATTTTATAGCTTTGTTCCAGCATCTAACAGCTTGTAAAAAGCAATCAATAAACCAGTTTTCATTGTCTTTGGAGTCGCTAAGATTAAACAGTCACTGTGACCCATAGGTGAAACTTCTTGACACATATCCATGCACAATACTCTGGTCAAATGTAGAGATTGCAATGTGAATTTCACACCTAGGATCATGAATCTCGTGCCAAAACCCAAATTCACAGCCTCACGTAAATAGCATTTGTGGATAAATCTATTGAAAGATTTTCTTGGTAAAGTCTCCATTAAAGCTGCTGGAATGTCTGGTCAGCTAGTGTAGTGGAAAGTGTTATCACCTGTTACATTTCATGAGGTAGAGGCTACATTCTCATGTGAGTACATGGGGCTTTGTTTGTACCATGGAAATTACAGGAGTTGGAGGTGGAAAAATTTTCATATTTATTTATTATCATAATATTACAAATGAATGGTGGTATTGGTTTATATCAGGTCTACATTTCATTAGGGAGCCGTGATAGCTCAGTGGTTAGTGAACTGGACCGCAAAGGACAAGAGGTAGGGTTCGATCCCAAACAACGGCTTCCGGGTTCACCCCGCCTTAAATGGGTTCCAGATTTTTTTTCGGGAAAGTAAAGCGGCACGGGTGTAATACCGACCACATTACCCCAAAAATCATGTGCTGAAGGTCTGTAAAATTTATGGTCACTAACACCACATGCCACTATTAATACACCCGCACACACAACCGATACAGTCACTCACTTTGAGGATGATGCCACTATTAATACACCAGCACACACAACCGATACAGTCACTCACTTTGAGGCTGATGCCACTATTAATACACCAGTACAAACAACTGAGACAGTCACTCACTTTGAGGCTGATGCCAATATTAATACACCAGTACAAACAACTGAGACAGTCACTCACTTTGAGGCTGATGCCACTATTAATACACCAGCACACACAACCGATACAGTCACTCACTTTGAGGCTGATGCCACTATTAATACACCAGTACAAACAACTGAGACAGTCACTCACTTTGAGGATGATGCCACTATTAATACACCAGTACAAACAACTGATACAGTCACTCACTTTGAGGCTGATGCCACTATTAATACACCAGTACAAACAACTGAGACAGTCACTCACTTTGAGGCTGATGCCACTATTAATACACCAGTACATACTTGTTATTGAAAAAAGGAAAAAAAAATTGTGGAGAGATGGACAGAATACATCAAAGATTCATGTGGAGGAGAAAGACCAGAACTAACACCAGAACCAGATAATATAATTTATGAAGGACCATCAATACTTGAAGAGTAAGTAGTGTATGCTATTAAATACATGAACAAAGGAAAAGTGACAGGGCAGGTAATATAATTTATGAAGGACCATCAATACTTGAAGAGTAAGTAGTGTATGCTATTAAATACATGAACAAAGGAAAAGTGACAGGGCAGATAATATAATTTGTGAAGGACCTTCAATACTTGAAGAGTAAGTAGTGGATGCTATCAAATACAGGAACAAAGGAAAAGTGACAGGGCAGATAATATAATTTATGAAGGACCATCAATACTTGAAGAGTAAGTAGTGTATGCTATCAAATACAGGAACAAAGGAAAAGTGACAGGGCAGGTAATATAATTTATGAAGGACCATCAATACTTGAAGAGTAAGTAGTGTATGCTATCAAATACAGGAACAAAGGAAAAGTGACAGGGCAGATAATATATCAGAAGAATTAGAAGCTCAAGGTCAGAGAGGAAAAAAAATCATAATGATGTTACTTAATGACACTTATAACAGCGGTCATATAGAAAATATAAAATCCTAATGCTTTTATACAATCCATCTTTATAGCTTTGCCCAAAAGTACCCTTACACTTTAATATTTAATATGGCCAAAGTACTTTCACATTTTAATCCCCGATCTGTTCTCAGGAATGTCAAGGTGAAGGATACAGTCAAGATTGTAGCCTCCAAGGTCAAGTTGCTGGCAGCAAGTCCAGACAACTTTCAGGAAGGGAGAAGACATTTCAATATCTTGTTTGTGAGGCTCGTGGTAGTGATAAAGTTATGAGTGCACACAAGAGAACACATATAGAACATAAACCTCACAAATGTGATATATGTGGTGCTGGTTTTGTTCAGAGCTATGATCTAATACATCACAATCTAACACATACAGGAGAGAAACCATACAAATGCGATGTGTGTAGTGCAGGTTTTGCTCAGAATGGATGTCTTAAAGTACACCAGAGAACACATAAAAGAGAGAAACCTTACAAATGTGATGTGTGTAGTGCAGGTTTTGCTAGATTTAGCAATCTAGTAAGCCACAAAATAATACATACAGGAGAAAAACCTTACAAATGTGATGTATGTGATGCAGATTTTTCTTACAGCCATCACTTGATAAGACACAAGAGAATACATACAGGAGAGAAGCCTTACAAATGTGATGTGTGCAATGCAAATTTTGCTAGAAATAGCACTCTAATAAGACACAAGATAACACATACAGGTGAGAAGCCTTACGAGTGTGAAGTTTGTGGTGCAAGTTTTGCTAGAAGTAGCAATCTGATAAAACACAAGATAACACATACAGGTGAGAAGCTTTATAAATGTGATGTGTGTGGTGCAAGTTTTGCTCACAGACATAATCTGAAAAGACACAAGATAACACATACAGGAGAGAAGCCTTACAAATGTGATGTGTGTAGTGCAGGTTTCGCTGATCATAGCAATCTAATAAAACACAAGAGAACACATACAAGAGAGAAGTCTTATTAATGTGATGTTTGTGGTTCAAGATTTGCTCAGATCTGGGTTCTAATTAAACACTCAAGAACACACATCGGTGAGAAAATATGATATATGTGGTGCAAGTTTTCCTCATAGCTCTCATCTCATAGTATACAAGAGATCACATACAGGAGAGTAGAATTATGGGGTATAGGTTTTTATAATCTCCTTCCTTTTGACCCCCTGTGGAGTATAGGTCTTCAACACTTTTCAAGCCGTTCTTCTTCTAGCCATTCTTTTAAGATCATTCCATATCTTCATCTATGCTTCCTCCTATCTTCTCCAAGAACATTTTGGTCTTCCTCTTTATTTCTTCCCGTGGGGATTCCAATAAAGGGCCTGTCTTGTAATATTCTCAGTTGGCTTCTGTAGTGTGTGTCATATTAAGCGCCATCATCTTTGTTAGTATCTCTTTGTCAACTGGTATTTGACTGATACTTTTCCATAATTCTACGTTAGTGATTTTGTTTTGCCATTTCCATCCTTCTGTGCAAGTATCCATTAATGAAGGCCTGTATCTTTGTTATTGTAATTTTTGCTGTTTTCCATGTTTTACAATCATATAATTGGACTGATTTGGCATTGAATTGAACATTTTTATTTTTGTATTTAACCTAATTTCTTTGGATTTCATGTTTCCTAGTGCAAGAAAGGCTCTTCTTGCTTTTTGTGTCCACATTTTGGTATCATTTTCTATTCCTCCTTCTTTGTCTATATTACTGCCTTACTCCTGTTCTTATTTCAAATGCTGCTGTAAGCTGCCCTTTGTGCACAACTCAACATTTCATTCTTTCATACATCTTTTTATCAGTTAATGATCTTCATGGGGATTATTTAATGACTCAGCAGCTTCAACACCTGGAAGAGTGCAACAAATACTCCTCTTGCATCTTATATCCTTATTTGGGTATCATTTTCCGTTTCTCCTTCTTTGTCTATAATACTGCCCAGATACATTTAATATTGTATGTCTAGTAGTGGTATTTCTCCTATTGTTATTTGGTTATTGCCAACTGCATTGATTCTCATAATTTTTGTTGGATGAGATGAATCGGTGAGGACTAAAAACACACTTAATGTGATTTAAAAAAAAAATGTAAATTAATGTGTTTTTTTTTTATTCTGTGTACCCAAATTTTCACAAAACCTAACATATCAGTTGTCAAAACCGGAATAGAGCAGAAACATTAAAATGAATATTGTTTGATGTTCGTTATACTGTTTACTTTATGTTCATGTTGCCTTTTGTTTGTGTCTATACCTCTCAGACTGCATTCATGCCTCTAGTTATCCATACCTCTACCCTTCTTACTTCTGTGCTGCAGTGTTTTCCCTTTTCTTCTATCCTTGGCCATCAACTGAGAAATCAACAGCTAGTGCATCTTGTGGAGTCTCTTGTAGGGCAACAACAAAGTTCCACATTTTTGTGCTATTTATGGCCATATTTACATGCTGACTTATGTTGGTCCACATTATTCATCTGTTTCAGTTGTACTCCAAGTTGCTTTTATCTGTCTCTCATTTTGGCCTTTGGTCAACCACCCTTCCTGAATTCACAACATGACGTCCAATCTTGTTTTATATTTTACAGTTAAGATATCCATAGTCATAGCAATGATTCCCTCTCAGCTTTCATAGCTGCTGGAAGGTTCCAAGCTCTGGATGTCAATCATATGGCAACATTCCTTGCTAGTGCATTTACCTCATTGCATGTGTGCATTTACTTCTCTCATGATCATAGGAAATACTGAGGCAAGAGATAAGAAATTTTAAAAATATATGAATTACGTCTATTGTGACCTGGTAGCACAAAGTCTCTTTCTTCTTGTGTTAACATTTTGGAGTTTTCATCACGAGACAAACACTTTGATAAATTTGACTTTTGTCTGGAGCTGGTAAAACAGCTGGCCACACAAGTTTGGTGTTTGCACAACCAGACAAGCTCCTTGATATAAATGACAGTTGTCTAGGGCTCCTCTTTAACTTTGTTCAGCTTTGATTCTAATGCTGAGTCTACTGTTTATTCCTTTGAAATGTGGATTTATAGAAGAATAGGTAGAATTGGATGGAAAGAAAAGAAAACAAATGATAAAGTTTTAAAACAACTACAAGTGAAAAGAGAAGTACTAAACACAATTAGAACAAGACAAATGAAATTTTTGGGGCATGTTAAATGACACAACAGCCTAATAAAAGTAATATTGGAAGGGAAAATATAAGGTAAAAGAGGCAGAGGCAGACCATGACTAACATGGACGAGTAACATCAAAAGATGGACAAGTCAACCTATGACAATCTGCACCATCAAAGCAAAAGACAGAGTGGAATGGTGCTCCATAGTAGCCAAGCTTCGAAGCGGAGATGGCACTCAATGATGATAATTATTGTTTAATGTATTATTCTTAAATGATCACTCATGGTGTCATCCTATAGACATTATCTGTTCTGTAGTTTCATATCTGTGTGTGCCCAGTGGTGTATCTTACAGCGAAAATGTGTGCATTTATTCTGTCTGAAAGTGAGAGCTATCCCTGCAAATAAGAGAATCAAATAATGTTTCCAGCGACCCGAAACAATTAAACAGTTGCACTGAAAACTTTTCACTTGAGTCCTGGCTGTTTTTATTGTGTGGTAACTTGGCTTCCTGGATTGGTCTCGTTATAAATGATTTAACAGTTTCATTATGATATTAAAAATTCAAGTGCTTACATAATCAGCTATCAAAGACCGTAAAGCATATGTGTTAGTGGTAATAGTGCAAACCAGAGAGTGCAGTTGAGCACTAGAACGACAATCAGATTGTTAAAGAGAACACTAGAATGACAAAGGTTATAAGAAACAGTACAAGAGAGCAAAGAATGACAATCAAACAAGAGAACACTAGAATGACAAAGATTATAGGAAATAATACAAGAGAGCGTAGAACGACAATAACTAGTTCAAAAGAACACTAGAATGACAAAGATTATAGGATACAATACAAGAGAGCGTAGAACGACAATAGATAGTTCAAAAGAACACTAGAATGACAAAGATTATAGGATACAATACAAGAGAGCGTAGAACGACACTCAGAAAACTCTAGAATGACAGAGAAAGTGCAGGAGAACACAATGATGGTTAGAAACGGAGTGCAAGAAAACACAAGAATGACAATACTAGCCATGATACAACCTGACCTAGAACAGGACTAATGCTAATCACATGAGCCTTTATCTTCACATGCTGGTGCAACCTGCACTATCAAAGCAAGAGACAGAGCGGAATGGCGCTAAATGGTAGTTAACCTTCGATGCGGTGAAAAACACTTAATGATGATGATGATGCTGGTGTCTCTGCAACAAATTTTGCAGAGGTCACCTTAACAATGTCACTATGTGTATATCCTTCACATAGGACACATCAAAACAGACTACCCAAACACATAAACATTAACATGTTTGTTCACGATGAATGATGATATCGTAACAATCTTCATCCCAACGTTGTGCTACCGATGCCAGTCTTGGACCCAAGATACAAGAACAATAAGAAAAATAACCTCTACTGAGGTGAAATGTGTTAGACGAATGACAGGAAACAGTCTCAGGGATAAGATCAGAAATGAAAACTGAGAAAAAAGCTAGGAATAGCGCACCCCCCCCCCCCCACACACACACACACACATATATAATATATAAAGAAACAACAGATACAATGGTTTGGCCACGTGACAAGGCAGAAAGATCAAAACACAACACAACGAGCCTTCAGCAAACGTTGTGAGAACACCAGACCTAATGGTCGACCACGAAAAAGATGGGTCGATGGAATATTATAGGCACTAGGAAACATAGCAGCAGCAGAGGCGAACAGAAGAGCAAAAGACCACAAATTATATCTCCCCTCGACGCTGAAAGACAAATGAGGAAGGATAGAAGAAGAAGATGGTGATATCGTATGACAGGGAACATTTTGCTGTGTTCACTTTCTGTGCGGTTTCTCCTTATGTCTTTTGGCGTGTGCGGAGACTGCTATGATGGGGTCTACATCTACCTTTCTTTGTTTGCGAGATGAGATCATCATCATCATTGAGTGCCGTCTCCGCAACGAAGGTTGGCTACCATTGATCGACATTCACCTCTGTTTCTTGCTTTGATGGTGCAGGTTGTCATAGATTGACTTGTCCATCTTTTGATGTTACTCGTCCATGTTAGTCTTGGTCTGCCCCTTTTACCCTGTATTTTCCCTTCCAATATTACTTTTAGTAGGCTGTTGTGTCTTTTAACGTGCCCCAACAATTTCATTTATCTCTCTGTCTGTACAGAGATGACACATTATGAGAACATAAGGAAAACAACTTTTATCAACATGGGGCTGTAGAGACTACATAACCATGTTGATATCGCTGTCATTCAGGAAACCGTACCTCTGGATTATGCTGTGGTTCTGTCAGGGGCGTGGTTTAAGATTCGAGTAGCCTCGCCACCACAGAGTGGATGTTTCTCTCTGAGATGTTGCCTGGAAGAGGAAACTGAAAATAAAAAGAGAACTACTAAATACAATCGAGACAAGACAAATAAAATTTTTGGGGCATGAGCCACACAACAGCCTACTAAAAGTAATATTGGAAGGAAAAATACAAGGTAAAAGAGGCAGACCAAGACTAACATGGACGAGTAACATCAAAAGATGGACAAGTCAATCTATGACAGCCTGCACCATCAAAACGAGAAACAGAGTAGAATGGCGATCCATAGTATCCAACCTTCGTTGCGGAAAAGGCACACGATGATGATGACAAGAAACCCTCAGGTTCCAGAGACCAGGTGATACCCGCAGTTACATCTATGGAGGGGATAAGGGGGTGGGGGAGATTTAAATCTTACGGGAGTAATGAACACTTGGTCAGTAGATGAAGGCACTAGCTACTTCGCCATCGTTGATTTATTGAAAACTTCATTATTATCTACACCTTTTGCCTTTCATCGTTGATAATGGAACATTGAGTGTGCGTGCCGATGCATGGCGCTATATTTAGTTCTTGTTGCTCAATATGTAAAGTCTGTTGTTTCATGGATCCATTGTTTTCTAGGTCTTACTCTATCAGTTATTTCTGATTATGAGTGGCAATGCTCCGAGCTTTGGTTCCGAACGTAAGGCGCGTCCCTTCTTCGGAACATTTCATCGAGGAGTCGAGAGGAGGCTTGTGCGTTTTATGCAGAGCACAGTCTTCATATTGTTCACACAGGCAGTGGAAAAAAAAAGAATTCTCTCATATTCGGCATATGGGACGTTAGGCCCATGTGTTCTGGACTTATCAATACCGTCATGCAATAGTTAAGAACATACGGAAAACAACTTTTATCAACATGGGGCTGTAGAGACTACGTGACCATGTTGATATCGCTGCCCTTCTGGAAACCATGCTTGCGGATTATGGTGTGTGGTTCTGTCAGGGGCGTGGTTTAAGATTCGAGTAGCCTCGCCACCACAGAGTGGATGTTTCTCTCTGAGATGTTACCTGGAAGAGATGTCGTTATGTTTCTATGATCCAGCGTAAGTAGCTCACTTATTTTCTTGTCTTCTTGTTATTCATCAGTCATCAGTGAGCGCCGTCTCCGCATCGAGGGTTGGCTACCATTGAACGCCATTCCGTTCTGCCGCTTGCTTTGATAGTACACGTTGTCATAGACTGACTTATCGATCTTTTGATGTTACTCGCCCATGTTAGTCTTGGTCTGCCTCTGTACTTCCAAGATTACTTTTAGTAGGTGTAGGTTTCTGTGTCTTTTAACATGGCCCAAAAAATTGCATTTGTCTTGTTTGAATTGTGATAAGTAGTTCTCTACATGTTACAACTCATTAATGTGGATTTCTCCATCAAGTCAGCAGAAGTGTTATCTCTTTAGGGAATTTGCACCGTGTTCCGTTCGTTGTAGGCTGCATTCACTACAGTAATCAGGAATCTATGGGCGCAGCTATTGTTGTGTATGCTACGTCATCACAATGACTCATCCTATATCCCTAGACCGACATATGCTAATCTTACGGTCTGTTGTTTGATGTGCGACGGGATAATCCGACGACTGTGTTTTATATGTTCGGAATTGGAGTCAAAAACGATGTCCTAACAGCATCAAGCGCTATAAATTTTTAAAAAATATGACGATCATCATTTTCAGGAGGTCGTGAACTTCCGGTCAATATTGTGGATTGGCGGCAGGAACCATTGAAGGCTATGTATGAAAGTGTTCCTTGTTGTAGTTTCCTCATATTCCAAGTCCGGCATGTTGCAGGAGCTACTGAGTTAGGTGCTCTGTGCACACCGTGAGCTGTGTTTCATCCGTTTTGATTATGTTTCGATATTTCAATTGTTTACGATGAATGATGTTATCGTATGGCAAGGAACAGTTAGCTGTGTTCACTTTCTGTGTGGTTTCGCGTTATGTCTTTTGGCGTGTGCTGAAACTGATATGATGGAGACTACAGCTACCTTTCTTTGTTTGGGAGATGAATTACTACTTCGGATGATTCCACTGGCACAGGCGGTTGAGCAATTATGGAGTTTATTTCGTTTGCAGTGATACCCGGGCCTTCTATAACCAAAGAACCAAAGTAATTCTCTGTTCATTTTTAGTTGTTTTAAGACTTCGTCGTTTTTTTTCTTTTCTTTCCATCAAATTCTTCCTGTTCTTCTATAAATCTACATTTCAAAGGCATCCATTCTTTGTTCTGCTTTCTTGTTTAAAGTGGATGTTTCTGCACCATACCGAAATGTTGAGAAGATATAACATTTTGCTATTCTTAGTTTTAGCCCTGGTGTTTTTTGTTTTAATTTTGATATATTTTTCATGGCATTAAAATTACTTTTTGCCATTTCTATTCTTTTGATTACTTCAGTTTTACATTTCCCATCACTAGTTATAGTATGTCCAAGGTAGTTGTAGCTCTGAACCGTCTCCAAGTCTATTCCTTCACCTTTGATATCCATGTGTAGGTTTTGAGTATTATCTTTGTTTATTATCAGTTTTAGTCTTTTTTGAGATTCATATCAAATCCATATTTTTTGTTGCTTGTCATGTTTAGTCCATTAAGTAATTGTTGTAGATCTTTAGGATTTTCTGCTAATAGAACAGTATCATCAGCATATATTAGGTTTTTGGTTATCTTTCCATAAATGTTTAGACCTGGCATCTCTATGATGTTTTCAATGATTTACTCAGTGTATAGATTGAACACGTTTGGTGATATGATGCATCCTTGTCTTACTCCTCTTTTTATATCAATGGGTGTAGCGTCTCTTTGTTATATTTTATTATTGCTGCGTACTCCCAGAGTAAATTATATATTAGTCGTATGTCTACGTCATCTAGATGTACATCATTTCGGCAGTGTTTACGTTGTACATTTCCCTTTCGTTTTATTATTTCATTTCACCTTTAATCAAATTTACTATTTAAAAAAAAAAATGATTTTTATATGAAAAAAAAAATCACCAAAAAATATATTGAAACAATTTTATTCCAAACCAGTATTAACGATAACCAAACAACATGACGCTTGTATTAAGTGTTATTTTCTGTCCACACATAAGGAGAGTTCCCATAACGGATGATACAGCAGTCAGTGTCTTGACTGTTGACTTGAGGGACATTCACTTCAAAAGACACAGCTTTGTCGTGATGGTGATATTAATGACATTACTTAAGTGTTCTGATTTTAGGCAACTCTAACTTTCAATATTCACATAAATAATGAATAATGTCCACACCTATAATTGGTCAGGATTGTGTAGCAGCAGCAGCTTTATAGTGAACACAGAAAACATCATAGGATTGTGCTGTTCTGAAACAGCTATGCCATGCTATCCTAGAATTGCCTTTAATGGGATTACTGTGACCACAAACCACTCTCCATGTGTGTGCCACATATTTACACCCCAGAAAGAAATACTGAATATAACAACATCATGTGCCGTCTGTGATATTAATGACCACAGACCAGGAGCCTCCAGTATGATTGATACAACTGTTGCACCAAGCATTTCATCAGTAGAGCCATATCTATGGAATGTTAATCTGACATTGTTCTTGAATGATGTCCAAGTTAATGAGACATCAGAATCGTGTGGCGGCAGCTACAAGAAGGGAGCGGAGAACATCAAGTTCTGCTGCTATAAAGGAGACTTGCCTTGCTATCCCAGAATTGCCTTAAATGGGATCACTGTAGTTGAAAACTTCTCCTCTTGTGTAAACTACACATTCACATCTAAGAGTGAATCAGTGAAGGTCACAAAATCATATTCTCTCTGTGGTTTTACTAACTACAGGTCATGTGGCTTCTGTTGGATTGGAAATGATAACTTACCACCACTGTGTGTCTATATGTTTGGAATTGGAGTCATCAACGACGGCCTAACATCAAGTGCTATGACGATCATCATTTTCGGGAGGACGTGAACTCCCATGGTATATGGTGAATAGGCGGCAGGAACCATTGAAGGCTATGTCTGAAAAGTGTTCCTTCTTGCAGTTTCCTCATATTCCAAGTCCGGCTTGTTGCAGGAGCTACTGAGTTGAGTGCTCTGTGCACACCGTGAGCTGTGTGTCTCATCCGTTTTGATCCTGCTTCGATATCCCGCTTGTTTACGATGAATGATGATATCGTATGACAGGGAACAGTTGGCTGTGTTCACTTTCTGCGCGGTTTCGCCTTATGTCTTTTGGCGTGTGCTGAGACTGCTACGATGGGGACTACAGTTACCTTTCTTTGTTTGGGAGATGAATTAGTAATTTGGATGATTCCACTGGCACGGGCGGTTGAGCAATTATGGATTTTAATTCGTTTGCTGTGATACCGAGGCCTTCCATAACCAATAACCAATAACCAATTCACATAAAACATGTTACGCTTACGACTGTTCTTGTGAATTTTTATTTTGAATATTTTTTTATTTGAAATTGAAAGTGAAAGTGTTGCAGTGTCACAATGTGAGTGGATTTGAGAGATGAGTTAATTGAGTCTGAGTGTAGGTAGGAAGGAAGCCTATTAACCGCAATTATTGAAATTCAATCAAATTCATCACTTGGCTGATAGATATTTATTTCAGTTTTCACTGTATTTTCTTTTTGTTGAATTGTTGTATATACAAAATAATTTAGAGTCATTTTTAACTTTAAGATTTTTATTTTGAAAAAATGTTTTTTTGTGTTGTTTATTTTTTTTAAGTTCTGTTCTCTTGTTTAGAATAATGAGGGGCTGTGTGCGGTAAACGTATAAAATGCCTGAAAGGAAGAAAGGTATACAGCTAGAATCTAGATGATGCTGACACAAGACTGATATGTAATTTATGCAATACAACAATGAGAACTCCACACATAAAAACATAAGAGGAGTAAGACAGGGCTGTATTCTATTACCATGTCTATTCAACTTTTACTTTAAACAGATCTTTAAAGGACATCATGAGGATGCCAGACCTAATTATTAATGGGTATAATAAAACATCTAAAATATGCTGATGATACCATATTAATGGCAGAAAACCTACAATAACTAGTTAACAAAATAAACAAGACAAGCGAAGAATATGGTTTAGAAATAAATACTCAGGCAGATGGTGCTCGTAAACCTGGATGGGCAGACCATCTAAGGGCAGAATCCCTCTACAGAAAAGACAAACTGCTGCCTTGCAGGAAGATTGGGGACAATCAAAGGCTAAGGAAAGCAAACCTGAATAAAATGCTGGCTGAAATCGGATGCACTGGGCCACTGGCACAGAACACAGTGCAACGTTTTTAACGGTGTTCAATCAGAGTGAATCTGGCAGACTCTAAATGTGATGTTCCATCTGTGGGGGCGATCAACACACTTAACCTGACAGCTGACTTCATGTGAGTGTCTGGAATCCTACTCTGATTGAGTCCTGGTCGCAGAGAGAGAGAGAGAGAGAGAGAAAAATAAATGTTAAAAGGGCTAACATTTTTATCATAAGGAGAGAAAACACACAAAATATACAAGTGGGTATCAATTTAGATGGAAAGAGCCTAGAAAGAGTTCAAGAATATAGCTATCTTGAATGATATGTTAGTACAAATGATAGAAAATGTAAGACAGAAATAAACAAGAGAACAGGAATGGCAAAAAGTAATTTTAGCAACATGTAAAATATAACCACATCAATGCAGATAACATCGGAACTAAAACATAAATTGTAAAATGCTATATATATGTACTCAGCCTTCCTATTTGGTGCAGAAACATGGACATAAATAAGAAATCAGGGTTGAAAATTGAAGCTTTTGAAATGTGAATCTATGTAAAAATGAGGAGAATTGGGTGGAAGGAAAAGAAGACAAATAAGAAAGTTCTAAATCAACTGAAAATTAAAAATAACTACTTAGCACAATTCAAAAAAAGACAACTGAAAATTTGTGGGACATGCGAAGAGACAAAATACCCTTCTGAAAGTCATCTTTGAAGGAAAGGTACAAGATAGATGAGGCAGACCAGACTAAAGTGGATTGATAACATCGCAAGATAGACAAGGGAACCTATGACAACATGCACCATCAAAACAAGAGACAGAGTAAAATGGCACTCCATGGTAGCCAACCTTTGATGTGTAGATTGCACCCAATGATGATGGTTGTGTAAAAATCTACAATTAATATATAGGTCAATATATTCCTTATTATTGTCAAATCATCTCCAAATAACTAGTAACTTCATTTTTTTCACATATGAATGTTCCTCTTTACTCTCTGACAGTTAGAAATATGGAAACCATGAATGTGATGACAAGCTGGAATATAAAGCAGGAACCAGAATATGAAGTGAGTTGATTAATTAATTTTAAAGTTCATTAGTGTCTGATATACTTATCTGACCTGTCTCACAAGTCATACATTTTTCTTTACTTACTTTTCTTACTTGAGCTTTGTATCTTATTTAATCTCATTGACCCAAGTTGACAACAATTCTGATAATTAGACACATTGTCAGAGTAGAAAAAGGTTGTTTTTGTATGTAGCTTGAAAGTAAGAAAAATAATTTTTTAAAAAGAAATTTTTAAAAATATATTCATTAAACAGACCTCACCTTCAAAGTGTGCACATTTATTTGCCCACATTCACATAGTACCTTACTTAGTTCTTTCTTTTCTTACATGATGTATACAAAATGTGAACACAACCAGATTGTTGAATGGCTTAATACAACTTTATGAAATAATATATTTTTTTATTGAAGATTATCTCTATCAAGTTATGATGTCATTGCTTGTACTAGATACAGCTGTTTAGCTAATAGTGATACATTTGATTTGAGAATTACAATTTTACAAGTTACTGTTATTGTAATCCAAAGTACAATGCATCTATGCCCATTTAACATCATTTTAAGGGCAGATGGTAAAGAGGAGTAGTCATCAGGCAAACACAAAAGTCTTGTTTGTTGGTCTCATTGTTCTAGTATGTTCTGATACTAACATAGGACTTTACTCTTCCATTCTTAGACTGACACAAAAATGGAAGTTCAGAGCCTCACACCAGTTGGAGATATAAAGCAGGAACCAGAATGTGAAGTGAGTTGGTTGATTTTACAGTTTCTTGTTCACTTCTTGCCTTCTTACCTCTGTCTTCTATAAGCCTACTGTCTTTCATTGTTACTTCCGCTATGACTTTTCCCACCTGGTGTCATGTAAAAATTTCCTTTCTTCTCAGCTGCTAAGAATTTATCATCTTTGCCAAGATGATTCTGATTTCCTACATCAAGCCCTTTTAATGTTTTGTTTGTATTTTGCATATGCCGGCTTTATATCTCAAGTGAAGTCCCGAGGGTCTAAATTTTGCATGAATATCACTTTTTCCTATTTTTCACACCAGCAGCCCAGGTGTCTCCCACCATACAGGCAGATATTCTCTGACATCAGAGATACTCTCATAATTTGTAACATTGAGAGTTTTAATGTTTTGTGAAGATTTTTTCTATTACTTTTGCTTGGGCAGTGGATATTTTCGACATATTCTTTTCTATTCCGATTGTCAAGGGGTTTTTAACATGCGCAGAATGCACACAGGACTTCCTGTTTTTCACTTCTAACTGAGAGGACTAGACATCAGATCTCACTCACTACCCAGAGAGAACTAAACATCGGATCTCACTACCCTGAGAGGACTAGACATCAGATCTCACTACCCAGAGAGGACTAGACATCAGATCTCACTACCCAGAGAGGACTAGACATCAGATCTCACTACCCAGAGAGGACTAGACATCGGATCTCGCTACCCAGAGAGGACTAGACATCAGATCTCACTACCCAGAGAGGACTAGACATCGGATCTCACTACCCAGAGAGGACTAGACATCGGATCTCACTACCCAGAGAGGACTAGACATCGGATCTCGCTACCCAGAGAGGACTAGACATCGGATCTCACTACCCAGAGAGGACTAGACATCAGATCTCACTACCCAGAGAGGACTAGACATCGGATCTCACTCACTACCCAGAGACCAGGGGAGGGTAAAAACGAAGAAACCATGGATTAAATTATTTTAAAAATTTGTATTCCACCATCTATGGATTTGCCCGTGTGCTACCGGGGCCCGAAAGGGTAGTAAAGAATAGCGGCGCTGTACCCTACCAGGAATGTTCGTAAGAGACGAGAAAGGAGGGTTGGGCATGGGACTGGCTATCCCATACTGTAAAAAAATAAGCAGAAAAAACTTCACAAACATAGGCAAGTAAAAGAGAAAAAAGTAAATCCGCCATCCAGGAAAGGTAAGGGCTCTCTGTCTAAGAGACGTATGACGCAAGCCGGAGAAAGGCGTAAGGAATCCCGGTTGCCGACTCACCCTTTGTCTACCAGGAAATCCTCCAGAATTGGCACCTGAAATGTACATACCCTAAACGAACAGGGAAAAGCTGCACAGGTAGCAGCAGAAATGACAAACTACAAGATAGATATTCTGGGAATGTGTGAAACAAGATAGCTAGGAACAGAAAGAATAAAACTAAATACAGGAGAGATGATTTTATCATCAGGACACCAGGAACCTGGAGCACAACATAGTGAAGGGGTAGCTATAATGTTATCAAGGAATGCACAGAAGACACTAATAGAATGGGAAGCAGTAGGGCCAAGACTAATGAGAGCAACATTTAAAACAACAAAAAACAAAATAAAATTACACATTATCCAATGCTATGCACCAAACAACGATAAGGATGATTTAGTTAAAGATGATTTCTATAAACAGCTACTATGTCAGATGGATGCAAGACGAGCCAAGGATATTATAATCTCGATGGGAGACCTAGATGCTAAAGTAGGATCAGACAATAGGGGCTTCAAAGAGATTATGGGAAAACATGGAGATATAAACGAGAATTGATATATTTGTGAATTTCTGCGCTTTTAATCAAGTGAGCCTAGGAGGAACAATATTCCAACATAAAAGAATACACAAAGCTACATGGGTGTCACCAGATCATAGAATGGAAAATCAAATTGATCACATATGTATTAATAATAAGTTTAAGTCATCCTTACAGGATGTAAAAGTATATAGAGGGGCAGATGTAGCTTCTGATCATCATCTTCTGATAGCCAAACTTAAAATTAAACTAAAAAGGTATACTACAACGAATAAGGGTAGAAAGTATTTCAATATAGGGTTTCTTGAAGAACAAGGAATTAAAGATAAATTCTCAGTCACAATATCAAACAAATACCAAGTCCTCCAACAACTAGAAGATATAATAAATATAGAAGATCATTGGAAACAGGTAAAAGATATATGGAAAGAGACATGCGAAGAAACACTAGGAAAAAGAGAACGCCAGAATAAGGCATGGATGACAGCAGAGACCCTGGATAAAATTAAAGAAAGAAAGAACAAGAGGGCAGACATAAATAAAAGCAAAACAAGAAGTAAAAAGCCAAGACACAGGAAGCTTACACAGAGGTGAACAAAGAAGTGAGAAGATGCATTAAAAGGGATAAGAGGAAATATATAGATGAACTAGCTAAAGAGGCAGAAGAAGCAGCAAATAAATGGAATATTAAAGAACTGTACAACAGCACAAAGAAATTAAGTGGAAAATACAAACAGATCAATGCCTTTATTAAAGATAAGGAAGGAAGTCTGCTTAGTAATATAAGGGAACAAATGGAGAGATGGAATGAGCACTTTGAAGAACTTTTGAACAGACCCGGCTCAAATAATCCTCCAGATATACTACCAGCAGAAGACGAGTTAGACGTCAACTGTGGAAAACTAAGCAAAGAAGAAATAATGAAAGCCATCAAACTATTAAAAAATGGTAAAGCCACAGGACCAGATGAAATTACTTCGGAAGCCATCAAAGCAGATATTATCACCTCTACAAAGATGTTACATGATCTATTGGATAAAATTTGGGAGAGGGAAGAAATACCTAAAGACTGGAGAGAAGGTTATATGATCAAACTACCAAAGAAAGGAAGTTTACAGGAGTGCACAAATTATAGGGGAATTATGCTACTATCAAACCACGATAGCTCAGTGGTTAGTGAACTGGACTACAAAGGACATGGGGTAGGGTTCGATCCCAACCGACGGTCACCAGGTTCACCTAGCCTACCGGATTTTTTTCTGGGAAAGTAAAGCAGCACGGGCGTAATACCGACCACATTACCCCAAAAAAATCATGTGCTGAAGGTCTGTAAAATATAGGGTCACTAACACCAATATTTCCCTATACGCCACTTGGCATGACGGGGGTACTTTACTTTTTTACTTACTATGCTACTATCAGTGCCAGGAAAAATATTAAGCAGAATCATTTTGGAGGGACTAAAAGAGGCCATAGAGAAACATTTGAGAGATGAACAAGCAGATTTTAGGAAGAACAGATCATGTGCTAATCAAATAACTACTCAACGTATAATAGTTGAACAAAGTTTAGAACTAAAATCCCCACTTTATATTGGATTCATAGATTATGAAAAGGCATTTGATAGTTTAGACAGAAGAATGCTTTGGAAGTTGCTGAGTCATTACAGAATCCCCATAAAGTTTATTAACCTGATAAAAACAATGTATGAAGGAACGAAATGTAGTGTGGTGCATGAAAGATAGCTTACAGAAGCATTTGAAATAAGAACAGGAGTAAGGCAGGGATGCCTTCTGTCTCCATTTCTCTTTCTACTGGCCATAGATTGGATTATGAAAATAACTCAAAACAACAGAAATGGGATTCAGTGGTCACTGACCAAACAACTTGATGATTTAGACTTTGCTGATGACATAGCTCTCCTATCACACAGCCATCAACAGATGCAGGATAAAATGAGCCTACTTGATGAGAGATCACAACAGCTAGGACTGAAGATTAATAGAGATATGACCAACATTATGAGAATTAATACAGTTGGCAATAACCAAATAAAAACTAGAGAAATACCTCTACTAGATGTACAATCTTACATATATCAGGGCAGTAATATAGATAAATAGGGAAGAACAGAAAATTATACCAAAATAAGGATATCAAGAGCAAGAGGATTTTTCATTGCACTGGGAAACATATGGAAATCCAAAGAAATTAGGTTAAATATAAAAATAAAAATTTTTAACTCAAATGTTAAGTTGGTCTTATTATATGGCTGTGAAACATGGAGAACAACAAAATTGACAATCACGAAGATACAGACTTTCATTAATGGATGCTTACGCAGAATAAAAGGATGGAAATGGCAGGGCAAAATCACTAACATAGAATTATGGAAATCTACCAGTCAAATACCAGTGGATAAAGAGATACAGCGAAGATGATGGCGCTGGATAGGACACATGCTACGGAAGCCAACTGAAAGTATTACACAACAAGCCCTTTTTTGGAATCCCCAGGGGAAAAGACAAAGAGGAAGACCAAGGAATTCTTGGAGAAGACAGATAGAAGCAGAGATGAAGATGATGGGGAAGACATGGAATGATCTTAAAAGAATGGCAAAAAACAGAACGACTTGGAAAGTGTTTGTTGAAGACCTATGCTCCACTGGGAGCTAAAAAGGTAGAAGATCTATGGATGGTGGGAATCAAACCGGGACCTTGTTGTCAAGAAGTCAACAATTCCTAAATCACTGAAGCCCTTTAAAAGCCCTTTTAATGACGAACTTCTGCTGATGTCTCTATCCAGAATCAGTCCTTCAACCTGCTCTCCAACATGTTCTCTGCATCTCTTATCATGATGCCCTTACACCTCCCACTTGTTCCTTATCTAATAGGACTATACTTTTTCTCACCTACCACCCTCACCAAGTGATGATTAGAATTACAGCTATTTTCCTATTCCTCATTATGTCTCTACTGCCCATATGATATGTATAGGTGTATGTGTTCACTTGTATTTGGCTGGGGCGTATATGTGTCTAGCAATATTCCTTGTTTTGATGAGGCACCACTAAGTTGGATGTGGTTCGGAGGTTGTATTGCCATGTCTGTCACACATAAATCCCCTCTCACACATAAATTCCCTCTCACACATAAATCCCCTCTCACACATAAATTCCCTCTCACACATAAATCCCCTCTCACACATAAATTCCCTCTCACACATAAATCCCCTCTCACACATAAATCCCCCTCTCACACATAAATCCCCCTAAGGAAATCCCAACCTCCACCACATTTCCATTTTCCTCCCCCTACCATTTGTTTAACTCTTATCACCTCAACAGTGCATAGGCAGATTGACTCTTATTACACTCCCCTTACTCTTCTCTCTCTCTCTCTCTCTCTCTCTCTCTCTCTCTCTCTCTCATATACTGTCTCTTGACTAATGGTCATTTCTCTTTTAGCACTTGCACAGTGAGGTCTTGGTACCACTTACAAAAGCTAAATTTTTCTTGATATTCTTTCTTCATTATTTTCACTAGATTTATTTACTTCCTATAATGTAGTTACATCCTCAGCAGTAAAAAACCCAACATGGTCAATCATGTCAGGACAGGAACAATCAGTAGACAAACACTTTGGTAGTTGCTGGAATGGACAGCAGAGCAGATATGGGAATGTCCTGATTGCGGTAATGCTAGTCCAAACTAAAGATTAAAGACAATAGTTACATTTCTAATGTTTGTCCATCAGTCAGTTTTTGTTGTTGTTTTCTGAGGAAACCACGGGTAGGCTGAAGTGCCAATAGTTTTGTGTTGTCTCCCATGTAAAGTTGTCACAATACAATGTGTTCAACTCTTTTCTGAACACCAGCTTTACCTCAGCAATGCATTAATTGACTTATTCCTTATTTCAACAGACTCCATCACTGTAGGTACTAAGTCAATTCTTAATGATCTTTTTCCCTCACACAGAATAAAAGGATGGAAATGGCAGGACAAAATCACTAACATAGAATTATGGAAATGTACCAGTCAAATACCAGTGGATGAAGAGATACAGCGAAGATGATGGCGCTAGATAGGACACACACTACGGAAGCCAACTGAGAGTATTACACAACAGGCCCTTTTTGGAATCCCCAGGGGAAAAGACAAAGAGGAAGACCAAGGAATTCAAGTCAATTCTTAATGATCTTTTTTGACACAGACTTATTAGGAAGTCTAATTATGGAGTCATTTGAGGTCTCAATCAGCTGTGGGTTACTTCTGCTGTTAGCATGACCATTTTTACTTTATAGAAACCTCAAACTTGTACACTTTACAATATAGAAGTCCCAATCATGTAGAAACATGTGTAGATCAACAAAGGGTGAAGTAACCAGCAATGTAAATAAAGACATCATTGCGTCTTATCAGACAACAGAGAAAGTTGAGGGAAATATATTTATTTGTAATCTATTCAAAATATAATAGAGATAATTGTGTTGTTATTTTTATTATTAATTTGTACAATAATCTGAACACATCAGGATTCACTCTAGATGTTGCAAGCTTCCATGAGGTTTCTGTGACTCAGTTCCCTCTAACACTTTGAATATGTAATCACACTGGGCTAAGGATGATTTCTTAAAGACAGCCAATAGTGCTCCAGCTATAATCTCAATAGTCAGTGTACATGTAATGTTTCCAAAACAGGCAACATTACTGTACATACAGAAACCATATCCAAAACAAATATAAACAGATGTATGGTGAAGGATTTTATCTTGTATTAGGCTAAAAATGTACATTGTGACATATGGACTGAAGAACTAGATTGAGTCACACCCATCGAGTAATTTTCACAAATTATAAAACAATAACTTTAACAGAGCCTCACAAAAATGCATGCAACAATAATGAATTTCTTCTTCTACCTTTCAGCTCCCTGTGGAGCATAGGTCTTCAGCAAACACTTTCCAAGTCGTTCTGTTTCTTGCCATTCTTTTAAGATCATTTCATGACTTCCCCATCATCTTTTTCTCTGCTTTCATCTTGTCTTCTCCAAGAATTTCTTTGTCTTCCTCTTTGTCTTTTTCCCCTGGGGATTCCAAAAAGGGCCTGTTGTGTAATACTCTCAGTTGACTTCTGCAGTGTGTGTGCTCTATCCAGCACCATCATCTTCGCTGTATCTCCTTATCCACTGGAATTTGACTGGTACATTTCCATAATTCTATGTTAGTGATTTTACTTGTTCACTGCATAAGCATCCATTAATGAAAGTCTGTATCTTCATGATTGTAATTTTTGTTGTTCTCCATGTTTCGCGGCCATCTAATAAGACTGGTTTAACATTGGAGTTAAACATTTTTATGTTAGTATTAAACCTAATTTATTTGGATTTCCATATGTTTTCCAGTACAACAAAAGCTCCTCTTGCTCTTGATATCCTTATTTTGGTATCATTTTCTGTTCCTCCCTCTTTATCTTTATTACTGCCCAGATATATGTAAGATTGTATGTCTAATGGAGGTATTTACTACTATTTTTTTGGGTTATTGCCAACTGCATTAATTTCATAATTTTGATATTATCTCTATTTATTTTCAGTCCCATCTGTTGTGATCTCTCATCAAGTATGCTCATGTTATCTTGCATCTGTTGATGGTTGTGTGATAGGAGAGCTATGTCATCAGCAAATTTCTAAATCATCAAGTTGCATGGTCAGTGACCACTTGATTCCATATCTGTTGTTTTGAGTTATTTTCATAATCCAATCTATGGCCAGTGTAAAGAGAAATGGAGACAGAAGGCATCCTTGCCTTACTCCTGTTTTTATTTAAAATGGTTCTGTAAGCTGTCCTTCATGCACCACATTACATTTCATTCCTTCATACATTGTTTTTATCAGTTTATCTTAATAAACTTTGTGGGGATTCCATAATGACTCAGCAACTTCCAAAGCATTCCTCTGTCTAATCATGTAGTTCACCATTGTCAGAAAGCCCTTTTAGACCACTTACTGGAGAATAAGCCACCAATAAGGGCTCTTCATTCCTTCTTATTCTTGGACTTTTCTCTACTTCTCTACAGTATTGTCCAATTTTCTTCAGTTTTTCTATGACTTCTCTTCTTCATCTATTCCTAGACCTTTCAGGCTTACTTTTTTCCCCATGTGTTTCATGTCAGTGCCTGTGTTGATATGCTTGCATCATTTTTTCTTAGTGTGTATCCAATCTATCTCTGATTTCTATTCATAAACTGTTCTTGAATTGACTCTTTTTTTATTCTTTCCAAGATGTCTTTATGTCTGATTTTATCAGACCATCTGATGTTCAGAATGTTTACCACACAGTTGTTTCCAAATGTTTGTAACTTTTGTTTCATTATATTATTCAATGCCCATGTTACTGAGCAATACAAGAGGACTGTTTTAACATTTGTATTAAATATTTTTTATCTTTGTGTTTATTTTTATTTTTTTGCTGCCCATTTTTTATTGCACTGGATGAAAATTATTGTGTTTTAATTTATTCTCTGCTTAACACCTCTTTCAGTTACTCCTTCTGTAATGGAAAAGATGGTAAGATTCCATAACTGAGTTGCTACATGTCTATGATTGACCTGCCTAAGGGATAAAAAACAACATATGTTTGCTCTCAGAAAAGACAGAACTAGTCCCACTGTAGATTTCAGCACATTGTGACATCCCCCTGAAATGAGAAAACAGATGGACTCGCTAAAGCGAGTGGGAGCCTTCAACAGTCCAACCAACCCTGGAATCTCAAAGGAATAAAAATAATCCTGAAGCAGGCCAGGAAAACGGAGGGTGTTGCATGGAAAATTTGAGCCAGAACAAACAAACTTAGCAGACATGAGCAGACCAAGATATTCAGACACAGAACAGGTCATCGTGGCCTCAGAGAACATCTACACAAGATAGGACTCGGTCACTTTTCAAAATGTGACCGTGGAGCAGCCAAACAAACTCCAGAGCATTTTTTTTTCCAACTACAAGTACAACTCACACTGATACCAGCGGGAGCTAAACATGGGTTGTCCAAAAGTTTGATAGTACAGTCTAGTGGTTCTCCCAACTAAGCTACTAAGGCCCCATCGTGACCCATGCTGGTCTAAATACATAGCAATAGCTGAAGAAGAAGACCTGCCTAAGGAAAGTTTCTCAAAATCAGCAAATGAGAATTTTCCAGGAGGTGCATTGATGAGGGAGAAAAATAATGAAAGAAACCATCAAAAGAACATGGACCATGTTCTGTTCTCAGAATGCCTCCTATGGCTGCTCCGAGTGTAGCTAAAGAATAAAAAAAGAAGAGATGAGTAGTTTTTGTGGTGTGAGCTCAATCTAGCATTTCAAGTAAACTCAAGGCTTCTCATATGTCTTATATGTACAGGGAATAATGTGTGAGTGCCAGCAGTTTTCAATGACCCATTTTGTGGTGATGTAGTCAGTGTTATGTCACGCTGACCTATTCTCACATAAAAATCTCTAGTGCCCATTTTATGGTGATGTAGTCAGTGTTATGTCACGCTGACCTATTCTCACAGAAAAAATCTCTAGTGCCCATTTTATGGTGATGTAGTCAGTGTTATGTCACGCTGACCTATTCTCACAGAAAAAATCTCTAGTGCCCATTTTATGGTGATGTAGTCAGTGTTATGTCACGCTGACCTATTCTCACAGAAAAAATCTCTAGTGCCCATTGTCTGAGACTGGATGAACCCCCCATGTCAGTTCCCAGAAAACATTTGCCATTCAAGGTTACTCATGAATCTATTTTTAAATGTCTCCAGGGTCAGACAATGAAGAAGGAAGCAAATGGAGAAGAACAAAGTGACATGTCCACTGTCATAGAGAGACCTAGGACCAGTTTACCATCTCTTTCTTGTCCTGACATGGATAGTTTTCTGTGTAAGTTTTTGTTTGTTATCAATAGAGTCTGTATTCACATTTTGGTTACATTTAGTTGACTTGTGTGTCAGTTTTTCCTTGGTCAACTTTGTTTTAGCTGTTATTTCACATTTGTGTCTCATTTCACACTGCCATCTTTAACATTTAATGTCTTTTTGTTAAATACTGTAATGGTAACCAATATCTGTGCTTTTAGATTGTGAGAAATGTCAGCTGAAATATGAAGGTGGCTGTCCCAATCATGGATCTCTAATTTACATTGATAATGCTGAGGTAAAGTACACAATTATAGTTATCTAAAACATTCATTCATTTAAATTATTATATAAATATTAGTTAAGGTCAACTAATTGGGACAATCGCCAATTAAAATTGTCAAAGCTGACCTCTTTCATGTTAAATTTAATTAACAGAAAACTAAAAGGTGTGATAATAATAAATTATAGAGAAAAGAGGCAACATGCTGAGAAAACATGAGAAACTGTCGTGGAATCCTCACTCTTGGAAAAGCTTGTTATAAATGATGTTATAAGAAGATAACCCTGATCTAAGATCAGCCAGTGGTTGATGATTTTGCTGGTGAGTGATACAGTTGTATCCAGTGACTGATCTAGGAAGCAATCAGAATTAGGATACTCTGCAACAGTGAGAGGTAAAATCATCATGATATGTAATCTCTTGCCAAATATTCCCTGTCATTTTGGTGGAGTCATTCAGAGATAATTTACAAATATCACTATATCATAGTTTAGGTCTGCCACATTGTCTTTTTACATGTATTAGTTCACCATATAATATTTGCTTAGGAATGTGGTTTTCTTCCTTTCGCTGGATGTACCCCAGTCATCTTAACCTTTGGCTTCTGAGCATTGACATGAGATATTTAGGGTCTTAGTCCATTGCAGGACTGTTAAGTTGGTTAGTTTGTCCTGTCATTTGTTGTGCATCATTCTTGGAGACATCACATGTGGAAGATATTTAGAATTTAGGTAATTAGGCATGCCCATTTTACCACACAGAACATTATTTTTTTATTTTTGTGACAAATTGCTTTGCACTGTCTTATAATCCCTTTCTGTCCACTTTATTTTCATTGCCCATTTATTTTGGTCTCTTCTTAAGCTTTTGGTTTTGTTTGAACTTTTGAACTTCCTGCAAGGCAACAATTGTTAGTAGTCAAAGTTGTCAGTTGAGACAGAATGACTATTATGCTATAATCTAAGTTTGAGCAGAATTAGACAATTGAAGGAGTGGTTTAAAAAGAAGTGTGTATAACCAGGAAACTGCAGGGACTATCTATCTTTTGACCTTTTGAGCTGTGGTCAGCCCTTAGGGCATAGACCCAGATACTCTTTCTCTTTTTCTATTTTTCTTTCTAGCAGTCTCAATCCTTGCAGAAAACATTTATTGAATCTTGCCACCTGTCTCTGTTCTGTGCAAGCACCTCAATCTCAATTAGGGTGCCAATTCCTGCTGCCTTTGCCTCTCTGATCAATGTTCTTCTCAGTGTTTCTCTGGGTTGGCCTCTTTTCCTCCTACCTGTTGTTTCCCACTTGATGGCTTGCTTTGCTATCTTGTTATTATCTCTTCTCATCAAATGTCCAACATATGTCTATCATTTTTTCTTGACTACTGATTCAGGATCTACCAGCTATCATTTGTTGGAATGAAGTGAACACCTACAGGTTGGGTCTGTTTGCTGTGAAGATGATTGCTCTAAATAATACATGAATATGCATAAAGAACTGAAAGTGTTTCACACGGTGAAGCTGATACCACCAGTGATATACAAAACAGCAAAAACAACTAAGGCAGTGTCTTGCAATGAGGTTGACTCCTTGAACTCTGTCACCAGCTCACACACAACCAAGACAGACACCCCTTTAAATTATTGTTTACAAATTTTTGATTATGTTGAAAGAAAAAAAATGATGAACAAAAAGGATTCTAATGTCCCAGGAAGTCTACCTGTCATCACCAATATCTCTGAGCCTGTCACCTGAGGGGGAGACAACCTATATTTTAACATTTTCAGCACCATGAGCAGGGGTAGTGGCTAAAATGAGGTTAGTTGTCTATAGCTCACATAGCTTGAGACATGAGTATTGGGATGTTTTTGGAAAAACTGCCTCAGCAGTCAGGCTCAGAGACATCGGTGGTGATGGTCTATTCTACTTCAATATTTGACCATAGCCTACTTTTGAGCCACGATAGCTCAGTGGTTAGTGAACTGGACTACAAAGGACAAGAGGTAGGGTTCGATCCCAACCGATGGCATCTGGTTCACCCAGCCTTTAATGGGTGCCAGATGTTTTTCTGGGAATGTAAAGCGGCACGGGCGTAATACCAACCACATTACCCCAAAAATGATGTGCAGAAGGTCTGTAAAATTTATGGTCACTAACACCATATTCCCTATATGCCACTTGGCGTGATGGGAGTACTTTACTCTTTTTTATAGCCTACTTTCACATTTTAATCTGTTCTCAGGTAGGTCAAGGTGAAGGATGCAGTCAAGATAGTGGCTCCCAATGTCAAGTAATTGTGAGCAAGTCCAGACAACTTTCAGGAAGGGAGAAAGCATTTCAATCTCTTATTTGTGTGGGCCATGATAGTGATAAAGTTATGGGTGCACATAAGAGAACTCACACAGAACAGAAGCCTCACAAATGTGATATATATGATGGAGATTTTGCTAAGAGTGGAGGTCTTAAATTATACCAGAGAGCACATACAAGAGAGAAGAATTACAAATGTGATGTATGTAATGCAGGTTTTGCTAGAAGTAGTGATCTAATAAGACACAAAAGAACACATACAGGAGAGAAGCCTTACAAATGTGATATATGTAATGTAGGTTTTGCTCGTAGTAACAATTTAATAAAACACAAGAAAACACATACAGGAGAGAAACCTTTCAAATGTGATGTTTGTGGTGCAGATTTTGCTGAACATAACAATTTAATAAGACACAAGAGAACACATACAGGAGAAAAGCCTTACAAATGTGATATATGTGGTGCATGTTTTGCTGATAGTAGCAGTCTAGTAAAACATAAGAGAACACATACAGGAGAGAAACCTTATAAATGTTATGTGTGTAGTGCAGGTTTTGCTGAATGTAGCAATTTAATAAGACACAAGAGAACACATACAGGAGAAAAGCCTTACAAATGTGATGTATGTGGTGCATGTTTTGCTGACAGTAGCAGTCTAGTAAAACACAAGAGAACACATACAGGAGAGAAATCTTTTCAATTTGTGTAGTGCATGTTTTTTTCTGATTGTAGGAAACTAGTATAACACAAAAGAACACATACAGGAGAGAAGTCTTTAAAATATTATGTATGTTGCAGGTTTTCCTAGGAGCTCTTAACTTATACACAAGAGAACTTATATAGGATACAAATTATACAAATACAATATATGTGGTGCAAGTTGTGTGCAGAGCTATAATCTTGTAGTACACCAGAGAACATATACAGGAGGAAAGACTTACATGTGTGGTTTGATGTGATGTGTGATGCAGATTTTGCTGATAGTAAGCATTTAGTAAAACTAGAGAACAAACTTTAGGGAAACTTCTTGCAAATGAGAGTGGGTTGGGTACTGGATTCACTGAAATTGAACATTTTAAAAACATCAAAAGAAGACAGATGGATCTAAAAATTCACAAAACATCACATACAGGACACAAGCCTAACTGATATTATCTGTGTGGTTTTGTATTTCCTTGTTTTTATGTAATTTATCACTGGCTATGTTCTTATGGGGAGCCGCGATAGCTCAGTGGTTAGTGAACTGGACTACAAAGGACAAGAGGTAGGGTTCGATCCCAACCAACGGCTTTCGGGTTTACCCAGCCTTAAATGGGTACCGGATTTTTTTCTGGGAAAGTAAAGCAGCACGGACGTAATACCGACCACATTACCCCAAAAATCATGTGCTGAAGGTCTGTAAAATATAGGGTCACTAACACCATATTTCCCTATACGCCACTTGGCGTGACGGGGGTACTTTACTTTTTTTTTTACTTTTATGTTCTTATGACCAATCAGAGTTGTCTTTTGAGAAAAAAACTATAATGCTCCTCCTACATCAGTATTTGATAGAAGGGGAGGTAGACATTCTCCAAGACTATTGGTTTAGCAGAGAAAACTCCCTGGGCGTGTTCTTGGTTGTCAATTTTGGGACTTCAGTTGATGGCACTAGATCTCATAAGTGTCTGAGTGAGCCATTTTTATTTAAGTCTTGTATGTTTTTTCTGCACTTGTTTTATTCTTTTATTAATTCTTGTTAGTTCAATCAGTGATTACCACTTGGTTGTTCTCAGGCTCATGAATGACAAAAACAACAGGAAAAACAAGAACTACTCTGGAAAGATAGGAACATCATGATCAGATTTAAGATTACATTGATGTGGTCCCCAGCTATCATCTTTTACACCTGTGATACAAGACCCTTCATAGCAGAATTATAACCAAACGCTAAAAAAAAAACATAAGAAGAGATGTCTCCACAAAATCCTCTTCATCACATATTGTGACCAGATGACGTGAAGAATGATTCAACATATAACCTAAGACAGAATTTGCTTGATATGATGGTTTCATGACTGCTGTAAACAGACTAAAGCTGAGTTGACCATCATGTACTTGACAAAAGTCATCACACAAGGAAATATTAAAGTTGTAAGACACAAAGGCAGAGATTGAGGTGGGATGAAAAAATTAAGAAGTGGATGGATCTCGATTTTGTCAAATTATAGACAGCAGCAGGAGACTTAGAGAAATAAAAGTAGGTAGATGTGTCAGCTGATCTTACCCCCAGTATATTCATCAAGTTTTTAAATTGGTAAGATGAATCAGTGAGGACTTAAAACACACAAAGTCTGCTTCTTCTTGTGTTCACATTTTCATATTTACACCACAAGACAAAAACTTTGAGATAAATGTGACTCTTGTTTGGAGCAGGTAAAACAACTGGTCACACAAATTTCATAGTTGATCACACATACATAGTTGACAGTTGATCATGGAAATTTGACAGTTGATAACACTTACATATTTGACAGTTGATCATGGAAATTTGACAGTTGATCACACTTACATATTTGACAGTTGATCATGGAAATTTGACAGTTGATCACACAAATTTAGTGTTTACATGACAAGTCATGCTCCTTTATGTAAATGTATAGAGCTCCCCTTAAGCATTGTCCAGTCTTGATTCTAAACTTTTGGTCAAATCACCATTTTTAGTTGGGCACTTATAGGGTCATCTTATAGATGTAGTATCTGTTTTATGGACTGATATTTTAGCCAATGTGTGCCCAGTGGTGTATCTTACATTGGAAATGTGTGCCCAGTGGTGTATCTTACATTGGAAATGTGTGCCCAGTGGTGTATCTTACATTGGAAATGTGTGCCCAGTGGTGTATCATACAGTGGAAATGTGTGCCCAGTGGTGTATCATACAGTGGAAATGTGTGCCCAGTGGTGTATCATACAGTGGAAATGTGTGCCCAGTGGTGTATCATACAGTGGAAATGTGTGCCCAGTGGTGTATCATACAGTGGAAATGTGTGGCAAGTGGTGTATCATACTGTGGAAATGTGTGGCAAGTGGTGTATCATACAGTGGAAATGTGTGCATTTATTCAGTTTGAAAGTGAGAGCTATCCCTGAAAATAAGAGAATCAAATAATGTTTCCAGCAGCCTGAAACAATTAAAGGTTGCACTGAACACATCTTATTTGCTGTGTGTTCACTTTCGTTTCCTGTATTGGTCACGATATAAATGATTCAATAGCTTCGTTAAGATATTTAAGATCCAAGGAAAAGCATAATCAGTTATCAAAATTTTTATAGAGCTTGTTTATGATAATAAAAAACCGATCCGAAGTTTCCGAGCTGAAAACGATCAACAATCCTAGGTGGAGCTCAGTACGAGCTAGTGCCCAGGTTCATGTGGATAGGATGCTCTTTGCCTTGTCTCTGTCTTACATCATCATGAACGCACCCAGCCACGTGGCCAGGCTGTACTGTCTGATGCGAACTCAAAACTAAGGGAAAATGAAATTGACATTCTCTGAAGGTCTTATCCGGCTGATCTTTCAGCACGTCAGCCACGCCCACCATGCCTGCAAGTTTTGGATCTTCGTGGTCGTCAGTAGAAACTTTACCAAGAACCTCAGACAAACTTTAGTGGACATTACCAAGTGTATACGTTAGTCGTGGCTTAGATCTTGGTGGTTGTCTGTGCTAACCATGGCTCATATCTTTGTGTGTGTATGTGATAGCCATGGTTCCTATCTTGGTGGGTGTATGTGATAGCCATGGCTCAATTCTCGGTGTATATCCGTGCTAGTCATAGCTCATATCTTGGTGGGTGTCTGGGCTGGCCATGATTCATATCTTGGTGTGTGTCTGTGCTGGCCATGGTTCATTTCTTGGTGTATTTCCATGCTAGCCATGGCTCATATCTTGATGTGTTTCTGTGCTGGTCATGGTTCGTATCTTGGTGTGTTTCCGTGAAGCCATGGCTCATATTTTAATGTGTTTCTGTACTAGCCATGACTCGTATCTTGGTGTGTTTCTGTGCTAGCCATGGCTTATATTTTAGCTTGTGTGTGTGTGCTAGCCATGGCTCATATCTTGGTGTGTGTCATGTTAGTCATATCTCATATCTTGGTGTGTGCATGCCTATGTTAGTCACATCTCCTATCTTTGTGAGTGCATGTTTATATTAATCATGTCTCATATCTTTGTGTGTGCATGACTGTGTTTAGTCATATCTCAAATCTTAGTGTGTGTATCTGTGTTAGTAATATCTCATATGAGAGTGTGTCTGTGTTAGTCACATCTCATATCTTAGTATGTGTGTTTCTGTGTTAGCCATATCTCATATCTTGGTGTGTGTCAGTGTTAGTCACATCTCATATCTTTATGTGTGCATGTCTGTGTTAGTCACATCTAGTGACTCGGGCAGATGGTGCTCGTAAACCAGGGAGGGCCGACCATCTAAGGGCAGAATCCCACTAAGGAAAAGACAATCTGCTGCCTTGCAGGAAGATTGAGGACAATCAAAGGCTAAGGAAAAAGAACCTGAATAAAATGCTGGCTGAAATCGGATGCACTGGGCCACTGGCGCAGAACACAGTGCAACGTTTTAACAGGTATTCAATCAGAGTGGATCTAACAGACTCTAATTATGATGTTCTGTCTGTGGGGTCGATCAATTCCCTTAGACAGCTGTCTTCATGTGAGAGTCTGGAATTCTACTCTGATTGAGTCCTGATCGCAGAGAGAGAGAGAGAAGTTGATTGGCTTTTTTTAAAGCTTTATGTGATTTTTTAAATTTTTTTGCCAAACAAACGGAAATCCGTGGAAACTAAATTCGACCTAATCTGAAATTTTCAAACTTTTCATACCGCATGTTCTACGTGTCCATCTGTCCAAACTTATAATGAAACTAAATGCACATACTAGGGCCATATTGCGTAACAGAAATCCACGAGAAGTGTCGGCTTGTTGATATCGGTTGATGATATCTCACTGGAAGCGATTAGCCTTTGAATGGTCGTGAGGGCGTCAAGCTTCAGTCCGAAGTGTGCGATCTAGGGCTTTCAACCGATGTTGTCAATATTGTAATCTGATTATGCAGGCGGGATCCTACCCTTCAATGCATGTCTGATTATCTGATAATATTAGATTTGCTGTCTGTCATGAGACTGGTGAGTGAATCTTGTGATGTCGAATTTTTAAAGGTCTGACTACTATAAAATGTGTGGCTATAAACACGAAATAAAAGTATGAAAAAAGATGCTCGATGATTGGTTGGGGAACACTTTTCTGTGAACTTGTCATAAGCAAGAGTTTTGAGAGATAAGGATTCTTGAGTTTCAAGTTTAATTTAGCGGTTTGAAGTTTTTTTTTTTTTTGCTTCTTAGGAGATTCCACTGCGATTTTATAGTGATAATTTAAGTGAATTTCTCTTGATGCCTGGACGCTTGTTCCTGGCAAGTATATTGTGTATTATCAAGTGTTTGTGTCATTACTGTTTTTACACAAAATAATGTAATCAAAGAAATGGAAAGCTTCTTGCGTAAATGCAGTAGTAGTTGGGAAAAACAACATACCCATGGCTCAAGAAAGCTTCTGATGTAACAGAGGAAGCATTTTGTAAGCTTTGTCACTGCACCATTGTACCAAGATGGAGTAACATCTCAAATCACGACAAGTCATTTGAACACATGATGTGAATTTTAATTCGCTATTTTAGTGAGAGGAAACAGACTTGTAACTGTATTTCCTGGACTAATTCCTGTGCAAGAGTGTACATGAGAAAATATATTTCATTTTATTGACGAGGAAATCAAACGATGTGGTCAGAGCTTTACAAACTACACTGGAGTGCATCAGATTGTGCATTTAAACATGGCTGGGTGCAACAACTCCGTGTGGTCTAGATTGATAGGTGTATCTCCTTCATGTGTGCAACTAAGATGTTGCGGGAACAATGCTATTCGCTGGAACATATATTATGCAATGGCCAAACTGGCTAAATCAGCCCTCAAATATTGAATTTAAGCTTTCAGAGATACCTCAATGTTTAGCCATAGTGACTTACAACGAGAAGCCTACAGAGAGGTGTTTAAAGTCATGAATACGCCTACAGCTTATGAAAGAAGCCGAACTGTCCCGCTTCCATTTCAAAAGTCTTCCTCTACTCGCTGGCCTGTGCGTGGACCAGTTATGTTTAATATTTGGATGAACCGGGAAGTGGCTTACTTCATTAATCCTAAATTAGCTCACTCAAAATTGGAGACACAGTTTAAAACAAGACTGTTGAAGGAAATGGTATTAGACTACAAAAGCTACTTGTTCTTTGTGTTTGCAAAACCCATAGTTCAGGGGTTTGAAAGGATGAACAGCCTTTTTGAACAAATCAAAGCTGACCCGCATGAACTCTATCACAAACTTACATAAGTCAAATCGAAGCAGACTATATCGTACAAACGGACATTAAAAAGATGTTGATGAAGTTTGGAGTAAAATTGTTAACATAATATAAGTTCCTTCAAAATTACTTGTTCTTTGTGTTAAACTGGATTTGGAGCATTAAATATGATGTGACTATGTCAACATTACTTGTTCTTTGTGTTAATAATAGAACAAAGAAGTATGTGTTAGCACTCGGAAAAATTGACAGACAAACAACAATAGAAAAAAAACGAAGAACAATATATGGTCCGAAGTGGGATCGAACCCGTACTCAGTGGCACCGCGCCTTGCCACGAGAAGCCGAACGCTTGGCACACTACCACGCAGCCAACTAAAAAATTGGCTATTGCAGTAGTGTCTTACACGATGACGTTCTCAATGACTATAGCATAGGGTAACGATCACAGACCGGAAATAAATTGTATATTTGTACTTTCCTATTAATGCAAGTATCTCCCAGTAGGGCTGAATACTTGTGTTGTAGACAAACATTTATTGGACGAAACAGCACGAATAGTAGTCCCAGTGATTATATACTGGGTACAAATAATAATACATAAATATTATTATATGGGGAACTTCCGAGGCGATAATAGGGAATAATAGAACAAAGAAGTATGTGTTAGCACTCGGAAAAATTGACAGACAAACAACAATAGAAAAAAACGAAGAACAATATATGGTCCGAAGTGGGATCGAACCCGTACTCAGTGGCACCGCGCCTTGCCACGAGAAGCCGAACGCTTGGCACACTACCACGCAGCCAACTAAAAAATTGGCTATTGCAGTAGTGTCTTACACGATGACGTTCTCAATGACTATAGCATAGGGTAACGATCACAGACCGGAAATAAATTGTATATTTGTACTTTCCTATTAATGCAAGTATCTCCCAGTAGGGCTGAATACTTGTGTTGTAGACAAACATTTATTGGACGAAACAGCACGAATAGTAGTTCCCAGTGATTATATACTGGGTACAAATAATAATACATAAATATTATTATATGGGGAACTTCCGAGGCGATAATAGGGAATAATAGAACAAAGAAGTATGTGTTAGCACTCGGAAAAATTGACAGACAAACAACAATAGAAAAAAACGAAGAACAATATATGGTCCGAAGTGGGATCGAACCCGTACTCAGTGGCACCGCGCCTTGCCACGAGAAGCCGAACGCTTGGCACACTACCACGCAGCCAACTAAAAATTGGCTATTGCAGTAGTGTCTTACACGATGACGTTCTCAATGACTATAGCATAGGGTAACGATCACAGACCGGAAATAAATTGTATATTTGTACTTTCCTATTAATGCAAGTATCTCCCAGTAGGGCTGAATACTTGTGTTGTAGACAGTACAAATATACAATTTATTTCCGGTCTGTGATCGTTACCCTATGCTATAGTCATTGAGAACGTCATCGTGTAAGACACTACTGCAATAGCCAATTTTTTAGTTGGCTGCGTGGTAGTGTGCCAAGCGTTCGGCTTCTCGTGGCAAGGCGCGGTGCCACTGAGTACGGGTTCGATCCCACTTCGGACCATATATTGTTCTTCGTTTTTTTCTATTGTTGTTTGTCTGTCAATTTTTCCGAGTGCTAACACATACTTCTTTGTTCTATTATTCCCTATTATCGCCTCGGAAGTCCCCATATAATAATATTTATGTATTATTATTTGTACCCAGTATATAATCACTGGGAACTACTATTCGTGCTGTTTCGTCCAATAAATGTTTGTCTACACACAAGTATTCAGCCCTACTGGGAGATACTTGCATTAATAGGAAAGTACAAATATACAATTTATTTCCGGTCTGTGATCGTTACCCTATGCTATAGTCATTGAGAACGTCATCGTGTAAGACACTACTGCAATAGCCAATTTTTTAGTTGGCTGCGTGGTAGTGTGCCAAGCGTTCGGCTTCTCGTGGCAAGGCGCGGTGCCACTGAGTACGGGTTCGATCCCACTTCGGACCATATATTGTTCTTCGTTTTTTTCTATTGTTGTTTGTCTGTCATTTTTCCGAGTGCTAACACATACTTCTTTGTTCTATTATTCCCTATTATCGCCTCGGAAGTTCCCCATATAATAATATTTATGTATTATTCTTTGTGTTAAACTGGATTTGGAGCATTAAATATGATGTGACTATGTCAACATTACTTGTTCTTTGTGTTAAACTGGATTTGAAGCATTAAATATGATGTGACTATGTCAACATTACTTGTTCTTTGTGTTAAACTGGATTTGGAGCATTAAATATGATGTGACTATGTCAACATTACTTGTTCTTTGTGTTAAACTGGATTTGGAGCATTAAATATGATGTGACTATGTCAACATTACTTGTTCTTTGTGTTAAACTGGATTTGGAGCATTAAATATGATGTGACTATGTCAACATTACTTGTTCTTTGTGTTAAACTGGATTTGGAGCATTAAATATGATGTGACTATGTCAACATTACTTGTTCTTTGTGTTAAACTGGATTTGGAGCATTAAATATGATGTGACTATGTCAACATTACTTGTTCTTTGTGTTAAACTGGATTTGAAGCATTAAATATGATGTGACTATGTCAAAATTACTTTTGGGGGGGGGGGGCTTTTTAAAGCACTATTTGTTTTTTTCCTGGCCTTTTAAAAGAGCTGGTTGGCTATATTGTTGGAAAGAAAAGAAAACAAACGATGAAGTTTTAAAACAACTGAAAATAAAAAGAGAACTACTAAACACAATTAAGACAAGACAAATGAAATTGTTGGGGCATGTTAAAAGACACAACAGCCTACTAAAAGTAATATTGGAAGGGAAAATACAAGGTAAAAGAGGCAGAGGCAGACCAAGACTAACATCGACGAGTAACATCAAAAGATGGACAAGTCAATCTATGACAGCCTGCACCATCAAAGCAAGAAACAGAGTAGAATGGGGATCCGTGGTAGCCAACCTTCGTTGTGGAGAAGGCACACGATGATGATGATTGACCACAGCTGGATTCTGCTCCCTGCATTTACTGCCAACGATACACTATAATGTGCCCCAGACTAATGTAGGCACTGGTATCCACTCCTCTCCAATGTTGACTTTAGTAAGTTTCGGAGAAAGCACCCGATGATGATGATTCTTCTTCTTCTTCTTCTATCCTTCCTCCATTGCCGTTGGCGTCGAGGGGAGATACAATCTGCGATTCTTTGCTCTTCTGTTGGCCTCTTCTGGTGTTATCCCTCCTAGTGACTCTAGTATTCCCTTTATCCATCTCTTTCTCGGTCTTCCTTTTAATCTGGCGTTTTTGTAGCTTTTGTTTATGGCTCTTTTTTAGTCATTGTTAGTTCTTTTTGTCTTGTTATGTGGCCGAACCAATTTATCCGTTGTTTCTTTATGCATTCGATGACTGGTTCAATTTTGAGTTTCTTCCTCAGGTCAGTGTTTCTTACTCTGTCCCTTAAGCTGTTTCCTGTCATTCTTCTGACACATTTCATTTCGGTGGTCGTTATCTTTCTTATTGTTCTAGAGTCCAGCGTCCAATTCTGGCACTGATAGCACAGAGTTGGTAGAAAAATTGATTTGTATATTGCTTTTTTTGCTTCCGTAGTTATTGCTTTGTTTTTCAATAGTGTTGATACTTGGCCTATAACTTGGCATGCTTTGTTACACCTTATATCTATCTCTGTCTCTTGGTTATTGTCTTGTGTTAACGTGCTACCCAGATATTTAAAATTGTCTACTTGCTTCAAAGTCGTATTATCTATTATGATGTTTAGTTTTTCTTTCTTTCTCGCTATTGACATTACTTCGGTTTGGTTTATGTTGATCTTCATGTTATATTGTTTACAAGTGTTGTTTAGCCTGTTGATATGTTCTTGCAGGTCCTCAGTTGTTTCATGTATCAGAACTTGTTCGTCTGCAAATAGTATTTAATTTATTTCTTCCTCTCTTCTGCTGTTTTCTGGTACGTATATTTCGTTCAACATAAGAAAGAAGAACGAGCATACAAAATATTGCACAAAGAGATCCAAAACAAGTTCAGAGAAGCAAAGGAAGGATGGTTAAAACAGAAATGTGAAGAAATGGAAAAACAACAAAAGAAAGACCCAAAATTTATGCACAATCAGTTAAATGAATTAACAGGAAGAAAAGAAGTAAAAGTTTCAGGATGTGTGAAATCAAAGGAAGGAAATATAATAATGGGACAGGAGAAGACAATGGAAAGATGGACAGAATATATCAGTCAACTCTATGATGATGAAAGACCAGAATTAAACAATTCAAATGAAGACACAGGACCACCAATAATGCAGAGTGAAGTGGAGGATGCAATTCAACACATGAAAAGAGGCAAAGCTCCAGGTCCTGACAATATAACAATCGAAGAGATAAATGCATTAGGAGAGCTGGGAGTACAAGTCATAACAAAACTACCCAATGACATATATAACACTGGACACATACCCGAGGATCTACTAAAATCTATCTTTGTAGCCATACCGAAGAAGTCAGGCGCCACTGATTGTGAAGACCATCGCACTATTAGTCTCATGAGCCATATGACTAAAATATTACTAAGAATCATCATGAGACGTGTAAGGAACAAAATAAAACCAGAAATAAGCGAGGAACAATGTGGATTTGTGGGAGGAAAGGGCACCAATAACGCCATATACATCTTAAGGACATTGATAGAAAGATCTATAGAGGTAAAGAAAGATCTATATATGTGCTTTATAGACTACACGAAAGCATTTGACAAAGTAAAGCATGTGGAAATAATTAAAATGCTGGAGAAATTAAACATTGATGGCAAGGATCTGCGAATCATAAAAAATATGTACTGGCAACAAACAGCAGCTATACGAATTAACAACCAAACAGGACAATTCCAATATATAAAACAAGGAGTCAAACAAGGCTGTGTTCTGTCACCGGACTTGTTTTCACTTTACAGCGAATACATTATGAGATCAATAGTAGACAAAAAAGGAATTGAAGTCAACGGTCACAACATAAATAATTTGCGATATGCGGATGACACAGTCTTAATAGCAGAGACAGAGAACGAACTACAAGAAATGATAGACATAATAGTAGAAGAAAGCAACAAGAAAGGTCTCAGTCTGAATAGTAAGAAAACAGAAGTAATGGTTATATCGAAAAAAACAGTCATCACCATCATGCAGCATAAAAATAAACGAGACAAATCTGAAACAAGTGCAATGTTTCAAATACTTGGGCACAATAATAACATCAGATGGGAGATGCACCACAGAAATAAAAAGCAGAATAGCTCAGGCCAAAATAGCATTTCAGAAAATGAAAAATATCTTATGCAACAAATCTATGTCAATAAAAATGAGAAAGAGAGTTCATCAGTGCTATATAGAACCAATTCTGACCTATGGAAGCGAATCATGGACAGTAGACAAACAAATGAAAAGACGGTTAGAGGCCACAGAGATGGGATTTCTCAGAAGAATGTTGAAAGTTCCCTGGACAGATAAAAAGACCAATGAGGAAGTTCTCAAAGAGGCCAACACAAAAAGGGAGCTCTTAAAAAACATAAGAAAGAAGCAATCAACATTTTTTGGGCACATCATGAGAAGAGGAAAGTTGGAATACTTGGTTACAACTGGCAAAATAAAAGGAAAGAGAGATCGCGGACGACAAAGAGAGAAAATACTGGATAGCTTGGTGTCATGGCATGGAAAACAGTCAACAACAGAACTGATACGATGCATTGTAGATAGAAGATTGTGGAAGGACATGATCGCCTACGCCAACCGGCAGGGTACATGATGATGATGATATTTCGTTCTTTTTTGTGTTATCGCTTGTTATCATCCTTGTTATCTTCCTTTGATTGGGCATGCTAATTTGCATATATTGTCCATATATGTGATGAAAAGTAAATGGGAAAGCACGCAGCCTTGTCTTACTCTGGAGTTAATGGTGAAATGTTTAGAGTAGCCTGCTGAATATCTTACTGTAGTGCGACTACTTTCATAGAGGCTCTTGCATATCACTACTAGGTGGTGACTCACTCCGTACAAGGGCAATACGGACCACAGTTGTTTCCAGTCCACCCTATCGAACGCCTTTTCTTGGTCAATAAAAGCTGTATATAGTGTTTTATTATGTTCTATTGTTTTCTCCACTAGTTATTTTTATGATGGAGGCGAAGGCGCGCCCCCCCCCCCCCCCAGCACCAGAGCTGGAAGTCGTCAGTGACTCACAACTGATGGCTTGCGCCAGGATCGGTGAACCAGAACCATCCAGACCCTGCTACACCTCTTCGTGGTGCCTCTAGAAACAGACTAACCTGTCTAGTCTGGCCAAGCGAGCAGGGATCGAAGTGGGAAGACGAACCCGGTACACAAAAAAGCGTCGGCTGAAATCGGATGTGTTGGGCCGAAAGGCGCAGATATCACAGTGTTACACTGCAAACTGCAACACAACGTAACTACGTCCACTTAACGTCCTTTTAAGGGCGGATGACGAGGAGGAAGTCTACGGTTCGTATCCGTTAGAATACCTCAAATCATCGGACGAACGCATCATCATCATCATCATTTTTATGATAAATAGAGCATCTGTGCAACCGATGATGGTTGGCTTTACAAAAATTATTTTATCTGGCAACCCTGCTTTTTATATCCACACAAATGGAGAGCTCCCATAACGGATGATACAGCGGCCAGCGTCTTGAGAGTCACTTCAACACGGACACAGTTTTGTCCCGGCGACAGTCATGTTAATTGTATGACTTGAAGTATGATAATTCTAGGCGATTTTAACATTTATATACACTTGTGCCTAAGTTAGTCGACAGATTATCGTCATTGCACATAGTCATGATAAAGTGCTAGTCTGGAGTTAAGTCACCATGGCGTAGCCGAGCCAGTCCGTAATTAAGTAGTGCTTGGTCAGCAGTTGCTCTCCTCACACTGTCCCTAGAAGGAAACGCGATCTCCGCGCTACAGACTAGTTAAAGTAAATAACTGTAGATACCTAATAATATACATGCATGCTGTTGATGTTTCTAGAGTCCATAACATGGCAATTCATGTGAGAGTTTTGGGTTCCTGGGAGTGCGTGGAAATGAAAGAGCGGACAGGTTGGCTAGCCGCGCTGTCGTTGACGACGGGCAACCAATGGACCGGGCGGACATCATCAATGCCCTCCGAGATGTGGAAGAGCACATGACTTCGACAAACACAGATCCACGTCACTTCTTTGGATGATGGAAATGGGAGTTAAGATGGGCACAGCCAGAAATGAGAAACTTAGTGGCCATGTAAGAAGTCTTATCAACCAACATAGAACTGGAGTCGTCAGTCGCTGGACACTGCGGGAATTGCTGAGGAGGGGATCTGAGCACCTATGGACATGTTCGGAGTGCAATGATGATGACCCGCACATGTTCGGAGTGCAATGATGATGACCCGCAAATAACTCAATAGCTCAATTTAATATTAAAATATTATTACAATAATGGGATGCCTATATAATCACTGACAGAGACTAAGAGATGTTTTAATTTTTTAAAAATCCATGACATTTTTATGTTTGCTTTTTTACAAAGCTCCGTCCATTTATTTATAAATGAACAAATGTGTGATAGCATCAACAATTAATTTACAGGTAAACTTGTTTCTGTTATTATTGTTTTATTATCTTCCACTAACTCAAGCTGTAACTTCAATATTTTCCCATCTGAATGTTCCTCTTTACTCTCTGACAGTTAGAAATATGGAAACCAAGAATGTGATGGCAAGCTGGAATATAAAGCAGGAACTAGAATATGAAGTGACATTACATGACATACATTAGTTGATTGGTTAATTTTAAAATGTATTATACTCATTAGTGTCAGATGTACTTAACTACCCAGACATACCATTTTGTTAAACTGATATTGTTTGAGTCTGTTTTCTTGCTTACTTTCACTGACCCAGGCTGACAACAATTATGAAAATTAAACATATTGTCCGAGTAGAAAAAAGATGTTTTTATATGCAGCTTGAAAGTAGGATAAAAAAAAAAAAGAAAATGGAACGTAATCCACATTGTACATTACCTAGTTCATTCTTTTCTTACATGATGTGTAATAAAGTGAAATACAATCAGACAGAGCTTATGTATGGCATAGTTTTGCAAAGTTTAATTTACTTTTATAGCAGGTTTTCTCAATCAAGGCATGATGCCACTTCATGTACTAGATATGACCACTTAACCAAAAATGAAACATTTGTTTCAGAATTCCAATTTTACAAGTTACTGTTATTGCTTGTGTTTGTTTTCTGTGAGTACTTTGCTTCCTGCATCACTGACCCAGGGAGACAACAGATGTGATAATAAATTCTCAGACATGATTGTCAGAATGAAATAGAAATTACATTATATTCTCTATTCTTCTTCTTCTCATTGACCCTTTAAACCAATAAACCAGAGTGTCACTGATGGATGATATGGTGATCATCAGAATCCAACCTAGTCCTGCCAAATCTTCTTCTTCTACCTTTCAGATCCCTGTGGAGTATAGGTTTTCAACAAACATTTTCCATGCCATTCTTTTAAGATCATTCATTTTTTCCCCCCATCATCTTCATCTCTGCTTCCATCTGTCATTAATCCTGCCAAATATTAAACATAAATGGTCATAAAGACCTTTTGTCTTTTTTAGATCCATGAGCAGAAGTCAAGTGTCTTGTAATAACACATTTTCTAGTCTATCAACCAGTACAAGTCAGTGGACAAGCTGGTCAATAGAGGCAGCTCTCAGGGATACAAGCTTCAACATTCTGGAGGAGTTGGAGACAACAGTGCAGTATATATCATAGAAGTTACCTTTGGTATTTGTTATTTCCATTAGAGAAAAGTAGAAGTGACCACTCTGATAACTAGACAAGCCTGTTTAGTCAATAATGAAGAGAAATATCAGTTCAAATGTTGCTTCTATGTACCTAATTGATGTACTTATTACATTGTAGAATTTTTTCAGGCCCAAGACACCCTGGGAGCCTCAGTGACTGATTGGTTAGTGTGCTCACTTTCTGATCAGAAGAGTCCAAGGTTGGTTCACAGAAAAGATAGATTTTCTTTCTGATCAGAAGAGTCCAAGGTTGGTTCACAGAAAAGATAGATTTTCTTTCTGATCAGAAGAGTCCAAGGTTGGTTCACAGAAAAGATAGATTTTCTTTCTGATCAGAAGAGTCCAAGGTTGGTTCACAGAATAGGCAGATTTTCTTTCTGATCAGAAGAGTCCAAGGTTGGTTCACAGAAAAGATAGATTTTCTTTCTGATCAGAAGAGTCCAAGGTTGGTTCACAGAATAGGCAGATTTTCTTTCTGATCAGAAGAGTCCAAGGTTGGTTCACAGAAAAGATAGATTTTCTTTCTGATCAGAAGAGTCCAAGGTTGGTTCACAGAAAAGATAGATTTTCTTTCTGATCAGAAGAGTCCAAGGTTGGTTCACAGAATAGGCAGATTTTCTTTCTGATCAGAAGAGTCCAAGGTTGGTTCACAGAAAAGATAGATTTTCTTTCTGATCAGAAGAGTCCAAGGTTGGTTCACAGAATAGGCAGATTTTCTTTCTGATCAGAAGAGTCCAAGGTTGGTTCACAGAAAAGATAGATTTTCTTTCTGATCAGAAGAGTCCAAGGTTGGTTCACAGAAAAGATAGATTTTCTTTCTGATCAGAAGAGTCCAAGGTTGGTTCACAGAATAGGCAGATTTTCTTTCTGATCAGAAGAGCCCAAGGTTGGTTCCCAGAATAGGCAGATTTTCTTTCTGATCAGTGTACACACAGAAGATTATTATATGCGCACAAAATGTAACACAGGGAAACCTATATGCACACACGTTACTATAAATATAAATGTTCCTGTAAAACGTTCTAATGTGATGTTCTGCAAATATTCTGCAAACGATCTGCATTTTCTGTTCCTGATGTACGTCTGTTTGCCTGTCTCACTGATTTCGTTGATTGACCGACTGATAGACTGACTGTCAGCCTAACTGACTGACTCATACTCAAACTGGAACTGCAACTAAGAATGAACTGGAAACTTGATCTGCTTTCCTCGTGATCGATTCCTGTGGTGTACTTCGTGCTGATGTTTGATTGTACCTGTGCTGCAGAATTTGATAACAACATCTTTCGCCACGACACTCTTTGTTCGTTCTTCACCACACTGTCAAACCACGACAAAGTAATGATTGTAATTCACTGCACACAAAGCCCTCTCAAGAACGTAAACAGTGAGTTTATTGACTTATACTGTACCAATAAAACAATATACGTACAAGCCAGCGGTTTACAATATGCTCGGCTGTTGACACATGAATGTAATGCAGGCACCTCTTGACTGCAGTCGTGCCTCAAATCAACTCTCACACTCAATTGGTCCAAACACTGAATCCCTCTAGTCTGGATCCTAACCTATACTCCTTTTATTAAACACATTGAACTGTCTCGTCATTAAACTCGAGACTTACTTCTTTAATAGTCTAACTCTTAGTTACTACTTGGACTCCACGAGCCATTGGCTTACGCTAAATCTACTGGTGTCTACCGCACTGGTCTCAACTGCTCCATATCTCCAAGGTGTCTCCTCTAACCTTGTACCTGGAAGGCAGATGGTAAAGAGAGTAGTCATCAGCAAACACTGAAGTCTTGTTTGTTGGTCTTATTGTTCTGGTATGTTCTGATACTAACATAGGACTTTACTCTTCAATTCTTAGGCTGACACAAAAATGGAAGTTCAGAGCCTCACACCAGTTGGAGATATAAAGCAGGAACCAGAATGTGAAGTGAGTTGATTCTTCTTCCTTTCAACTCCTTGCGGAGCACATATCTTTAACAAACACTTTCCAAGCCATACTGTTTCTTTCTCTTTAGATCACTCCATGTCTACTTCATTCTTTTCATCTCTGCTTCCATATCTTGTCCAGGTATATTTTTAACTTACCCCTCTGTCACTTTTCCACGAGATTCAAAAAGGGATTATCATGTAATATTCTCATTTGGCTTTTGCACTGTGTTCTATCAAGGGATATCATCTTTGTCAACTGGCATTTGACTGGTACTTTCCCATAATTTTAGTAAATTTTGTCCTGCCATTTCCATCCTTTATTTTGTGCAAGCATCCATTTATAAAAGTCTGTATTGTCATGACTGTTAGTTCTTCATGTTTCACATGCATATTATAGGACTGATTTAACATTTGAGTTTAATATTTAATTTTTTTGTATTTAACCTTAGATTGTAAACCTGTCAAGGAAACACATTTTTATGATACCGTAGTAAAAATTACTACCCCATAATTGTAACATTTTCATTCCTAAAAGTAGTATTTCCTTTGGAATATGGCTTGAATGCTGTGTGTTTACCCAAGAAGAAATAGGTGCTGTAATTATTTCCTAGGTTATATTAGCTTTCATCATCATCATCGAGTGCTTCTCCGCAACGAAGGTTGGCTACCATGGATCGCCATTCTACTCTGTTTCTTGCTTTGATGGTGCAGGCTAACATAGATTGACTTGTCCATCTTTTGATGTTACTCGTCCATATTAGTCTTGGTCTGCCTCTGCCTCTTTTACCTTGTATTTTTCCTTCCAATATTACTTTTAGTAGGCTGTTGTGTCTTTTAACATGCCCTAAAAATGTCATTTGTCTTGTCTTAATTGTATTTAGTAGTTCTCTTTTATTTTCAGTTGTTTTAAAACTTAATCGTTTGTTTTCTTTTCTTTCCATCCAATTCTACCTATCCTTCTATAAATCCACATTTCAAAGGCTTCAATTTTCTGTTCTGTTTTCTTGTCTAATGTCCATGTTTCTGCACCATACAGGAATATTGAGAAGACGTAACATTTTGCCATTCTTAGTTTCAGCCCTGCTGATATTTGTTTTGTTATTAGTATATTTTTCATGGAATTAAAATTACTTTTTGCAATACCTATTCTTTTGTTTATTTCAATTTTGCATTTCCATCATTGGTTATAGTATGTCCCAGGTAGTTGTAGCTCTGGACTGTCTCCAGACGTATTCCCTCAACTGTGATATTTAATTGTAGGTCTTGATAATTTTCTTTGTTTATGATCATAGTTTTAGTCTTTTTGATATCATTTCTAGTCCATAATTTTTGCTTGTTATGTTTATCACATTAAGCAATTGTTGTAGGTCTTTAGGATTTTCTGCTAGTAGAACAGTATCATCAGCATATCTTAGGTTATTGATTATCTTCCCATTAATGTTTAGGCCTGGTATCTCTGAGATGTTTTTAAAGATTTGCTCAGTGTATAGATTGAACAAGCTTGGTGATAGGATGCATCCTTGTCTTACTCTCTTTTTATGTCCATGGGTGTAGAGTTCTCCTTGTTATATTTTATTATTGCTGTTTGCTCCCAGTACAAATGACATATTAGTCGTATGTATATTCACTTTACAGCCATAAATTCAAACACATTGTCCTGTGTCTACAGGAAATGTTACTGTGTCTGTTAACACAGAGGCCAACTGTGCAATATTCAAGACACTCAAAATATCACACAATTGCCTATCCCAAGTTTCAAAGATTTCTTCGATGTCAAGCAGACAAGGAAACTTCCCTGGTCATGATGAAAAAGAAGTGGAGAAAAACAAATTTCTTTACAATTTGATGAATTTTATAAACAAAAGTAGTCACATTTTGTAATGGCATAGTCATTTTTACCTCACACGATGAGAAAAAAAAATACAACATTAAATTAACAAATGTGATACTCAGGAGTTACTGGAAGTAGTATTTAGGAAGGTACATGGAGGAAGGGAATATTTGACCACAGCAAACTGTTTTAAAGAATTTGTATTTTGATGCAGCAATTTTTATAACAGTATCATAATTTAGGGTTAAAATAATTTCTTGATTTCCATATGTTTCTTTGTAAATTTAAGGCTCCTATTGCTTTTTGTATCCTTATTTTGGTATTGTTCTCTGTTCCTCCTCCTTTGTCTATAGTACTGCCTAGATATATATATAAGATTGTACATCTTGTAGAGATATTCCTCGTAGTCTTATTTGGTTATTCCCAACTGCATTAATTCTTATGATTTTCTTAAAAATAAGAGATAAGACCATCTCATGATGGTCTCATCTCTTATTTATTTGTGTTGTGATTTCTTGTCAAGTACTCTTGCATTTGTTTATTTTGATGTGATAGTTTAGCTATGTCATTAGTAAAGTCTAAGTCACCAAGTTGCTTGGTTAGTGACCACAAAATTCCATTCTTGTTGTTCTGTGTTATTTTCATAAACCAATCAATGACCAACAAAAAGAGATATGGAGATAGCAGGTTTCCCTGCCTTACTCCTGTTCTTATTTCAAATGCTTCTGTAAGCTGCCCTTTGTGTAGTGTTCCACATGAAGTGAGTTGATTGTTTCATTTTAACCCTTATATTTATCTGTGGCAGACTTTGTTATATTCCATAGTACAAAATACTACCACTTAATTGTAACATTAGGAGCACTAAAAAATAGCATTTTCTTTGAACTTTTGACTCACAAATGTGTGTTTACAAATTACACACAGCGGGAACTAGGATTTTCTGTCTCAGTTGATTTATGACCCAGAATTGACCGCTTGGACCGGACATGGTACTTTCTGTATTCAGAAAGTTGTAATTGCTGTAAATTCATCAGTATGTTCACCTCAAAGCATCTGTATCTTAGTTTCCATAGTCACAAAGAGTTGTTGATGTTGTCATTGACGAGAAAATTTCCCTGGTCAAAAAGGGAAGGGGGAGGGGGGGGAAGAAAAATTACCAGTTTATATAAATTTGGCACATTCTTTTTTCATATTATGCTTGCTTGCTTACGTTCGCCCACGCCCGATGACTAAAGTATTCTAGAGTATTCGTAGACTGTAGAATTCCTCTTCGTAATCCATCCTTAAAAGGACGTTAAGTGAACGTGTCTGCATTGTGTTGTGGTTTGCAGTATAACTGTTATATTTGCGCCTTTCAGCACAACACATCCGACTTCAGCACGACATTTTTGAGTACCGGGTTGTCTTCCCTCTTCGATCCCTGCTCGCTTGGCCAGACTAGACAGGTTAGTCTGTTACTGGAGGCACCATGGAGAGGTGGAGCAGGGTCTGGATGGTTTTGGTTCACCGATCCTGGCACAAGCCATCAGCTGTGGGTCGCTGACAACTTCCAGCTCTGGTGCTGGCAGTCGCACCTACGCCTCCTTTTCATATTATAAGATTCTATCTCACAAAATGAAAAAAAAAAAAAAAAAGCGACATCAATAGAAACAAATTAAACACTCCTGAATCACCATTAGTAGTAATTAGGAAAGTATACAGAGGTGGAATAGTAATTTAATGCAGTAATTTGTATGACAGTATTGTAATCTAGCGTTGAAATCATGCAGTCATATTTTGAATAGTTGATCTATTTTGTTATAGCAATATGAGAAAATTCCTGTGTGTTACCGGGGCCTCATTATGAGGGAAGTAAAGAATAGTGACACTGTGATCTTCCAGGCATGTCGTAAGAGGCGACTAAGGAGATTGATCGATGGCTTGACAAGCTGTCATTGTTAAAAGTATTGTTATGGAAACAGAGCCATAAGTTTTGGAAGCGGCGATCTCTGCAATAAGTGCCATTCTGGCACGCAAGGTTTCTGTTTTTGAGATTGTGGTTCTGCCCTATGTGCCGTCTTCGGCTCGAAAGGACGATAGATAGAATATGAGAAAAATAAAAGATACCTTTTTTGTCATTGACAACCAATGTGGCACAACAAATTGACAATGGCTTTATCCTCAAGGCCACAATAAATTCTGGCCTTGGAGTCAATATAAATACCTACAATTGAAAAATAAATAAAATAAATTATTTGAACTATGTGTAGAAATGTGTCATTATTAACAAGAATGATGAGAAAACAGAGAAAATCAAATACTACACCACCATAGAATGACATAGTTAGTAGACATAAGAATTTACCAGTTACTTGATAGCAGTGAAATTGGATACCAAGACAGAATTAGCAAAATCAGTATATTATACTGGACTGAAGATAATCTACATACTACGAACAAAACACAATCACCAACTTCAGAACAGGGCACAATCTTTCACATAAGAGCAAGGGATGTTCTTCTAGCTAAGCACACAATACAATCTTCTGGCTAAGAACAGAACACATTCTTTCAGCTAAGTGCACAGAACAGTCTTCTAGCTAAGAACAAATCACAAATATTCAGTAAAACCAGGGTAGGTTTAACAAAGATTGCATAAATGAAACTACTCTGTAAATGCTCCTCTTTTCATAAATTGCTGTAAGAAACATCTATTACAATTTCTATCTATCTATCGACCTTTTGAGCCATAGCCGACCCATAAGGTGTAGACTCAGATACTCTTTCTCTTATTTAAATTTTTATTCTAGCAGTTTTCAATCCTTGTAAAGATATTTTATCAAATCTCATCATTTGTCTCTGTTCTGTGCAAGCAACTCTATCCCTAGAGTGAGCCGATTCCTGTTGCTCTTGCCTCTCTCATCAATGTTCTTCACAGTGTCTCTTTCTGGGTTGGCCTCTTTTCCTCGTACCTATTGTTTCCCACAAGAGGGCTTGGTTTGCTATTCAGTTATTATCTCTTCTCATCACATGTCCAACATATGACCATCGTCATTTCTTGATTACTGAAGATATTAGTGGTTGATTGGCGATTTCTTTAATTTCCTCGTTTGTTTTGAATTCGTTCCACGCTATACCAAGTATTTTCCTTAGACATTTATTTTCGAATGCGTTCAACTTTGTTTCTATATCTCTTGTTGTTTTCCAGCGTTCACACGCATACGTAAGGGTTGATAGTTCATTTGATTTGAATAGCTTAAGTTTTGTGTTTGTGCTGATGAGTTTTGATTTCCACAACTTTTCAAGGCTTCTGAAAGACATTGCTGCTTTAGAACATCAATTTACTTATGGAAAATTCAATAATTGTGTTTTACTCTTTAGAAACCATATTTTATTTTAAATTACTCTCTAAAACCATATGATTTTTGTTATGTACTATATGGGAGATTCAAAAGTTCTTGTATTGTTGATGTTGAAAAAATGCTGCTTGGTCAATTGTACCAAGGATGAAGATGTGGTGGGCAGCATGACTTGTTCATATCTGAGGTTCTGCTTGGGAAGTTGTGTCTTTTCTTTTGTAGAGGCACTGCTTTAGTAAGCATCTTATATCAACAGACCCATTCACTGTAGGGACTAAGGCAGTTCTTGAAGATCTGTTTTGGTGCCGATTTACCGAGAAACCTTACTAAGAAATGAAGTGAGATCTTAATCAGTTGTGGGTTGCTTGTGCTACTGGGGTGACCACATTTACTTTATAGAAACCTCAAAACTACACAGTTTACTTACAGAAGTCCCAAACATTTAGAGACATGTGTAGATCAACAAAGGGTAATGTAAATAATAACATCATTGTGTTTATCAGACAACAGAGAATGTTGAGGGAAATATAATTTAGCAAATATATTGAACATATAGTTGTTCTAACTTCAGTGTTCACAGGGTGTAACCATTCCTGCAATGATATCATTAAATAATACACCCCTTGAATCTGTAAGAAAGATCACCTTTCTTGGTTCTGTGGTTACAACCACTGTCTCCCTTTGAAGAAAAGATCAATTCTTGATAGTTCAAGATCACACATAATTCTATTTTAAATGTTTGCAGGACCAGACAATGAAGAAAGAAGCAAATGGAGAAGAACAAAGTGACATGTCCACTGTCATAGAGAGACCAAGGACCAGTTTACCATCTCTTTCTTGTCCTGACATGGATAGTTTTCTGTGTAAGTTTTTGTTTGTTATCAATAGAGTCTGTATTCACATTTGGTTACATTTAGTTGACTTGTGTGTCAGTTTTTACTCAATCAACTTATGTTAGCTGTTGTTTCACATTTGTGTCTCATTTCACACAGCCATCTTTGACAATCAATGTATTTTTTTAAATACTGTAATGGTAACCAATACCTGTGCCTTTAGATTGTGAGAAATGTCAGCTGAAATATGAAGGAGGCTGTCCTGATCATGGACCTCTAATATACATTGATAATGCTGAGGTAAAGTACACAATTATTCAAATTTGAGACATTCATTCACTTAAATTATTATATAAATATTAATTATGGTCAACTAACTGGAACAATCATGAATTAAAATAATCTTGGCTGACCTCTCTAAGCGTACTAAAAGTAATATTGGAAAGGAAATACAAGGTAAAAGAGGCAGACCAAGACAAACATGGACAAGTAACATCAAAAGATGGACAAGTCAATCTATGACAACCTGCACCATCAAAGCAAGAAACAGAGTGGAATGGCGATCCATTGTAGCCAACCTACGTTGCGGAGACGGCACCTGATGATGATGATGGCTCACCTCTCTCATGTTAAATTTAATGCGCAGTCAATTCAAATGTGTGACAGGTTAAAATATTTCAATTAGACTTTTGATTAAAGTCTTTTTATACAAGTACATGTTGAGTAATTCATGTTAAGATGTAAATGAGGTTGGACAGAACTACTTGTTCTATTATATCATCAATTTTGTCTGTTATGAATTATGGGCTTGACATTCTCACCTACCAGACAACAGTGTGAATGGTGGAGCACATCTAAAATAGAGCATTGCAATTTGTCCAAGGCTGTACTAGAGATATATGCTTGGATGTACTAGATATATATGCTTGGATGTACTAGAGATATATGCTTGGATCTACTAGAGATATATGCTTGGATCTACTAGAGATATATGCTTGGATCTACTAGAGATATATGCTTTGATCTACTAGAGATATATGCTTGGATCTACTAGAGATATATGCTTGGATCTACTAGAGATATATGCTTGGATCTACTAGAGATATATGCTTGGATGTACTAGAGATATATGCTTGGATCTACTAGATATATATGCTTAGACCTACTAGAAATATATGCTTGGATCTACTAGAGATATATGCTTGGATCTACTAGAGATATATACTTGGATCTACTGGAGATATATGCTTGGATCTACTAGAGATATATGCTTGGATCTACTAGAGATATATGCTTGGATCTACTAGAGATATATGCTTGGATCTACTAGAGATATATGCTTGGATCTACTAGAGATATATGCTTGGATCTACTAGAGATATATGCTTGGATCTACTAGAGATATATGCTTGGATCTACTAGAGATATATGCTTGGATCTACTAGAGATATATGCTTTGATCTATTAGAGATATATGCTTGGATCTACTAGAGATATATGCTTGGATCTACTAGAGTTATATGCTTGGATCTACTAGAGTTATATGCTTGGATCTACTAGAGTTATATGCTTGGATCTACTAGAGATATATGCTTGGATCTACTAGAGATATATGCTTGGATCTACTAGAGTTATATGCTTGGATCTACTAGAGATATATGCTTGGATCTACTAGAGTTATATACTTGGATCTACTAGAGATATATGCTTGGACCTACTAAAGATATATGCTTGGATCTACTAGAGTTATATACTTGGATCTACTAGAGATATATACTTGGATCTACTAGAGATATATGCTTGGACCTACTAAAGATATATGCTTGGAGCTTGTATTAACATTGTGCCAGAGGGGTGTGGGGGGGGGGGGGGTTATAAATTCTCATGACGTTAATGATGATCGTTGTTGATTGGTTCTTGAATTTGATGTTAGTTGCCACCCCGGCTTCTCAACGCTGGTTTTCTTAACGCTAGTTCTTCTCCATGTCTAATTCTTGAAGCCAGCGCCCCACCTCTGCAGTGGTCGCCAACGCCTGTCACCTTGCTGTGAACGTAATTCCCTTAATGGCTGCTTGACACCTGTGTTTACATGGAGGCCTTCGCGCCGTGTATCGCCTTCCAGTTTCCCCTTGTGGCTACGAGGCGATCATGAATGACAATTTGACCTGGCCTAGTTCGGCCACAGCTGACCGACACCATCAGGCTTGCTGACTGCTGTGTCATTTTAGTACTTCGTGTTGTGTGGAATACTTGGACAACCCGGTTCGTTCATCGCAAAACTTATGAGAATTACTTAACTGACGACAAACTCACTGGTATAACAAAATGAAGAACTTTATTGTTGCTCGCTGCCGTCAACCGATCACGTCTGCGATCGATGTATTAGCAGCCCTGTGTCTGCCAGCAATTTACATTGAACATTGAATCTTTCACTCTCACTAGTCTACTACATTTTATAAATGCAAACATCTGGGCTATTCCAGCTGCTCTGTGTCTGCCAGCATATAAAATACATTGAGAATCTTTTGCACTCATTAAATTGACAATTCACTTGATTAAGACACACGCATGTGTCTCGTTAGCAGCACTGTCGCTGCCAGTATAAGAACAACATTGAAATTCTTTTGCGCTCCATTAAATTGACAATGACTTGATTAAGACCCACACTTGTGCCTCCTTCAGCAGTACTATCGCTTCCAGCATATGAACAACATTGAAATTCTCTTTCGCTCCATTAAATTGACAATGACTTGATTAAGACCCACACTTGTGCCTCCTTCAGCAGCACTAACGCGCCAGCATATGAACAACATTGAAATTCTCTTGCGCTCCATTAAATTGACAATGACTTGATTAAGACCCACACTTGTGCCTCCTTCAGCAGTACTATCGCTGCCAGCATATGAACAACATTGAAATTCTCTTGCGCTCCATTAAATTGACAATGACTTGATTAAGACACACACTTGTGGTCTCACTCAGCAGCACTATCGCTGCAGCATATGAACAACATTGAAATTCTCTGCGCTCCATTAAATGACAATGACTTGATTTAATGACGTAACTAGTTCACATTCATAAAGTATGAATTAAACATGTCCTTGTCTTCTGCCAGGTTCTCGCCGAATCAAACGGCACTGTTAGAACAAAAGCGATCACTACGCTAACTGGATTTAGCAACCTAACTATATCTGGGTTACTGTCTAAGATCGTCTCTTCTCATAGGCCTTGGACACTTCACTACTAACTAATCACTGACTACTCTAAGATGCGCTGGCCTCCTGCTGGACTGGATAATCTTCTCGAGCTGGCCTACCACTGACTAAACAACTACTACACAAACATTATGTACAACATTTTCAAAGGTTGTTAGCCAATAAAGGCTAATGCCTTTCGGCAAGACCTGTTCCTCGGTCCACCGCTAGCTCGTAACTGATTTAACTTTCACACTTCATTCTCAACCTGTCTACTTTCTCACATGACTCACACAATTCTCGTGTGGCACACCTCTCCCTGAGTGATTCCTATTTTCATGTTCTCCACGCTTTTCTGTCATTTCTTCTCTCCCCCGGCCTACGCATTTACTTCTTCCCCTCTCCTTTAATTCTTTATATGACCTTCATTCTTTATATGACCTTCATTCTTTCTTTAACTCTACATCTCCGTCTTCCTCTCTGTCCTTTCTCTCTTTCTCTCTCTCTATTTCAACATTAGCTGTTTATATTTGGCCCAAGACAGACCCTTTATCAGGATACCCACTGATAGATGATACCAACTTTATAAAAACACATTCACCTCAAGGATTTGAAGATTAAGAGAAGCATGTTGTGGTTGGAACAGGCTGAGATAACTATCAGAGTTGTATCTTCTGTGAACAAGAAAATCAAGGAGAAGAGTGGCTACACACTAGAGATAGCATGACTATACAACCATGACCTCCATTTTTTAATGTGTAATTTAAGTTTCTTTTATAGTTAAATAGCCAGCCCATTTCAGCGGGTCTGTTAAGACATTTTTCATAATATTTCAATACATCTTTCAGAAACCACTTTTTAAAAACAGATTTTCAAATCACCACTCACTTTCAATCAAACCACCACTTTAAGTTATCATACACAAATTTTGATTATGCTCTCTCTCTCTCTCTCTCTCTCTCTCTCCTCTCTCTCTCTCTCTCTCTCTCTCCCTCCCTCCCTCCCTCCCTCCCTCCCTCCCTCCCTCCCTCCCTCCCTCCCTCCCTCCCTCCCTCCCTCCCTCCCTCTCAGGCAGAACATCACAATTAGAGTCTGCCAGTGGTCCAGTGCATCCGATTTCAGCCAGGTTTTTATTCAGGTTTGCATTCCTTAGCCTTTGATTGTCCCCAATCTTCCTGCAAGGCAGCAGATGATCTTTTCTGTAGGGGGATTCTGCCCATAGATCGTCGGCCCTCCCAGGTTACGAGAACCATCTGCCTGAGTCATTAGAGGTGACTAACGTAGACATGCACACACAAAGATAGGAGATGTGACCAACACAGACTTGCACACAGCGATACGAGGCATGACTAACACTGACAAAATATATGTTCTTTAAAAAAAATGAAAAATTTGTAATGTGCCAGTAAGCCTATATCACTTCAATATTTAATATGACCATAACCTACTTTCACATTTTAATCCCCCTCTGTTCTCAGGAAGGTTATGGTGATGATTGCAATCGAGATTGTAGTCTCCAAGGTCAAGTAGCTGTTGGCAAGTTCAGACAACTGTCAGGAAAGGAGAAGACATCTCAATCTCTTGTTTGTGAGGCTCATGATAGTGTTAAAGTTATGGATGCACATAATAGAGCACAAACACAACAGAGGCTCTACAAATGTGATGTGTGTGGTGCTGGTTTTGCTCAGAGCTATCACTTAAAGAACACAGGACAACACATACAGAAGAGAAGTCTTACAAATGTGATGTGTGTGGTGCTGGTTTTGCTCAGAGCCATCAACTTAAAGAACACAGGACAACACATACAGAAGAGAAGTCTTACAAATGTGATGTGTGTGGTGCTGGTTTTGCTCAGAGCCATCAACTTAAAGAACACAGGGCAACATTTACAGAAGAGAAGCCTTACAAATGTGATGTTTGTAGTGCCGATTTTTATAAGAGATGTTATCTTAAAGATCACATGAGAAAACACACAGGAGAAAAGCCTTACAAATGTGATATTTGTGGTGAAAGTTTTGGTCAAAGGTCTGGTATTAAAATACACAAGAGATCACATACAGGAGAGAAGCCTTATAAATGTGATATATGTGGTGCAAGTTTTGCTCAGTGGGTTAGTATTGAAGTACACAAGAGAACACATACAGGAGAAAAGCCTTATAAATGTGATGAATGTGGTGCATGTTTTGCTCAGAGGGCGACTATTGAAGTACACAGGAGAACACATACAGGAGAGAAGCCGTACAAATGTGATGTGTGTGGTGTAAACTTTGCTCGGAGGTCTAGTATTGAAGTACACAAAAGAACACATACAGGAGAGAAGCCTTACAAATGTGACGTGTGTGGTGCAGGTTTTGCTCAGAGCCAAAATCTTAAAGGACATAGGAGAACACATACAGGAGAGAAGCCTTACAAATGTGATGTGTGTGGTGCAGGTTTTGCTCAGAGCCAAATTCTTAAGGACATAGGAGAACACATACAGGAGATAAGCCTTACAAATGTGATGTGTGTGGTGCAGTTTTACTCAGAAACATTATGTTACAGAACATAGGAGATCACATACAGGAGAGAAGCCCTACATATGTGATGTGTGTGGTGCAGGTTTTGCAACAAGTGGACATTTTAAAGCACATAAGAGAACACACACAGGAGAGAAACCTTACAAATGTGATCTATGTGGTGCATGTTTTGCTGAAAATAGCAAATTAAATAAACACAAGAGAACACATACAGGAGAGAAGCCTTTCAAATGTGATGCGTGTGGAGTGGGCTTTGCTGATAGCAGAAGCTTAATAAGACATAAGAGAACACACGTAGAGGAGCCTACTGACAAATAAGATTTTGCGTGGTGCAGATTTCAGTGAGAATGAGCTTTTCTGAAGGAAATGGAAGAATATGGGATGGATCTAAAAAACCACAAAACATCACAAACTGGAAACAAGACTGATGTATTGTGTGTGGTGTGGTGTGGTATTTTCTTGTGTTTGTGTATGATCTAGAGCTAATAAAATAGCCAGATTAGCTGAACATTTCCAGGATATTATTAAAAATGCACATCCCAGTCATCTGATGCAGTTTGAATTAGATGTAGCATCAACTCCATATCTAGACATCAATATAAAAGAAATCACTAAAACAGAAATTGAATTAGCAGTGAAACACATGGCTAATAATAAAGCCTCTGGAATCAGGGCCTCATTATGAGGGAAGTAAAGAATAGTGACACTGTGACCTTCCAGGCATGTCGTAAGAGGCGACTAAGGAGGTTGATCGATGGCTTGACTAGCTGCCATTGTAAAAAGTATTGTTATGGAAACAGCACCATATATTTTAGAGCAGTGATCTCTGCAATATGTGCCACTTTGGCACTCAAGGTTTCTGTTTTTGAGATTGTGGTTCTGCCCTATGTGCCGTCTTCGGCTCAAAAGGACAATAGATAGATAGATAAAATAAATGTAGAGATGCTGAATGCATTTAATACTCAAAACTTATTCCCCCTAAGAAAGTTATTTAATATAATTTGTGATGAAGAAAAGTTCCTACAAACTGAAAGAATGGAATCATCAAATTACATCCAAAAAAGTTCAATCTTAAAGATAACAATAACTGGAGAGGACTTTGGGTTTTATCAGCTGCCTACAAGGTTTTCGGTAGAATCATGCTGAACAGAATAAAAGATGCTGTAGATAATTTTATGCGTAAAGAACAAGCAGGTTCAGAAATGGGAGAAGCTGTCTTGACCAAATATTCACTCTAAGGATAATACTAGAAGAATATACAGAAAAACAACAACCATTAATCTGCTACTTCATTTTTAAAAAGTGTTTAACAGCATACATAGATTGTCTTTGTGTAATATGTTGAAACATAAATACTACCAGCATTACCATTGTCTTTGTGTAATATGTTGAAACATAAATACAACCAACAATTACCATTGTCTTTGTGTAATATGTTGAAACATAAATACTACCAACAATTACCATTGTCTTTGTGTAATATGTTGAAACATAAATACTACCAAAAATTACCAACTTTATAAATCATATATGGTGACTATACTTGCGTGGTTCGCACGGAGGAGGGAATGAGTCATTGGTTTTGAATTGAAACAAGAGTCAAACAAGGATGTATACTATCACCATTGCTATTTGGAATTATCATTGATTACATAATGAGTAAATGTTGCAAAGGAAATAATGACATTAATGGTATAACAAGAATTACTTGGAAGATCTAGATTTTGCAGCTGATATAGTGCTCCTAAGTGAGAATATTGGCAAGATTCAAGCTATCATCATCATATGCCACACTGGTTGGCATAGGCAATCATGTCCTTCCACCAACTTCTACATACCGTGCATTGTATCAGTTCTGTTGTTGACTGTCTTCCATGCCATGACACCAAGCTATCTAGTATCTTCTTTCTTTGTCAGCTACAATCTCTCTTTCCCTATATTTTGCCAGTTGTAATCAAATATTCCAACTTTCCTCTTCTCATAATGTGGCACAAAAATGTTGATTGTTTCTTTCTGATGTTTTTTAGGAGCTCCCTTTTTGTTTTGGCCTCTGAGAATTTTCTCATTGGTCTTTTTAACTGTCCAGGAAACTTAAACATTCTTCTGAGAAATCACATCTCTGTGATTCAATTGTCTTTTCATTTGTTTGTTTACGGTCTATGATTTGCATCCATAGGTCACCATTGGCTCTATATAGCACCGATGAACTCTCCTTATCACTTTTATTTCAAAATATCACAGATACCTTATCTTCCATGGCAGAAAAAAATGTTGGAAGATTAGACCAACATATATATATATATATATATATATATATATATATATATATATATATATATACCTGAATCATTAGATGTTGGAAAGATTAGACTAACATATATATATCTGAATCATCAGATGTTGGAAAGATTAGACCAACATATATATATATATATAAAAACTTACAATATTCAACTCAGACATATTATCAGCACTTACCTTAGCATGTAAAAGGTGGACAACAACAAATGAAACAGAGAGCAAACTAAACATTTTTGAAGACAAATGCCTAAGAAGAATACTCTGTGTACAATGGAATGAATTCAAGACTTATATTGAAATAAGAAAAATGGCCTTACAACTAAAGATCTCTACAATTAGTAAGAGAACATGGACATATGCAGAGAAGAGACAAGATAATTCCAAAAGACTCTTCTTTGAAAAACACCAGAATACAGATAAAGAGGAAGACATAGAGAGACACTGAAAAGAACACTTATAAGAGAAGGTCAAACAACCCACCAAGAAAAAGAGATTGGTGACAAAAAACACTACAAGCCCTATGTGATGTCTAACAGTGTGGCAAGTGTCAAGATCGAGTTCTTATGACTAATCAGAGTTTTAATCTATTAAAACAGCACAACTGTAATGCTCCTTCTACATCAGTTTTTGATTGAAGGGGAGGTAGACTTTATTCAAAATTTAGGATTTCGCAGAGACAGCTCCCTGGGCATGTTCTTGGTTGTCAATTTTGGGACTTTAGTTGACAGCACTAGATCTCATGAATTGTTAATGAACCACCATTTTTATTTGTTAAATCTTGTGTTATGTTTTTTCAGTACTTGTTTTGTTCTTTTATTCATTTTATTTAGTTCAAATGGGGATTACCACTTGGTTGTTCTCAGGCTCATGAATGACAAAAATCACAGGTAAAACTAGAACTTCTCTGGAAAGATAGGAACATCATGATCAGATCGAAGATTACATTGTAGTTCCATGTTACACCCATTAGCTTGTATACCTGTGAAACAAGAGCCTCAACAGCAAAATTATAACAAAACATTAAAAACCATTTACGGGGAGTTAACAATATCCTCTCCGTCTCATATTTTGACCACATTACCTAAAGATTGATTCATTATATAACCTCAGACAGAATTTGCTTAATGTGATGATTTCATTACTACTGCAAACTAGAGCTGAGTTGTTGACCATCATGTCTGACAAAAACCATCACACAAGGAAATATTAAAGTTGTAAGGTACAAAGGTAGAGATTGACCTGGGATGACAATATCAAGAAGTGGATGGTCTCAACTTTGTCAAATTATAAACAGCAGCAGGAAACATAGACAACTGGATGTAAGTAGCTGCTGTGTGAGCTGATCTTGAACTTTCCCCCACTGTTTGACAATACAAAGAGTTGTATATATTTCACCATCCAACTTTATTCTTGGCGAGATGTTTAATCTTATCTTATTCTATCTATTGACCTTTTGAGCCGTACCCGGCCCATAGGGCGTAGACCAAGATACACCTTCTCTTATCTGAATTTTTGTTCTAGCAGTTTTCTTTTAAAGATATTTTATCAATATCGCCATTTGTCTCTGTTCTGTGCAAGCAGCTCTATCTCATTGAGGGAGCAGAATCCTGTTGCTCTTGCCTCTCTCATCAATGTTTTTCTCGGTGTCTCCTGGGTCTTCCTCTTTTTCTCTTACCTTTATCTTATTAGTCCATATATAATCTCTTTATCTTATTATTTCATATATAATCTCTTTATCTTGTTAGTCCATATATAATCTCTTTATCTTGTTAGTCCATATATAATCTCTTGTGTTTTTTCCAGCTTTCACATGCATGGGCAAGGGTTGATGAAATGTTTGAGTTGAATATTCTATGTTTGGTTTTCTTGCAGATCTTACCAGTAATATATTCATCAAGTTTTGAGATTGTAAGATGAATCAGTGATGACTTAAAATAGACTAAATGTGGTCTTTACTTGTATAAATTATGTGTGTTTTATTAATTGTAGCTGTGTAATAACTACAGCTTTGACAATATCTAACATGTTTATTATCAAAACTGGTGTGGAGCAAAAACATGAAAATAAACCTTGTTTGATTATTATTCTAGTGTTTATTTATATTCATGTGTATTTTGTCTGTGCTTCTATCTGCATATTGTTGACTTCTGCAATGACTCAACCCATTGCCTGTGTACAGAACCTGCTTCCATTTTTTTTTATCATGCTCATCAAATCACTTAGTATGCAGACATGGACATAGTTGTATGATTTCAACCAGATGAGTGCCCTGGTCACTCACTACCTTCATCTCCATCGTCATTCTAATCATGGACATAACATACACACTACTGTCTCTTTCATTGTCCTGCCCGTAGAACATGCTATAAATTCTTATGGACTCCTTTTGGTGTCATATTAAGGACCCATCTGTATCTATCTATCTATTGACCTTTTGAGCCGTAGCCAGCCCATAGGGCGTAGACCAAGATACTCCTTTTATTATCTGAATTTTTGTTCTAGCAGTTTTCAATTCTTTTAAAGATATTTTATCAAATCTCGTCATTTGTCTCTGTTCTGTACAAGCAGCTCTATCTCATCATTGAGGGAACCGAATCCTGCTGCTCTTGCCTCACTTATCAATGTTCTTCTCAGTGTCTCTCTAGGTATTCCTCTTTTTCCCATCTGTATAGATGACATTGCTGTGTTCTGTCACCGGACTTGTTTTCACTTTACAACGAATATATTATGAGATCAATAGTAGACAAAAAAGGAATTGAAGTCAACGGTCACAACATAAATAATTTGTGATATGTGGATGACACAGTCTTAATAGCAGAGACAGAGAACGAACTACAAGAAATGATAGACATAATAGTAGAAGAAAGCAACAAGAAAGGTCTCAGTCTGAATAGTAAGAAAACAGAAGTAATGGTTATAATAGGTAATATCGAAGAAACAATCATCACCATCATGCAGCATAAAAATAAACAGGACAAATTTGAAACAAGTGCAACGTTTCAAATATTTGGGCACAATAATAACATCAGATGGGAGATGCACCACAGAAATAAAAAGCAGAATAGCTCAGGCCAAAATAGCATTTCAGAAAATGAAAAATATATTATGCAACAAATCTACTTCAATAAAAATGAGAAAGAGAGTTCATCGGTGCTATATAGAACCAATTCTGACCTATGGAAGCTAATCATAGACAGTAGACAAACAAATGAAAAGACGGTTAGAGGCCACAGAGATGGGATTTCTCAGAAGAATGTTGAAAGTTCCCTGGCAGATAAAAAGACCAATGAGGAAGTTCTCAAAGAGGCCAACACAAAAAGGGAGCTCTTAAAAAACATCAGAACGAAGCAATCAACATTTTTCGGCACATCATGAGAAGAGGAAAGTTGGAATACTTGGTTACAACTGGCAAAATAAAAGGAAGAGAGATCGCGACGACAAAGAGAGAAAATACTGGATAGCTTGGTGTCATGGCATGGAAAACAGTCAACAACAGAACTGATACGAGGCACTGTAGATAGAGAAGATTGTGGAGGGACATGATCGTCTACGCCAACCGGCAGGGTACATGATGATGATGATAGATGACATTATATTCATCTTCTGTGTTGACACAAGTGAGGGAACACCCATCAGCCATAGCTTGACTCTGCTGTGAAAGGATTAATATTACACTGGTGTGTGACAATCATTTGATTATTTAACTGTATTTGATTGATTAATTATGATGAATTTGATTGTTTAACTTGATTAACTGATAATACAGAACTGTGATGCCTTTGTAATGCAAGGTAGTGACTTGATGACTTGAAAAGAACATTAAAGCAAGTACCTCGCCGAGATTGAGCAACTTGCCCAGACAGAGCTGTCAGAGACACAATGTAGGATATGTGCAAGAGCCGACAGTTGAAAGGTCGTCAGACAGACGATTCTTCTTTGGGTGACGAATAACAGAAATGTATTCGTTTGCAGTGAAACCGGGGCCTTCGAATAACATAACCATTGCAGAATGTACTGGGGAAAATAAAAGAATGTTTTCTAAACCAACATTAACAATAAACCCGGTCGTGGTTAATGCTGAGGTCAACGGTCTCATCTACGATAACAGGAGGAGAAAGATGCCGTCATCTATACATACGGATCTGTAAGACGACACTAAAGAAGTGCATGGGCATTTACAGCACGCTCGTCAAGCAGAATAGCATGACAACGGAGGTGATGGCAGTGACCAAGGCATTCAAATGGTTAGTCACAAGACTACACCCACACATGTATACTGAGTGATTCGATGAGCATGATAAAAAGAGTGGAGGCGGGCTCTGTACGCATGCAATGGGTAGAGTCGTTGCAGAAACCAAATACGTAAGGTCACCTTTGTATTTGTCCCTGGACATGCGGGAGTACGGGGAAATGAAAGAGCGGACAGGTTGGCTAGCTGTGCTGTCGTTGAGGACGGGCAACCATGGATCGACGGACATCATCAATGCCCTCCGAGATGTGGGAAGAGCACAGGACTTCGACAAACACAGAATGGCAGATCCATGTCACTTTTTCGGATGATGGAAATGGGAGTTAAGATGTCACAGCCAGAAATGAGAAACTTACTGGCCGTGTAGGAAGACTTATCAACCAACATAGAACTGGAGTCGTCAGTCGCTGGACACTGAGGGAATTGCTGAGGAGGGGATCTGAGCACATATGGACATGTTCGGAGTGCAATGATGATGACATTATTGATGACCCACAAGTAACTCAATAACATTAAACGTACCACGTGACAGTGCAGCTTTTTATATCCACACAAAAGGAGAGCTCACATCATGGAATACTGCAGGGGACAGCCATCTTGTTGATTGTCAGTCACTTCATCAACAGGACACAGGTTTGTCGTGACAGTGAAATGAATTATATTACTTTAGTATGATATTCTAGGAGACTAACTTTCATGAATATACATGTAATACAATTAATAGATAACTTAGTTGACAGATCATCTCCTGCACAACGGACACGCCATCAATATCATCACATCATCATCATGACATATATTATTCATATATGTCACATGTGCCATACGATACTAATCATACTTCATACTGTATCATACCGCATACCCGACCGGTTGGCGTAGGCGATCATGTCCCTCCACAATCTTCTATCTACAGTGCATCGCATCAGTTCTGTTGTTGACTGTTTTCCATGCCATGACACCAGCTATCCAGTATTTTCTCTCTCTGTCGTCCGCGATCTCTCTTTCCTTATATTTTGCCAGCTGACAACTGAGTTGTAATGTAACCAAGAGTTGATGTTGATTCCACTTTCCTCTTCTCATGATGTGCCCGAAAAATGTTTGATTGCTTCTGATGTTTTTAAGAGCTCCCTTTTTGTGTTGGCCTCTTTGAGAACTTTCTCATTGGTCTTTTATCTGTCCAGGGAACTTTCAACATTCTTCTGAGAAATCCCATCTCTGTGGCCTCTAATCGTCTTTTCATTTGTTTGTCTACTGTCCATGATTCGCTTCCATAGGTCAGAATTGGTTCTAGCACCGATGAACTCTCTTTCTCATTTTTTATTGACATAGATTTGTTGCATAAGATATTTTTCATTTTCTGAAATGCTGTTTTGGCCTGAGCTTTTCTGCTTTTTATTTCTGTGGTGCATCTCAGACTCTCATCTGATGTTATTATTATAATTATTGTGCCCAAATATTTGAAACGTTCCACTTGTTTCAAATTTGTCCTGTTTATTTTTATGCTGCATGATGGTGATGATTGTTTCTTTGATATAACCATTAACTTCTGTTTTCTTACTATTCAGACTGAGACCTTTCTTGTTGCTTTCTTCTACTATTATGTCTATCATTTCTTGTAGTTCATTCTCTGTCTCTGCTATTAAGACTGTGACACTGTGTCATCCGCATATCGCAAATTATTTATGCTGTGACCGTTGACTTCAATTCCTTTTTTGTCTACTATTGATCTCATAATATATTTGCTGTAAAGTGAAAACAATCCTATATCAAACACTAATATCATACATGAATAAAAATCCAAACTAGTGTAGTAGCCTGGATTTAAACCCACAAACCTCTGTGTCTCGCTCAAGACCAACCAGTCCCATCCGTTATTACATTCCTCAGTACAAATTGATGCCACTTAATTGTAACATTAGGATTGCTAAAAATAGTATATGCTTAATGATGATTATGTTGCCTATTATTCAACTTCACATCACCTACTTGTTACTAGTGAGTCCACTGCTATAGCTGTGTGTGTGTAATGATATGATATATATGATGTTGTATCTGTATTTTCTCATCTTTGTTGTATAACTAAAAATATATATACTGAGAGTGAGAGGTATTTTAGTTTGTAAAACTCCTTGTAGTCTAATCTTGCATTTGCTTTTTTTTTTTTTTTTTAAGCTAAGTCCACTAGTTTAGAAATAAATGGCAACATGTGGTAACATCCACCATTAAATTTATAGGTAATCATGTTTCAGTGTTATTATCATCTCCCACTAACTCCATTATTATTTTCACATCTGAATGTTCCTCTTTAATCTCTGACAGTTAGAAATATGGAAACCATGAATGTGATGGCAAGCTGGAATATAAAGCAGGAAACAGAATATGAAGTGAGTTGATTTGTTAATTTTAAAATTCATCAGTGTCAGATGTACTGAACTGATATAGGATTTTATTAACTTAATGTTGTTGTTTGTGCTTGTTCCCTTGCTCTCACTGACCCAGACTGACAACAATTCTGACAATAAGACATATAGTCAGAGTAGAAATGATCATTTTGTGTGCCGATTGAATGTAAGAAAAGTAAATTTGTTTAAGGAAATTTAAAGACAATATTCATCAAATAAACTTCACCTCAAAGTTGAGCTTATTATATTAGCCACAATGCACATAGCACTTTGCTTAGCTCTTTCTTTTCTTATAAGATAGGTAATAAATTAAATAAAATAAGAGTGAATTGTATGTCATAATCTTACAAAGTTGTGAAATAAATTACTTTAATAGCAGATTATCTCTATCAAGTCATGATGCCACACCATGTACTGGACAAGACTGCTTAACCAATAGTGGAACTTTTGTTTGAAGAGTTCCATTTTACAAGTTACTGTTATTGCTTGTGCTTGTTTTCTGTGTAATTGCTTTGTTTCCTTTTCTGACTGACCCAGAGAGACAACACATCTGATAATAAACTCTCAGACATGATTGTCATAATTAAATAGAAACTAAATTATCTTGTTTATTTTCTTCTTTACAAGACACACCACAGCACCTGGGCTGTAATTAATCAGTTGTGGGTATCCGGTTAGCGCAATCGATAGGCGGTTGGCTTACCACGGCAACAGCCGGGGTTCGTACTTTGGCGAGGACACCTGGGTTTTACTAATTCCCTAAAAATTAGTACCTCTGAAGTCGGAGTAAATCTGCCTGCATGGCGAGGGGCATCCTGTAATGGGATAAAACAGACTTTACACGCAAAATTCAGTCCCACAAAATTGAGTGGGTGGGACTTCGTCAGAGGTCAAAGCTGACGAAAACGAACGAACGATCAGTTGTAATCATTAACTTTCTCAATCTATCATCTATAATCATGCAATACACCATTACTGTTTGAATCATCCTCTAAAGATAGTGTTCTCTCCATTAACTCGGTACACATCATTTCAAATATAATGATGAGATCTCTCCTGTAATCATAGTATTTCTTACTACATTGTCAACTAAATTTTGATCTGGTGTTGTACGAGGTCCACACTGTTATTTTCCTGCATGTCCACTGTGGCACAACTGATCATAAGGCTGATTACTGTGACCCTTGTGGCTAGCCAGATTTCATTCTGCAAGATTGAGAGAACAAGTATTGGTTGGACTGTTTCACTTTTCAAAAAATCTCACTTCTTAAACTAATTTCCATAACTCCTGACAAACCTTCCTTGCTGATACATGACATGAGTTAGAGTTTGATGACATTAAGAATTGATGACATACATTTAATAACAGCATGAAGTGTAAACACATACAGTGATACACATACATAAGTCTAAATATATCACAACCATCCTGACATATGTTCTACACAAATATCTGTTTCACTACTGTTCCAGTGAGCTAGACCTATCATGCTGCTAATGAGGTCTTCTTTACACAACCTACCATCTACTGTCTTTGCTGATAACATTTATATGGCTTGCACTACAAAAAGTCACTTTCTACAGAGCTTAAATAAATCATATTCACAATTATAACTATATCTTTACTTCTTTGCATTACAGGTCCTCCTGAACTTGTTCACATCCTCGGGTCTGGTGGTAACATCTTATCTTTAACTCAACTTCTTCTTGCACAGATTTTCTGCCATTGATAGCTCCATTCACTTCCACAGTTGCTCATCGAATGCCAAAATGTAGACATCATTGTCCTCCTAAGTTTGTACTTCTACCACGTGATCCCTCAAGGTTCATGTTTTTGCCCAAGCTCTCAGTCAACTCATATTGAAAACATTAATGTCTCCTCGCAAGTGAGACAACTTCCATTATTCATCAACTTCTAGTCTCCCTTTCCTCACATGTGAGACAACTCTCATTATTATTCTTACTTTATAACTAGTGACTTGTAACTGACTGCTTGCATCAGGAACCACAATTGATCTAGATTCTACTCGACATCCCTATAGCAGGTCTGGAAACAGACTAACCCATTTGATCAAGCCAGTAGGAGTAGCAGGAGGAAGGCAAGCCTGTACTAAACTTTTCCATGTTGAACTTGGATGTGTTGGGTCAAAATGAACAGATATTGCAGCTTGATGCAATCCACAGCACAATGCATCTATGACCATTTAACATCCTTTTAAGGGCAGATGATAAAGAGGAGTAGACATCAGAAAATAAAAAAGTCTTGTTTGTTGGTCTCATTGTTCTAGTATGTTCTGATACTAACATAGTACTTTACTCTTCCATTCTTAGACTGACACAAATATGGAAGTTCAGAGCCTCACACCAGTTGGAGATATAAAGCAGGAACCAGAATGTGAAGTGAGTTGATTCTTCTTTTTTCTTCCTTTCACCTCTCTGTGGAGCATAGGTCTTCAGCAAACACTTTCACCTCTCTGTGGAGCATAGGTCTTCAACAAACACTTTCAGCTGGCTGTGGAGAATAGGTCTTCAACAAACACTTTCAGCTTTCTGTGGAGAATAGGTCTTCAACAAACACTTTCAGCTGGCTGTGGAGAATAGGTCTTCAACAAACACTTTCAGCTTTCTGTGGAGAATAGGTCTTCAACAAACACTTTCAGTTCTTGGTGGAAAATAGGTCTTCAGCAAACACTTTCAGCTATCTGTGGAGCATAGGTCTTCAACAAACACTTTCAGCTCTCTGTGGAGAATAGGTCTTCAGCAAACACTTTCACCTCTCTGTGGAGCATAGGTCTTTAACAAACACTTTCAGCTTTCTGTGGAAAATAGGTCTTCAACAAACATTTTCAGCTCTCTGTGGAGCATAGGTCTTTAACAAACACTTTCAGCTTTCTGTGGAGAATAGGTCTTCAACAAACATTTTCAGCTCTGTGGAGAATAGGTCTTCAGCAAACACTTTCAGCTCTCTGTGGAGAATAGGTCTTCAGCAAACACTTTCACCTCTCTGTGGAGCATAGGTCTTCAACAAACACTTTCAGCTGGCTGTGGAGAATAGGTCTTCAACAAACATTTTCAGTTCTCTGTGAAGAATAGGTCTTCAACAAACACATTCAGCTTTCTGTGGAGAATAGGTCTTCAACAAACACTTTCAGCTGGCTGTGGAGAATAGGTCTTCAACAAACATTTTCAGTTCTCTGTGAAGAATAGGTCTTCAACAAACACTTTCAGCTGGCTGTGGAGAATAGGTCTTCAACAAACATTTTCAGTTCTCTGTGAAGAATAGGTCTTCAACAAACACATTCAGCTTTCTGTGGAGAATAGGTCTTCAACAAACATTTTCAGCTCTCTGTGGAGCATAGGTCTTCAGCAAACACTTTCACCTCTCTGTGGAGCATAGGTCTTCAACAAACACTTTCAGCTGGCTGTGGAGAATAGGTCTTCAACAAACACTTTCAGCTTTCTGTGGAGAATAGGTCTTCAACAAACACTTTCAGCTGGCTGTGGAGAATAGGTCTTCAACAAACACTTTCAGCTTTCTGTGGAGAATAGGTCTTCAACAAACACTTTCAGTTCTTGGTGGAAAATAGGTCTTCAGCAAACACTTTCAGCTATCTGTGGAGCATAGGTCTTCAACAAACACTTTCAGCTCTCTGTGGAGAATAGGTCTTCAGCAAACACTTTCACCTCTCTGTGGAGCATAGGTCTTTAACAAACACTTTCAGCTTTCTGTGGAAAATAGGTCTTCAACAAACATTTTCAGCTCTCTGTGGAGCATAGGTCTTTAACAAACACTTTCAGCTTTCTGTGGAGAATAGGTCTTCAACAAACATTTTCAGCTCTGTGGAGAATAGGTCTTCAGCAAACACTTTCACCTCTCTGTGGAGCATAGGTCTTCAACAAACACTTTCAGCTCTCTGTGGAGAATATATCTTCAACAAACACTTTCCTTGCCATCCTGTTTTTTTCCCACTCTCATAAGATCATTCCAAGTCCTCTCCAGTGCCATCATCTGTGTCGTTTTTTTGCCCATTGATATTTGATCTGTTTGTTCTCATAATTCTAAGTTAATGATTTTGTTCTACCATTTCCATCTTTTTATTCTGTGCAAGCTTCTACTTATGAACGTCTGCATCATTATGACTGTTAATTTAGTTGTTCTTCTTATTTCACAGTTATATAATTGGACTGATTGGAGTTGAGCATTTAAGTTTTATATTTAACATAATTTGTTGGGATTTCCATGTTTCCTAGTGTACTGAAGGCTACTCTTGCTTTTTTGTATCTTTATTTTGGTATCATACTCTATTTCTCATCCTTTGTCTATATTACTACCAAGATATATATTAGATTATATGTCTTGTAGAGATATTTCTCGTAGTCTTATGTGGTTATTGCCAACTGCATGCTTTCTCATGATTTTGGTCTTATATCTTTTTATTTTCATCCCCAGCTGTTGTGATCTATCATCAAGTATGCTCATTTTATCTAGCAATTTTGTGTTATTATGTGATAGGAGAGCAATGTCATCAGTAAAGCTTAAGTCAACAAGTTGCTTGGTCAGTGACCACTTGATCCATTCTTGTTGATCTGTGTTATTTCCATAAACCAACCAATGGCAAACAAAAATAGAAATGGAGATAGCAAGTGTCCCTGTCTTACTCCTGTTCTTATTTCAAATACTTCTGTAAGTTGTGCTTCATGTATTGGTGGGCATGAATTAATTTGATTGGTTCATATTGAAGTCATGTGGTATTGTACATGGAGTGAGTTGGTTAGTTCATATTAAAGTCATGAGGTGTTGTGCATGAAGTGAGTTAATAGATTCATATTGAAGTCATGTAGTGTTGTACATGAAGTGAGTTGATAGGTTCATATTGAAGTCATGTAGTCATGTTTTTTTAAGAGTTGAAGTATTTTGTTACTGCACTACAAGAAAAATATAGAAGATACTTTTTTTTCACAGACAGCCAATGAGGCACAAAAAATTGGTAATGGCTTACCCTCAGAGCTACACAAAAGTCTGGTCTTGGAGTCTAAATAAATATCCATATTTGAAAACAAGAAAATAACATTAATTTATGTAAACTATGTGTATAAATGTGTCATTATTACCAAGAATTGTGGGAAAACAGGGAAAATAATATGAAACAGCTAGATTGAATGATGCAGATCGGGAATATAAGAATTTACTAGGTACTCGATAGAAGTGAAATTACATTCCAAGACAGAATTAACAACATCAATATACTATAATGCAAGGGACTGAATATAATCCACAAGCTAAGAACAAAACACAATCAAACTTCAGAACAGGACATAACAGCAGAACACATTCTTTCATTTAAGTACATGTTGTTTGTTGTAGTTATGGATCCAATGACCTTTGAGCTGATGCCCTTCTGCCCAATGCCATGTAGTAGTATCTGCAGGTATTTTTAAGTTCTGCTGTTGTTCCGTACAGAGTATTCCATTTGGAGGGTCTTTGGCTAAATAGTGTTGTTCTGATGTCAGTGAGCTCTGGACATTGAAACAGGTGATGTTCTACAGTTTCTTGTGGGTGATTACAGAGTGGACATACTGGGGTATGGTTTTGTTGTATTCTATTAATGTGGTTATTCAGCATAACATGTCCTGTTCTCAGTCTGAAGATGGTAGTTTGGTCTCTTCTTGTTAGGTTGTTGATGTTGTCTTGTGGGTGATTACAGAGTGGACATACTGGGGTATGGTTTTGTTGTATTCTATTAATGTGGTTATTCAGCATAACATGTCCTGTTCTCAGTCTGAAGATGGTAGTTTGGTCTCTTCTTGTTAGGTTGTTGATGTTGTCTTGTGGGTGATTACAGAGTGGACATACTGGGGTATGGTTTTGTTGTATTCTATTAATGTGGTTATTTAGCATAACATGTCCTGTTCTCAGTCTGAAGATGGTGGTTTGGTCTCTTCTTGTTAGGTTGTTGGTGTTGTCTTGTGGGTGATTACAGAGTGGACACACTGGGGTATGGTTTTGTTGTATTCTATTTATGTGGTTATTCAGCATAACATGTCCTGTTCTCAGTCTGAAGATGGTAGTTTGATCTCTTCTTGTTAGGTTGTTGATGTTGTCTTGTGGATTTGGTCTTGCCATATATTTAAAAAGCTCTCTCCCTGTTTTCCCTAAGGCCCATCCATTCAGCCACTCCTCCCTACTGTTGGAGTTTATGACTTGTTTGGCTGTGTCTAGTGTGATGGATGTATGTATCTGTGTCTGTTTGGATCCTCTCTTAGCTAATGTATCTGCCTTATCATTTCCTGGTATATTTGAGTGTCCTGGGATCCATTGCATTACCAATCTTATGTTATGTGTTTCAATGAGTTTGTCTGTGTCTATGATAAGCTCTGTGTGTTCTGGTTTGTTCGTGTTGTTTTCCAGTGCTTGCAGAGCCGATTTGGAATCCGTAAATATGACTGTGTTTGTTTTCTTTGATGGTGTGGTATCGAAAATCATATTTAAATGAAAAATTGCTGTTTCAATAGTTGTTATTCCTGCTTCATAATTGTTACAGACTTCACCACATGGTCCACATATTTCTTCTGCTGTTCCATCTGGATAATGTATTAATATTCCATATCCAGCTTTTGAAGTAGCATTAGTGGCTGCACCATCTGTGTATATATGTATCCAGTCTTCTGGATAAGTATCTATTGTTTTCCTTGCTGCTAGTGTTACTGATACTGGGTCTGCTTTTTTACCTGTTCAGTTACATATCTCGACATTTATTTCAGGTTTTTTATAATTCGTACTTGGTGGCATTTCTTTGATGACTCTTGATGTTTGTAGTCATTTTTCAGGTAGATGGAATTTCTTTTGTATATTTCTAACATGTTGTAATACTGACATCTGCTTAATTCTTTGTTTCGGAGTCCATGTATCTACTAATTTTCTGTTAGGGTGGTCCTTCTTCATTCTTTTTTGTCTTTCATAGAGAACCATATCGGCTTTGTTTCTCCTCAACTCTAAAGGTTCCACATTGCAGTGGATTTCGCAGGCTGCAACTGGAGTGGACCTCATTGCACCGCTGATGAGTCGTAATGCATTATTTTGTATCTTGTCCAGTGACATGTTAGTTGTTTTGCTGCATGTCACTAGGAGCGAGCTACCATGATCCAAAACAGAGTGAACATAACCCAGATAGAGATTTCTAAGAGTTTCTTTATCTGCTCCCCATAAGGTGCTGGAAAGCCTTTTCATTAGTTGAAGTATTTGTGTTGCTTTCTTAGTGAGATTCTCTACGTGTTTCTTCACGTTCAGTTGTCGGTCTAGTTGTATTCCTAAGTATGTAGGGTGTTCCTCTTTTTGAAGACTATTGTGTTGGAGATTGAGTTTGATATTTACCTTAGCTATTTTGTTACTTCTAGTAAATACTGTATATACTGTTTTCTGTACATTTATTTTTATTTTCCAGGTATTACAGTATTCTTCTAGGTGTCTCAGGTCTTTGTTTAGTTGTGCTTCAGCTGTTCTAATATTTTCATTTGTACTCCACATGACCAGATCATCCTCAAAGAGAGCTTTTTTATTTATCAGGGTTTTGGTCAGATCATTGATATATATCAAAAAAAGGGTACAACTGAGTGGTGATCCCTGTGGTAATCCTTCTTCTAGCACCTCTTTGTCTGATAAGGATTCATTTAATTTAGTTTGTATTGTTCTGTCAACTAGGATATATTTGACCCATTTGTACAGTTTCCCATGTATTCCGGCATCTCTCATCTTCAATAAAAGCCCCTTACGTCAGACTCTATCATAAGCCTGCTGCAGGTCTACTAGGATGGCTAGAGTATGTTGTCTCTTCTGGAATCCATCTTGGACCTGTTGTATTAACCTGAGGATTTGATCTTCTGTGTTATTGCCTGCCCTGAAACCAGCTTGTTCGTAGCACAGAGTATTAGATGTTTCCAGATACCAGTATAGTCTGCTATTGACCATACTCTCAGCTATTTTACCTATGCGTGATGTTAAGGATAGGGGACGATAGCTTCTGGGGTCATCTGGAGGCTTGTTCTTTTTGAGCAATGGCACTATATAGGCATTTCTCCATGTCTTGGGAATTTTGCTTTCTTTCCATGTCTTGTTGATCAGTCTGAGTAATGTTTCTTTCCCTGACTTGCCGAGATGCTTTATCATCTCATTGTGTACCTTGTCAGGGCCTGGGGATTATCTACATTTTAATTTTCTTAATGCCTTTTCTAGTTCCCTCATGTTAAAATCCATTTAAGTACATAAAACAGTCTTACAGCTATGGACAAATCATAAATTTCAGTAAAACCTGGGTAGATTTAGCAAAGGTTACATGAATATAAAAACTCTGTAAATGATCCTAATTTCATAATTTGCTATAACCAACATCTATTACAATTTACTTCTGGAGAATTCAAAAATAACGTTTTACTATTTAGAGACCCTATTTTAGTATAAACAACTCAGTGGTATCTAGAGACAAAGTAAAGATAAAAAGTTGTTAGCCCCCTTCAGCCCATACAAGAACAGACCCCCCACCCCCACCCGATAGAGGAATCCCAATTGTCGATAAAAATATGTAGAAGTGAAAGGAATAGTTGGCAAGGATAAACATAATATTTTGCGTTATACAATCACTCTCAGGTTCTTGGATGAAGAATACCCACAAGATCTATGGGTTCATGTGTACACAGATGGATCAGCACAGAATGCAGTAAAGGATGGGGGAACGGAGCATACATAGAATACCCAAATAACACTAGGGATGTGAATAAAATATCAACAAGGAAATATTGTCACAACTTATGACACACTGTGGTGAGTGCAGTGTTCTGCAAGGGACATGTGACCTGACCTGATGATGATCTAATCAGTATTATGTTAGGCTGCATTAATCTCCTAGAAAAAAAATTGTTGGTACCCATTTTCATTGATTGAGTGAAATACAAAGTCATAAAGGTTCCTAAAACACTTACCACTAGTAGTTCAAGGTCACACATTAATTTATTTCTAAATGTTCCCAGGGTCAGACAATAAAGAAGGAAGCAAATGGAGAAGAACAAAGTGACATGTCCACTGTCATAGAGAGACCAAGGACCAGTTTACTATCTCTATCTTGTCCTGACATGGATAGTTTTCTGTGTAAGTTTTTGTTTGTTATCAATAGAGTCTGTATTCACATTTTGGTTGCATGTAGTTGACTTTTGTGTCAGTTTTTACTTGGTCAACTTATGTTAGCGGTTATTTCACATTTGTGTCTCATTTCACTCTGCCATCTTTGACATTTAATATCTTTTGTAAAAACTGTAATGGTAACCAATATCTGTGTCTTTAGATTGTGAGAAATGTGAGCTGAAATATGAAGGAGGCTGTCCTGATCATGGACCTCTAATCTACATTGATAATGCTGAGGTAAAGTACATAATTATTCAAATTTGAGACATTCATTCATTTAAATTTGTAGGTAAATGTTAGTTATGATCAACTAACTGGGACAATCACGAATCAAAAGTGTTGTTATAAAATTACATGTTGAGCAATTCATATTGAGATGTAAATGAGGTTGGGCAGAACAACTTGTTCTATTATATCATCAATTCTGTCTGTTGTGAATTATGGGCTTGGCATTCTCACCTATCCAGACAACAGTGTGAATGGTTGTAGCACATCTAAAGTAGAGCATTGCAATTTGTCCAAGGCTGTACTAGAGATATATTGTTGGATCTACTAGAGCTATATGCTTGGACCTGCTAGATATATATATATACTTGGACCTCTTCTTTCTTCTTCTACCTTTCAGCTCCCTGTGGAGCATATGTCTTCAGCTCACACACAACTAAGACAGACATCCGTTTAAATTATATACAAATGTTGATTATGTTCAAATAATAAATGATTCTAAAAATATGAAGGAGAATTCTTATCTCCCATTAATTTTATCCTACTTTAATGTTTAATATGGCCACGGTCTACTTTCTAACTTTTATCCCCCATCTGTTCTCAGGAACGTCAAGGTGAAGGATACAGTCAAGATTGTAGCCTCCCAGGTCTAGTATCTGGCACCAAGTCCAGACAACTTTCAGGAAGGGAGAAGACATCTCAATCTCTTGTTTGTGAGGCTCATGATAGTGATAAAGTTATGGGTGCACATAAGAGAACACATACAAAACATAAACCTCACAAGTGTGATATATGTGGTGCTGGTTTTGTTCAGAGCAAATATCTTAAACAACATGTGAGAAGACATACAGGAGAGAAGCCTTACAAATGTGATATGTGTGGAGCAAGTTTTACATTGAGGACTAGTGTTAAAGTGCACTTGAGAAGACATACAGGAGAGAAGCCTTACAAATGTGATGTTTGTAATGCATGTTTTTTTCAGAGTCACCATCGTCAATTTCACATGAGAATACATACATTAGAGAAGCCTTACAAATGTGATGTTTGTGGTGCAGGTTTTGCTCTGAAACTTTATCTTACAGGACACATGTATACACATACAGGAGAGAAGGCTTACAAATGTGATGTGTGTAATGCACGTTTTTCTCAGAGTCACAGTCTTAAAGTTCATATAAAAAAACATATATTAGAGAAACCTTACAAATGTGATTTTTGTGGTGCAGGTTTTGATAAGAGCCATTGTCTTAAAGTACACAAGAGAAGACATACAGGAGAGAAGCCTTACATGTGTGATATGTGTGGTACAGGTTTTGTAAATAGTGGGCATCTTGAAGCACACATACGAATACACACAGGAGAGAAACCTTTCAAATGTGATGTTTGTGGTGCATGTTTTACTGAAAATAGCAAATTAAAAACACACAAGAAAGCACATACTGGAGAGAAGCCTTACAAGTGTGATGTGTGTGGTACATGTTTTGCTCTAAATGGTACTTTAAAACAACACAAGAAAATACACACAAAAGAGAAACCTCACAAATGTTGTATATGTGGTGCAGATTTTGCAATCATCCATTATCTGATTAGACACAAGAAAACCCATACAGGAGAGAAACCTTTCATATGTGATGTTTTTGGTGCTGGTTTTTCTCGGAGTACTCAACTTCAAATACACAAGAGGACACACACAGGAGAGAAGCCTTACAAGTGTGATGTGTGTGGTAAATGTTTTGCTCGAAGTGATGATCTTAAAGTGCACAAGAGAATACATACAGGAGAGAAGCCTTACAAGTGTGATGTATGTGGTACATGTTTTTGTATAAGTGGAAGTCTTAAAGTGCACAAGAGAACACATACAGGTGAGAAGCCTTACAAATGTGATGTGTGTGGGGTGGGCTTTGCCTCTAATCAAAATTTTAAAAAACACAACAAGAGAAAACATATTGGAGAGAATATTGACAAATGAGATTTAGTGTGGGGCAGGATTCACTGAGAATGAACTTTTTAAAAACAACAAAAGTACACAGGATGGATATAAAAATCCACAAAACATCATATCAGGACACAAACCTAACTGATGTAATGTGTGTGGTTTTGTATTTCCTTGTTTTTAACTGATCACTGTCTTATTCTTATGACTAATCAGAGTTGTCTTGTAGGACAACAAAACTATAATGCTCTTAATAAATCAGTTTTTGATAGAAAGGGAGGTAGACATTCTCCAAGACTATTGGTTTAGCAGAGAAAGCTCCCTGGGCATGTTCTTGATTGTCAATTTTGGGACCTGAGTTGGTGTCACCAGATCTCATAAATTGTTTATGAACCATCCATTTTTATTTGTTAAATCTTGCCTTTTTTTTTTTCTTCAGTACTTGTTTTGTTCTTTTATTCATTGTTCGTTCAATTGGGATTACCACTTGGTTGTTCTCTGGCTCATGAATGATAAAACCACAGGAAAAACTAGAACTAGTCTGGAAAGTTAAGAACATCATTATCAGATCTAGGTTTACATTGATGTGGTCCCCATCTATCATCTTATACACCTGTGGTACAAGGCCCTTCATAGAAGAGTTATAACCAAACAATAAAAAGAACATATGAAGAGATGTCTCCACAAAATCCTCTTCATCTCATATTTTGAAGAATTTACCTGAAGATCGATTGAGCATATAACCTAAGACAGAATTTGTTTGAAAGGATGATTTCATTACTACTGCAAACAAACTAGAGCAGATTTGTTGACCATCATGTCTGACAAAAGCCATCACACAAGGAAATATTACAGTTGTAAGGTACAAAGGCAGAGATTGAGCTGGAATGACAAAATTAAGAAGTTGATGTGTCTTGAATTTGTCAAATTTAGACAGCAGCAGGAGACAGAGAGAACTGGAAGTAGATGTATCAGCTGATATCACCCCAATGTAGTCATCAAGTTTTTAGATTGGTAAGATAAATCAGTGAGGACTTAAAACAGATGGAGATTGATTTTTTTCTTGTGTAAATTATGTGTGTTTTATTAACTGTAGCTGTCTAATGACTACAACATTCATAATATCCAACATGTAATTTGTCAAAACTGGTGTAGAGCAAAAACATTAAAATGAATTTTGTTTCTCTCTCTCTCTCTGCGATCAGGACCCAATCAGAGTAGGATTCCAGCTCCTCGCATGAACTCAGCTGTCAGGTTAGGTGTGTTACAAACAGAACATCACAATTAGAGTCTGCCAGATCCACTCTGATTGAACACCCGTTAAAAACGTTGCACTGTGTTCTGCGCCAGTGGCCCAGTGCATCCGATTTCAGCCAGCATTTTATTCGGGTTTGCTTTCCCTAGCCTTTGATTGTCCCCAATCTTCCTGCAAGGCAGCAGGTGATCTTTTCTGTAGGGGGATTCTGCCCTTAGATGGTCGGCCGTCCCAGGTTTACGAGCACCATCTGCCCGAGTCACTAGAGGTGACTAACACAGACATGCACACACAAAGATATGAGATGTGACAAACACAGACATGCACATAGCGATACGAGGCATGACTAACACTGACATACATCAAGATATATAACACATGACTAACATAAACATGCAGATAAAGATATGAGATATGACTGACATAGACATGCACCCACAAAGAAATTACACATGTCTAACATGGACATGCACACAAAGAAAGATATGAGATATGACCAACATAGGTAGGCACACACAATGATATGGGATGTGACTAGCATAGCCATGCAAACACAAGGATATGAGATGTGACATACACAGACATGCACACACAAAGATATGAGATATGACTAACATAAACATACACACAGAGATATGAGATATCACTAGCCCAAACATGCACACACAAAGATATGACACATGACTAACACAGATACACACTATGATATGAGATATGACTAAACACATACACACTTAAAGATATGAGACATGATTAACACGGACACTCCAAGATATGAGATATGACTAACATGACACACATCAAGATATGAGCCATGGCCAGCACGCACACACACAAGCCAAGATATGAGCCTTGGCTAGCAATGAAACACACCACGAAATGAACCATGTCCAGCACAGAAGAAAATATCCTGTACACATTAAGGTATCCATATGCTTGGGTTTGTTGTAGCCGGCAGACTCTTCTTAACGTGGGAATCATCGACATACGAGACGCCGGCCCCCATGAACTGTTAACAGATATCGTCCAAACAGTTGTACGGAAATTTGAAAGTGCAGTCTGACCCGTAGAACGTTCCCTTGCATGAACAGATCCCGGTTGACTGTTCACAGGTGTCGTTGAAACAGTGGTCAGGACATTTGAGAGTGCAGAATTTTGTTTGATTATTGTTCTCCTGTTTACTTTATGTTTGTGTTGTCTTTTGTCTGTGCTTATACTTTTCTCTGCATATTGTTAACTTCTTCAATGACTCCACCCATTGCCAATGTACAAGCCTGCCTGCACTTACTTATCAGAATAATGTAGACACATGCATGCACTCCTCTACAAAGTTGGAATGGGAAAGTAGCCAAAGAGTAAAAGAGAACAACAAATTGACAATCAGAGTGTTCCAGAAAATACATCAGTGATTTGATGAGTATGACAAGAAAATACATCGGTGATTTGATGAGTATGACAAGAAAATACATCAGTGATTTGATGAGTATGACAAGAAAATACATCAGTGATTTGATGAGTATGACAAGAAAATACATCGGTGATTTGATGAGTATGACAAGAAAATACATCAGTGATTTGATGAGTATGACAAGAAAATACATCGGTGATTTGATGAGTATGACAAGAAAATACATCAGTGATTTGATGAGTATGACAAGAAAATACATCAGTGATTTGATGAGTATGACAAGAAAATACATCAGTGATTTGATGAGCATGACAAGAAAATATAACAGTGATTTGATGAGCATGACAAGAAAATACATCAGTGATTTGATGAGCATGACAAGAAAATATAACAGTGATTTGATGAGCATGACAAGAAAATACATCAGTGATTTGATGAGCATGACAAGAAAATACAACAGTGATTTGATGAGCATGACAAGAAAATACATCAGTGATTTGATGAGCATGACAAGAAAATATAACAGTGATTTGATGAGCATGACAAGAAATACATCAGTGATTTGATGAGCATGACAAGAAAATACATCAGTGATTTGATGAGCATGATAAGAAATATAACAGTGATTTGATGAGCATGACAAGAAAATATAACAGTGATTTGATGAGCATGACAAGAAAATACATCAGTGATTTGATGAGCATGACAAGAAATACAACAGTGATTTGATGAGCATGACAAGAAAATACATCAGTGATTTGATGAGCATGACAAGAAAATATAACAGTGATTTGATGAGCATGACAAGAAAATACATCAGTGATTTGATGAGCATGACAAGAAAATACATCAGTGATTTGATGAGCATGATAAGAAAATATAACAGTGATTTGATGAGCATGACAAGAAAATACATCAGTGATTTGATGAGCATGACAAGAAAATACATCAGTGATTTGATGAGCATGACAAGAAAATACATCAGTGATTTGATGAGCATGACAAGAAATATAACAGTGATTTGATGAGCATGACAAGAAAATACATCAGTGATTTGATGAGCATGACAAGAAAATACATCAGTGATTTGATGAGTATGACAAGAAAATACATCAGTGATTTGATGAGCATGACAAGAAAATACATCAGTGATTTGATGAGCATGACAAGAAAATACATCAGTGATTTGATGAGCATGACAAGAAAATACATCAGTGATTTGATGAGCATGACAAGAAAGTGGAGGCGGGTTCTGTACATATGCGATGGTAGAGTCATTGCAGAAGTCAAAAATACGTAAGGTCGCCTTTGACTACAGGGGGACATAATGCCCTCCAGGAAGTAGGAAGGACACAGAACTTCGACAACCATGAGTTCACGTCACTTCATATGAAAGAGATGGGCACAAGCAGAAATGAGAAGCTTAATGGGCATATAAGAAGACTAATCAACAAACACAGAACTGGAGTCGTCAGTCGCCGGACACTGCAAGACTTGCTGGTGAGGGGATCTGAGCACCTATGGACATTTTCACAGAGTGCAATAATTATCACCCTTAAATAACTCAATCACAAAGGTGATAATGTCATGGTACCATTTGTACATAGCACCATATATCATGGTGCCTCTTATTTCCTACACGTATCTTGATAAAGAAGCCTTGAACTGCTGGTAGAAAACCTTGACAGAGATCTTCTGATTGTTACAGGGCCGACTTGACTTGTACACTGTTAGTACTTGTAACTGGCATGTACTGACTGCTGGATAATACCGCCTCTGTAATGTGGTGATGGAATAACTGATGTACTCTCTGGCACCATGAAAAGAACATACCCTGTTCTTTCATGTTCTTTTAATAGCTTAGCCCCTCGTGGGTGGTACACTGGTGGTCAGTGTACGGTGCTCTTTCCTGTATTGCTGGTCGTGGACTATCTTGTCCTCAATTTCCGCAACAGCCTCTAGATGTTCGGTCCACCGTATGTACTTTCCGTTGATAATGTGTTGTCTTGTACCGTCTTGCTTATTTCACTTCCATCTTCGCTGTCCTTGGAGTGTTATTCAGACTCAACTACTACATATACACCAACTTGGGTAAATAATTGCATACATAAGTCTCACTTTGAATAAAAAGTGTGTAAACACTTTATAAGATAAAGTCCAACATGGCACTTATGTGACGGGTACAAATACCAGCGATTTTGATATTCCCACTCGGGTAACTACACAAACTAATACATCAGCTCTGGTATTTCCTCCCACGACACTCCAGAACTCCTATGTCTTTAAGTGCCACTTGTGGCCTGGCTAGTCTCTGAGACGTCCGTCTAACTGGTACTAACTATTTACATAGACTATGTCATTTCTACCACCGTAGTTTTTCCAAACTTTCCTCTCTAATCTCCAATTATCTCCTGAAAACTTGTTGAAATATTCCATCTACTGGTGCCAACTATCACAGAGCTTGTGCTCATGGTTCTAACCTAAGTTCTAACATTCCATCTACTGGTGCCAACTATCACAGAGCTTGTGCTCATGGTTCTAACCTAAGTTCTAACATTCCATCTACTGGTGCCAACTATCACAGAGCTTGTGCTCATGGTTCTAACCTAAGTTCTAACATTCCATCTACTGGTGCCAACTATCACAGAGCTTGTGCTCATGGTTCTAACCTAAGTTCTAACATTCCATCTACTGGTGCCAACTGTCACAGAGCTTGTGCTCATGGTTCTGAAAACAGCAACATTAAATAAACACAAGAAAGCACATACTGGAGAGAAGCCTTACAAGTGTGGCACATGTTTTGTTCTAAACAGTAATTAAAAAAAAACACACAAGAAAATACCCCTAAAGAGAAGCCTCACAAATGTTGTATATGTTCAAACATTTCACCTACTGGTGCTATCCACGGGGCGTGTCCTCCCTGCTGATCAGTGGGCCTTACGCCCTCATGACGTAGCCACCCTGCTGACACGTTAGTTTCTACGTCTGATCTCTTGTCTCGGACCGTCTACAGTCCTATATATCAGTCATATCTCCACTTTTATAAAGTCAACAGGTACTTCATTAATATCCCATCCAATGTGTTTTCTTTACGTCATCCTACCTATTATACCTTGACCCAACTCCACCTGACTCACTTTATCCGTGTTATCACTTGTTTTCTAAATCCCGTTAGTCTCTTCCTACTCCCTTAGAACACAGTTCACTCCACTATCTCGTGCTTGACGGTCCTTCACACATCCGGTGTTTCTCACACTCCCTCCACACCATTCCCCCACCCTTCATTTCTTACATTCACAGCTACAATAAAAAATAGAGTCCAAGGGAACAAAAGAATAACAAACAGAGTGCAAAAGAACACTAGAATTACACTAATCGCCTTTGTTACACAACTTGTCCTGGATCTGTACTGGTTCTGATGGCATAAGCCTTTGTAAAAAAGAATGTAACAGCAAATCCTCCCAAGGCCGGGTACTCGTCTTATGCCGCCACTGCTGTCGACACGCTGCCCTCACATGGCCCTGTCGGACACACTGACTCTGACATGGCCTCTGGATCGTTGCTCTGCTTCTATCTCTGTGACACTGCGATGATGATGATGATGATGATGATGTTGATCAAAGAAAGGACATTGACCTCTCAGATCACTTGAGTTGCGTGACTGAACTTGATTAACTGTCCCGAGATTCACCATAACAGCAGCATTGATGCTGTCATAAAAATCGTGCGCTGAGCTTAGCCACGATAGTGCTGACCGGCCCACACCACTGGTCCTGACTGGCAGATGGCTTGACAGACAGGTTGATGATTACCAGTAGGCTACCAGCCTCCTGTGTATGAGTACAACCTTTTCTATCAGACTGCTCTTGCCTTGATTCTTAATTACTTCGCGTTGTGACTTCTTGATTAATGGCGACCCCACCATTCGTTCATCACTAGGGATCTATACAGCTGGCATTCCGCAAACCATGACTATCACCAATAAATGGTAACATATAACAATTTAATACACACACAAGGACCATTCCTGTACACCGCCAGTACTACACAATAGTCTCTTAAGAGCCTCTCATGCAGTGCTCTGCCCACACGACGTTACTCATTCACTCCACATTACTACACATGAAACCTATCTCTACTAGCTCCGCTAAGATTCATTAAGACTTCCTCGACGTCTTATCGTAGGGCGATCATATCAGATCTACTACAGTCTCTTTAATAGTTGGATGTTCATACATGATCTACACGTCTCTTTAATAGTTGGATGTTCATACAGGATCTACACGTTTGTTTAAAAATAGTTGGAGCTCTAATAGCTCTGCGAAGATTCATTCAAGACTTACTCGAAGTCTTCTCTTGGATGATCACACCGGATCTATTAACGTCTCTTTGAACTAGTTGGAGCTCTCATAGCTCTGTACAGGTTCAGTCAAGACTTACTCGAAGTCTTCTCTTGGATGATCACACCGGATCTATTAACGTCTCTTTGAACTAGTTGGAGCTCTCATAGCTCTGTACAGGTTCAGTCAAGACTTACTCGAAGTCTTCTCTTGGATGATCACACCGGATCTATTAACGTCTCTTTGAACTAGTTGGAGCTCTCATAGCTCTGTACAGGTTCAGTCAAGACTTACTCGAAGTCTTCTCTTGGATGATCACACCGGATCTATTAACGTCTCTTTGAACTAGTTGGAGCTCTCATAGCTCTGTACAGGTTCAGTCAAGACTTACTCGAAGTCTTCTCATAGGACAATCCCTCGGGATCTAACAAGGTCTCTATTAAACAGTTGGAGCTCTAACAGCTCAGCAATTGTTCGTCAAGACTTGCACTCAGTCTTATCATGTTACGAGCACACATGATTCACTAGTCTCTGCAAATAGTCGTAACGTTAACGTCTATATGCTACTGCTGCTTAGCTTTATTATGACTAGCTCACTCTAGTATCACAATAACTACCGCTAGTATCACATCTCCTGGAATTCCTAACACAGACCAGTTTACAGGTCTGGGCCCTAACTCACTAAAATAAACCAACTGTCCTACTACTTTTTGACTACTCTTCCGAGTTGACGGTACCGATCTGTCTCACACTACAGACGTCCGCATTGACTCACTGCCAGTTTGCAACTCACTACTTCTTCCTCGACACCACTCTCTCAACTTAATCCTTTGTTCACCTACCTCTGGTTTCCCCCCCCCCCCCCCCCCCAAATGATTCTTGCTTATTCACTACTTTCTCCAGCACTTGAACAGCTATCAGCCCTCCTTCCTAATTATCCCCCCTTTGTTTACATCTAACCCTTCTCTCACTAACTTACCTATCGCTGATATGTCCTGTTTCAAACTTACTATTGCTATAGTCTGTTTCTACCCATACCCCCACTCTACACTGTTTCACCTTTTCTCTTCACGTGCTGGTATCTCTGTAACAAATGTTGAAACAATATCACGATGATCAGAGTTTTATTGAAATCCTTTGGATAGAAAGGTTGGCTGTTGGGAAGAAAGGCACTAAATATTACAACATTAGAACACAGATACTGCCCAAACACCTCACATATATATTAAAACAGACAACCCAAACACCTGTGATTATTTTGGATTTAAACATTTGTTTGTAAAAGGGGGGGGGGGGGTACAATTGAATGAAATAAAATGTAAAACTTAAACAACAATATACCCTGATTTGAAAATCAGTTCTGCATGTTTCGGAGATAATGTTACACCACGAGAAATGGTTTGGTAGTCAATATTGAATTCCCATATAGTTTATTAACCTGATAAAAGCAGTGCATGAAGGAATGAAATGTAGTGTTGTGCACGACATGCAGCTTACAGAAGCATTTGAAATAAGAACAGGAGAACGGCAGGGTTGCCTTCTATCTCCATTTCTTTCTGATTGCCGTAGATTAGATTGTGAAAAAAAAAGCAAAAAAAAAAAACTCGCAACAGATATAGAACCCAGTGGTCACTGGCCAAGCAACTTGATGATTTAGACTTTGTTCCGTACTCCTCAGCATAGCGTCTTGCTACGATCTAACTTGCTCTTTGTACTGGAATGATAATAATCATTTCCTAATAACCTTGGCTATGTCGTTTCCGGTTGTTTCCAAAATGGAGGAATTATTTTTCTCCGGCTTGGTATAGAACCGCTGATCAGAGGTTTAACAAGCCGCTATCGTAAAAACGATGTTGTTAATGAAACGTAGACCTGATACAGAATGTGTAAATTAGCAGTAGATAATAGTGATAGTTTTTTTCGGCCCTAAAACAACAACAAAAATAGGATTCTGGAATGTGCGAACAATGGCCGCTCCGACGAAACATGCACAGGTCGCGAGCGAGATGGACAGATACGATCTAGATATTTTAGGATTAAGCGAAATGCGCTGGCCTGGAACAGGTAGGAGATCTATTGATAATAAAATAGTAGTTTTTTCTGGAAGGGAAGATGGAAAACACCGTGAAGGAGTAGGCATAATGATGACAGACAAAGCTGCAAGAAGTTTATTAGAATGGGAACCGGTAAATAGCCGTCTGATACGAACACGATACAAAACAAAACATGGAAGACTTTCAATTATTCAATGTTATGCGCCTACTAACGAAGCTGATGATGAAGTTAAGGATGATTTTTATAACCAACTGCAACAACTTATAAACAAAATACCAAAACACGATCTTTTAATTGTAATGGGAGACTTCAACGCCAAAGTAGGACAAGATAACGCAGGAGTGGAACATGTGATGGGGAGAGAAGGCTGTAATACAACAAGTCAGAATGGAGAAAGATTAATAGAATTATGTTTAATAGAAAATTTAGTTATAGGTGGGACATTATTTCCACATAAAAATATCCACAAAACAACATGGATATCTCCTGATGATAGAACATCAAATCAAATTGACCACCTATGTATTAAACAACAATTCAGATCATCATTAATAGATGTAAGAGCATACAGAGGTGCTGATGTTAATAGTGACCACAACCTGTGCATTGGGAAAATAAGATTAAAATTTAGAAACCAACAGAAGAGGTCAATTACACATAAAATTGATAGTCATAAATTGAAAGATGAAGCCATAAAGGAAAAGTTTAACATAGAGCTAAGTAATTGTTATTCAGCACTTGGTGAAATAGACTTAGATATCAATGAAATGTGGGACTCACAGAGCAAAATACTAATGACAGCAGCAGAAGCAAGTGCTGGACTGAAGAAAATGGAAAAACGAGCTTGGATCTCAGACACCACATGGAAATACATCAAAGAAAGAAGAGAAGCGAAGAGAGCCATGACTAATGTAAAGACAGATCTTGGAAAGGTTCTGGTAAAAGCAACATACAAAGAATTAGACAACAAAGTGAAAAGTTCGGCAAGAAGAGATACAAGAGCTTATATAGACAACTTGGCAGAGAAAGCAGAGACAGCTGCAATTACAGGAGACAGCAGAACTCTTTATACTGTACAAAAGATGCTGACAAACACCTATACATCCAGTGGAACACCAATTCTAGACAAATCTGGATTAATGCTAACAACAAGCGCAGACATAAAAGCCCGTTGGGCGGAACACTTCAAAGAAATTCTTAACCGTCCACTACCTCACAGTTTAATAGATTTTGAAGCTGAAACACCAGCAGCAGAATTAGATGTAAATTTAGATGACTTCACCTGAGTGAAATAGAAACCACCTTAAAGCTAATGACCAATAACAAGGCTGCTGGAGAGGATAAGTTAACAGCTGAGATCCTCAAGGCAATTGATAGCCATAATTTAATACATCTCCAAAAAATGTTCAACATCATTTGGAAAACAGAGAAGACGCCTCATAAATGGAAAAAAGGAATCATTGTTAAGATCCCAAAAAAGGGCAATCTTAGAGATTGTAACAATTGGAGAGGCGTGACACTTTTGTCAGTTGCCTCAAAATTATTCTGTAAAATCATCCTAAATAGAATAAAGGATTCAATAGATACAGTAATGCGTGAAGAACAGGCTGGGTTTAGAAAAGGGAGAAGCTGTCTTGACCACATTTTCACTCTACGACTTATATTGGAGGAACACATTGAAAAGCAAAAACCTTTTGTACTTAACTTCATCGACTTCAAAAAAGCATTTGATAGTATTCATAGAGATTCTTTGTGGAAAATTCTGAAGCAATATGGCTTACCATCAAAATCATAAATATTATCAAAGACATGTATGATGGTTACACATGTGCAGTTCGAACAGAGGAAGGACTGAGCGAATGTTTCCCAATAGAAACTGGGGTTAAACAAGGATGTATTTTATCGCCCTTGTTATTTGGAATTGTTATGGACTTCATAATGAAGAAATGCTGCACTGGTAATAAAGGCATCGAATGGATACAAGGAGACCATTTGGAGGACCTGGACTTTGCTGATGACATAGTTCTCATCAGCAATCAGATAAAAACGATGCAGGAAAACACAAATGAACTATCATCAATAGCCAGCAAAATTGGGCTTGAGGTCAATCATGAAAAGACTAAAGTCATGAAAAGTTTAATTCCAACAAGTGACAAAATATACATGGAAAACAAACCAGTAGAAGAGATCGATCACTTCATCTATCTTGGAAGTCACATTGATCGAGAAGGGGATACGAGCAAAGAAATTAGAATCAGACTGGCTAAAGCAGCAATGTCTTTCAGAAGCCTTGAAAAGTTGTGGAAATCAAAACTCATTAGCACAAACACAAAACTTAGGCTATTCAAATCAAATGTACTATCAACCCTTACGTATGCGTGTGAAAGCTGGAAAACAACAAGAGATAAAGAAACAAAGTTGAACGCATTCGAAAATAAATGTCTAAGGAAAATACTTGGTATAGAATGGAACGAATTCAAAACAAACGAGGAAATTAGAGAAATCGCCAATCAACCACTAATATCTTCAGTAATAAAGAAAAGACGATGGTCATACGTTGGACATGTGATGAGAAGAGATAATAATCGAATAGCAAAGCAAGCCCTCATATGGGAAACAACAGGTAAAAGAAAAAGAGGAAGACCCAGGGAGACACTGAGAAGAACATTGATGAGAGAGGCAAGAGCAGCAGGAATCGGCTCCCTCAATGAGATAGAACTGCTTGCACAGAACAGAGACAGATGGCGAGATTTGATAAAATATCTTTAAAAGAAAACTGCTAGAACAAAATGCATATAGGAGAAGGTGTATCTTGGTCTACGCCCTATGGGCCGGTTACGGCTCGAAAGGTCAATAGATAGATAGATAGAATAACCTTGATGTCTCAGCTCCTCAACAATTGTTGCTTCGTCTATCACAGAGGACGATTTATACTAATTCCACCCAGTTGCCAGTTTAGACTTTATAGGTCAATGTCATTGGTAAGCCCGCTGGTGGTCCAGAAATAATTTAGGACTCGGTCTAGACGCAGAGATGAAGATGATGGGGAAGACATAGACCGATCTTAAAAGAATGGCAAGAAACAGAACGGCTTTGAAAGTGTTTGTTGCAGACCATGCCTAACAATGAGCCGAACGGTAGAAGAAGATGAAGTATTTGGATGGAAAGCAATGAAAGCAGACGATGGAGTCTTTAAAAAATATAAAAATGTGAAGAAAACTACTAAACACAATTCAAAGAAGACAAATGAGATTTTTGGGGTAAACAACGCGGCAGCCTTCTGAAAATAATTTTGGAAGGGAAAATACAAAGTAGAAGAGGCAGACCGAGACGAACATAGACGAGTAACACCAAATGATCGACAAGTCAGCATATGATGACCATCAAGAGACAGGCGAAATGGAGCTGCATGGTAGCCGTCTTTCGATGCGGAGACTGCACTCAATGATGATGATAACTTCTGCTGGTTGTATGGTAGCCGTCCTTCGATGCGGAGACTGCACTCAATGATGATGATAACTTCTGCTTGTTGTATGGTAGCCGTCCTTCGATGCGGAGACTGCACTCAATGATGATGATAACTTCTGCTTGTTGTATGGTAGCCGTCCTTCGATGCGGAGACTGCACTCAATGATGATGATAACTTCTGCTGGTTGTATGGTAGCCGTCCTTCGATGCGGAGACTGCACTCAATGATGATGATAACTTCTGCTTGTTGTATGGTAGCCGTCCTTCGATGCGGAGACTGCACTCAATGATGATGATAACTTCTGCTGGTTGCATGGTAGAGTAAGCATCTATTTCACAAGCTTTTCTAGCCGTGTCGGTAGTTGTCTGTAGTTCGGCTGCTACTCTACTGGATGTCTCACAAAGTATATCCCCACGTCAAAAAGATGTGCGCCAAGTAGTTCTGTCATGTGCAACATCTTTCCCCGTGTCGACGATACTTATAATAAATCTGTCTGTCTGCCTGTTTGCCTGCCTGTCTGTCTGTCTGTCTGTCTGTCTGTCTGCCTGTTTGCCTGCCTGTCTGTCTGCCTGTCTGTCTGTCTGTCTGTCTGTCTGTCTGTCTGTCTGTCTGTCTGTCTGTCTGTCTGTCTGTCTGTCTGTCTGTCTGTCTGTCTGTCTGTCTGTCTGTCTGTCTGTCTGTCTGTCTGTCTGTCTGTCTGTCTGTCTGTCTGCCTGCCTGCCTGCCTGATCTATCTATCTATCTGTCTGTCTGTCTGTCTGTCTGTCTGTCTGTCTGTCTGTCTGTCTGTCTGTCTGTCTGTCTGTCTGTCTGTCTGTGTCTGTCTGTCTGTCTGTCTGTCTGTCTGTCTGTCTGTCTGTCTGTCTGTCTGTCTGTCTGTCTGTCTGTCTGTCTGTCTGTCTGTCTGTCTGTCTGTCTGTCTGTCTGTCTGTCTGTCTGTCTGTCTGTCTGTCTGTCTGTCTATCTGTCTATCTAATCTATCTGTCTATCTAATCTATCTATCTATCTAATCTATCTATCTATCTATCTATCTATCTAATCTATCTATCTATCTATCTATCTATCTATCTATCTATCTATCTATCTATCTATCTATCTATCTATCTATCTATCTATCTATCTATCTATCTATCTATCTATCGTTCGCCTGATGTTTTGTCTATAACAATGCAATGTCGTTTCTTGTATACATTTTACTTATTTTCTTTTGTTGTTTATTAATGTGTTGCTTTCTCCCTTGTAATCCTTACGGCGCCCCCATTTAGTTATTGTATCTGTTTAGTCTTGTATCCATGGGTCAATGGATTTCACCCCGTTGTCCTATATTCAGTGCAGTCCTGTAGTATGTGTTCAACAGTCTAGGGCGACTTGTCCTCTTGTTGATGTGGATAAAGCTCCAAAATGAATTGTATTATATGTGTGACTGTGGAGTCGATTGTGCCAAGTTCTGAGGCGTATAATGATAACTTGTTTCCATCTATTCATATTATGATAGGCATCTTGATTTGGGGTTTGTAGTCTTCTGATGGAGTTGATTGTTTCTTCTGATGGGATGTGACTGGTTCATCTGATTGTTTCTCTGTGGCGCCTTCCTTTGCCAGCTCGTTTGATTTTTCGTTTCCTGATAGTCGACAGTGAGATGGGATCCACTCCAAGGCGACCTTGTGATGCTTGTAGTGTTCAGTCAATAAGGTCTGCAGGTGTGGTACTTTTCTGGATTAAGTACCGATAAGTTTCTTACGGGGAAACATATACCAAATTATACTTGAGTGGAAGGAGGGGCCGGCATTTTATCATAATCTTGTATGGGACATAATACACACCCATATAACTAATGATCTGAATGAAGAACCGAGAGATGATTACGCCAATCGGCATGACACCTGATGATGATGATATACGCATTTTTGCAACATTACTTCGGGATACAAATGGAACTGAAATCTTTTAACGAGGTATTAAACTACATTCACTGAAGCAGGAAACACAGCATGACAACAATAATTCTCTATTCAACTAACAGACTGAGTTATTGATTTGACGTAATGCCGCGAGTTAATGTGGGCAGAGGGCAATTTTTCTTATTTATGTGGCGGGTCGTAATGGCTTTCTTGACATTCCCGGCTCTTACTGGAGAAATTGTTGGAGTTGGTCTATCCCAGACTAGACTGGGAAACTACAAGTCCAACCCAGAGGTACTGCAATACTTGGTCTTCTATATCAGCAACAGTCACCACTACAGTGAACACGGCGATCCTAGCTTCTGTTAGCCAGCCTGTTTTGACGCAGACCATTACTCGAGAAGACCACGAGCAGGTAGAACTGCTAGGTTTTGGTCAGCTGAAGGTGCACCGACCCTGCTATTGCGACCGCAGGTCTCATGCGCTTCTTCTCCCCTAACAACTCACAGACAAGAGAACATCGTCTGCAAATGGACATGATCGTTACGCCAACCGGTATGGCAGATGATGACTGCAATATCGTTGATTTATTGATAACTTTACTATTATCTACTTCTTTGCTTTTCAACTTTCATAATGAAGCATTCAGTGTCCGGACCTATGATCTGTGTTATATTTAGTTCTTGTTGATCAATAAGTAAAATCTGATGTTTCATAGATCCATCGTTTTCAAGGTCTTACTCCATCAGATATTTCTGATTTACAAGCGGCAATGCTCGCAACTTTGGTTCAGAACGTAAGGACCGCGTCCATTCTACGGAACAATTCAATGAGGAGTCGAGAGGAGACAAATAATAATAAATGAATATTATTGAGGGAAACTTCCGAGGCGATAATCAGCGAATCAATTCAGTGGAACAGGAATGTTTACAGCACTTGAAAAAAAAAGGAAAAATCATCAACAGAAAAAAAGAACAATAAATGGTCCTAAGCAGGATCGAACCCTTACGCATTGGCACAGCGCCTTGCCACGAAAATCCAAATGCTTGGGAACACTGCCAACTCGGCTAACTAAATAATTTGCTCTCATTGGCGATGTCTTTCACAGGTGTTTCTCATGACTATAGAATAGGGCTCCGATCACAGCTCGGGAATTAATTGTGTATTTGTATTTTTCCTTTAGAGACAAGTATCTCCCGGATAGGGAAGGGCTGAATACTTGCATTGCAGACAAACATTTATGACGAAACAGCACGAATGGTAGTTTCCAGTGGTTTAGACTGGAGACAAATAATAATAAATGAATATTATTATAGAGGGAAACTTCTGAGGAGGAGGCTTGTAGGTTTTGTGCAGAGCACAGTCTTCATATTGTTCACACAGGCGGTGTCATCATCATCATCAAGTACCGGGCCTGCTGGCGTAGGTGATCATGTCTCTCCACAACTTTCGATCTCGGCACCTATTTATCATTTCTGTTGTTGACCTTCTGCCAAGCCATTCTCTTAAGTTGTCTGTTATTTTTTCTCTTTGCTTCCCTCTATCTCTTCGTCCCTCAATTTTTTCCATTTGTTACAATATATTCCAGTTGTTCTCTTCTCATTACATGGCCAAAAAAATGATGATTGTCTCTTTTATAATATTGGGAATTAGCTCTCTTTTTGTTTTGACCTCTCTCATAACATCTTCATTCCTCTTCTTAGCTGTCCATGGTACTCACAACATTCTTCTGTAAAACCACATTTCTACAGACTCCAGTGATTTTCTTGTCTGTTGTCCTATTGTCCATGATTCGCATCCATATGTTATGAATGGCTCTACATAACATTTAAGAACTCTTTTTCTTGTTTCTATTGTCAAAAATAGATTGCATAGTATTAACCTCATTTTTTGAAAAGCTGCTTTTGCCTGAGCCATTCTGCATCTCGTCTCTTTTGTACATCTTCCGTCTGAGGTTAACAAAGCTCCCAAATATTTACATTCATTTGCCTGTTTTAATATCGTTCCACTTGTCTTTATTTTGCACTGAGATGATGTTTTTTTTCTTTATTGTTACCACTACCTCTGACTTTTTTTATATTAAGGCTGAGTCCTTTATTTTTGCTTTCTTTCACTATAATGTCCAACATTTTTTGTAACTCATTTTCATTCTTAGCGATTAAGACTGTATCATCAGCATACCTTTATTATTTATATTATGAACCTCCGATTGTTATTCCAGGCATGTCCCTTATGGATCCTAAAATAATGTCACTATAAACATTAAACAAATCTTGTGACAGCACACAACCTTGTCTAACACCCTGTTTTACTTCTTGAAACATACCCAATTGGTTTCCAGTCCTTATGGCCGCTGTTTGTTGCCAGTATATGTTTTTTTTTTAAATTATTATTCTTAGATCTTTGCTGTCTACGTTTATGCTTTCTAAAATTTTGATTATTTCTTGGTGCTTTACGTTGTCATATCAGACAGTGTAATCTATGAAACATAGGTATAGATCTGTTTTCACCTCTATGGCTCTTTCTACTAAAGATCTTAGGATATAAATGGCGTTGCTTGTTCCTTTATCTCTAACAAAACCACACTGTTCATCGCTAATTTCTGGACTGATTTTGTTTCGCACTCTTCGCTTGATGATTCTTAGTATATCTTAGTCATATGATTCATAAGACTTATTGTGCGATGATCATCGCATTCAATCGCACCCGATTTCTTTGGTAGGGCTATGAATATTGATTTGAGCATGTCGTTTGGTATATATTCGCTGTTGTAGATATCATTCAATATTTTTGTTATTATTTCTATTCCAAAATCACCCATGACTTCAATCTTTTCTTTAGTTATATTATCTGGTCCAGGAGCTTTGCCTGCTTTCATATTGCGCAAGGCGTCTTCCACTTCTTCTCTGAGTATTTCTGGTCCTTCTCCATTATCCTTAATATTTACTTCCGTTCGTTCATCATTATAAAGATCTTTAATGTATTCTGTCCATCGTTCCCTTATGTTTTCTTGATCAATCAACAGTTCTCCTTCCTTTGATCTTAGACATCCAGTTTTTGATTGCGCTTTTCTTCCTGTTAATTCCTTAATTTGTTTGTATATAGCTTTAGCATCTCCTTTTTGTTGCATTTTAATCTCTTGCATCTCTCTTTTAACCATGCTTCTTTTGCTTCATTGCATTTTACTACAATTTCTTTATTTAATCTCTTACACTCATCTTTATTTTCTGTATTTCTTCTTCTTGTATCGATTAGCTGCAAAATGTCATCTGTCATCCATTTCTTTCTTGAATTTGTCCTCACTGGTGATATAAACTCTTTTAATATTTGTTGCATTGATTCTTTTAGCATTTCCCACTGTTCATCAATGCTTTGTATCTTCTCTATTGCGGTGTAAGCAAACGGAAATGGTAGTTCCATTATTGTTCACACAGGCGGTGTAAGCAAACGGAAATGGTAGTTCCATTATTGTTCACACAGGCGGTGTAAGCAAACGGAAATGGCAGTTCCATTATTGTTCACACAGGCGGTGTAAGCAAATGTAAATGGCAGCTCCATTATTGTTCACACAGGCGGTGTAAGCAAACGGAAATGGCAGCTCCATTATTGTTCACACAGGCGGTGTAAGCAAACGGAAATGGTAGCTCCATTATTGTTCACACAAGCGGTGTAAGCAAACGGAAATGGTAGCTCCATTATTGTTCACACAGACAGTGTAAGCAAACGGAAATGGCAGCTCAATTATTGTTAAGAAACATTACAAAATGCTCTCATAATTGACATAAGGAACGTCGGACTTGGATATGAGGAAACTGCAAGAAGGAACACTTTTCAGACATAGCCTTCAATGGTTCCTGCCGCTATCCACCATATACCATGGGAGTTCACGTCCTCCCGAAAATGATGATCGTCATAGCACTTGATGATGTTAGGCAATCATTGATGACTCCAATTCCAAACATATAGACACACAGTGGTGGTAAGTTATCATTTCCAATCCAACAGAAGCCACATGACCTGTAGTTAGTAAAACCACAGAGAGAATATGATTTTGTGACCTTCACTGATTCACTCTTAGATGTGAATGTGTAGTTTACACAAGAGGAGAAGTTTTCAACTACAGTGATCCCATTTAAGGCAATTCTGGGATAGCAAGGCAAGTCTCCTTTATAGCAGCAGAACTTGATGTTCTCTGCTCCCTTCTTGTAGCTGCCGCCACACGATTCTGATGTCTCACTAACTTGGACATCATTCAAGAACAATGTCAGATTAACATTCCATAGATATGGCTCTGCTGATGAAATGCTCGGTGCAACAGTTGTATCAATCATACTGGAGGCTCCTGGTCTGTGGTCATTAATATCACAGACGGCACATGATGTTGTTATATTCAGTATTTCTTTCTGGGGTGTAAATATGTGGCACACACATGGAGAGTGGTTTGTGGTCACAGTAATCCCATTAAAGGCAATTCTAGGGTAGCATGGCATAGCTGTTTCAGAACAGCACAATCCTATGATGTTTTCTGTGTTCGTTATAAAGCTGCTGCTGCTACACAATCCTGACCAATTATAGGTGTGGACATTATTCACTTGCAATGACAAAACTGCTTTGTTTACATCATAAACCTCTGGAAGCGAATCATTTATGGGACTAATAGTACAATTTATTCTTCCATCGGGGATATCTTCATTGAGTCCCCCAAAAAAGGTCTTTGGTTAAAAAGCACATATGCTTTTGAGTTAAACTTTCAATGAGCCCACTTCATAGATTCAAAATGATCCTTGCCAATGCCATCCGTGTGCACAAGTTAGGTCCTTAGCTACCAACGTCACAAACGTCTGAAACGAAGCCACGAATTAACGACTTTATCTACAGCGAAGGTTAACGAACTGTGAACAAACATTTATGTTCAAAACATTGAAAACATTTTCAAAAATCTGCCAACTCGCAGCAATAACATATATCGTGTTGTTCAATGTAAACATTGCTTAGTCCATAGCTCGAATATAAATCGAATTGACTACAATTTCTTTATTTAATCTCTTACACTCATCTTTATTTTCTGTATTTCTTCTTCTTGTATCGATTATAATCGAATGAGTTCAAGACTAGTGCATAAAAAAGACAAATAACAATGTATCCAAAATATCAACTATAATCAAGAGGAGAAGGTGGTCAAGTGTTGGCCATGTGATGAGAAGAGACAACACAATAATCTCAAAGCAAACCTTTAAATTGGAACCAGCTGGTAAACGAAAAGTGGCCGACCCAGAGAAACATTAAAAAGAACATTAAAGTGAGAGGCAACAAGCAAGCATTAGCTACCTCGCCGAGATTGAGCAACTTGCCCAGAACAGAGCCGTCAGAGACACAATGTAGGATATGTGCAAGAACCGACAGTTGAAAGATCGTCAGACACAAGATTCTTCTTTGGGTGACGAATAACAGAAATGTATTTGTTTGCAGTGAAACCGGGCCTTCGAATAACCATAACCATGGCAGAAATGTACTGGGGAAAATGAAGAATGTTTTCTAAACCAACATTAACAATAAACGTACCACGTGACAGCGCAGCTTTTTTTATATTCGCATAAAAGGAGAGCTCCCTTAATGGAATACTGCAGGGGACAGCCATCTTGTTGATTGTCAGTCACTTCAACAACAGGACACAGGTTTGTCATGACAGTGAAATGAATTATATTACTTTAGTATGACAATTCTAGGAGACAAACTTTCATGAATATACATGTAATACAATTAATAGATAACTTAGTTGACAGATCATCATCTCCTGCACTCTGCACAACGAACACGCTATCACTGACTAATATCAATATATCATCATGATCATAAATAAAAATCTAACTACTCAGACTACTGTACTGAATGAAATGAAATGAGTACTCTGAGTAGTAGCCTGGATTTAAACCCAAAACATCTGTCTCGAAGCCGGTGTCTTGCCTCGAGACCAACCAGTCCCATCCTTTGTTACATTACTCAGTACAAATTGATGCCACTTATTCAATTGTAACATTCATCATCATCGAGTGCATTCTCCGCATCGAAGGTTGGCTACCATGGATCTGAGACAAATAATAATAAATAAATATTATTATAGAGGAAAACTTCCGAGGCGATAATTCAGGGAATTATAGAAGGAAGAGGTATGTATTACAGCACTCAGAAAAAATGACAAATAAACAACAGAAAAAAACGAAGAACAATATATTATAATTATATATGGTCCGAAGCAGGATCGAACCCGTACTCCTTGGCACTGCGCCTGGCCACGAGAATCCGAATGCTTGGTACACTGCCACTCAGCTAACTAAAAAATTAGCTATTGTGAGCAGTGTCTTATGCGAATGTGTTCTCATGACAATAGCATAGGGTTACGATCACAGATCGAAAATAAATTGTATATTTGTACTTTCCTATTAAGGCAAGTATCTCCCAGTAGGGCTGAATACTTGTGTAGCAGACAAACATTTATAGGATGAAACTGCACAAATAGTAGTTTCCAGTGGTTTATACTGGAGACAAATAATAATAAATAAATATTATTATAGAGGGAAACTTCCGAGGCGATAATTCAGGGAACTATAGAAGAGAGGGTATGTATTACAGCACTCAGAAAAAAATGGCAAATAAACAACAGAAAAAACAAAGAACAATATATGGTCCAAAGCAGGATCGAACCCATACTCCTTGGCTCCTTCAGCCCTACTGGGAGATACTTGCCTTAATAGGAAAGTACAGAAATACATTTATTTCCGATCTGTGATCGTAACCCTATGCTATAGTCATGAGAACACCTTCACGTAAGACACTGCTCACAATAGCTAATTTTTTAGTTAGCTGAGTGGCAGTGTACCAAGCGTTTGGCTTCTCGTGGCCAGACGCAGTGCCAAGGAGTATGGGTTCAATCCTTTTCGGACCATATATTGTTCTTTGTTTTTGTTCTTTTCTGTTGTTGTTTATTTGTCATTTTTTCTGAGTGCTGTAATACATACCTCTTCCTTCTATAATTCCCTACCATGGATTGCCATTGTACTCTCTGTTTCTTGCTTGATGGTGCATGCTGCCTGACATTGACTTGTCCATCTTTTGATGTTACTCGTCCATATTAGTTTTCGTCTGCCTCTTTTACCTTGTATTTTCCCCTCCATGATTACTTTAAATAGGCTGTTGTGTCTTTTAACATGGCCCAAAAATCACATTTTGACTGGTTTGAATTGTGTTTATTAGTTCTCTTTTAATTTTTTTTGTTGTTTAGACTTCATCATTTGTTTTCTTTTCCTTCCATCCAGTTCTACCTATTCTTCTCTGTATCTACATTTTAAAGGCTTCAATTCTCTGTTCTGTTTTCTTGTCTAATATCCATGTTTCTGCACCATATATGAATGTTGAGAGGCCATAACATTTTGCTATTCTTAGTTTTAGCCCTGTTGTTATTTGTTTTGATGTTAGTATGTTCTTCATGACATTAAAATTACTTTTTGACATAACTATTCTTTTGTTTATTTCAGTTTTATATTTTCCATCATTGGTTAATGTATATCCCAGGTAGTTGTAGCTCTGGACTGTCTCCATGATGTACTCCCTCCACTGTGATATATGTGATATTTAATAATAATTGTAACATTAGGATCGCTAAAATATAGTATATGCTTAATGATGATTATGTTGCCTATTATTCAACTTCACATCATCTACTTGTTACTAGTGAGTCCACAGCTATAGCTGTGTGTAATGATGTTGTATCTATATTTTCTCTTCTTTGTTGTATATTTAAAAATATATAAACTGAGAGTGAGAGGTATTTTAGTTTGTAAAACTCCTTGTAGCCTAATCTTGCGTTTGCTTTTCTTTTGAAGCTAAGTCCCACTAGTTTAGAAATAAATGGCAACATATGTGCAGTAACATCCACCATTAATTTATAGGTAATCATGTTTCAGTGTTATTATCATCTCCCACTAACTCCATTATTATTTTCACATCTGAATGTTCCTCTTTACTCTCTGACAGTTAGAAATATGGAAACCAAGAATGTGATGACAAGCTGGAATTATAAAGCAGGAACCAGAATATGAAGTGAGTTGATTGGTTAATTTTAAAATTCATTAGTGTCAGATGTACTGAACTGATATAGGATTTTATTAACTTAATGTTATTGTTTGTGCTTGTTCTCATTGACCCAGACTGACAACAATTAGACATATTGTCAGAGTAGATAAGATCATTTTGTGTGCCGCTTGAATGTAAGGAAAGTAATTTTTTTTAAGGAAATTTAAAGACGATATTCATCAAATAAACTTCACCTCAAAGTTGTGCTTATTATATTAGCCACAATGCACATAGCACTTTGCTTAGCTCTTTCTTTTCTTATAAGATAGGTAATAAATTAATAAAATCAAGAGTGAATTGTATGTCATAATCTACAAAGTTGTAAAATAATTTACTTTAATAGCAGATTATCTCTATCAAGTCATGATGCCACTCCATGTACTGGACAAGCTTGCTTAACCAATAGTGGAACTTTTGTTTGAAGAGTCCATTTTACAAGTTACTGTTATTGCTTGTGTTTGTTTTCTGTGTAATTGCTTTGTTTCCTTTTCTGACTGACCCAGAGAGACAACACATCTGATAATAACTCTCAGACATGATTGTCATAATTAAATAGAAACTAAATTATCTTGTCTATTTTTTTTTTTTACAAGACAAGCACCTGTACAAGGTCCACACTGTTATTTTCCTGCATGTCCACTGTGGCACAACTGATCATAAGGCTGATTACTGTGACCCTTGTGGCTAACCAGATTTCATTTTCCAAGATTAAGAGAACAAGTATTGGTTGGACTGTTTCAATATTAAATAAATCTCACTTCTTAAACTAATTTCCATAACTCCTGACAAACCTTCCTTGCTGATACATGACATGAGTTAGAGTTTGATGACATAAAGAATTGATGACATACATTTAATAACATCAAGGAGTGTAAACACATACAGTGATACACATACATAAGTCTAAATGTATCACAGCTATCCTGACATATGTTCTGTACCAACATATGTCTCTCTACTATTCTTGTGAGTTTGACCTATCACACTACTAATGAGGTCTACTTTTTTGCAATCCTACCATCTACTGTCTTTGCTGATAACATTTTATATGGCTTGCACTACAAAAAGTCACTTTCTACAGAGCTTAATAAATCTATTTACAATTATAACTATATCTCTACTTTTCTGCATTACATGTCCTCCTGAACTTGTTCACATCCTCGGGTCTGGTGGTAACATCTTATCTTCAACTCAACTTCTTCTTGCACAGATTTTCTGCCATTGATAGCTCCATTCACTTCCACAGTTGCTCGTCGAATGCCAAAATGTAGATGTCGTTGTCTTCCTAAGTTTGTACTTCTACCACATATCCCTCTAGGTTCACGGTTTTTTGTACAAGCTCTCACTCACTCATACTCAAAAAATTAATGTCTCTTCGCAAGTGAGAGAACTTCCATTATTCATCTATCTCTAGTCTCCCTTTCCTCACAAGTGAGACAACTCTCATTATTATTTTTACACATTATAACAAGTGAGTAGAACAAGCAGTAAGACAGGGATGCATCCTATCACCAAGCTTTTTCAATCTATACACTGAGCAAAACTTTATAAAACATCACAGAGATGCCAGGCTACAAATTAATGGAAAGATAATCAATAACCTAAGATATGTTGATGATACTGTACTACTGGCAGAAATCCTAAAGATCTACAACAATCACTTAGTGAAATAAACATGACAAGCAAAAAATATGAACTAGATATGAAATAAAAAGGACTAAAACTATGATCATAAACAAAGAAAATACTCAAAACCCACAAGTGGATATCAAATTGAAGGAATAGACCTGGAGATAGTTCAGAACTACAACTACCTTGGACATACTATAACCAGTGATGAAAAATGTACAACTGAAATAAACAAAAGAATAGGTATGGCAAAAAGTAATTTTAATGTCAAGAAACATACTAACATCAAAACAAATAACACCAGGGCTAAAACTAAGAATAGCAAAATGTTATGGCCTCTCAACACTCATATATGGTGCAGAGACGTGGACATTAGACAAGAAAACAAAACAGAGAATTGAAGTCTTTAAAATGTGGATATATAGAAGATAGGTAGAATTGGATGGAAGGAAAGAGAAAACAAATCATGAAGTCTTAAAACAACTAAAAACGAAGAGAACTGCTAAGTCACAATTCAAACAAGACAAATGCGATTTTTGGGCCATGTTAAAAGACACGAACAGCCTACTTAAATTAATCCTGGAGGGAAAATACAAGGTAAAAGAAGCAGAGGTAAACCAAGACTAACATGGACGAGTAACATCAAAAGATGGACAAATCAGCCTATGACAACCTGCACCATCAAAGCAAGAGACAGAGCAGAATGACACTCCATGGTAGCCAACCTTCGTTACGGAGATGATGATGATGATAACAAGTGACTTGTAAATGACTGCTTGCATCAGGAACCATGACTGATCTAGATCCTACTCCACATCCCTATAGCAGGTCTGGAAACAGACTAACCAGTTTGATCAAGCCAGTAGGAAAGAAGGAGGAAGGCAAGTCTGTACTAAACTTGTCCATGCTGAAATTGGATGCGTTGGGTCAAAATGAACAGATAGATATTGCAGCTTGATGCAACCCACAGCACAATGCATCTATGACCATTTAACATCCTTTTAAGGGCAGATGGTAAATAGGAGTAGACATAAGGCAAATACAAAAGTCTTGTTTGTTGGTCTCATTGTTCTAGTATGTTCTGATACTACATAGGACTTTACTCTTTCCATTCTTAGACTGACACAATATGGAAGTTCAGAGCCTCACACCAGTTGGAGATATAAAGCAGGAACCAGAATGTGAAGTGAGTGATTCCTCTTTTTCTTCCTTTCATCTCTCTATGGAGCATAGTCATCAACAAACACTTTCAGCTCTCTGTGGAGCATAGGTCATCAACAAACACTTTCAGCTCTCTGTGGAGCATAGGTCATCAACAAACACTTTCAGCTCTCTGTGGAAGCATAGGTCTTCAACAAAAACTTTCAGCTCTCTGTGGAGCATAGGTAATCACAAACACTTTCAGCTCTCTGTGGAGCATAGCTCTTCAACAAACATTTTCAGCTCTCTGTGGAGCATAGGTCTTCAACAAACACTTTCAGTTCTTGGTGGAAAATAGGTCTTCAGCAAACACTTTCAGTTCTTGGTGGAAAATAGGTCTTCAGCAAACACTTTCAGCTATCTGTGGAGCATAGGTCTTCTCTTCAGCAAACACTTTCAGCTCTCTGTGGAGAATAGGTTTGTCAACAAAACACTTTCAGCTCTCTGTTGAGCATAGGTCTTCAACACACACTTTCTACTCTCTGTGGAGCATATGTTGTCAACAAACACTTTCAGCTCTCTGTGGAGCATAGGTCTTCACAAACTTTTTCAGCTCTATATGGAGCATAGGTCTTCAACAAACACTTTCAGCTCTCTGTGGAGCATAGGTCTTCAACAAACACATTCAGCTCTCTGTGTAGCATAGGTCTTCAACAAACACTTTCAGCTCTCTGTGGAGCATAGGTCTTCAACAAACACTTTCAGTTCTCTATGGAGCATAGGTCTTCAACAAACACTTTCAGCTCTCTATGGAGCATAGGTCTTCAACAAACACTTTCAGCTCTTTGTGGAGAATAGGTCTTCAACAAACACTTTCAGTTCTTGGTGGAAAATAGGTCTTCAGCAAACACTTTCAGCTATCTGTGGAACATAGGTCTTCAACAAAAACTTTCAGCTCTCTGTGGAGCATAGGTCTTCAACAAACACATTCAGCTCTCTGTAGAGCATAGGTCTTCAGCAAGCACTTTCAGCTCTCTGTGGAGCATAGGTATCAACAACACTTTCAGTTCTCTATGGAGCATAGGTCTTCATCAAACACTTTCAGCTCTCTATGGAGCATAGGTCTTCATCAAACACTTTCAGCTCTCTATGGAGCATAAGTCTTCATCAAACACTTTCAGCTCTCTATGGAGCATAGGTCTTCATCAACACTTTCAGCTCTCTATGGAGCATAGGTCTTCATCAAATACTTTCAGCTCTCTATGGAGCATAGGTCTTCATCAAACACTTTCAGCTCTCTGTGGAGCATAGGTCTTCATCAAACACTTTCAGCTCTCTATGGAGCATAGGTCTTCATCAAACACTTTCAGCTCTCTATGGAGCATAGGTCTTCATCAACACTTTCAGCTCTCTGTGGAGCATAGGTCTTCATCAAACACTTTCAGCTCTCTATGGAGCATAGTCTTCATCAAACACTTTCAGCTCTCTGTGGAGCATAGGTCTTCATCAAACACTTTCAGCTCTCTGTGGAGCATAGGTCTTCATCAAACACTTTCCTAACCATTCTGTTTCTTCCCATTCTCATAAGATCGTTCCTAGTCCTATCCAATGCCATTATCTGTGTCTTTTTTTTGTCCATTGATATTTGATCCATCATCATCATCAAGTACCGGGCCTACTGGCGCAGGTGATCATGTCTCTCCACAACTTTCGATTTCGGCAGCTATTTATCATCTCTGTTGTTGACCTTCACCCAAGCCATTCTCTTAAGCTGTCTGTTATTTTCTCTCTTTGCTTCCCTCTATCTCTTCGTCCCTCAATTTTTCCAGTTGTTACAATATATTCTTGTTGTTCTCTTCTCATTACATGGCCAAAAAATGATGATTGTTTCTTCCTAATATTGGAAATTAGCTCTCTTTTTGCTTCGACCTCTCCTAGAACATCTTCATTTATCTTCTTAGCTGTCCATGGTACTCTCAATATTCTTCTGTAAAACCACATTTCTATAGACTCCAGTGATTTTCTTATCTGTTGTCCTATTATCCATGATTCGCATCCATATGTTAAGACTGATATGTTGATCTATATGTTCTGATAATTCTAAGTTAGTGATTTTGTTCTACCATTTCCATCTTTCATCATGGCACCATAGGAGGTGCGCGTGGCCGTGTGGCTAAAACCACTGTTCCGATGGCTGAAAAGCTGACGTACGGTGTTTGAAGCCCGTGGTAGACAGAAAGGATTTTTTTCTATTGCGAGTCTCACACGTCGTGGCGACTGCTTGACCAAGCGGCCATTATCCCTCTGTTTCTATCGTTGCCCCCCCCCCCCCCCCCCCCCCCCGCCGCTTCCGACATACACCAGCAATGGTACTATGTGTCGTAAAGATTTTTTTTTTTTTTTAATTGCTATCTTTCTATTCTGTGCAAGCTTCCATTTATGAACATCTGCATTGTTATGACTGTTAATTTAGTTGTTCTTCTTATTTCACAGTTATATAATTGGACTGATTGGAGTTGAACATTTAAGTTTTATATTTAACATAATTTGTTGGATTTCCATGTTTCCTAGTGTACTGAAGGCTACTCTTGCTTTTTTGTATCTTTATTTTGGTATCATACTCTATTTCTCATCCTTTGTCTATATTACTACCAAGATATATATTAGATTATATGTCTTGTAGAGATATTTCTCGTAGTCTTATGTGGTTATTGCCAACTGCATGCTTTCTCATGATTTTGGTCTTATATCTTTTTATTTTCATCCCCAGCTGTTGTGATCTATCATCAAGTATGCTCATTTTATCTAGAAATTTTGTGTTATTATGTGATAGGAGAGCAATGTCATCAGTAAAGCTTAAGTCAACAAGTTGCTTGGTCAGTGACCTCTTGATCCATTCTTGTTGATCTGTGTTATTTCCATAAACCAACCAATGGCAAACAAAAATAAAGTTGAAATAGCAAGCATCCCTGTCTTACTCCTGTTCTTATTTCAAATACTTCTGTAAGTTGTGCTTCATGTATTGGTGGACATGAATTAATTTGATTGGTTCATATTAAAGTCATGTAGTGTTGTGCATGAAGTGAGTTGATTGGTTCATATTGAAGTCATGTAGTGTTGTACATGAAGTGAGTTGATTGGTTCATATTGAAGTCATGTAGTGTTGTACATGAAGTGAGTTGATTGGGTCATATTAAAGTCATGAAGTGTTGTACATGAAGTGAGTTGATTGGTTCATATTAAAGTCATGTAGTGATGCAGATGAAGTGAGTTGATTTGTTCATATTAAAGTCATGTTGTGTTGTGCATGAAGTGAGTTGGTTAGTTCATATTAAAGTCAGGTAGTGTTGTACATGAAGTGAGTTGATTGGTTCATATTAAAGTCATGAAGTGTTGTACATGAAGTGAGTTGATTGGTTCATATTAAAGTCGTGTAGTGATGCAGATGAAGTGAGTTGATAGGTTCATATTAAAGTCATGTAGTCATGTTTTTTAAGAGTTGAAATATTTTGTTACTGCACTACAAGAAAAATATAAAAAAATACCTTTTTCCCTGACTGCCAATGAGGCACAACAAATTGGTAATGGCTTACCCTCAGAGCTACACTAAAGTATTGTCTTGGAGTCTATATAAACATCCATATTTGAAAGAAAATAAAATAAAATGAATTAATGTGAACCATATGTATAAATGTGTCATTATTACCAAGAATGGTGGGAAAACAGAGAAAATCAATTAATACAACACAATTGAATGGTGCAGATAGAGAATATAAGAATTTACTAGGTACTTGATAGAAGTGAAATTACATTCCAAGACAGAATTAACAACATCAATATACTATAATGCAAGGAACTGAATATAATCCACAAGCTAAGAACAAAACACAATCAAACTTCAGAACAGGACATAACAGCAGAACACATTCTTTCATTTAAGTATATAAAACAGTCTTACAGCTATGGACAAATCATAAAATTTCAGTAAAACCTGGGTAGATTTAGCAAAGGTTACATGAATATAAAAACTCTGTAAATGATCCTAATTTCATAATTTGCTATAACCAACATCAATTACAATTTACTTATGGAAAATTCAAAAATAATGTTTTACTATTTAGAGACCCTATTTTAGTATAAACAACTCAGTGGTATCTAGAGACAAAGTAAAGATAAAAAGTTGTTACCCCCTTCAGCCTATACAAGAACAGCCCCCCCCACCCGATAGAGGAATCCCAATTGTCGATAAAAATATGGAGAAGTGAAAGGAATAGTTGGCAAGGATAAACATAATATTGTGCGTTATACATTCACTCTCAGGTTCTTGGATGAAGAATACCCACAAGATCTATGGGTTCATGTGTACACAGATGGATCAGCACAGAATGCAGTAAAGGATGGGGGAACGGAGCATACATAGAATACCCAAATAATACTAGGGATGTGAATAAAATATCAACAAGGAAATATTGTCACAACTTATGACACACTGTGGTGAGTGCAGTGTTCTGCAAGGGACATGTGACCTGACCTGATGATGACCTAATCAGTATTATGTCAGCCTGGATTAATCTCCTAGAAAAAAAAAATTGTTGGTACCCATTTTCAGTGATTGAGTGAAACGCAAAGCCATTAAGGTTCTAAAACACTTACCACTGGTAGTTCAAGGTCACACATTAATTTATTTCTAAATGTTCCCAGGGTCAGACAATAAAGAAGGAAGCAAATGGAGAAGAACAAAGTGACATGTCCACTGTCATAGAGAGACCAAGGACCAGTTTACTATCTCTATCTTGTCCTGACATGGATATATTTCTGTGTAAGTTTTTGTTTGTTATCAATAGAGTCTGTATTCACATTTTGGTTACATTTAGTTGACTTTTGTGTCAGTTTTTCTTGGTCAACTTATGTTAGCTGTTATTTCACATTTGTGTCTCATTTCACACTGCCATCTTTGACATTTAATGTCTTTTGTAAATACTGTAATGGTAACCAATATCTGTGTCTTTAGATTGTGAGAAATGTCAGCTGAAATATGAAGGAGGCTGTCCTGATCATGGACCTCTAATCTACATTGATAATGCTGAGGTAAAATACAGAATTATATAAATTTGAGACATTCATTCATTTAAATTTGTAGGTAAATGTTAGTTATGATCAACTAACTGGGACAATCTACTAGAGCTATATGCTTGGACCTGCTAAGGATATATGTTTGGACCACCATAGTGGTATCTTCTCTGAATAAGATAAACACAGTAAAAAAGTAGTAACATTAAGGAGAAGAGTGGCAACATACAAACTCTCATAAAATAATCCTCACTTTTTGAAATGCAGGAAAAGAATAGTATATGAGAGAATAAACCTTGAGATCAGCATGCAGTTGATGTTTTTGCTGGAGAGTGATACAGTTGTATCCAGTGACTGGTCTGTGAATTAGGGCATCAATCAGAATTGGGATACTCTACAACAGTGAGAGGTAAAATTATCACAGAAAAAAGTAGAGAGGTCAGAGTAAAGATGAAATATTGTTGCCAAGATCAGGAGAAAACTGTCACCATTTTTGTGGTCTTAGAATGAGAGTAGAACAACTGAAGTATATTCTGACATTAGGTGTCAATGAGCAGTAGAGATAATGGGAATGAGAGAAACATAATTCCATAGAGTTTAAGAGAAAGGTTAGGTAGAAAGTCAACAACAGACTTAATAAACTGTTGAGATGGAAAATTGTGAAGAGACGTGATGGTCTAGTCCTGCAGACACAGTCTTTGATGATGATTTCAAGAAAGTTGTTATTTCTTTATTTACATTATATACATATATGTATGTCTTTGCACGCATGCACACATACAGACAATAGATGTTATAAATTATAATGAAGGAAAGCAAAAATAAAACACTCAGTCTCAATAGCAAAAAGAAAGATGCAATGGTAGCAGCAAAGAAAAAGACATCACCACGAAGAACAATAAACACAAAGGGAACAATATGTTATTATTATGGATCCAGTGACCTTTGAACTGATGCCCTTCAGCCCAAGGCAATGTAGTAGTATCTGCAGGTATTTCTAAGTTCTGCTGTGGTTCCAGAGTATTCCATTTGGAGGGTCTTTGAGGGAATAGTGTTGTTTTGATGTCGGTGAGCTTTCTGAATTGAAACAGGTGGTGTTCTACAGTTTCTTGTGGGTGATTACAGAGTGGGCATACTGCGGTATGGTTTCTTTGTATTTTATTAATGTGGTTATTCAGCATAAAATTTTGATCTCTTCTTGTTAGGTTGTTGATGCTTTGTAGATTTGGTCTTGTCATGTATTTAAAAAGCTCCCTCCTATTTTCCCTAAAGGCCCATCCATTCAACCACTTCTCTCTACTGTTGGAGTTTATGACTTGTTTGGCTGTGTCTAGTGTGATGGATGTATGTATCTGTGTCTGTCTGGATCCTGTCTTAGCTAATATATCTGCCATATCATTTTCTAGTATATTCGAGTGTCCCGGGATCCATTGCATTACCAGTCTTATGACATGTGTTTCAAATAGTTTATCTGTATCTATGGTAAGCTGTGTGAGTTCTTCTTTGTTCGTGTTTTTTATCAGTGCTTGCAGAGCCAATTTTGAATCCGTAAATATAACTGTTTCTTTTCTTCGATGGTGTGGTATCAAAAATGATATTTAAATTATAAATTTCTGTTTCTATAGCTGTTATTTCTGCTTCATGATTGCTTCAGACTTCACCACAAGGTCCACAAATTTCTTCTGCTGTTTCATCTGGATAATGTATTAATATTCCATACCCAGCTTTTGAAGTAGCGTTAGTGGCTGCACTATCTGTGTATATATGTATCCAATCCTCTGGATAAGTATTTATTGTTTTTCTTGCTGCTAGTGTTACTGATACTGGGTCTCCATTTGTATTTGTTCTGTCACATGTCTCTACATTTATTTCAGGATTTTAAAAATTCATACTTGGTGGCATTTCTTTGATGACTCTTGATGTTTGTAGCCACTTTTCAGGTAGATGGAATTTCTCTTGTATATTTCTAACATGTTGTAATACTGATATCTGCTTAATTCTTTGTTTTGGAGTTCTTGTATCTACTAATTTTCTGTTAGGGTGGTCCTTCTCCATTCTATTTTGTCTTTCATAGAACACCATAGTGGCCTTGTTTCTCCTCAACTCTAAAGGTTCCACATTGCAGTGAATTTCGCAGGCTGCAACTGGAGTGGACCTCATTGCACCACTGAGTCATAGTGCATTATTTTGTATCTTGTCCAGTGACAGTTGTTTTGCTGCATGTCACTAGGAGCGAGCTACCATGATTCAAAACAGAGCAAAAGATTTCTAAGTGTTTCTTTATCTGCTCCCCATAAGGTACTGGAAAGCTTTTTCATTAGTTGATGTCTTTGTGTTGCCTTCTTAGTGAGATTTCCTACATGTTTCTTCAGGTTCAATTGTCAATAGTTGTATTCCTAAGTATGTAGGGTGTTCCTCTTTTTGAAAAGACTATTGTGTTGGAGATTGAGTTTGATGTTTGCCTTAGCTATTTTGTTACTTCTAGTAAATACTGTATATACTGTTTTCTGTACATTTATTTTTATTTTCCAGGTATTACAGTATTCTTCTAGGTGCCTCAGGTCTTTGTTTAGTTGTGCTTCAGCTGTTCTAATATTTTCATTCGTACTCCACATGACCAGATCATCCACATAGAGAGCTTTTTATTTATCAGGGTTTTGGTCAGATCATTCATATATATAAAAAAGTGAACAACTAAGTGGTGATCTCTGTGGTACTCCTTCTTCTAGCACCTCTTTTTCTGATATGGATTCATTTAATTTAGTTTGTATTGTTCTGTCAACTAGGAAATATTTGACCCATTTGTACAGTTTCCCATGTATTCCGGCATCTCTCATCTTCAATAAAAGCCCCTTACGCCAGACTCTATCATAAACTTGTTGCAGGTCCACTAGGATGGCTAGAGTATGTTGTCTCTTCTGAAATCCATCTTGGACCTGTTATATTAACCTGAGGATTTGGTCTTCTGTGTTGTTGCACTGAAACTAGCCTGTTTGTAGCACAGGGTATTAGAGGTTTCCAGATACCAGTATAGTCTGCTATTGACCATACTCTCAGCTATTTTACCTATGCGTGATGTTAGAGATAGGGGACGATAGCTTCTGGGGTCATCTGGAGGCTTGTTCTTTTTGAGCAATGGCTCTATATAGGCATTTATCCATGTCTTGGGAATTTTGCTTTCTTTCCATGACTTGTTGATCAGTCTGAGTAATGTTTCTTTACTTGACTTGCCTAGATGTTTTATCATCTCATTGTGTATCTTGTCAGGGCCTGGGGATTTTCTACATTTTAATTTTCTTAATGCCTTTTCTAGTTCCCTCATGTTAAAATCTTCTTCAAATATTGCAACATTTGTTGTTGGGGCTCTTTCAATTAATTCTAAATTATGTATATTAATTTTTTCACTATCTGTAAGTTTGCTCGCTCTGTTGACTGAAACTAAGAAACTATTAAATTTTTTAATTATATCTTTTTTAGAGCTGGTGATTTCATTATTAAATTTGATTGGTTCAGAGATTGGTTCTCTTTTAGCACCAGACAAATGTTGCATAAGTCTCCATGCTTTATTTCCTTCATGTCACAGATCAAGTTTGTTGCATGTTTCTTGCCATTTCTCTTTCTTTGCTTTTTTAGTAACTAGTTTGACTGTAGCGCTAGCCATATTATAGCTTATTTTTATTTTTCAAAATTGGATTCTGCTCAAGCATTGTTCTGGCTTTTTTTATTTCTGATACTGCTGTCTCCAGTTCTGTGTCCCAAAATGTTGCATCCTTTAGGTATAGTTTGTTGTGCAGCGTTGAGTATTATTTGTGTGAATATTTCATTAAATTTGTCCACGCTGTTGTCTGTCAGATTGTTCAAGAGTTTGTCGCATTTTTCTTGGTATAGCTTCCAGTCAGCTTTCTTGAAATTACATCTCGTTCTCTGTTTTGTTTGGATTTTTGCTGTTTTGGTGTCTGTTATGGTTACTATGGGGGAACAATATTAAAACAGATAAATGAATTTAAATATCTGGGAAAAATGTAACATTAGATAGTAGATGTGCATCAGAGGTGAGATGTAGAATTGTTCAGGCAAAAACAGCTTTCCAAAAAATGAGGAAGGTACTGTATAATCCATTTTTTGACAATGGAAAAAATGAAAAAGAAAAATGTTTTGTAGAACCAGTTTTAACATATGGATGTGAATCATGGACAATAGGACAACAGACAAGAAAATCACTGCAGGCTGTAGAAGTGTGGTTTAACAGAAGAATATTTAGAATACCACGGACAGCTTTGAAGAGTAATGAATATGCTCTGAAAGAGACCATTGAAGAAAAAAGAAGCTAATATTAAGTATTAGAAAGAGGTGAATTGCAATAAATAAAACATGGAGTCAGACCAGAATGTATTCTGTCACCGGATATGTTCTCACTTTACAGTCTAAACAATATGAGATCAGTAGTACACAGAAGGGGATACAAGTAAAGAAATTAGAATCAGAATAGTTAAAGCAGCAATGTCTTTCAGAAGCCTTGAAAAGTTGTGGAAATCAAAACTCATCAGCGTGAACACAAAACTTAGACTATTCAAATCAAATGTACTATCAACCCTTACGTATGCGTGTGAAAGCTGGAAAACAACAAGAGATATAGAAACAAAGTTGAACGCATTCGAAAATAAATGTCTGAGGAAAATACTTGGTATAGCGTGGAACGAATTCAAAACAAATGAGGAAATTAGAGAAATCCCCAATCAACCACTAATATCCTTAGTAATAAAGAAAAGACGATGGTCATATGTTGGACATGTGATGAGAAGAGATAATAACTGAATAGCAAAGCAAGCCCTCATGTGGGAAACAACAGGTAAGAGAAAAAGAGGAAGACCCAGGGAGACACTGAGAAGAACACTGATGAGAGAGGCAAGAGCAGCAGGATTCGGCTCCCTCAATGAGATAGAGCAGCTTGCACAGAACAGACAAATGGCGAGATTTGATAAAATATCTTTAAAAGAAAACTGCTAGAACAAAAATTCATATAGGAGAAGGAGTATCTTGGTCTATGCCCTATGGGCCGGCTACGGCTCGAAAGGTCAATAGATAGATAGATAGTACTCAAAAAAGGCATTGAAGTCAACAGTCACAACACACAGATTTGCGAAATGTGAATGACACAGTCTTAATAGCAGAGATGGAGAATGAACTATAAGAAATGATAGACAAAATAGTAAGAGAAAGCAACAAGAAAGGTATGCCTGCATAGTAAGAAAACAGATGTAACACTCTTATCAAAGAAACAATCATCACCATCATGCAGAATAAAAATAAACAGGACAAATCTGAAGCAAGTGCAATGCATCAAATACTTGGGCACAATAATAACATCAGATGGAAGATGTACCACAGAAATAAAAAGCAGAATAACCCAAGCCAAAATAGAATTTAAGAAAATTAAAAACATCTTGTGCAACAAGTCTATGTCAATAGAAGTGAGAAAGAGAATTCATCAGTGCTATATAAAACCAATTTTGACCTATAGAAGTGAATCATAGACATTAGGTAAACATGAAAAGATGATTGAAAGCCACAGAGATGTGATTTTTCAGAAGAATGTTTAAAGTTCTCTGGACGGCTAAATAGACCAATGGGTACATTCTCAAAGAGGCGAAAACAAAAATGGAGCTTCAGAAAAACATCAGAAAAAAACAATCAGCATATTTTAGGCACATCATGAGAAGAGGAAAATTGGATTACTTGGTTACAACTTAAAAATACAGGGAAAAAAAGATTGCAGATGACAAAGAAAGAAGAGGTTACTAGATAGCTTGGTGTCATGGCATGGAAAACAGTCAACAACAGAATTAATACGATGCACTGGGGGTAGAAAATTATGGAAGGACATGCTCACCTATGCCAACTGATAAAGCATATAATGATATTCATATCTGTACCACTAATACAGCAGCCCTTGAGGTCTTCCCCATGGCTTGTCATGCAAGAAAGCTTCTGTGGGCCATATTTTCATTCTAGCTTGGCTTTGAGACTTATTCCACTAACAACCACCAGCTCACACACAACTAAGACAGACATCCGTTTAAATTATCATATACAAATGTTGATTATGTTCAAATAAATAAATGTTTCCAAATATATGAAGGCAAATTATAATGTCCCATTAATTCTATCCCACTTCAATATTTAATGTGACCACTTTCTCACTTTAATCCCCATCTGTTCTCAGGAAGGTCAAGGTGAAGGATACAGTCAAGATTGTAACCTCCCAGGTCGAGTAGCTGGTAGTAAGTCCAGACAACTTTCAGGAAGGGAGAAGATATTTCAATCTCTTATTTGTGAGGTTCTTGATAGTGATAAAGTTATGGGTGCACATAAGAGAACACATAAACCTCACAAATGTGATATATGTGGTGCTGGTTTTATTCAGAGCAATTATCTTAAACGACATTTGAGAAAACATACAGGAGTGAAGCTTTACAAATGTGATATATGTGGTTCAAGTTTTTCTCAGAGGACTAGTGTTATAGTACACTTGAGAACACATACAGGAGAGAAGCCTTACAAATGTGATGTTTGTGATGCACGTTTTTCTCAGAGTCACCATCTTAAATTTCACATGACAACACATACATTAGAGAAGCCTTACAAATGTGATGTTTGTGGTGCAGGCTTTGCTCTAAAACTTTATCTTATAGGACATATGAGAACACATTCAGGAGAGAAGCCTTACAAATGTGATGTGTGTGATGCACATTTTTCTCAGAGTCACAGTCTTAAATTTCACATAAAAACACATACATTAGAGAAACCTTTCAAATGTGATGTTTGTGGTGCAGGTTTTGATAAGAGCCATTATCTTAAAGTACACAAGAGAAGACATACAGGAGAGAAGCCTTACATATGTGATATGTGTGGTACAGGTTTTACAAATAGTGGACATCTTAAAGCGCATAAACGAATACATACAGGAGAAAAACCATTCAAATGTGATGTTTGTGGTGCATGTTTTGCTGAAAATAGCAAATTAAATAAACACAAGAAAGCACATACTGGAGAGAAGCCTTACAAGTGTGATGTGTGTGGTACATGTTTTGTTCTAAACAGTAATTTAAAAAAACACAAGAAAATACACACAAAAGAGAAGCCTCACAAATGTTGTATATGTGGTGCAGATTTTGCATACAACCATCATCTGATTAGACACAAGAGAACCCATACAGGAGAGAAACCTTTCATGTGTGATGTTTGTGGTGCTGGTTTTTCTCAGAGTACTCAACTTAAAGTACACAAGAGTAAACACACAGGAGAGAAGCCTTACAAATGTGATTTATGTGGTAAATGTTTTGCTCAAAGTGGAGATCTTAAAGTGCACAAAAGAACACATTCAGGAGAGAAGCCTTACAAATGTGATGTCTGTGATACATGTTTTTATGTAAGCGGAAGTCTTAAAGCTCATAAGAGAACACATACAGGTGAGAAGCCTTACAAATGTGATGTTTGTGGGGTGGGCTTTGCTTCTAATAGCAATTTAAAAAAACACAACAAGAGAAAACATATTGGAGAGAATATTGACAAATGAGATTTAGTGTGGGGCAGGATTCACTGAGAATGAACTTTTTAAAAACAACAAAATAACACAGGATGGATATAAAAATCCACAAAACATCATATACAGAACACAAACCTAACTGATGTAATGTGTGTGGTTTTGTATTTCCTTGTTTTTAACTGATCACTGTCTTATTCTTATGACTAATCAGAGTTGTCTTTTGGGACAACAAAACTATAATGCTCTTAATAAATCAGTTTTTGATAGAAGGGAGGTAGACAATCTCCAAGACTATTGGTTTAGCAGAGAAAGCTCCCTGGGCATGTTCTTGATTGTCAATTTTGGGACATGAGTTGGTGTCACCAGATCTCATAAATTGTTTATGAACCATCCATTTTTATTTGTTAAATCTTGCCTTTTTTTTTCTTCAGTATTTGTTTTGTTCTTTTATTCATTGTTCGTTCAATAGGGGATTACCACTTGGTTGTTCTCAGGCTCATGAATGACAAAACCACAGGAAAAACTAGAACTAGTCTGGAAAGTTAAGAACATCATTATCAGATCTAGGTTTACATTGATGTGGTCCCCATCTATCATCTTATACACCTGTGATACAAGACCCTTCATAGAAGAGTTAAAATCCTCTTCATCTCATATTTTGAAGAATTTACCTGAAGATCGATTGAGCATATAACCTAAGACAGAATTTGTTTGAAAGGATGATTTCATTACTACTGCAAACAAACTAGAGCAGATTTGTTGACCATCATGTCTGACAAAAGATATCACACAAGGAAATATTACAGTTGTAAGGTACAAAAGCAGAGATTGAGCTGGAATGACAATATCAAGAAGTTGATGTGTCTTGAATTTGTCAAATTACAGACAGCAGCAGGAGACAGAGAGAACTGGAAGTAGATGTATCAGCTGATATCACCCCCAATATATTCATCAAGTTTTTAGATTGGTAAGATAAATCAGTGAGGACTTAAAACAGATGGAGATTGATTTTTTTCTTGTGTAAATTATGTGTGTTTTATTAATTGTAGCTGTCTAATGACTACAACATTCACAATATCCAACATGTCTGTTGTCAAAACTGGTGTAGAGCAAAAACATTAAAATGAATCTTGTTTGATTATTGTTCTACTGTTTACTTTATGTTTGTGTTGTCTTTTGTCTGTGTCTATACTTTTCATTTTTTGTCATTCAATCGTGATTCTTCTTCTACCTTTTAGCTCCCAGTGGAGCATAGGTCTTCAACAAACACTTTCCAAGTCGTTCTGTTTTTTGCAATTCTTTTAAGATCATTCCATGTCTTCCCCATCATCTTCATCTCTGCTTCAATCTGTCTTCTCCAAGAATTCCTTGGTCTTCCTCTTTGTCTTTTCCCCTGGGGATTCCAAAAAAGGGCCTGTTGTGTAATACTCTCAGTTGGTTTCCGTAGTGTGTGTCCTATCCATCGCCATCGTCTTCGCTGTATTTCTTTATCCACTGGTATTTGACCGGTACATTTCCATAATTCCACGTTTGTGACTTTGTCCTGCCATTTCCATCCCTTTATTCTGCGCAAGCATCCATTAATGAAAGTCTGTACCCTCGTGATTGTCAATTTTGTTATTCTCCATGTTTCACAGCCATACAACAGAACCGACTTAACACTGGAGTTGAAATTTGTATTTTTGTATTCAGCCTAATTTCTTTGGACCTCCATACGCCCCCCAGTGCAACGAAAGCTCCCCTTGCCCTTGATATCCTTATTTTGGTATCGTTTTCTGTTCCTCCCTCCCTATCCACACCACTGCCCAGACACATACAAGATCGCACGTCCAGTAGAGGCACTTCTCCCAGTTCCATTTGGCCACTGCCAACTGCATCAATTCTCACAATGTTGGTCCCATCTCTATTAATCTTTAGTCCCAGCTGTTGTGATCTCTCATCTAATATACTCATTCTATCTTGCATCCGTTGGTGGCCGTGCGACAGGAGAGTCATGTCATCAGCAAAGTCCAAATCATCAAGTCGCTTGGTCAGTGACCACTGGATCCCATTTCCGCTGTCTCGAGCCACTTTCACAATCCAATCTATGGCCAGTAGAAAGAGAAATGGAGACAGAAGGCATCTCAATCGTGATTACCATTTGGTTTTTCTCAAACATTAGATAAGATAACAGAACAGAAAATTTAAGCCAATGTGGATTTATAGAAGAATTAGATGGAAAGCAAAGAAAATAAACGATAAAGTCTTAAAACATCTACAAATGAAAATAGACAGAACAGAATGGAGCTGCATGTAAGCCAACCTTCTATACGGAGACGTCACTACATAATGATGAATGTAACTTCTGCTTGTTGCATGGTAGAGGAAGCATCTATTTCAGAAGCTTTTCTAGCCGTGTCGATAGTTGTCCATAGTTCGGATGTTACTCTATTGGATGTCTCACAAAGTATATCCCCACATCAAAAAGATGTGCACCAAATAGTTCTGTCATGTGCAACATCTTTCACTGTGTTGATGATACTTATTGTATATCTAATCTATCTGTCTGTCAGTCTGACGTTTGCCTGATGTATTGTCTGTATCTGCAATGTCGTTTCTTGTAAAAATATTGCTGTCTTTTATTCATGTTTGTTTATTTGTTGCTTTTTCTTTTCCTTGTAATTCTTGCAGTGCCCTATTTAGTAGCTCTGTCTATTAGTCTTATATCCATGGGACAATGGGTTTCACCCTGTGTACTATATTCCGTGCAATCCTGTAGTAGGTGTTCAACAGTCTGGGGCAAATTGTCCTCTTGTTGATGTGAATAACCAAATTGAATTGTGTATACATCTGACTGTGGAGTCGATTGTGTCCAGTTCTGAGCCGTATAATGATAACTTGTTTCCGTTTATTCATATTAAGATATGCTTGATTTGGGGTTTGTGGTCTTCTGATGGATTTGACTCTTTCTTCTGATGGTATGTGACTGGTGAATCTGATTGTTCTCAGTTGTGCCTTCCTTTATCAGCTGGTCTGATTTCTCATTTCCTGATAGTCAACAGTTAGATGGGATCCACTGCAAGGCGACCTAGTGATGCTTGTAGAGTTCAGTCAATAAGGTCTGCAGGTGTGATAATTTTCTGAATTAAGTACCGATAAGTTTCTTAAGGGCAAACATAAAACATATACCAAATGATACTTGAGTGGAGGGAGGGGGTTGGCTTTTTATCATAATCTTGTATGGGACATCACACACATAAATAATAATCTGAATGAAGGGCCGAGAGATGATTAACTATGTCAATAGGTATGACACTTGATAATGATGATATACACATTTTTGCAACATTACTCCGGGATGCAAATGGAACTGAAAGCTTTTAATGAGGTGTTAAACTACATTCATTGAAGCAGGAAGCACAGCATGACAACAATAATTCTCTATTGAACTAACAGACTGAGTTGTTGATTTGACGTAATGCCACGAGTTGATGCGGGCAGAGTGCCCGTTTATTCATTGATGTGGCAGGTCGTAATGGCTTTCTTGACATTCCGGGCTCTTACTGGAGAAATTGGAGTTTGACTATTCCATGCTATGCTGCGAAACTACTAATCCAACCCCGCGGTACTGCAGTAATGGGTCTTCTATATCAGCAAAAGCCACCATTACAGGGAACACGGCAATCCTAGCTTCTGTTAGCCAGCATGTTTTGACGCAGACTGTTACAGGAGGAGACCACGAGTAGGTAGAACTGCTAGGTTTTGGTTAGCTGATAGTGCACTGACTCTGCTATTGCAACCGCAGGCGCTTCTGCTCCACTAATAACTCACAGACAAGAGAACACCGTCTGCATCTGGACATGATCGTTACGCCAACCGGTATGGCAGATGATGATGATGATAGTAGTAGGAGCTTGTACGCTATGAGCTTCCTTTTTTAGTTGGACAAAGAGTAATAGGAGCAAGTGTATGTTTTCCGGCTATAGACCATGCCCACTCCGGAAGTGAAACTACCATTTTAGGGACTAGTGATATGTCACTTACTTCATAGATATATTGTGCATATATACTTATAATAAATTAATATTTATTATTTCCTTGCAGACGTAAAGGGACCATATTTAAGATAGATACAGAGACCATAACCAGGTATAAATACACATATTTAAACTTTGGGCACCTCGTGACCATATTTAAGATAGATACAGAGTATTTATCTGTATGTCTGGCTACATTGATGTACATACATAGATAAAAATTTTACGGCAAAAATAGCCATATATATATAATGTCTACTATCCCTAATGCAATAAATGTATATTTCAATTTTTCTCCAACAGTGGCACATAATTAGCCAATCGATACTGCTCTCCTGTGAGACAATCGTTTTTTTTTCCCGTGCGTGCTAGATTGCTGAGGTGTGATCAAAAAACCAATAGTATTCCCTTACTTACGGATATCGTTGGTCAGTAGCCGTAAGTCAGCCAGAGTGTTAACACTACTAGATACGTTTCCAGATCTGTAAATCTAACAGCAGATACTCATTTCTGGTATTACTACCAGGGCTGTAAACCTAACAGCAGATAATCACAGGTGTTATACCAAACACCGTCGGAGAAGCAGACTTTAAAACACCAACATTATAAGAATACAGTTAAGTTGAAATATTGTTTGAAATACATAACAATGTGTGTTTATTATCATAGTTTTATTAGTGGAAACATAAAAAATTAATCACATAACATATAGGAATATGTTTTGTAAATGTCTTGACGGTCACGAGCAAAACTGTTACGAAATAGAGTCCACAGTGTCGTATCTTTTTCATTAGAGAAGTCTATAATTTTTTTCAAACCTCCATTTTTTACAAGCCAGTCTCCAAATAATCCACCAATAATTGCTCCGGCAAAAATAGCGAACTTCTTTTCCAGGGAAGATATGTTAGTATCAGAATCATACAAGTCTTTGACATGGCTCTTAATTAGCCAATAAGCCAGCATATAAATTATCACGAGGTGCCCAAAGTTTAAAATTCCATCTGAAAGCATATAAACCACAATGGTTGCAAACAAGGCATAAATACCCTATCACTGACTCCCAGGGTTATACCAACGAATAACGAGTTATATCTCTCTGATACTGTATAAACTAGTTTAGCCATTGACTTATAAAAGGTTGAAATCTTTTTATTCATCTTATCATAAGTGTGGATAATGTCAACACCTAAGACCACAAATTCGTTCGAAATTGTAGCCACACACATTTTACGATCAGAACTGGTCACTTTCTAGTCCATGTAAGAAAAATTCAGAAGCGCATGTGACGTGTGAAATTAATCATTAAAGTGTTACATGTCTGGACGTGTTGTTCAGCTATACATGACGCGTGAGTCGCACAAACTGAGCGATGTGTTAAGTTTTCATGACTCTTATAGCCCCAGTCTCGCTGCATTAGTACAAACACATACAGAAGATAAACCAAGGCACTGAACAAAAGAAATAGTAAAACCTCATAAGTAAACGTTAACGGTGTTATTAATAGAGACTCATAGTTGATTGTTCTTAACAAAGACGCATAACTAAGCGGTCTATGATACAGAGACATAACAGACTGGTACCCAGAATGGGATGTTGTAATATTATAAAATGGATAGTATGGCTATAATAGTGATATGAACATGAGTGGAATAGAGATTCAAAGATGTCTATAAAAGCTTTAGTAAACACCTAGATAACCGTTCACTGACAATATCAAAATATTAATGAATCATACCTAACCTCTACATCTTAATAGAGACATAAAGGTAACTGTTAATGGAATGTTAATGGATGCATGTTTTAGTTAAGTAATGAGAAACACGTAGATGCTCGTTATGTGTTTTGAGTGGAAAGAGTAAACTACTGATAAGAGAGAGCAAAGGAGGAAGGGAGAGAGAGAGAAAGAATGAAAGAACAAAAAAAAAACCAAAAAAAGAAAGAAAGAAAGAATCGAAGAGTGCTGATATAGCAATGGATGACGCTAAGATGGAGTTATAATATGTTCAGGAAGATGGGCTTTATAAGATAACCGCTTACTGACAAAAATATAATATTTAAAGGTAATTGTTAATGGACAGTAAAACCCTAGTTGCATGTTTTATTTAATGAGAATCACGTAGATGTTCGTTATGTGTTTTGAGTGGAAATATTAAACTACTGATAAGAGAGGGCGGGAGAGAGAGAAGGAAAGAATGAATAGAACGACCGAAAGGAAAGAAAAGAACGAAAGAAAGAAAGATTTGAAACGGCCTGATATAGCAGTGGTAGACACTGAGAGACAGTTATAAATACAAGAAAGCGGAGGAATGAGTCATAACTGTCTATAGCTTTTATGATAGTAAGATAAAGAGTGATGGATGAATTTTGGTCAGTATGGGAATGGTGTAAGGCAGGAGAGCTGGTGACGTTAGGTATGCTAATGATACGAAGGGGTGGATAACAAATAACTGACTAGTAACATATAGTATGTGCTGGGTCTACTTTTGTGTGTGTGTGTGTTTGCGCTCGCTATATATGTGTACTATTACAATGTATTAATTGCATGTACACGAAAAGTAGGTTTTATCTTGTTGACAGATGGCCTCATGTAATGAACTTACAAACAGACCATGCCACGTGTGTGAAATGCTTGGGAAAAGCTTTACAAGGCGACATGGGCTAGCCAGACATACAGATAGTGCTCACGGCCAACAAAGATACCCGTGTCCTACATGTGGTTGCATTTTCACAAGAATCACCAATCGTACAAAGCATATGGCTGAAAAACACACAATCTGTGCAACTACATCAGCGGCACCAACACCGACTACAACAGGGGCCACGACAGTGTTCTCTGCAACTGACAACGATGTTATAGAGACTGGGGATGAACAACAACACCCTAGAAAAAAACCCTGAGTAGATAACACTCGTGGGAGTGAGCAGTCTACAGCTAGATACAGAACAGAGCACATCTCATCTGTACACATTCATGACAATGAACACAGTAATACTTAATACACATGTAAAGACTGCGAGCAAACATTTACCACCCAAAGCCATCTATCTCGGCATAGAGACAGTGTTCACACTAAGGATACATACCAGTGTCCTCTATATCCATGCGAATTTAACAGACAGGACAATCTAAGAACGCATATTAAAAATAAACACCAACTAGCGATATCAACAGTTACAAGCTCACCATCCTCGACACGACCATCAACTTCATCAGCTCCAACCTCCTCCGCCTCATCAGCGTTGACACTGCGGGCCTGTTCAAAGTCATCAGCTGCACCAACAAATAAGAGGAAGAGGAATAATGTACAAACGGCAGAGAGTCAACACAACAACAAAATTTCAGACGGATCTCGAATTAGACAGTTTAGCTAGTCTACTGGCAGATGTTAGACAGGTCTATGTCGACAACTGGCCGGCGATAAGATCCCATAGCAATGACAACAGACATCTGTCATTGCACACTATGTTCCACAAAGCAAATTCACCTCTATCCCCGAACTGGCCCAGTCTTCTCACTCCCATCATTAGCAACCAAACACGGAGGTTTAAAATAATTATTCTCACAATTTTGTCCTGAGGAATAAAGAGAACAAAAACGTTCACTTATTCCATAGTAGTGTCAATAATAGTTGTCTGCTTCAAACTCCAATGGTTATCAAATAACAGAGCAGATGTCGATAAGTTCCTTACACAGCTACAAGATAGCGACCCTTTAAATCACGCAAATCATAACAGACCTAGCAGTAAGGTTTCTGTTGAAACTATCCCATCTACAACCTATATTTCTTTCATTACATAGAATATCCTATTGGCTGTCTAATAACCGAGCTCCCACAACACATTACAAACAATAAATTCATTTATACATTACAAAATAACAAAAAAGGATCACAATATACTGACAATCTTTGTTTCTTTAGATGCGTAGCGTTATTTAAGAACGCTAATCTCAGTAATTTACACAGACCCACTAGCGGTCTCCTGAAACAGTGGCAAGACCATCAGGGGTTAGATATAGTCGGCGAGTTCCCCGGTGTAATGCTAGCTCTGATACCGTCAATAGAGAAGTGTTTCGGTATTAATGTAGACGTCTTCGCATTTGACAATGACCAAGCCCTGTCCAAAATGTTAAGAGGTAGTACGAGTTATAGCAACACCTTAAGAGTTTTATATTACGAGGAACATTTTATGTATAAAGCAGACATAAATAAGGCGGCCCGGGCTTTTTCTTGTCCCAAATGTGGAAAATTGTGGAGGGTTCATAGACTTTTGTTAAGACACGAGAAGACATGCACCGGGGATATACGAAAAGATAAGGATGTAGGAGGGGTCTTTAGACCACAGGAAACTATACTCGAAACGACAGCTAATCGGGGTATAGAGGTTCCTAATAATTACGTGTATCCCTACAGAGCAACGTACGATTATGAATGTTACTTTAGTAATATACCGACGACAGATGGAAGTAAGAGTAGTGTGACCGAATATGTAACCAGGCATATTCCAATGTCGTGTGCCGGAGCCAGTAATATTCCTGGGTATGAGAATCTGGTATGCTTTGTAAGCGAGAGTGACTCTCAGGAATTAGTGAGTAGAATGATAGATTATCTAGAGACATTAGTGAAAGGGGCTTATATAATCTTACGCGCCAGTTTCAAATACGTTTTTGACAGTTTAAAAGACATGGGTGACTGTAGTGACCTCGTAGGGAAACTCAAGTCATACTTGAGAGAGCTCCCCGTTATAGGATTCAACTGTGGAAAGTATGATCTAAACGTAATCAAACCATATTTAATAAGGCACTTCGTAGCTGTGACGTACAAAGTTGAAAAAGCAAATGAAGAAGGAGAAGACGAGGAGGAAGAAGATAAAGAATAAGAATTGAAAAATGATGACGATGAAGAAATATAAGATAAAGAAAAAGACGAAGAAGAGGACAAAGAAGATAAATAAGAAGAAAAACAAACAAAATAAAACTAGAAAAGTGGTGACCTCACCCTTCAAGTTTATCGTTAAGCGCAATAATAATTTTATGTGCATCTCCACCAGACGACGAAAGTTCCTAGATATTATATTATAAATTATCTCGCGCCAGGGTTCTCTTATAGTAAATACTTGGAGGCGTACAAGATTAAAGAGACTAAAGGTGTATTTTGTTACGAGTATATTACGAACCTAAACAAGTTAGACGAAACCTCTCTTCACCCACACGAAGCTTTTTTTCTACACTTAAAAACTGCAATATTTCGAACGCAGATTACGAGTATTGTAAAAATATATGGGTGGAAAATAGACTGTCCACTCTCATGGATTTTCTGATGTGGTAATATAATGAGGATGTCGAACCTTCCTACTCGCATTGGTAAAACAAATCGATTCTTATGCAGGTTTGGGTGTAGATATGTTTGAGGACGCCATTTCCGTCTCCTGTGTGACATTAAGATAACTCTTTAACACCATACCTAAAAACGTAGTCTTTTCGTTATGCGGTAAACGAGAGGCAGAGCTTCATAAAACCCATAGAGATAATATAGTGGGTGGCCCGAGCATAATCTTTCCTCGCCACCACGAGAAGGGGCAAACCTTTTTTAGAGGTAATCCTGAAAATGTAGTAGAAATCCTTAAAGGCTACGATGCAAATGCTCTATATCTCTGGGTGTTGATGCAGAAAATGCCCACTGGCTTTCCAGTTATACGAAAAATAGAGGACGGGTTTAGACAGCGTAAGGTTCATTATTACGATCAACAGAGTAGTGAGTGGTTGACGTGAGTAGCTCACAAGCATAACATTGAGTTGCGAACTCAATACAACGGGGGTGAGTTACCTTTGGGGCCTCGTAGGATTAGAGTAGACGGCTTCTGTCACGAACGTAACCTAGTCCTGAATTATCATGGCTGTTTTTGATATGGTCATAAAGACTGCGTGCTTACTCAAGGTCTCACTAGTAATCCCATAAAGAAGAAACCTTTGTCCGAGTTATACGACAAGACCTGTGAAATTCGCGAATATTTAACCAACGACGTTGGAGTTGAAGTAATTGAGATGTGGAAGTGCCAATGGCAAGAGTTAAAGAAAACTGATAGCACCATTATTCCATTTCTTAGACAAGCCCTCCCCAGATCAAAACCATCGTATGCAAGTGAAAAATTACCCCTAACCGTCGCGAAGATTTTGAAATCTGTTAAAGACTAAACGTTGTTTGGTCTAGTAGAATGTGATATACATGTCCCCGACTCTCTCAGGGACTATTTTAGCGAATTGACACCCATATTTAAAAACGTAGACGTGTGTAGAGACGATATAGGAGAGCTTATGAAGGAATACACCGTGAAAAATAAATTTTTGACGACCCCTAGACGTACCCTGATAGGTAGTTATTTTATTAATTTTATTCCGATTTTTTAGACCGGTTCGTAGAGAGATTATACTTTCAACTGTGTGAAATGGACACTGACAGTCTGCATTTGGCGTTAAGTAATCCTAGTTTAGCTGACGCTGTTAGACCACTTTTACTCGACATTTTTTATAATGAGTACTATCAGTGGTTCCCCTCAGAAACTTGTAGCGTTCATTGGGAGGAGATTGTTAAGAGTAAAGGTAAAGTAGAAAAATGTGCCATAAACTTACCCCCTGCTTGTTTAAGTTAGAGTACGAAGGGGATGGGATGGTATCGTTATGTAGCGAAACATACCACTGTTTTGGGAAATACGACAAAAGCAGTACTAAAGGGCTTAGCAAACATCACAATAGATTAGACAAAGATGTATTTATGGCGGTTCTCATCACACGACAGGCACAGGGAGGGACAAATAAGGGGTTTAAACGATATAAATCGAACGTCTATACATAAACACAGCACATAAATTCTCTATCCTATTTCTTCATCAAATGCAGTGTGCAAAACGATAATTTCCCTTTAGGTATTTAGAGTATTAAAAAAATTATATACAATGATAATGATACTTCTGTGATAGTTATATGTACAATGATAATGGACATAAGTTTGCGTCGTTGTCACGTTAATATTGTATTAACATATATATCAAAAGAAGTATGCTGCTATTTTTCTATTGTATATAAATGTCACGTGGTACTGTCTCGTAAGAACAATATGGATACTATCATTGTTTGTGGTTCTAAACCTGTGTGTGTGTGTGTGTGTGTGTGTGTGTGTGTGTGTGTGTGTGTGTGTGTGTGTGTGTGTGTGTGTGTGTGTGTGTGTGTGTGTGTGTGTGTGTAAAATAGGAAAAAAATATACGAGTACCAACGCCTATTACTGTCACAGCTACACAGTCCATTATATACGTACACATAAATGACAAATAACGCGTAGAATGTTTTGTAATTTATGTATATTTTATTTCTACAACACAACACCGATACTGCGTATGCAGTACTTCTAGACACGATATAAAAACACAACATCTAGTGTACAATAGTTTAAATGTTCAGCCTTAGCCTCTTTCTTCTAAGATGACCAGGAGCAAGCGCTGGTATTGGCTGAATGTTTTCAATGTTGTCAGTATCGTAGACATTAGCCCTATAAACACCATTATTTCTCGAATAAGGCTCGTTGCTTGGTAATATAGATATTGAAAGTCTGTGATCTGATGTGGTCGACGGCTCGTTCAAGGGAAGAGGCTGTGGTGTTGTATTAGCCTCGAGACGATCAACCTCGGCCAATAACTCATCCTGCATAGCCACTATCTGTTCTTTTCTTCAAAGATGACCAGGTACTAGTGCTGGTAGCGGCTGATTATTTTCAACGTTGTCAGTATCGTAGACAGGAGCCATGTAAGAACCAGTATTTATCGAATAAGACTCATTGCTTGGTAACGTAGATACTGTGGGTCGGTGATCTAGAATGATCGCCGTGTCGTTCACGCTATGAATCTCGGGTGTTATTGCATTAGTTTCGAGACGATCATACTCGGCCAATAACTCGTCCTGCATGTACGCGAACTGTTCAAATGCTGAACGATTCAACGTGATCCCAAACTTGGTGGGGTATTTTAAATCCGATGTCCCGAAAAATTTTCGAATATAGATCATAGTAGACACTCTGTATGAAAACACAGACGCCACTTTCAGTCCCGCAGCCAATGGTTTGACCATTTCACGATCTGCTGTAACGTAGACCCAGCTAGTGGGTACATCAACAACTGGTGCAGCTGTGGTGTTTGTCAGCATCTTCTGTATCTCAGCACTGAACAATGTGTGACTGGATCTTTCTCACCCGCGACTTTTATAACATAGGTCAGATCCGGTTTAGTCCGGTTTTAAAAAAGTAAAGCACGTGTCCAGACTGGCCTGTGATATTTTTATCCACTGATGTCATTGTTCTAGAAATTTCAAATTTTGCCAAAAGTTTTAGTGCGAGTAGGCGATACACGATTCGATCGTTAATGTGTTGTCTGGTGGATGAGGTAAAAGTCATTAAGATCCTTTGCATTGATCCTCCTTTTTGTTTTAATCAGTAGAAAATACACAGAGTACAGTCCACACGCGTTACTGACCAGGTCTTGTAACTGGCGCGAGTTGTAGATGAGAGGTCTGTTCGAATTCCTCTCGATAAAGTCGATGATCTCAGGATGTCTGGGAAAAAACCCGAAACAGTCGAAATGCTCAAACTGCCCTATAGCGTTGTAGTAGAGGGCGACCCAGTGAGAGCCGAGTCTCCAACTTGGATCGGTATTGATCACGAAGGCTGCGGTTTTAGTGGGATCGATATAGCGAGTTAACCGATCGCGAGCCACTACACTAACAATGGAACAACGCCCCACAAAAATATCAGACATAAGTACATTAAGGAAATCCTTCGTGTTCATTGTCGACGTGTTTACGCTATATAATCTGCAAGAACCTGTCTTGTTTTAGAGATCTCCAGAACGGAATCCAGTTATGCATAAACTAGGACCTGTATAGGATTATACGTGACCGTTGCAAACTTTAGCTCAATTGCGATGGACCCTGATTTTGCCAGCTCAAATTGTAGTCCATCTAGAAGACTAGGGCTGAGATCTAATACAAACAGAGTGTAGGCGTTCTTGAAGTCGTTATAATCTATTCCCTACCAGCGTCTGTTCCCACAAGACACAACGCCAGCGTGGACTTGAAGTAGGCACGAGCGTACTGACCGCGTTCAAATTCAGTAGACAAAGGTTTACCCCAAATATTATGACCGGCGACGGTGACGTTCAAGTAGGTAAGACCAAAGTTGTTTTTTTTAATTGAAGGGGTTAGTGTCATGAATTCTGTTAAAGGCAGCCGAGTCCAATATACCGAGGACAAGTCAAATTGGTGATTGGGTCAGAAAAAGGGTGCCTTGGGAATGAGATAACATGCCTTTAGTAATGGCAAATGTTTGAATCGAAACTCTCTTCATGGGGTATCGCTCATTGCCTTTTTGTTCCATGATGGCGGAACTAAGTCACGTTCTCTCGATCGCTGCAGAAATTGCTTTGGAATCTGATCAATTTTTGCTTTCAGTTGCAAATTTCTACTTTCAAGTCGAAATGATGTTTTACTTATCATATCTACGCCAATGAATTGGCGTTGCACGCACGGCAATACTCCGTTTTGACAAATCAAGTGTTGCAAATGCGACCTTCCACCGTCTAGTGTTGATCTGCGTTTTACGTCACAATGAGTGCTGTTCAATTACCGTTGATGGTGTTTGCCGCAAGTTATTTACAATTTTCAACGCATCAATGTGGTGGGATCCGTCAAGTCAGCCGAAATTTTATCTCCTTGGGGTATTTGCACCATGTTTCGTTCGTTGTAGACTGCATTTGCTAGAGTAGTCAGGAATCCATTGGCGCAGCCATTTTGTGCGTGCTACGTCATCATAACGACTCATCGTGTGTCCCAAGACCGACCATGCGCTAATCTTGCGATCTGTTGTTTGGTGTGCAACGGGGATAATCTGACGACGAACTGTGTTTTGTTTGTTCGGAGTTGAGTCAAACACGATGTCCTAACATCAGCAAGCGCTATACATTTAAATACTATGACGATCATTATTTTCAGGAGGACGTGAACTTCCGGGCAATATAGTGGATAGGCGGCAGGAACCATTGAAGGCTATGTCTGAAAAGTGTACCCTGTTGCAGTTTCCTCATATTCTAAGTCCTGCTTGTTGCAGGAGCTACTGAGTTAAGTGCTCTGTGCACACCGTGAGCTGTGTGTTTCATCCGTTTTGATCATGTTCCGATATTCCAATTGTTCACGATGAATGCTGATATCGTATGACAAGGAACAGTTGGTGTGTTCACTTTCTCTGCGGTTTCGCCTTATGTCTTTTGGCGTGTGCTGGAACTGCTATGATGGGGACTACAGCTACCGTTCTTTGTTTGGGAGATGAGTTAGTAATTCGGATGATTCCACTGGCACGGGCGGTTGAGCAATTATGGATTTTAATTCGCTTGCAGTGATACAGGGGCCTTTCATAGCCAAATAACCAACCAAATTCGTGAGCCAGCGAGATGGTTGGATTAACTGAGGCTTTCCTCACCAACAGGGCGGCGTAAATGATGACACTTTTATAACCGACTGTTTTGTCGTGAGCAATGATGTTAAAAACGTCCTTTGATTAGGTCAACCTAATTTTCACGTCAACACTGTTTAGCATGTAACGCTCCTGAGCAAAAATATCAGAGTGAAGTCGACCTATCATATTCAACTCATGGTAACCTCGGGCCTGATTTAACCGCGCTTTCAGACCCACATTCGCATCTCCTTGGGTGTGATACGCATGTTTGGGAGAATCGGTGTAGAAGAGTGCACTCGTGAGATATCCTGTCTTAGACTCCTTGCTATGGTTGAGAGTGGCTTCTAGGTATGCTCGAAAAGGGTAGGTATTTTCAGAAGCTTAAATCAAAGTATCGTTGAGAGAAACGTCGATTTGCGAAATTAGATGGTGCAGGTAATAGTGAACGGGGCCACGTCGGCTTCAGCCGGTAAATTGTCACCGTTGGACAACGTAATTTTTGCTCTCATATGCAAATACGTGTTGGAAAAATCTTTGTGTTCATCCGAATTTCCGCTAATGAAAAATTCGATAGGGGCACCAGATACCAGAGATACAAAGGGTCCAACTTCGACAAATTGGTGAAAATCAACAACTGTCTGAGTCAGTGGAACGTTAAACAAATCTAGTCCAGAGTGGAAACATTCCCAAGACTTGGGGCGCACTAGAGCCATATTGCTTAACCGAATATGTTCGAATACTTTGTCCTCATAGACTTCTAACGCGCGGAATAAGAGTGATGGTGTCATTTTACCGTTTTTATTCTTTTTGCCCCAATGGGTATACCCGGGTGGAGCCCCCCCCCCCCCCCCACGTCTTTTCTTTCTTCTACCGCTTCCGGTTTATTGGCCTGTGTCACCACCGGCCAGATGATCACTGAATTAAACGCTGACCGGATTCCTTCGCTCTTTCTTTAAATGCCCCTCCAATGTTTTTCCCACCAATGCGTGTTGCGCATCTTGTAGCCCCGTCCCGACACCTTCTATGAGTAAGGCTTTCCCTCCGGTTTTTAGTCATGATAAAATTGCTCTTCCGATGTCTTCGAAAAAACTACCGATACCTCGCCCTCGCTGACTCCTACCTCCGGCAAATACCGGGAGACCGTGGCCGGCTTGATTAAAGCAACACTCTTCGTATAATTTAGCATTTCAATGAAGCGGCGTGTGTCTCACCATTATTCCAGCTCGAAGTGCTTCCGCGCTCTGAAATGTAACGGCAGTAACGACGTCCCGGTTGTAAATGGGATCGCAACTCCCCTGTCGGTAGTTAAAAGAATTTCTAACCTGTCGAAAGAGATGCTGCTCAGGGGGACATAGTGCGGTTTGTCGTAGATGCGTAATATGGATGTGGTGTTTTTCTCCAGAATAGTAACTGTCCTCAGTAATGGTACCAGGACATCCCCAACCACTCTTGGTGACATGAGATCGCAATAGATGTAAACGTTTCTAGTTTGCGCTTCCAAATTTATTTCTGTATCGCTGTGCAGGGCCGTGATAGCGTCTGTCACGTGATTCGATGGGAAGCTTAAGATAATAATAATAATATAATAATTGTAGTAATAATATAATTTAAGAGCGCTCGAGAGAATGATGTAATATTTCTAGAGAGATCAAACAATAATACTTGATCTTGAATGTCGACAATCGCTCAGCTATAACCTTGATGATCAACTTGACTGACCAGTGTCGCGACCGATGAACTGACGATTCATGAACGATCGACTGACCACTCGTCCCCTTGAGATTGAGATCACTCCTCTTCACCACGAGCCCGAGTACCAGAGGTGCTTTAGCACGATGAGCGAGGGCTCGTGATGCTGCTTATGGCCGGATTGCTGAATGACGAGTTCCTCGCCACTCTGATGATCTGCCCCGTTCTCAAGCTGCCATGCCAGTCGTTTAGACCGCCATGATTGATGCCTCGCTCTTCACGTCATTCTGTTGCGACTCTCCTTGGACCGTTATGATCTATAGTGTAGTACTTCACGTTGTAACTTATCAATTCCCCCGCGATTTCTCCCAGCTCGTTCACTCGCTAGATGGTTGTAACTTTAAAGATGTTTTAATGACTCAACACAAGTCCTGACTACACACAAAACATCTTTATTTGACAAGGCACATGTCCGGATCATGTAAACATATTTCACAAACTAACAGTACATATATTCACAGTGATAATTCCCTCCCTGAATTAACATTAGTGCCACCCTCAGGTGCACTTCTCATGGACTGCTACTTTAGCCCAAACTCGGTGGAACTCTCTTGTCGAGTTCCCAACTCTATGTAATCTACTTGACTAACAAGTTCAATTGTGTGTCATAGAAGCTAGTCATAAGCTCCCAAGTCTCTGAGGACCCTTACTTGAAGTTTCCCAATAATGTGTACGATCTACACGATCGATGAAAGTCTCTCTTCATGGTAGAAGCTTTGTCATAAGCTTCCTAAACTTTCCCGCCACGACTTCCTCGAAGTCAGCGAGATTATCCAACAACGTGTTGATTGCACTGATTCGCAATCAGCTTCTATGCCGAGAAGGTAACGCTAACCTTAACAGCTACAATCACACTTCTTCTAGATTCTTCATAAGTCTTGCTCCACGACTTTCTCAAAGTCGGCGAGCGCTGGACACTTAACAAGTTTCCAACAATGTTCTACTGTATCAATTTCACTGATTCACAATCAGTTTCTTTGCCGATAAGGTAACCCTAACCTTAACAGTGACAATCACACCTATTCTATATTGCCATATCTACACAACATTTAGTAATTAACAATCACAACTCCTGGAAATAGGATAACTAAACTAATTGGCTGTCGCCCTATATCTGTCTTAACTTTCATCTATTTACAACTCCTTTCTAGTCCGCGGTAAGCTAACTGGATTTCTCTAGACGTCCGCACTGGACCCGGCTCAAAATGCACACTGACTTTTAAAATCTATGTCTATTCTCATCTCCCTACTTCCCCTGAAAACATCTCACCCATTCACGCTTATTTCGCCTTTTTCCCCAAAACAGTTCACTCACTCACACCTGACCACTTCTGCTTGTCTCCCCTAGATGTTTATTATTTCTCTACTAATATCGTCTGTTTCATTCAACTCTCATCAATGCTCTGTTTCTCTTGTTGCCCCGCTACATACCCGTTTCATACACCATCATCTATTCCCTGTTTCACTGCCTTATACCTTCCGCAAGTTATTTAAACATCTCTAATAACTTCCAAACTCTTATTCCTTACCACTTCTTGCTAATTATATCTCCCGTACCTTATTTTATCTCTACACCATCTGTGGTAACCTTCGGTGCTCTCTTTGTTCTACTTTCTATCATTATAATGTTGACTATACCTATCACACTTTTGCTGCCTTGTCCTATCCCTTGTAAAATCATATACGCCCGGTCGCACCTCGTATTTATCCCTCCACATTCTATCATCTTGATCACTGTATACATCATTGTTTCTATATCCATAATCATCCGTTTGACTCCCTCTTACTTTGTTTATATTTTTCTTATATCTGTGATAACTTTCCTTCTTATTTTGTCTACTCCTATCATTATACGGTTGCCTCTTCTCTTCCACATCAGATATATCTTTGAACATTCTTTCGTCTTGTTTTCTTGTTAGTCTTTCACTGTCAGATGAAATTAGATTACACAGATCCCCCTTACTTTCTGGCTCTTGTGTATTTTCTAATTCTTTTGATCTCTTCATTGTACTCGTTGTTATAGCTTCTATTCTATGGGTTCTATCCACCCCATATCTTGCACTTGTCAACCTACTCCCTATGTTAGCAGAGACTTTTTCTAATATTTCTACCACTTTGTCCCCAGTATCTTGTGCCTGGGTTTCTTTGTCCCCTTTATCTTTTACTAATAATATGTTCTCATTAATACTATCTACCTGTGTTCCATCCAGTTTCTGTCTTACCCCTTTTTCTATATCTTCCTCTATGCCACTACTGCTTTCAACCCTCCTACTTACTATTTCCTTCTTCCCATCTGGCGCTTGACTGACTTTTTCTTTATCTTTCCCTGTTTCTACCCTCTCATTAATATCTACCTGCATTCCTCTATCTTTTGTGTTCGTTTGTCTGTCTGTCATTGTCTTCCTATTTCTTGTTCCTTTCTCCACCATCTGTGTAGCCGTATCTATACATTCTTTTATTTCAGTCTGTGTGAACTTTTGTTCTTTCTCCTTCTCTCTAAGTATGTCATTGTCTGTGCCTACTTGAATGCTAATACATCTTTTCATGTCCCTATCTCCTAACTTTGCTTGTGTCTCCTTCGTCTCCTGTGTCTTCTTTCCTTTCCTACCCTTTTTAACTTTCTTACAGTGTACTCTTCCTACTCTCTTCCTATCTTCTTCATCTGCTGTTAAAAACTCTTCGTCATCTGATGTATCTGCTCTAGTGTCTGTTGTCGTAATATCTTTATTATTCTGTTCCCTAATTCTGTTATTTATTTGGAGCACATACCATCTATAGTTTATACTCTTATCTAGTCCCTCTCTTCTTCCTCTACTGTCGGTTAAATAATCTGATCTTGTCTTTCGTTTATCTTCCCGTCTCCTTTCCCTGGGTCTAAACACATCTACTACTATCTTCTTATTTGCTATTTTATGCTCTTGGTTTATAATATTATTTACTATTTCGCTATTTCTGTATAGTATTATGGCATTATTTTTATCGTCTAGTCTCTCTATATATCTATAAAACATTATCTCCCCAAACTTACTAAAATACCCTCTAATCTGTTCTTCATTAACGTCCCTCCTTAATTCCCGTACTATTATTTTACAACTGTTAGTTTTAATTTTCTTTACTACCTCACCCATCCTCTGCCTAGCTTGCCACCTATAACCTTCTTGAGATATATTCTCCATTTGTTAATTATCTTTTCCCTCTTTGCATAGGCCTTCCTATTGATACATTCAATTATATCTCTTTACAACATAAAATAATTCAGCATTTTACATAATACCTCATTTGCTCATTATTTCCTTTCTTTGTAGAGGTTTTCTATTGCCATATTAATAATATACCTTTAGCAACAATTATTTCTAAAAAAAATTTCATCATTTTATACAATACCTTATTTGCTAATTATTTCCCCCTTTTCTTGTAGAGGTTTTTTCTATTGGCATATTAATAATATACATTTACAACAATACACACCAAAAAAATTCATTCTGAATTATTTCCCTTTCCTTGTAGATGTTTTCTCAATTGGCATATTAACAATATACCTTTGACAACCATACAACAACAAAAATTCCAGCCTTCTACACAATACTCTTACATCTCATGTCAAACTCCTTCAATTGTTTGACTTATCTCACACAACTTATTTCTTTCTTTCCTGTATTCTAGCCATGTGTGTCTATTAATTTAAATCCTATTCATTCTCCTATTCTACCCCCTTCCTTTAATTCTTCATCCGTTGACTCTATTCTATCTACAAAAATGTTCGACACACATGACTCCAATACTTCTTTATCATACTCATTTGTTAGTAATTTGTCTCTTTTTCAATCACTCTTCCACTCACATACTATCTTTCAATCAATTTTAATTAACTAATTACTGAATCACATCCTCGATGATCCTTAGAATACTTAAACACATTTTTCTCTCTTTCTCTCTTTGTGCCTTTCAGTTGTCTTGTTGCAACCAATCTAGCGTTGATCAGCCACCAATGTAATAATATCTTTTCGTTGTTCGTTCAATGTAATGTAATAATGAAACCTGAGAGAGCTCAAACACTAATGCTTGATAATCAACTTCTTATAACCTTGATGATCAACTTGACTGACCAGTGTCGCGACCGATGAACTGACGATTCATGAACGATCGACTGACCGCTCGTCCCCTTGAGATTGAGATCACTCCTCTTCACCACGAGCCCGAGTACCAGAGGTGCTTTAGCACGATGAGCGAGGGCTCGTGATGCTGCTTATGGCCGGATTGCTGAATGACGAGTTGCTCGCCACTCTGATGATCTGCCCCGTTCTCAAGCTGCCATGCCAGTCGTTTAGACCGCCATGATTGATGCCTCGCACTTCACGTCATTCTGTTGCGACTCTCCTTGGACCGTTATGATCTATAGTGTAGTACTTCACGTTGTAACTTATCAATTCCCCCGCGATTTCTCCCAGCTCGTTCACTCGCTAGATGGTTGTAACTTTAAAGATGTTTTAATGACTCAACACAAGTCCTGACTACACACAAAACATCTTTATTTGACAAGGCACATGTCCGGATCATGTAAACATATTTCACAAACTAACAGTACATATATTCACAGTGATAATTCCCTCCCTGAATTAACATTAGTGCCACCCTCAGGTGCACTTCTCATGGACTGCTACTTTAGCCCAAACTCGGTGGAACTCTCTTGTCGAGTTCCCAACTCTATGTAATCTACTTGACTAACAAGTTCAATTGTGTGTCATAGAAGCTAGTCATAAGCTCCCAAGTCTCTGAGGACCCTTACTTGAAGTTTCCCAATAATGTGTACGATCTACACGATCGATGAAAGTCTCTCTTCATGGTAGAAGCTTTGTCATAAGCTTCCTAAACTTTCCCGCCACGACTTCCTCGAAGTCAGCGAGATTATCCAACAACGTGTTGATTGCACTGATTCGCAATCAGCTTCTATGCCGAGAAGGTAACGCTAACCTTAACAGCTACAATCACACTTCTTCTAGATTCTTCATAAGTCTTGCTCCACGACTTTTTCAAAGTCGGCGAGCGCTGGACACTTAACAAGTTTCCAACAATGTTCTACTGTGTCACTTTCATTGATGCACAATCAGTTTCTTTGCCAATAAGGTAACCCTAACCTTAACAGTGACAATCCCACTGATTCTATATTCTTCATAAGTCTTGCTCTACGACTCCCTCAGGGTCGGCGAGCGCTGGACACTTAACAAGTTTCCAACAATGTTCTACTGTATCAATTTCACTGATTCACAATCAGTTTCTTTGCCGATAAGGTAACCCTAACCTTAACAGTGACAATCACACCTATTCTATATTGCCATATCTACACAACATTTAGTAATTAACAATCACAACTCCTGGAAATAGGATAACTAAACTAATTGGCTGTCGCCCTATATCTGTCTTAACTTTCATCTATTTACAACTCCTTTCTAGTCCGCGGTAAGCTAACTGGATTTCTCTAGACGTCCGCACTGGACCCGGCTCAAAATGCACACTGACTTTTAAAATCTATGTCTATTCTCATCTCCCTACTTCCCCTGAAAACATCTCACCCATTCACGCTTATTTCGCCTTTTTCCCCAAAACAGTTCACTCACTCACACCTGACCACTTCTGCTTGTCTCCCCTAGATGTTTATTATTTCTCTACTAATATCGTCTGTTTCATTCAACTCTCATCAATGCTCTGTTTCTCTTGTTGCCCCGCTACATACCCGTTTCATACACCATCATCTATTCCCTGTTTCACTTTTCAATTCCACACTTATGGTAAACGAGAATCCCTGTTCAGCGATGTTAAAGGTGACCTTATTTTCATTTCTTTTATTAAAAATCTCATATAGACGCCGGGTATTTTTTCCAATATCAGCTTATTTAAAGCATCGATAAAGTTATCCGCTGTTTTATATAACCCCGGCGCCAGTTCCATTGTTAATGCTGTGTTATCAGAGGTTTGGCCTCCGTTGCTCGAGGTTTCGTAACGGGCCAAGATATCGCCGGGTAAGACGTTAAAATAAGTGTTTGGAAATTGTATCTCGACCAACCCGACTTCGTAGTTTGCATTCAGTTCGATTGTTTGAGGGAGTTTGAAGAAGTTCCTGGGATTATTTTCAGGATAAATTTGCGTCGACGCGTTGCTGGAGGTTGTGATTTAGAAACTCACCTTCTCTAACGACGTGTCTCGAGTTTGGGGTTAGGCAGCATGTATTCCAGACAACTAATCAGGAGCGCGATTCAAATTTTTCCGTCCTGGCCCTCACCGTTTCCACCCGTCAGATTAAAGAAAGCCACGTCGATAACGGCATATATAATGATCATTTGGCAGAGAAAAACGATTTCCATTCGCGGGAGCAATTTACCGAAAACAGGTCAGAGTGAAGCTCTGCTATCGTGACTGGTCCCTTTATAACAGTAAGCTAGTGAAAGCATGGGTACAGGTAACTTAGTTGTTACCAGCTTCTCAAATAGACAATAGCATTAACAAATGGTAGCGACCATCAGCGTTAAGTCATGAAAAAAGTATGGGAAATTTCCAGCCAGAATAACAAGTTGTGGAAACAAAGTTAAGGGAGTAAAAGTTTATAGTGGGTAGTGGACACACATAAGTGAGGAAGGAAGGTAGAATTATACAGAGAGTTTAGGTCAATGGAAATTTTCCAACAGCAGGTTGGGGAAATAACAATACATGCATGACTTGACTGCATAACGTTACTGTCCGGTAAACAGCTACCAGGACGGGTCAGGTCATGAAGTTGATGGACACAAATAGTTTGTTATGGCAAATTTTAGACTGAAGTCATGGAACGATCAAGTCTTGGACATAAATTGAACTTTGTGTCACAGTTCGGAAATGAAAATTTGGCGAGGGAATTGTTGTAGTGAGAATTGATTGGCCAAAAGGGTTGCAAGTGGTCACTTTGCGATGTTTTGATTGGCTGCAAATATGTCACACGAAGTGTGCGGTTGGTGTATTTAAACTTCACAAGTTGGAGTATTTAAACTATACAATAGGTTTAAGACAGTTCGAGTTAGTTAGTCAGGAAAATAATTAGTTGGATTAAAATAGTCAGGAATGAGAATAGTCAGGGTGTAGACTAAGTAAGCTTAGTCCGGCTTCGGCCAGGCAGTTAGATAGAGTTAGAACAGCCAGAACAGTTAAAAAGTTAAGATTAGAAAGTGAAGCCAGTTAGGTAGGCAGTTAGAATCCCCAAGTTGTAGTTCATGTCAGTTGAGAAATTATTAGTAGAAGTTGATAGAGAGTAGGAGTATAGCAATGAGAATATGAACATTAGTGTCGTGAAGTGTTTTTAAGAGTATTTCAAGTTGTGTTTCACATTCCTCATGAACGTAAGTTGAATAAAGTTGTATGAAAATATGCACTTGGAACGGAACATAGTCATCGGTGGAGCCTCATAGAAGGCCCGAATTAATTAACATTAATTTAAGATAAGTGCATCAACCACTAGTCGATCATTGTGCCTAGAGAAATCAATAAACTTGATTATCATTATGTATCCAGAGAAAGTCTGTCATGATTTACCTGTTGTGATCAACTAAAATAAATGTGATGTGATCTCAAGAGAGTACAAAGATTACAAGAAAGAATAAATATATACTGTAACACCATCGTCATTCTTCTTTTCCTCTCTTTCAACTAACGTACTCAGAAAGGTTTACACGTGGTCCTCCACTTCCATTTCATCAGTCTCTGTATCTGGATACTTGATCGTTCAAAATCCAACTGTTGAATGATGAGTTGTAACCGTACCACTTGACTAAGTACACTTTTTTCCACCAACTTTCCTCTCCTCTAAAATGCTTTCTATTCGATACACCTGTTTGTCTCCCACTTTCGGAAGCTCTTCTGTATAAAACGACCATTTCAACTCTTCACAGAATCATATTTCACAACGTAGGTTACCGAGTTAGTGTTTTTGTTTACACCACTGATTGTAAGCAGTTCTTCTGTCTAAGATGGTGTATACCCCTTTTTTAAAAATTAGCTCTGGCTTGAGCTATCCTAATTCGATCACCTTCTTTATAACGTTTATTAATCGCACTGAATGCCTATTGTTTCTCACTGGCAGAGACAGTTTATTATACAAAGTGTTCCAGACTTGTTCTTGATTGACCGAGGTTATATGGACCCGTGCCATTTTAATACTCATGTGATACGAATTATTGTAGTTTCGGAGTAGGGCGGATAACGCGTCTACAGATCTCAATTATTCGTTTTCGTTAAAAGTTTCAACATTTTCTCTTTTAACGTGCGGTTAAACCGCTCCACGACGGCTGTCTTTATATCATCGTTCTCCGTAGTAAAGAAATGAACTCCATTTTCTTTGAGAAACTTTAGTAACCTTTTGTTGACGAATTCGGATGCTTTGTCTGTCTTAAGATTTATCGGTTTGCGCTCGGCAAATATTTTGCTCACTGCCTCCACTAGATTGTTTGCAGTTTTCGATTGTATCGTAACTGACCACGCATACTTCGAAAAAAAACATCGATACACGTAACGAGATACGAGTACCCATCGTTGTATCTTTTTAATTGTCTCAGATCAATCAAATCAGCCTGGAACGGATGGTTCATTCTACCCTCGATGATGGGTCGTGTCTTAAATTTTCTAACAACGGTTTTGTGTAGAGTATAAGCATCCTGTCGACTCAGCCATTCTTTAATTTTTGCAGAGCTTAGTTTTGTACTACGCTGTAAACCATCCACAACCCCGTAGGCACCAGGTCGTTTCGGATCGTAGTAACGGCTTCTTAACATCTTATCTACTCCTTTGGCCATGTCTCCCAGTTTGGTTTTGGAATCTTACTTTTTCTTCTTTTCCTGAGTCTGTACGTGCCCAAAACTTCTCTGTTAACGACGACTTTCGTTTTTAGCCTAGGCGCGTTTGGCGTTGACTGAGGATTTTTTATCGTCGACTTCATCTTTAAGTACTGCGGCTTGTGGTGGTGTTGTAATCGAGTCAGGGGATGGTGGTGCTTGTTTAATGTCCACTACGCCTAGAGGTTTGTGTCTGTACCGATCGAGACATTTCAGATACCGTTGTATTATCTGCTGATACAGTCTGGCTTTGTCGCGTGGTCACATGTCCTCTCTTTCCATGACTCGTTGCATATGCGTATCCAGATCTCCCAGGCTGTCTTTTATTGACTCGGGTGGTGTATACGAAGTTTTCTGGTGATTTACAGACTATAGCAGTCGAGGATCGATCAAAATCATTTTCTTATCCATCGTTCACACACCCAGAATACCGCTCAGGATACCCAGAACTGGTTTAATCAAAGCACCGATAAATCCACCCTTTTGCAGAATCTGTTTTCTCTTTTTCACGGTTGTCTTTTTTCGAGTGATAATCCTCAGGTCGTGTTTATGGCGCTGCAATCGTCTCTTCTGAGCCAGTGTGAGCCGAACGTTACCTTTTAACACGTTGTGGCAGCATTCGCACAGAGTTCTTATGAGATCAGGAGATGCTGTTTTCATCACGGCCTATACCGCTGGTGGTTTAGCCGAGCACAAAAAAACGCAACATCTCACCGTGTCTTTTCACCGACTCGCTCATGTCCCTCACTTCGGGATGTAGACTACCTGATGTTCTTTGTGAAAGATATTGGTGCGGAGTCTTAGATGATCTGGTGTCTCTTGCCGAAGGTCAAATAAGAAATACCCGTGTGGAGCCGATGTCGCGTCTTTAAAAGTTTCTTACACGTACGACACGCAACATGGGTACATTTGTTTGGCCAGATTCGTAATCTGAGATCCGTCTCTTGGGTTTTAAACAGAACTATGTAATGACTGTTGAGACTTACCGTCCGCTGTTCCTTGTTTTTGCTAAAGAGAGTATGTTCTATATACACAACGCTTGTATTTCTATGATGACTTCCCTTGTAAATATGTTCGTGACTCTATCGTCAGTTTCGTCCATCAGATCGTCTATGACCACCAGACGTCTTCTATCTCCTCGCCATTGCCCCATATCGGGTAGCCCTTCGTTAAACTGAACACCTTTCATCGTTTCGTTCATCGGTTGCCACTCGCCATAACAGTAAATTATTTCCTCAGGCGCGGGACTGGCCATTTCTGACACGTGTTCGAGAAATCTCCTAATAAACATACTTTTTCCGCATCCCGTCGGCTCTGCAACTAACGCAGTAAGCGGATATTTCCAGATTGGATCCATACCTACGACTGTCGTATATAGATTTATATTACTATTTTATAACTTACAAACCTATTTGATAACACGTTCACACAGGGGACACAATTCACACGCTCACGACGATACGCGAATCGAGACCATTAGTATTGTTATTAACCTATGCCTTATTGTCTGTTAGCCATGTAGCGAGCCAGACCTCTCATTAGTTTACAAAACAACCTGTTGCAATTCCTCTATAAACATCTAGAAATCGATATTCTCACAGGAGAGGAGTATCGATTGGCTCATTATGTGCCACGATGGGAGAAAAATTGAAATATACGTTTAGTGCATTAACGATAGTAGTCATTATATATATATATATATATATATATATATATATATATACCTGGTTATGGTCCGTATCTATCTTAAATATTATCCCTTTACGTCCACAAGGATATAATAAATATTAATTTATTATAAGTATATATGCACAATATATCTATAAAGTAACTGACATATCGCTAGTCCCTGAAATGGTAGTTTCGCTTCCGGAGTGGACGTGGTCTATAGCCGGACAACATATACTCGCTCCTATTAGCTCTGAGGAATGTGGCGGGAAACAGTTATGTCCATTACATGACTCATTAACCAATTAATCCCCAATTACCCCCGTAATGAACTTAACGCCCACCATTCTTCTTCTAAGTCATATACATATATACGTATATACCATTGCGCTAGTCTGGATTGGCGCAGTCTCTATATAACTGTTGTACTAATAGGGTAGTTGACGTTGTAAAGTAGCCCTACTCTTTGTCCAACTAAAAAAGGAAGCTCGTAGTTTTCATTTCATCTTTCATAATGAAACATTCAGTGTCCAGACCGATGGTTGGTGTTATATTTAGTTCTTGTTGGTCAATAAGTAAAAGCTGCTGTTTCATGGATCCATCGTTTTTAAGGTCTTACTCCATCAGTTATTTCTGATTATGAGCGGCAATATTCCGAGCTTTGGTTCCGAATGTAAGGACCGCGTCCCCTCTTGCGGTGTAAACAAACGGAAATGGCAGCTCCATTATTGTTAAGAAACACAACAAAATGCTCTCTTAATTGACATAAGGAACGTTAGGACCATGTGTTAATACCGGTATACAATAGTTGGGAACATTAGGAAAACAGTGGCTACCGCATCAAAGTTTGTCAAATCATTGGACAGCCATTACCACTATTGTCCAACAAGGAAATAACCCTAGAGTCAAAACGGCACTCTAAAATCTTCATCCCAACGTTGTGCTACCAATGCCAATCTGGACCCTAGATGCAAGAACAATAAGAATAATAACCATTACTGAGATGAAATGTGTTATACGAATGAATAGGAAACAATCTTAGAGACAAGATCAGAAATAAAGAACTGAGAAAAAAGCTCGGAAAAGTCCCTGCCATAGAATATATAAAGAAACAACAGATAAAATAGTTTTGCCACGTGACAAGGCAGAGCGACCTGAACACAAAACAACGAGCCCCCAATAAACGTTGCGAGAATACTAGACCCAAGGGTCGACCACAAAAAGAGGGATTGATGGAATATTAGAAGCATTAGGAAACATAACAGCAGCAGAAGCTAACAGAAGAGCAGAGGACCGCAAATTGTATCTCCCCTCGACATTGAAAGGCAAATGAGGAAGGAAAGAAAAAGAAGAATAAGAGTGCTTACCAACATGAAGCCGCAGAGATTCAAGCAGCATGGCCTACAAAGAGTGTATTTTGTTCTCTGGGGAGATGTCTGGAAGAGATTACGTCATATTTCTATGATTCACCTCGTATGCCGCATTTTTTTTTTTTTAATCTCATTTCCAAACAATGGGAGCTCCATATTTTCAAATCAAATGTAATATCCACCCTTACTTGTGCAAGCGAGAGCTGGAAAACAACTAAAGAAGTAGAAAATAAACTGCATACATTTGAAAACAAATAGGTTGAGGAAAATATTTCGTTTACCATGGAATGAGTTCAAGACTAGTGCAGTAAAATTGAGTAAAAAGAGAAATGACAAAGTATTAAAAAATATCAACTATAATTAATAGGAGAGAATGTGGTCATATGTTGGCCATGTGATGAGAAGAGGCAACACAAGAATCTCAATGCAAGTAATTAAATAGGAACCAGCTGGTAAATGAAAAAAGTGGTTGATCTAGAGAAACACTAAAGAGAACATGAAAGGGAGAGGCAAAAACATCAGGCATTAGCTCCCTCGTCGAGATTGAGCAACGTACCACAAGAAAAGAGCTGTCAGAGACACAATGCAGGATATGTGAAACGACCGACAGTTGAAAGATCGTCAGACACAAGATTCTTCTTTGGGTGACGAATAACAGAAATGTATTCGTTTGTAGTGAAGCCGGGACCTTCGAATAACCATAACAGGGAAAGTAGAAGAATGTTTTCTTAACCAACATTAACGATACACGAACCACATGACAGTGCATCCTTTTTGTTTTTTTTTAAACAGGAGAGCTCCCATAATAGAATTCTGCAGGGGACAGCCATCTTGTTGATTGTCAGTCACTTCAACAGGACACAGGTTTGTCGTGACAGTGAAATGAATTATATTACTTAAGTATGATAATTCTAGGAGACAAACTTTCATGAATATACATGCAATACAAATAATAGATAACTTATTTGACAGATCATCATCTCCTGCACAACGGAAAACGCCGTAACATAAAAATGCTGACTGTCAGTACAGTAGCTGACTGAGTAGCCTAGCTGAGTAAAGTTTAGTATATGCAGTATGATCACTCATTCACTGTCACTAGTGTCACTGTGTCGACGTCGTAAATTAAAAATGATAAATTAAATAATAAAATTATATAAATTAATATAAAGTTAAAATAGTTAAATTAATTTAGGTTTGGTTTAGTTAAACAGTTTAAGTAGTTAAGTCTAACTCATTCATCAGATCTTATCCTTCTCATTCTCAGTAAATTCGTTGTGTTCCTGTTCTGGTTCTCAGTGTGTGAAGCACACTTTCCACAGATGGCTAACAAGCTTTTCATTGCTATAATAACTTAAGTTCAGAAATTCGTGCGCACAGAGTTAGAGTTTATCAATTATCTCGGAAACTGATGAATTTTAGTAATTTTTTGCATGAAATCTTATTTTTTCACCGACCTTAAGATTTTATAATTTTTAAGTACAAATATAGTCGGAATTTTGCACAAATCGGTTATTTGTTATACAATTTTAGAAAAATACCAGTGTGAGTGTGGCCTAAGCATTAGATTTTACTTTTACTGTAAATTACTTTGACTTTCTAACAATGCAAGTCAAAGGCGTACCCGTATCACATTCAACATTGAAAATTAAAGTGCACAATTTTTTATTTGATTTTTTTTATCTTCGTCATAAAGATAGGTAAACATTGACCAAAGTATCAAACAAACATCATCGCAAAAGGGCAGGCATATCATCAACAAAAATATTTGGAAAGACCACAACATCAAACTCATATAGTCAGTAAATAGTAAGAGTTTCATCAACAAAATTGTGCACATGTCATACATACCTTATTCTGAATCTGAAGTCTCTACGAGGTTAACATTTGTTATCGGTTTGGACAAACTGCATTCCATCTCGTTGCCAGTATTGTTCCTCTTTTAACATCACACATTTTAAACATCATGTTCTGCATAGAAACTTGACCTTTGACTTTAGCCCACACAAGTTCTTTTGGATTGAAGTCTGAATGATAAGGTGGGAGGAAAAGGGATGTGTGGCCCTACATAGCAATTATTTTATCAATTTGATACAGCTTTGTCTTCTTAGTCTGTCTAACAAGTTTACTTGCTAACTCTAGTTTCAATGGGTCTATTAAAATAAAATTTTCATTTCTAAGCCATGTGATGGTTTCTTCCTTTGTGCTTGACGAATTAGGAACTTTGTCCTCCAGTGCTATCACATTATGATAGGATGCATTGTCCATTTCAAGGTGTGAAGGTCTATCAAGAATGGGGATTAGAGTGTTCTCTATACAGTCTCTGAAAACGTGTCCTTTCATTTCAATATGGGAGTCCCTATTGTCTGTAGACTTTGATTGAAAAATAAGTTGTGTCTCATCAACAAGACCATTCTCTCTACTGCCAGCATGTACCAATATAATGCTTTGGTCTTTGCTGCTGGGAATGCTTCTTTTATTTTCTCTGTCAACTGATTGTCATTCTTCATGTATGGTGAGCATTGACCCACGTTTCATCCAAATATACTATATTGTAGCCTTCCCTTAGCCGCTCATGGATCTGCCTCAGGTATTTCCTCCGGACAGCAATCAGGTAAGATTTTTCACAACAATATTGTTACCACTAGCAGATTTGTTAAAAGTGAAATCAAGCACCTCTTACAATATTCCAAAGAGTCATTTTTGAGATTTCATATTGTTTCCTAATTGTAGTTGAACTTTAAGTTTGTGTAGTGTAACAAGTTGATTTGATTCAAACATTTTCAAATTCTCAAGTCTAATAGTGTCTTTCTCAAAATCATCAACTTCAATTTATCTTCTTGCTTGACCGTCGCCTCTGTAGATTCAAAGTTCTGTCCTATCCATCGATTGAAAGACTTTATATCTATACTTAAAGCTGCCTGTGTCTTTCTTTCTGTTTTTTTTTTTTATATCGTAATATAACTGAAATAATAAAATATATGTATAGTGAGATTATTTTAAGATCCATTAAGAACAAGCCTGGAATAACAATCGGAGGTCATAGTATAAATAATCTATGTTGATGAATAGCTAAAAGTCTGAATAGCTAAAAGTGAAAATGAGTTATAAGAAATGTTAGAATTTATAGTGAAAGAAAGCAAAAATAAGGACTCAGTCTTAATAGCAAACAAGACAGAAATAATGGTAACAAAGTAAAAGACATCAACAGAGTGCACAATAAAGTCAAGTGGAACAATATTAAAACAGGTAAATGAATTTAAATAGCTGGGAACATTGTTAACCTCAGGTGGTAGAAGATGTACAACAGTGATGAGATGCAGAATGGCTCAAGCAAAAACAGCTTTCCTTAAAATGAAGAATATACTGTGCAATCCAATTTTGAGAATAGAAACAAGAAAAAGAGTTCTTAAATTTTATGTAGAGCTGGTCTTAACATATGGATGTCAATCATAGACAATAGGACAACAAACAATAAAATCCTGGATGATGTAGAAATGAAGGATTATACTTTAATAGTAAATAATTTGTTAAGAAACGCCTATGATCTTTATTTTAGTGCGGAGAACATGTGCGATTTCCTTTTATATAAGATGAGTTGTTTAAAACAGATGTTGGTATTGTGAACTTCTAAAAATTAGGACAGCCAAGGAAATCATATTTTTATATACCCCAAAGAAACAAAAATGTTTCCTAAATGCATGACAGTAGGGCAAAATATCAGAGTTAAGGTCAGTGAAAAAATTAGATTTCTTGGAAAAGAATGACTGAAATTCATAAAACAGTTTCCGAGATAATTAATAAGAACTGTGGTCATGAATTTCTGAATGAACTATAAGAAATAATTCTTTGCAGTCATTCTCATCATGGGCACTCGTGACACCAGAGATCATATGTCATTCCTGACCAATAATGCCCCAAAACACAGACAACTCACACTAAAAGCAGAGGCTATTTTATACATTAAATAACAAAAAGAGAACAGCTTAGCCACCTACACCGATTGTTTCAAGAAGAGCAAGGAAGGTATCTTGCAAGTAGGAGTGATCAGATACCCAGCTGGAAGGTCAGAAGTAAATTCAGCGTAACAGAAGGAATGACTATCTTCACAGCTGAACTCATAGCCATATGATAACCCTAGATTATGATACCTACCTGTGAACGCTTCATTACATTCCACAGTACAAGTTACTGCCACTTAGTTGTAACAGTTTGATCACTAAAAATAGTATTTACTTTATGATAATTATAATGCCTATGATTCAACTTAACATCATCTGCCTGTTACTAGTGAGTTCAGGGCTATAGTTGTGTGTAATGATGTTGTATCTGTATTTTCTCATCTTTCATGTATAATATATATATATAAAGAAGTTGAGAGTGAGAGGTATTTTAATGTGTAAAAATACATGTAGCCTAATCTTGTTTGTTTTTTTAATATTTTTTTTAAGCTCAGTCAACTTGTTTACAAATAAATGGCAACAGATGTGTGGTAACATCCACCATTAATGTATAGGTAATCATGTTTCAGTGTTATTATCATCTCCCACTAACTCCATTATTATTTTCACATCTGAATGTTCCTCTTTACTCTCTGACAGTTAGAAATATGGAAACCACGAATGTGATGACAAGCTGGAATATAAAGCAGGAACCCAAATATGAAGTGAGTTGATTTGTTAATTTTAAAATTCATTAGTGTCAGATGTACTGAACTGATATAGGGTTCTGACCCAGACTGACAACAATTCTGACAATTAGACATATTGTCAGAGTAGAAATGATCATTTTGTGTGCCTTTGAAAGTAAGAAAAGTAATTTTGTTTAAGGAAATTTAAAGATGATATTCATCAAGCAAACTTCACCTAAAAGTTGTGCTGATTATATTAGCAACAATACACATAGTACCTTACTTAGCTCTTTCTTTTCTTATAAGATATGTTATAAATAAAATAATATTGAATTGTATGGCTTAATCTTACAAAGTTGTAAAATAATTTACCTTAATAGCAGATTATCTCTATCAAGTCATGATGCTACTCCATGTACTGGACAAGCCTGCCTAACCAATAGTGGAACTTTTGTTTGAAGAGTTCCATTTTACAAGTTACTGTTATTGCTTGTGCTTGTTTTCTGTGTAATTGCTTTGTTTCCTTCTCTCACTGACCCAGAGAGACAACACATCTGATAATAGACTCTCAGACATGATTGTCATAATTAAATAGAAACTAAATTATCTTGTCTATTCTTCATCTTCCCCTTGAGCCTATAAACCAATAAAGCAGTGAGTCACTGATGGATGATGTGATGATCATCAGATTCCAGCCTTGTCCCACCAAAGAGTAAACTCAAATAGCCAGAGGTTCCTTTATCTCTAATTTTAGATCCAAGAGCAGAAGTCAAGTGTCTTGTAATAACACATTTTCTAGTCTAGCAACCAGTACAAGTCAATGGACAAGCTGGTCAATAGAGGCAGCTCTCAGGGATACAAGCTTCAACATTCTGGAGGAGTTGGAGACAACAGTGGAGTATATATCATAGAAGTTACCTTTGGTATTTGTTATTTCCTTGAGGAGTAGAGAAAAGTAGAAGTAACCACTCTGTTAACTAGACAAGCCTGATTAGTCAATAATGAAGAGAAATATCAGTTCAAATGTTGCTTGTATGTACCTAATTGATGTACTTATTACATTATAAAATTTATTAGGGCCCAAGACACACTGGAAGCCTCTGTGACTAATTAGTGTGCTCACTTTCTAATCAAAAGATCCGGGTTTGATTCCCAGATAGAGTGATTTTTTTTTCTTCTGACAAGCCTCTAAAGTTCATCCAGCCTCTAAAAATGGGTACCAGAGATTTTTCTGGGAAGTAAAGATGGCCTGGCATGATACCAACAATATCACCCAAAATTATGCCTTGGTCATAAAAGTAATACAAACACCACATTCCCCATACACCTAGCAAAGCATGGCGGGAACCTTTACTTTTTTTTTTTTTTACAAGACACCCCACAGCACATGGACTGTAATTGGTCAGTTGTAAGGATTTGAGTATTTTAATTTATTTATACTATTAAGCTCACCTGATCTGTTATGCATAATCATGCAATATACAATTACTAACTTCTCCATATAATCATTCTCCATAGAAACAGCATGATATCTACATTAACTATGTACACATCATTTCAAATATAATGATGAGATCTCTCCTAAAAGCATAGTACTTAGTTACTTTGTTAACTTAGTACTTTGTTAGCACATTGTCAACTAAACTTTGATCTTGTGTTGTACAATGTACACACTTTTATTTTCATGTATGGCCACTCGTGCATGACTGATCATTAGGCTGATTACTGTGATCCTATCAATCAAGTGACTTGTAACTGTCTGATTGCATCAGGAACCACAATTGATCTAGATCCTACTCCACATCCCTATATCAGGTCTGGAAACAGACTAATCAGTTTGATCAAGTCAGTAGGAATAGGAGGAGGAAGGCAAGCCTGTACTAAACTTTTCCATGCTGAACTTGGATGTGTTGGGTCAAAATGAACAGATGTTGCAGCTTGATGCAACCCACAGCACAATGCATCTATGACCATTTAACATCCTTTTAAGGGCAGATGGTAAAGAGGAGTAGTCATCAGGCAAACATAGAGGTCTTGTTTGTTGGTCTCATTGTTCTGGTATGTTCTGATACTAACTTAGGACTTTACTCTTCCATTCTTAGGCTGACACAAATATGGAAGTTCAGAGCCTCACACCAGTTGGGGATATAAAGCAGGAACCAGAATGTGAAGTGAGTTGATTCTTATTTTTCTTCCTTTCACCTCTCTATGGAGCATAGGCCATCAACAAACACTTTCAGCTCTCTGTGGAGCATAAGTCTTCAGCAAACACTTTCAGCTCTCTGTGGAGCATAAGTCTTCAACAAACACTTTCTGCTCTCTTTGGAAAATAGGTCTTCAGCACACACTTTCTGCTCTCTGTGGAGAATAGGTCTTCAGCAAACACTTTCTGCTCTCTGTGGAGAATAGGTCTTCAGCAAACACTTTCAGCTCTCTGTGGAGAATAGGTCTTCAGCAAACACTTTCAATTCTCTGTGGAGCGTAGATCTTCAACAAACACTTTCAATTCTCTGTGGAGAATAGATCTTCAACAAACACTTTCAGCTCTCTGTGGAGCATAGGTCTTCAACAAACACTTTCAGCTCTCTGTGGAGCATAGGTCTTCAACAAACACTTTCAGCTCTCTGTGGAGCATAGATCTTCAACAAACACTTTCAATTCTCTGTGGAGCGTAGATCTTCAACAAACACTTTCAATTCTCTGTGGAGCGTAGATCTTCAACAAACACTTTCAATTCTCTGTGGAGCGTAGATCTTCAACAAACACTTTCAATTCTCTGTGGAGCGTAGATCTTCAACAAACACTTTCAATTCTCTGTGGAGCGTAGATCTTCAACAAACACTTTCTGCTCTCTGTGGAGCATAGGTCTTCAACAAACACTTTCAGCTCTCTGTGGAGCATAGGTCTTCAACAAACGCTTTCTGCTCTCTGTGGAGCATAGGTCTTCAACAAACACTTTCTGCTCTCTGTGGAGAATAGGTCTTCAGCAAACACTTTCACCTCTCTGTGGAGAATAGGTCTTCAGCAAACACTTTCAGCTCTCTGTGGAGAATAGGTCTTCAACAAACACTTTCAGCTCTCTGTGGAGCATAGGTCTTCAACAAACACTTTCTGCTCTCTGTGGAGAATAGGTCTTCAACAAACATTTTCAGCTCTATGTGGAGAATAGGTCTTCATCAAACACTTTCAGCTCTCTGTGGAGCGCAGGTCTTCAACAAACACTTTCTGCTCTCTGTGGAGAATAGGTCTTCAACAAACACTTTCAATTTTCTGTGGAGCATAGGTCTTCAACAAACACTTTCAGCTCTCTGTGGAGCATACGTCTTCAACAAACACTTTCTACTCTCTATGGAGCATAGGCCTTCAACAAACATTTTCAGCTCTCTGTTGAGAATAGGTCTTCATCAAACACTTTCAGCTCTCTGTGGAGCGCAGGTCTTCAACAAACACTTTCTGCTCTCTGTGGAGAATAGGTCTTCAACAAACACTTTCAATTTTCTGTGGAGCATAGGTCTTCAACAAACACTTTCAGCTCTCTGTTGAGAATAGGTCTTCATCAAACACTTTCAGCTCTCTGTGGAGCATAGGTCTTCAACAAACACTTTCAGCGCTCTGTGAAGCATAGGCCCTCAACAAACACTTTCAGCTCTTTGTGGAACATAGGTCTTCATCAAACACTTTCAGCTCTCTGTGGAGCATAGGTCTTCAACAAACACTTTCAGCTCTCTTTGGATCATAGGTCTTCATCAAACACTTTCAGCTCTCTGTGGATCATAGGTCTTCAACAAACACTTTCAGCTCTCTGTGGAGAATATATCTTCAACAAACACTTTCTGCTCTCTGTGGAGAATATATCTTCAACAAACACTTTCCAAGCCATTCTGTTTCTTCCCATTCTCATAAGATTGTTCCAAGTCCTATCCAGTGCCACCATCTGTGTTTTTTTTTGTCCATTGATATTTGATCTATATGTTTTCATAATTCTAAGTTATTTATTTTTTTCTACCATTTCCATCTTTTTATTCTGTTCAAGCATCTACTTATGAAAGTCTCGTTATGACTGTTAATTTAGTTGTTCTTCTTATTTCACAGTTATATAATTGGACTGATTGGAGTTGAACATTTAAGTTTTATATTTAACATAATTTCTTGGGATTTCCATGTTTCCTAGTGTTCTGAAGACTACTCTTGCTTTTTGTATCTTTATTTTGGTATCATACTCTATTTCTCATCCTTTGTCTATATTACTACCAAGATATATATTAGATTATATGTCTTGTAGAGATATTTCTCGTAGTCTAATGTGGTTATTGCCAACTAGTTGCTTTCTCATGATTTTGGTCTTATATCTTTTTATATTCATTCCCAGCTGTTGTGATCTATCATCATGTATGCTCATTTTATCTAACAATTTTGTGTCATTATGTGATAGGAGAGCAATGTCATAAGTAAAGCTTAAGTCAACAAGTTGATTGGTCAGTAACCTCTTGATCCATTCTTGTTGATCTGTATTATTTCCATAAACCAACCAATGGCAAACAAAAATAGAAATGGAGATAGCAAGTGTCCCTGTCTTACTCCTGTTCTTATTTCAAATACTTATGTAAGTTGTGCTTCATGTAGTGGTGGACATGAATTAATTTGATTGGTTCATATTAAAGTCATGTAGTGTTGTACATGAAGTGAGTTGATTGGTTCATATTAAAGTCATGTAGTCATGTTTTTTTAAGAGTTGAAGTATTTTGTTACTGCACTACAAGAAAAATATAAAAAATACCTTTTTTTCCCTGACTGCCAATGAGGCACAACAAATTGGTAATGGCTTATCCTCAGAGCTACACTAGAGTCTGGTCTTGGAGTCTATATAAACATCCATATTTGAAATAAAATAAAATAAAATAAATTAATGTGAACTATGTGTATAAATATGTCATTATTACCAAGAATGGTGGGAAAACAGAGAAAATCAAATAATACAGCTAGATTGAATGATGCAGATCGGGAATATAAGATTTTACTAGGTACTTGATAGCCGTGAAATTACATTCCAGGACAGAATTAACAACATCAATATACTATAATGCAAGGAACTGAATATAATCCACAAGCTAAGAACAAAACACAATCAAACTTCAGAACAGGACATAACAGCAGAACACATTCTTTCATTTAAGTACATAAAACAGTCTTACAGCTATGGACAAATCATAAAATTTCAGTAAAACCTGGGTAGATTTAGCAAAGGTTACATGAATATAAAAACTCTGTAAATGATCCTAATTTCATAATTTGCTATAACCAACATCTAGATAAAGTAAAGATAAAAAGTTGTTAGCCCCTTACTGCCCATACCAGAACAGACACCCCCCCGCCCCCAAGGAATAGTTGGCAAGGATAAACATAATATTTTGCGTTATACATTCACTCTCAGGTTCTTTGATAAAGAATACCCACAAGATCTATGGGTTCATGTGTACACAGATGGATCAGCACAGAATGCAGTAAAGGATGATGGGGGAACGGAGCATACATAGAATACCCAAATAATACTACGGATGTGAATAAAATATCAACAGGAAAATATTGTCACAACTTATGATGCACTGTGGTGAGTGCAGTGTTCTGCAAGGGACTTGTGATCTGACCTGATGATGACCTAATCAGTATTATGTCAGGCTGGATTAATCTCCTAGAAAAAAAAAAATTGTTGGTACCCATTTTCAGTGATTGAGTGAAACACAAAGCCATAAAGGTTCCTAAAATACTTACCACTAGTAGTTCAAGGTCACACATTAATTTATTTCTAAATGTTCCCAGGGTCAGACAATAAAGAAGGAAGCAAATGGAGAAGAACAAAGTGACATGTCCACTGTCATAGAGAGACCAAGGACCAGTTTACCTTCTCTTTCTTGTCCTGACATGGATAGTTTTCTGTGTAAGTTTTTGTTTGTTATCAATAGAGTCTGTATTCACATTTTGGTTACATTTAGTTGACCTGTGTGTCAGTTTTTACTTGGTCAACCTATGCTAACTGTTATTTCACATTTGTGTCTGATTTCACTCTGCCATCTTTGACATTTAATGTCTTTTGTAAAAACTGTAATGGTAACCAATATCTGTGTCTTTAGATTGTGATAAATGTGAGCTGAAATATGAAGGAGGCTGTCCTGATCATGGACCTCTAATCTACATTGATAATGCTGAGGTAAAGTACACAATTATGTAAATTTGAGACATTCATTCATTACAAGTTGTAGGTAAATATTAGTTATGGTCAACTAACTGGGACAATCACCAGTTAAAATAGTTGTTATACAAATACATGTTGAGCAATTCATATTGAGATGTAAATGAGGTTGGACAGAACAACTTGTTCTATTATATCATCAATTCTGTCTGTTATGAATTATGTGCTTGGCATTCTCACCTATCCAGACAACAGGGTGAATGGTTGTCTATCTATCTATTGACCTTCGAGCCGTAGCTGGCCCATAGGGCGTAGACCAAGATACTCCTCTTATCTGAATTTTTGTTCTTGCAGTTTTCAATTCTTTTAAAGATATTTTATTAAATCTCGCCATTTGTCTCTGTTCTGTGCAAGCAGCTCTATCTCATTGAGGGAACCGAATCCTGCTGCTCTTGCCTCTCTCATCAATGTTCTTCTCAGTGTCTCTCTGGGTCTTCCTCTTTTTCTCTTACCTGTTGTGTCCCATATGAGGGCTTGCTTTCTATCTGTCTATTGACCTTTCGAGCCGTAACCGGCCCATAGGGCGTAGACCAAGATACACCTTCTCCTATATGAATTTTTGTTCTAGCAGTTTTCTTTTAAAGATATTTTATCAAATCTCGCCATCTGTCTCTGTTCTGTGCAAGCAGTTCTATCTCATTGAGGGAGCCGATTCCTGCTGCTCTTGCCTCTCTCATCAATGTTCTTCTCAGTGTCTCCCTGGGTCTTCCTCTTTTTCTTTTACCTGTTGTTTCCCATATGAGGGCTTGCTTTGCTATTCGGTTATTATCTCTTCTCATCACATGTCCAACATATGATCATCGTCTTTTCTTTATTACTGAAGATATTAGTGGTTGATTGGCGATTTCTCTAATTTCCTCGTTTGTTTTGAATTCGTTCCATGCTATACCTAGTATTTTCCTTAGACATTTATTTTCGAATACGTTCAACTTTGTTTCTATATCTCTCGTTGTTTTCCAGCTTTCACACGCATACGTAAGGGTTGATAGTACATTTTATTTGAATAGTCTAAGTTTTGTGTTTGTGCTGATGAGTTTTGATTTCCACAACTTTTCAAGGCTTCTGAAAGACATTGCTGCTTTAGCCATTCTGATTCTAATTTCTTTACTTGTTTCCCCTTCTCGATCAATGTGACTTCCAAGATAGATAAAGTAATCGATCTCTTCTACTGGTTTGTTTTCCATGTATATTTTGTCGTCTGTTGGAATTAAACTTTTCATGACTTTAGTCTTTTAATGACTTTAGTCTTTTAATGATTGATCTCAAGCCCACTTTTGCTGGCTATTGATGATAGTTCATTTGTGTTGCATTGTTTTTATCTGGCTGCTGATGAGAACTATGTCATCAGCAAAGTCGAGGTCCTCCAAATGATCTCCTTGTATCGATTCGATGCCTTTTTTACCAGTGCAGCGTTTCTTCATTATGAAGTCCATAACAATTCCAAATAACAAGGGCGATAAAATACATCTCTGTTTAGCCCCAGTTTCTATTGGGAAACATTCGCTCATTCCTTCCTCTGTTCGAACTGCACATGTGTAACCATCAAACATGTCTTTGATAATATTTATGATTTTTTATGGTAAGCCATATTGCTTCAGAATTTTCCACAAAGAATCTCTATGAATACTATCAAATGCTTTTTTGAAGTCGGTGAAGTTAAGTACAAAAGGTTTTTGCTTTTCAATGTGTTCCTCCAATATAAGTCGTAGAGTAAAAATGTGGTCAAGGCAGCTTCTCTCTTTTCTAAACCCAGCCTGTTCTTCATGCATTACTGTATCTATTGAATCCTTTATTCTATTTAGGATGAATTTGGAGAATAACTTTGAGGCAACTGACAAAAGTGTCACCCCCCTCCAGTTGTTACAATCTCTAAGATTGCGCTTTTTTTGGAATCTTAACAATGTTTCCTTTTTTCCATTTATGAGGCGTCTTCTCTGCTTTCCAAATGATGTTGAACATTTTCTGGAGAAATATTAAATTATGGCTATTGATTGCCTTGAGGATTTCAGCTGTTAACTTATCCTCTCCAGCAGCATTGTTATTGGTCATAAGCTTTAAGGTGGTTTCTATTTTGCCCAAGGTGAAGTCATCTAAATTTACATCTAATTCTGCTGCTGGTGTTTCAGCTTCAAAATCTATTAAACTGATATCAGGTCTACGTTTCATTAACAACATCGTTTTTATGATAACGGCTTGTTAAACCTCTGATCAACGGTTCTATACCAAGCCGGAGAAAAATAATTCCTCCATTTTGGAAACAACCGGAAACAAATTTCAGAATGGTTGTAGCACATCTAAAATAGAGCATTGCAATTTGTCCAAGGCTGTACTGGAGATATATTGTTGGACCTACTAGAACTATATGCTTGGACCTGCTAGAGATATATGCCGGGACCTCTTCTTTCTTCTTCTACCTTTCAGCTCCCTGTGGAGCATAGGTCTTCAACAAACACTTTCCACGTCGTTCTGTTACTTGCCATTCTTTTAAGAACAGTCCATGTCTTCCCCATCATCTTCATCTCTGCTTCTATCTGTCTTATCCAAGAATTCCTTGGTCTTCCTCTTTGTCTTTTCCCCTGGGGATTCCAAAAAGGGCCTGTTGTGTAATACTTTCAGTTGGCTTCTGCAGTGTGTCCTATCCAACGCCATCATCTTCACTGTATCTCTTTATCCACTGGTATTTGACTGGTAGATTTCCATAATTCTATGTTTAGTGAATTTGTCCTGCTATTTCCATCTTTATATTCTGCATAAGCAACCATTAATGAAAGTCTGTATCTTCATGATTGTCCATTTTGCTGTTCTCCATGTTTCACAGCCATATAATAGGACTGGCTTAACATTGGAGTTGAAAATTTTTATATTTAACCTAATTTCTTTGGACTTTCATATGTTAACCAGTGCAACAAAAGTTCCTCTTGCTTTTGATATCCTTATTTTGGTATCGTTTTCTGTTCCTCCCTCTTTATCTATATTACTATCCAGATCGGTTGGTAAGGGATAAATATTTTATGCTCAGAGAAATACACAGAAGATGGAGATTAAAGTAGCAACGATACATATATGCGGGATAAAAAATAAAGAAATCGAACTTATAGAAGAAATGACAAAAAGGAAAATTAAAATACTAGGATTAGCGGACACCAGTGTAAAAGGACAACAGATAAAGAAAACACACATGAACTACACAAAAATATTCTTGGGAGTCGACAACACAGAAAGAGCAACACATGGAGTAGGTTTTATCATTGACCCAGAAGAAGCAAAGAACATTCTAGAAATAAAATACCATTCAGAAAGAATTATCACAATTAAAGTACTAGAAGACGATCGAAAAAAAATTATGTTGAAATCTATGCCCCATGCAACAACAATGAAAGAGACAGCGAAGAATTTCTACAATACATTGAATGAAATCATTAATAAGATTGACGAAAGCGACGACATGTTAGTGATGGGGGATTTTAATGGAAAGGCTTGGGAAATGCAACAGTGAGAACAGTGATATCTTAGGACCCTTTGGCGATAAAACAGCTGAAATAAACAAAAATGGAAGCAGACTGCTGGATCTATGCAATCAAAATGATTTATTTATCACCAACACATTCTTCAAACACAGAGAGTCGCAAGTATACACCTGGTAAAAATGGAATGACACAACATGCAGAAGCCAGATAGATTTTATACTAACAAGAAAACAGAACAAGAAAAGAGTAACCGACAGCAGAGCAATCCCAAATATTACAGATAACACGGATCACAAGATGGTTATGATCACACAAAGACAGCCAAATTCATTATGTTAGGGATAGGGGACGATAGCTTCTGGGTTCATCTGGAGGCTTGTTCTTTTTGAGCAATGGCACTATATAGGCATTTCTCCATGTCTTGGGAATTTTGCTTTGTTTCCATGACTTGCTGATCAGTCTGAGTAATGTTTCTTTACCTGACTTGCCACGATGTTTTATCATCTCATTGTGTATCTTGTCAGGGCCTGGGGATTTTCTACATTTTAATTTTCTTAATGCCTTCTCTAGTTCCCTCATGTTAAAATCTTCAAATATTACAGCATTTTTTGTGGGGCTCTTTGGCTCTTTCAATTAATTTTAAATTATGTATATTAATTTTATCACTATCTGTAAATTTGCTCGCTTTGTTGACTGAAGCAAAGAAACTATTAAATTTTTTAACTATATTTTTTTTTAGAGCTGATGATTTCATTATTAAACTTGATTGGTTCAGAGATCGGTTCTCTTTTATCACCAGACAAATGTTGCTTAAGTCTCCATGCTTTATTTCCTTCATGTTGTAGATCAAGTTTATTGTATGTTTCTTGCCATTTCTCTTTCTTTGCTTTTATAGTAACTAGTTTGACCTCAGCGCTAGCCATATTATAGCTTATTTTATTTTTCAAAATTGGATTCTGCTCAAGCATTGTTCTGGCTTTCTTTCTTTCTGATACTGCTGTCTCCAGTTCTGTGTTCCAAAATGGTCGATGTTGCGTTCTACATCCTTTAGGTATAGTTTGTTGTGCAGTGTTGAGTATTATTTGTGTGAATATCTCGTTAAAATTTTACACGCTGTTGTCTGTCAGATTGTTCAAGAGTTGGTCGCATTTTTCTTGGTATAGCTTCCAGTCAGCTTTCTTGAAATTCCATCTTGTTCTCTGTTTTGTTTGGATTTTTGCTGTTTTGGTGTCTGTTATGGTTACTATGGGGGAACAATATTAAAACAGGTAAATGAATTTAAATATCTGGGAAAAATATAACATTAGATAGTAGATGTGCATCAGAGGTGAGATGTAGAATTGTTCAGGCAAAAACAGCTTTCCAAAAAATGAGGAAGGTACTGTATAATCCATTTTTTGACAATGGAAAAAAAGAAAAAAAAATGTTTTGTGGAACCAGTTTTCCAGAATCATAGATGGTAGGCAAACAATTAAAAAGTCGATTAAAAGCCACAGAGATGTGATTTCTCAAAAGAATGTTGAAAATTCTCCTGAACAGCTAAAAAGACCAACGAGTACATTATCAAAGAGGCCAAAACAAAAATGGAGCTCCAAATAACATCAGAAAGAAACATCATCAACATTTTTTTGGACACATCTTAAGAAGAAGAAAGTTGGAATGCTTGGTTACAACTTACAAAATACAGGGAAAGATAGATTGCAGATGACAAAGAAAGAAGAGGTTACTAGATAGCTTGGTGTCATGGCATGGAAAACAGTCAACAACAGAATTAATACGATGCACTGTGGGTAGAAAATTATGCAAGGACATGCTCACCTATGCCAACTGATAAGGCACATGATGATATTCATATCTGTACCACTAATACAGCAGCCCTTGAGGTCTTCCCCATGGCTTGTCATGCAAGAAAGCTTCTGTGGGCCATATTTTCATTCTAGCTTGGCTTTGAGACTTATTCCACTAACAACCACCAGCTCACACACAACTAAGACAGACATCCGTTTAAATTATCATATACAAATATTGATTATGTTGTCCCATTAATTGTATCCTACTTTAATATTTAATATGGCCAAGGTCTACTTTCTCACTTTTATCCCCCACCCCATCTGTTATCAGGAAGGTCAAGGTGAAGGATACAGTCAAGATTGTAGCCTCCCAGGTCAAGTATCTGGCAGCAAGTCCAGACAACTTTCAGGAAGGGAGAAGACATTTCAATCTCTTGTTTGTGAGGCTGGTGATGAAGATAAAGTTATGGGTGCACATAAGAGAACATATACAGAACATAAACCTCACAAATGTGATATATGTGGTGCTGGCTTTATTCAGAGCAGTTATCTTAAACGACATGTGAGAACACATACAGGAGAGAAGCCTTACAAATGTGATATGTGTGGTGCAAGTTTTTCTCTTAGGACTAGTGTTATAGTACACTTGAGAAGACATACAGGAGAGAAGCCTTACAAATGTGATGTTTGTGATGCACGTTTTTCTCAGAGTCACCATCTTAAGTTTCACATGACAACTCATACATTAGAGAAGCCTTACAAATGTGATGTTTGTGGTGCAGGTTTTGCTCTGAAATCTTATCTTATAGGACACATGTATACACATACAGGAAAAAAGCCTTACAAATGTGATGTGTGTGATGCACATTTTTCTCAGAGTCGCAGTCTTAAATATCACATGACAACACATACATTAGAGAAACCTTACAAATGTCATTTTTGGGGTGCAGGTTTTGATAAGAGCCATTATTTTAAAGTACACAAGAGAAGACATACAGGAGAGAAGCCTTGCATATGTGATGTGTGTGGTACAGGTTTTGTAAATAGTGAGCATCTTGAATCACACACACAAATACACACAGGAGAGAAACCATTCAAATGTGATGTTTGTGGTGCATGTTTTACTGAAAATAGCAAATTAAATAAACACAAGAGAACACATACTGGAGAGAAGCCTTATAAGTGTGATGTGTGTGGTATATGTTTTGCTCTAAATGGTAATTTAAAACAACACAAGAAAATACACACAAAAGAGAAACCTCACAAATGTGATATATGTGGTGCTGGTTTTATTCAGAGCAAATGTCTTAAACGACATGTGAGAACACATACAGGAGAGAAGCCTTACAAATGTGATATGTGTGGTGCAAGTTTTTCCCTGAGGAATAATGTTACAGTACACATGAGAACACATACAGGAGAGAAGCCTTACAAATGTGATGTTTGTAATGCATGTTTTTCTAAGAGTCACCATCGTCAATTTCACAGGAGAATACATACATTAGAGAAGCCTTACAAATGTGATGTTTGTGGTGCAGGTTTTGCTCTGAAACTTTATCTTACAGGACACATGTATACACATACAGGAGAGAAGGCTTACAAATGTGATGTGTGTAATGCACATTTTTCTCAGAGTCACAGTCTTAAAGTTCACATAAAAACACATACATTAGAGAAACCTTACAAATGTGATTTTTGTGGTGCAGGTTTTGATAACAGTCATTATCTTAAAGTACACAAGAGAAGACATACAGGAGAGAAGCCTTACATGTGTGATATGTGTGGTACAGGTTTTGTATATAGTGGGCATCTTAATGCACATAAACGAATACACACAGGAGAAAAACCATTCAAGTGTGATGTTTGTGGTGCATGTTTTACTGCAAATAGCAAATTAAATAAACACAGGAGAACACATACTGGAGAGAAGCCTTACAAGTGTGATGTGTGTGGTACATGTTTTGCTGAAAATAGTAATTTAAAAAAACACAAGAAAATACACACAAAAGAGAAGCCTCACAAATGTTGTATATGTGGTGCAGATTTTATAGACATCCAAAATATGATTAGACACAAGAGAACCCATACAGGAGAGAAACCTTTCATATGTGATATTTGTGGTGCTGGTTTTTCTCAGAGTACTCAACTTAAAGTACACAAGAGTAAACACACAGGAGAGAAGCCTTACAAATGTGATGTGTGTGGTAAATGTTTTGTTCAAAGTGGAGATCTTAAAGTGCACAAGAGAACACATACAGGAGAGAAGCCTTACAAATGTGATGTCTGTGGTACGTGTTTTTATGTAAGTGGAAGTCTTAAAGTGCACAAGAGAACACATACAGGAGAGAAGCCTTACAAATGTGATGTGTGTGGGGTGGGCTTTGCTTCAAATAGAAATGTAAAAAAACACCACAAGAGAAAACATATTGGGGAGAATATTGACAAATGAGATTTAGTGTGGGGCAGGATTCACTGAGAATGAACTTTTTAAAAACAACAAAAGAACACAGGATGGATATAAAAATCCACAAAATATCATATACATGACACATACCTAACTGATGTAATGTGTGTGATTTTGTATTTCCTTGTTTTTAACTGATCATTGTTTATGTCTTATGACTAATCAGAGTTGTCTTTTGGGACAACAAAACTATAATGCTCCTCCTACATCAGTATTTGATAGAAGGGGAGGTAGACATTCTCCAAGACTATTGGTTTAGCAGAGAAAGCTCCCTGGACATGTTCTTGATTGTCAATTTTGGGACCTGAGTTGGTGTCACCAGATCTCATAAATTGTTTATGAACCATCCATTTTTATTTCTTAAATTTTGCCTTTTTTTTCTTCAGTACTTGTTTTGTTCTTTTATTCATTTTTGTTCGTTCAATAGGGGATTACCACTTGGTTGTTCTCAGGCTCATGAATGATAAAACCACAGGAAAAACTAGAACTAGTCTGGAAAGTTAAGAACATCATTATCAGATCTAGGTTTACATTGATGTGGTCCCCATCTATCATCTTATACACCTGTGATACAAGGCCCTTCATAGAAGAGTTATAACCAAACAATAAAAAGAACATATGAAGAGATGTCTCCACAAAATCCTCTTCATCTCATATTTTGAAGAATTTACCTGAAGATCGATTGAGCATATAACCTAAGACAGAATTTGTTTGAAATGATGATTTCATTACTACTGCAAACAAACTAGAGCAGATTTGTTGACCATCATGTCTGACAAAAGCCATCACACAAGGAAATATTACAGTTGTAAGGTACAAAGGTAGAGATTGAGCTGGAATGACAAAATTAAGAAGTTGATGTGTCTTGAATTTGTCAAATTTAGACAGCAGCAGGAGACAGAGAGAACTGGAAGTAGATGTATCAGCTGATATCACCCCCAATGTAGTCATCAAGTTTTTAGATTGGTAAGATGAATCAGTGAGGACTTAAAACAGATGGAGATTGATTTTTTTCTTGTGTAAATTATGTGTGTTTTATTAATTGTAGCTGTCTAATGACTACAACTGTCACTATATCCAACATGTAATTTGTCAAAACTGGTGTAGAGCAAAAACATTAAAATAAATTTTGTTTGATTATTGTTCTCCTGTTTACTTTATGTTTGTGTTGTCTTTTGTCTGTGCTTATACTTTTCTCTGCATATTGTTAACTTCTTCAATGACTCCACCCATTGCCAATGTACAATCCTGCCTGCACTTTCTTATCAGAATAATGTAGACACATGCATGCACTCCTCTACAAAGTTGGAATGGGAAAGTAACCAAAGAGTAAAAGAGAACAACAAATTGAGAATCAGAGTGTTCCAGAAAATACAGCGGTGATTTGATGAGTATGACAAGAAAAAAGGAGGCGGGTTCTGTACATATGCGATGGGTAGAGTCATTGCAGAAGTCAAAAATACGTAAGGTCTCCTTTGACTACGGGGGACATAATCAATGCCCTCCAGGAAGTAGGAAGGACACAGAACTTCGACAACCATGAGTTCACGTCACTCCTTCGTATGAAAGAGAACAACAAATTGACAATCAGAGTGTTCAAGAAAATACATTGGTGATTTGATGAGCATGACAAGAAAAGTGGAGGCGGGTTCTGTACATATGCGATGGGTAGAGTCATTGCAGAAGTAAAAAATACGTAAGGTCGCCTTTGACTACAGGGGGACATCATCAATGCCCTCCCTCTCTCTCTCTCTTCGATCAGGACTCAATCAGAGTAGGATTCCAGACTCTCACATGAAGTCAGCTGTCAGGTTATGTGTGTTGATCACCTCCACAGACAGAACATCACAATTAGAGTCTGCCAGATCCACTCTGATTGAACACCCGTTAAAACATTGCCCTGTGTTCTGCACCATTGGCCCTTTGCATCCAATTTCAGCCAGCATTTTATTTAGGTTTGCATTCCTTAGCCTTTGATTGTCCCCAATCTTCCTGCAAGGCAGCAGATGATCTTTTCTGTAGGGGGATTCTGCCCTTAGATGGTCGGCCCTCCCAGGTTTACGAGCACCATCTGCCCGAGTCACTAGATGTGACTAACACAGACATGCACACAGCGATACGTGGCATGACTAACACTGACATACATCAAAATATATGACACATGACTAACATAAACATGCACATAAAGATATGAGATATGACTGACATAGACATGTCCACACAAAGATATGACACATGCCTAACATAGAATGGCACACAAAGATATGAGATGTGACTAACATAGCCATGCACACACAAGGATATGAAATATGACATACACAGACATGCACACACAAAGATATGAGATATGACTAACATAAACATGCACACAAAGATATGAGATATCTATCCTAAACATGCAAGTATTAGGTGTGGCTGTTTATGACCCCCAAAAGTGCATGTGCATGCACCGAAAGACAATAGATTTGGCACCGATACTGCACGAAACTTGCACCCAACAAAAAAAAATTTTTTTTTTTTGAATTCGCTATTTTTTCGAAATTGATTATTTTTTTTGGGGGGGGGGGAATTTTTTTTTTTTTTGGTTCGTCAGTTTGTCGAAACGGTCTACTGTGTCTGAGAGATTAACGCAAGTAAATTCAAAAGATCGTGTCTCGGTGGTAATCGGCTTATTGCTCCGTGCGGGTCCGGTGATCGCCTCTCGCGGTGTGATATTTGTGAAAGAGTATTTTAAAAGAGTATATTTGTGAAAGTAAAAATTCAGAATTATTTTAAAAATATGTATTTGTGAAAAAAAACTCAGAATTATTAAAAATAAAAAATAGTCTCCCACCAGGATTCGAACACAGGACTGCGTGACAGGCCAGGCACTTACCACACGGTCCACTTTGTCGAACGGTCTACTGTGTCTGAGAGATTAACTCAGGTAAATTCAAAAGATCGTCCGTCAAACAGTCCGGCTCAGGATATTTCAGTTAACCAACTCAGGTAAAACCCCGATTGAAAAGAAAGCGGACTTATGTTAAAAATAATAAAATATAATGATGAAAAATCAATATTTTTAAAAACTTAAAATGAAGGGAAATTTAAAATTATAGGCGATCTCGTAACTGATTGGGTCGCGGATCTCGCACTACATTTTTTTAGTGATCATGTGACACCTTCATCATCCCTTCATGTCCTATCATCACCAAGCCACACAAATTGACACATCATCATCATGTGCCACCCTCAACAGCATCAGCACCCCTTCATGTCCTATCATCATCATCAAGCCACACCCTCAACACCATTGGTGGAGGGGGTATTAGGCGACAGGAGGCGACATGTAAAAAAAAAAAAATGCTGACAAGCAATGACGTTGAAGGGGTATTGTTAGGAAAAGGATTAGGTAAATACGACTAGCTCGCGGGCGGGAACGGGTTGGTCGGCACAGGTGTGTTATTGTAGTATCGCTTACATCATGTGCCAGGATAGTGGTTCTTGGGGAAAGATTATTGGTCATGTGTGTTATCACTACCAACATCATCATGTGTCGTGTAGTAAGGTGTGCTAATATTAAATAGTGACGCTCGCTCTTTCTCATTCAATGTACAGCAAAACAAAATTCTATATTTCACAACTTTATTAATACATCATATATATATATATATATATTATTGTCCGGTTGCTGATAATTTTAACCGTCTGGGTTCCCTACACAACCGCCCTCCATTTTGACAAAACCTTGATCAAAGCTGGAATAGGTAATCGGTGACTCTGCTGAAACATCCTGGGCATCCATATTGGCTGCCGGATCTGTCGTCTGATTAACGAGAGTGAGGTCCCCTTGGTTAACAAAAAGGGGCGTGTAGTTGATCTGGTTAACAACAGGCGGCGTGTAGTTGAGGTTAGCATAAGCGTTTTCGAGACTGCCTTAACGCCATCTTTAGACAATGGAACTACCCCCTCTGCCTTCATGTCCTATCATCATCATGTGCCACCCTCAATAACATCATCAACCCTTCATGACCTATCATCAGCATCATGTGCCACCCTCAACACCATCATCATCATCCCATCATGTCCTATCATCATCAGCATGTGCCACCCTCAACAACATCATCAACCCGACATGGCCTATCATCAGCATCAGGTGCCACCATCATCCCATCATGTCCTATCATCATGTGCCACCCTCAACACCATCATCATCCCATCATGTCCTATCATCATCAGCATGTGCCACCCTCAACAACATCATCAACCCGACAAGGCCTATCATCAGCATCATGTTCCACCATCATCCCATCATGTCCTATCATCATGTGCCACCCTCAACACCATCACCATCCCTTCATGTCCTATCATCAGCATCATCATCAACCTATCATCAAGCCACACAAAGTATCAACCAGCGAAATTCTATCTCTCTCTGTCTCTCTCACATTCATGGTAAACCAAAACAAAATAGGCTCATACTCAAAAAGTCGACCTCAAAACCATAAAAATCTACTCACATAGTCATACTAGTTAGACACAACGAGCAGGAAGTTATATTCAAGGTCCAAAATGTTGGACCAAATCACTAAGATTTTACCACCATAACACACAAATTTAGGCTCATATTAAAAAAGTCGATCTTAAAAGTCTACAAATCTACTCCCATACTCATACTAGTTAGACACATCGAACAGATAGTTATATCCAATGTCAAAAAAAAGTTAGACCAAATCGCAAGCATTTTACTCCCAGAACACAAAACATAGGTTCATATTCAAAAAGTCGACCTAAAAATCCCTTGCACCTTCGTAAGGGGCGTAACAATCAGCATTCGTAAGGGGCGAAACAATCATAAAAGTGATTTTTATGTAAATTTTTTGGTATGGGGATGTCTATTGGTGCATTGTGCCAAACTGGTGCGCGTGTCAAACTTGTGCATGTTTTTCCCGGTGCAAAATCTCGTGCGGTTTTGGTGTCACTTTTAGATGAGTGTGGGAGTAGATTTTTATTATTTTGAGGTCGACTTTTTGAGTATGTGCCTAAATTTTTGTGATCTCAGAGATGAAATGTGTTAGACGAATGACAGGAAACAGTCTGAGAGATAAGCTCAGAAATGAAGAACTGAGAAGAAAGCTAGGAATAGCCCCCATCATAGAATATATAAGGAAACAACAGATAAAATAGTTTGGCTAGGTGACAGGGCAGACAGATCAAAAACACAACGAGCCTTCAGCAAAATGTTGTGAGAACACCAGACCCAACTGTCGACCACGAAAAAGGATGGGTCGATGTACAATTAGAAGCGCTAGGAAACATACCAGCAGCAGAGGCGAACAGAAGAGCAAGAGACCGCAAATTATATCTCTCCTCGACGCTGCCTTTGTTAAGTCCATGGTTCGTGGAGTCGTGGTTCGTGAGTTGATGGTTCGTTAAGTCCATGGTTCGTGGGTCGTGGTTCGTGGGGTCGTGGTTCGTTGTTCGTGAGTTGATGGTTCGTTAAGTGCATGGTTCGTGGAGTCGTGGTTCGTGAGCTGATGGTTCGTTAAGTCCATGGTTCGTATGGTCGTAGTTCGTTGTTTGCGAGTTCGTGGTTTGTTAAGTATGTGGTTCGTGAGTTCGTGGTTCGCGAGTTCGTGGTTTGTTAAGTATGTGGTTCGTGAGTTCGTGGTTCGTGAATACGTGTTTTTAAAGTTCGTGGTTCGTGAGTTCGTGGTTCGTGAGCTGATGGTTCGTTAAGTCCATGGTTCGTATGGTCGTGGTTCGTTGTTTGCGAGTTCGTGGTTTGTTAAGTATGTGGTTCGTGAGTTCGTGGTTCGCGAGTTCGTTGTTCGTGAGTTTGTGGTTTATTAAGTTTGTAGTTTGTTAAGTGCGTGGTTCAAGAGGTCGTGGATGTGTTATGGTGGTAAAATCTTAGTGATTTGGTCCAACATTTTGGACCTTGAATATAACTTCCTGCTCGTTGTGTCTAACTAGTATGACTATGTGAGTAGATTTTTATGGTTTTGATGTCGACTTTTTTAATATGAGCCTAAATTTGTGTGTTATGGTGGTAAAATATTTGCGAATTGGCCAAACTTTTTTGGCTTTAGAAATAACGATCGATTCGTTGTGTCTAACTAGTATGAGTATGGGAGTAGATTTTTATGGTTTTGAGGTCGACTTTTTGAATATGAGTCTATATTTATTTTGTTCTGTGGGTAAATTGTTAGTGATTTGGCCAAACTTTTTGGACCTAGAATATAACTTTCTACTCGCTGTGTCTAACTATTACGACTATGTGAGTAGCTTTTGGGATTTTTAGGTCGACTTTTTGAATATGAACCTATATTTTTGTGTTCTGTGGGTAAAATATTTGCGATTTGGCCAAACTTTTTTTTTGGCTTTAGAAATAACGATCGGTTCGATGTGTCTAACTAGTATGAGTGTGGGAGTAGATTTTTATGGTTTTGAGGTCGACTTTTTGAATATGAGTCTATATTTATTTTGTTCTGTGGGTAAATTGTTAGTGATTTGGCCAAACTTTTTGGACCTAGATTATAACTTTCTACTCGCTGTGTCTAACTATTACGACTATGTGAGTAGCTTTTGGGATTTTTAGGTCGAATTTTTGAATATGAACCTATATTTTTGTGTTCTGGGAGTAAAATGCTTGCGATTTGGTCTAACTTTTTTTGACATTGGATATAACTATCTGTTCGATGTGTCTAACTAGTATGAGTATGGGAGTAGATTTGTAGACTTTTAAGATCGACTTTTTGAATATGAGCCTAAATTTGTGTGTTATGGTGGTAAAATCTTAGTGATTTGGTCCAACATTTTGGACCTTGAATATAACTTCCTGCTCGTTGTGTCTAACTAGTATGACTATATGAGTAGATTTTTATGGTTTTGAGGTCGACTTTTTGAGTTTGAGCCTATTTTGTTTTGTTTTACCATGAATGTGTGAGAGAGATAGAATTTCGCTGGTTGATACTTTGTGTGGCTTGATGATAGGTTGATGATGATGCTGATGATGCTGATGATAGGACATGAAGGGATGGTGATGGTGTTGAGGGTGGCACATGATGATAGGACATGATGGGATGATGGTGGCACATGATGCTGATGATAGGCCTTGTCGGGTTGATGATGTTGTTGAGGGTGGCACATGCTGATGATGATAGGACATGATGGGATGATGATGGTGTTGAGGGTGGCACATGATGATAGGACATGATGGGATGATGGTGGCACATGATGCTGATGATAGGCCATGTCGGGTTGATGATGTTGTTGAGGGTGGCACATGCTGATGATGATAGGACATGATGGGATGATGATGGTGTTGAGGGTGGCACATGATGCTGATGATAGGTCATGAAGGGTTGATGATGTTGTTGAGGGTGGCACATGATGATGATAGGACATGAAGGCAGAGGGGGTAGTTCCATTGTCTAAAGATGGCGTTAAGGCAGTCTCGAAAACGCTTATGCTAACCTCAACTACACGCCGCCTGTTGTTAACCAGATCAACTACACGCCCCTTTTTGTTAACCAAGGGGACCTCACTCTTGTTAATCAGACGACAGATCCGGCAGCCAATATGGATGCCCAGGATGTTTCAGCAGAGTCACCGATTACCTATTCCAGCTTTGATCAAGGTTTTGTCAAAATGGAGGGCGGTTGTGTAGGAAACCCAGACGGTTAAAATTATCATGAACCGGACAATAATATATATATATATATATATGATGTATTAATAAAGTTGTGAAATATAGAATTTTGTTTTGCTGTACATTGAATGAGAAAGAGCGAGCGTCACTATTTAATATTAGCACACCTTACTACACGACACATGATGATGTTGGTAGCGATAACACACACGACCAATAATGTTTCCCCAAGAACCGCTATCCTGGCACATGATGTTAGCGATACTACAATAACACACCTGTGCCGACCAACCCGTTCCCGCCCGCGAGCTAGTCGTATTTACCTAATCCTTTTCCTAACAATACCCCTTCAACGTCATTGCTTGTCAGCATTTTTTTTTACATGTCGCCTCCTGTCGCCTAATACCCCCTCCACCAATGGTGTTGAGGGTGTGGCTTGATGATGATGATGATGATGATAGGACATGAAGGGGTGATGATGGTGTTGAGGGTGGCACATGATCACTAAAAAAATGTAGTGCGAGATCCGCGACCCAATCAGTTACGAGATCGCCTATAATTTTAAATTTCCCTTCATTTTAAGTTTTTAAAAATATTGATTTTTCATCATTATATTTTATTATTTTTAACATAAGTCCGCTTTCTTTTCAATCGGGGTTTTACCTGAGTTGGTTAACTGAAATATCCTGAGCCGGACTGTTTGAAGGACGATCTTTTGAATTTACCTGAGTTAATCTCTCAGACACAGTAGACCGTTCGACAAAGTGACGAAGTGGACCGTGTGGTAAATGCCTGGCCTGTCACGCAGTCCCGTGTTCGAATCCTGGTGGGAGACTATTTTTTATTTTTTTTTTATTTTTAATAATTCTGAGTTTTTTTTCGCAAATACATATTTTTAAAATAATTCTGAATTTTTACTTTCACAAATATACTCTTTTAAAATACTCTTTCACAAATATCACACCGCGAGAGGCGATCACCGGACCCGCACGGAGCGATAAGCCGATTACCACCGAGACACGATCTTTTGAATTTACCTGCATTAATCTCTCAGACACAGTAGACCGTTTCGACAAACGACTGACGAACCAAAAAAAAAAAAAAAAAAATCCCCCCCCCAAAAAAAAAAAAAATCAATTTCGAAAAAATAGCGAATTCAAAAATTTTTTTTTTTTTTTTTTTTTTTTTTGGCGCAAGTTTCGTGCAGCATCGGTGCCAAATCTATTGTCTTTCGGTGCATGCACATGCACTTTTGGGAGTCATAAACAGCCACACCTACTACTCATGCACACACTAAGATATGACTAAACACATTCACACATAAAGATATGACACACACCAAAATATGAGCCATGGCCAGCACACACACACACGTGCTAAGATATGAGCCATGGCTAGCACAGAAACACATCAAGATATGAGCCATGGCTAGCACAGAAACACATCAAGATATGAGCCACTGCTTTGCTTCATGGAAAAACAACAAGAAATGAACCATGTCCAGCACATAAACACATTAAGATATACATATGTTTGGGTTTGTTGTAGTACTCTTCTTAACGTGGGAATCATTGACAAACAAGACACAGTCCCCGATTAATTGTTCACAGGTTTCATTTAAACAGTTGTCCTGAGATTTGAGAGTGCAGTCTGACCCGTAGACCGTTCCCTTGCATGTACAGTTCCCAGTTGACTGTTCACAGGTGTCGTTGAAACAGTTGTCCGGACATTTTAGAGTGCAGTCTGATCCGTAGTACGTTTCCTTGCATGTACGGTCTATACTTTTCGGGTCACATATGATGTCACAGTCATCAGAACACGTCTGTTTGCACTGTAGCCCAAAATTGCCATCGGGACAAGTGTCACTACAGGTGTAGCCAGGACGTTTACATTGTAGGCATTTTCCGGATTTTTCCTCACATAAAGGACAGACACTAAGACAAGACCCGGAGCAGTCATGTCCACAGATCCCATGTGAACAGTTGCCGTGACGCGTACCGATAATGACGTTGTAGCCTTTGAAGCACCCACTACACACTACACAAAACGACCAAGAATGCCCGTCCAGGCAATAGGTGTCTGTAAATGTTTGCACCTCACTCACCGTCAGCGCACTGTCGGCCTGCGAAATGGTCGGTGAGAACTCAATCTTAATGTGTGCCATTGTCGCTTGTGTAGTAACTACAATAGTGTTCACAGAAATGTTTCAGTTTGATATATCATTATACTGGAACACTACACCGCCACTCTCAGAGAAAGCCTGTAGAGGGTCATTCTTTACCCGAATCATAGTGCTAACTCGATGATAAATTAGAATGGTGTGAGTCTTCTGAGGCGTGGCATAGTTCAGATACCATTAAACAGAATTGGTTCCACTTCTCAATTGTGTGTGTGTGCAGTCATTATCATAGAGATTAGTCTTTGTTTTGCCATTAACTGCGGCCTCTGGTCCACATCCGTCTCCTGTATAACAAGCAATAAATGTGTCGGTCTGCTTTGTGTTCTGTTTGAGAGCCATATTCCGACCTCCACCAATGTAGATGGAGTAACTATCGCCCCTTCAATCCGTAACTTGTTGATTAGACCAGCCCCAGAGCAAAAGACATCAATCTCGTGCGAACTAACTACAAACCGTGATTCATTGTTACATGAGGCAGAACCATTTAGTTTTACGGTGAAACTGTCCAGATTTGTTATGTCATTCACATAAATCCTAAACCAGGAGAACGGCAAAGATTTATTGAGAGTTGCCTCAACTGATGTAGAATCTGTGTCCGGATTACATGTGGTGTCGTTAGTAGTAGTGGTGGCTATTTACCCAACCTAAAAGTGCGCGTGCATGCACCAAAACGGCACCAAAGACAATGGATTTTACACCGATACCGCACGAAACTGGCACCAAATCCGTGCAAAAGTCCGATAATCGGCTTATTATCTCGGTGGTCGTGGCGGTAATCGGCTTATCTCGGTGGTCGTCGTGGTGTTCGGTGGTGCGTGACGGCTTATCTCGTGGTGCGTGATCGGCGCAGCTCACCGGTTATCTCGGGCGACAGCGGTTCTAAAAGGGGTCGTCTCTCGCGGGCAACAGCGGTTCTAAAACGTGTGGGGTCGTCTCTCGCGGGGGTAGCTTGCGGGCGGGGACAACAGCGGTTATAAAAACTAGGGGCGATGTGCCTTGAATGGTCGTGTGTGTGTGTTATCGCTACCAACATCATCATGTGTCACCCTCAACACCAGCATCAGGGCGGGCGGGGACAACAGCGGTTCTAAAACTTGGGGCGATGTGCCTTGAATGGTCGTGTGTGTGTTATCGCTACCAACATCATCATGTGCCACCCTTAACAGCATCATCAACCCTTCATGTCCTAGCATCATACCACACAAAGTATCAAACCGATTATTGGTGACACATCATCATGTGCCACCCTCAACACCATCATCAAACCTTCATGTCCTATCATCATCATCATCAAGCCACACAAAGTATCAACCAGCGAAATTCTCTCTCTCTCTCTCTCTCTCTCTCTGTCTCTCTCACATTCATGGTAAAGCAAAACAAAATTCGTTCTATATTTCACAGCTTTATTATTAATACAACAAATATACAACACATATTTGAAAAAATATATATATTACTGTCTGGTTGTTGATAATTTTAAGCGTCTGGTTTCCTCCCTCCTGTTTTGGTGGTACTGTTTGTATATATATATATATATATATATATATATATATATATATATATATATATTACTGTCCGGTTATTGACTTTGGGCATCCGCGGGTCCCTCGAAGCCGAAGTATCCACGGGGCGAGCAAATGATAAATGATACGGTCGTTTATGTGCTGTCTCGATGAAAAATGCATGAGAATTCTGTTAAGTTTCGCGCCACGACACTTAAGAAGTATATAATAAACACAATATAGACCGCACGTGTTGCTAAACAAATCTTGCAACACCCGCGTGTTGTAGACGAATGGAACGTGTGAGTTTTGCTCTATAAAGTTTAAAATATCCACGTGTCTGGGAGGCAAACCGTAGGAATCGAAATACTCACATTCGCCGAGACCGTTGTAAAAGAGGGCCACCCAATGCTCACCGGGTTCGTGGGCAGGGTCGGTGTTTATGACAAAGACCGCGGTCGCCGTTGGGTCGATGCATGGCGGTAAGTGGTTTCGTGGAATGACACTAACAAGGTAACAACGTCGAACGAAAATATCCAACATCAAAAGGTAATAAATCTCCCTCGGGTTCATATTCTTCTTTCTCTCTCAAACGGCGAAGTCTGTTAGAATCTGCCTTGTCTTGGACACCTCGAGCACCGAGTCCAACTCGGCGTAGACGATAACTTGTAGGGGAGTAGTTGTGGGAGCGGCAAACTTGAGTTCTATCGACAAGGGTCCGCTTGTGGCTAGCTCAAAATGGGAGCCGTCCAGTAGGCTGGACGAGAGGTCAAAACCAAATAGACAGTATCCGTCCTTGAACTCTCTATAATCAACGCTATTCCCAGCGTCTTTACCAATCAGACCCATGGCCAGATTTGTGCCGAAAAAAGCTCTCGCGTATTGATTTCGTTCAAAGTTCATAGTTAGAGGCTTTCCCGAGATACATTTCCCGTCGACCGTCAGGTTCATATAAATCAGACCAAAGTGTTGAAAATTGAACGGGTTAGCTGTATAAACACCATTAAAAGCACTGGCCGTAATCAGACCTATCACTATACGGGTCGGTGTTTGAGACAAAAATAAATTGTCTTGACTGTGGGAGAACATCCCGCTAGCAATGGAAAATGTCTTGATGGTAACCCTCTTGATCGGGTACCGCGCATTCCCGCTTAAGAGAGCCTTTTCGTGGGCCAGATAAATCGCGGGGTTTAGCTTAGCTTTCCTGACCACGAGCGCTGCGTTGGTGAAAACACTCTATAACCCACAGAGCTATCGTGAGCCACGAGGCTGAACACATCCTTCGAGGGCGTGAGTTTTATCTTTACATATACTCTGTTTAACATTTAACGATCCTGCACAATGACATCAGAGTGCAAACGAACCATCATTTCAACATCTTTACTACCCGAAGTCAAATCGCGCCGTGTTTTAAAACCCTAATTTTCTTTCAAATCGTCATGGTGGCCAGCTGTGTCTTTGTAGAACAGAGCGGCCGTCAAGTATCCCGTTTTTGCATCCTCCCCGTAATTTAGCGTGGTCTCAAACACTGCTCTAAAAGTATAGGTATTCTCCGACGGTGTAACCAACGTGTCGTTTAGTGATACGTCGACTTAGAAATAGACTGTGAAGATAATTGTTGACCGGTCCTACCTCAGCATCGGGTGGTACACTATCACCATTCGGGAGGGTGATCTTGACCTGCAGATGTAAAAACGTGTTGAAAAGATCTAGATACTCCTCGCTGTTTCCAGAAATGAAAAACTATATCGGTGCGCTATGCGACAAAGCTGCGATCGGACGAATTTCAATAAACTGGCCAGAGTCTAGAGATGTCTGTGTGGGTGGAACGCTAAATAAATCCAAACCAGAGTGAAGACATTCGCACGATTTGGGGTGAAGGGGGGACATTATTAGTCGAAAATATCCTTTGCCACCCTCGTCTTCGTCTTCTTCCTGCTGTTGTGCACCAAATGAAGGGGGAACCGTCTAGCTGTAGGTTTTATCCTCTTCGTAACGGGTTCTCCTGGTGGAGGTAACTTCATAACTCGCTTTCTGCTTTGTCGTAAACCACTTAATGATTGGTTGTTAACACTCAGGTGGTCTACGCCCCCGTGTATCAACCGCTGACCGGCCTCCTTAGCTCGTTCTTTGAAAGCTTCACCGACATTTTCCCCGGCTAATGCGTCCTGTGCGACCTGCAGACCGGTCCCCAAGCCTTCTCTGAGCAAGGCCTTACCGCCGGTTTTTAACCAGGGTAAAATAGCCCTCCCGATTCCACCAAAGAAACTACCGATTCCTCGACCGCTCTGACTTCGACCTCCTATAAACACGGGCATTCCATCACCCGCCTGACAACAGTAAAAGTCTTCGTATGAAGACACAAACAACATCTCTATGAAGGGGAGTGTGTTTCACCATTATACCAGCTCGAGATGCTTCTTCACTCGAAAGTGTACCGTTAGCACCGACGTCCCGATGGTGAATGGAATGGTTTTTCCGTGTTCGTTGGCTAAAAGGATTTCCACGGTATCGAAGGAAAATCGACTCAAGGGGACGTAGTGAGGCTTATCGTATATCTGAAACACAGCAGTGTGATTTCTATTGAGAACAGGCACGCTCCTGAGGAGAGGTACCATCACATTCCCGACGTGTATGGGGGAAACGAGATCGCAGTAGACGTAGACATTCTTTGCAACACTTTCCAAGTCCATTACACCCACGCAGAAGATATCGGGAGCCGTGTCTGATATAGAGGTCGTGGGGAAGGCTAACATGTTTTTCAAAGTGTCGCTTATGGTAACACTGACTCCTTTTTCGTAAAGTTTCAAGATGGCTTTATTCACCTCTTTTGCGTAAATGAATTTCATTTTTTTCCCTTTCACACCCCTGTACGACTCATCCTCCGCTTTTATGATCGACGCATTCAACGCGCCGATGAACGCATCAGGTTTCGTTTATAACCCAGGCTCCAAGGTCACTTTGAGATGAAATCTAGCGTCGCAAATATCGTCGTTATCGAGAGATTCGTACCGAATCCAGACATCACCCTCTATTACATTGAAATAATTTAGCGGAAACTGTATCTCCACCAGTGCGATCTCATACTGCGTCGAAATGTCAATGGTCTGAGGGAGTTTAACGAAAAAGTGGCCGGGGTTATTATCCTTAAAAAGTTCCATAGATGCATTGCTGGGCAGGGTGACATAAAAACTCATTTTTTTTACTCGTTTCACCGTCGCCTCTCCAAGTTTGGATTCGGTAGCATGTAACCCAAACAGCTGCTCAGTAGGGCTATCCACAGTTTTTCCCCCTTCGCGTCTGGCTTTTCAGTGGTCAGATTGAACAACGAGACCGCTACAACTGTATATATAACTACCACTTGACAAATAAAGACAAGTTCTAAGTAGGGGATAGTTTCCCAAACATCGACCCCCAGCAGCGTGGTTCGCCCTCTCTCCTCACTCCCGAGTTTACGGCTCGCAAATCGGGCTCTCCACCAAAAGTTGCTACTTCATCTCGCATCTCTAGTTTTTGTATCTGACAATGTCCTTGGACGGTATCCAACTGTTAAATGAGGAATCGTACCCAATCCATTTGACTAAACTCTCTTTTCGCCCAAATGATGTGCGACGCTCGGTTATGATACTCTCGATTCTGTACTCGTGCTTGTCTCCAACTTTTTGAATTTCCGGTGTGTAGAATGACCCTTCTATCTCATTGCCCTTATCGTCTTTCAACACATATGTAACGGGGATTGTTTCATTTATTCGACTGATGGAAAACAGTTCCTCCGTCCAAGCCGGGGCATAACCCTTTTTAAAATTGGCTCTGCCCAGGACCAGTCTAACTCGATCACCGGGCTTGTACAGTGGTCTTTCAAATTTAAAGTTGCGTTTGCTATTATACAACGTGTTCCATACCTGTTCTTGATTGTTTGCGTTGACGTCGACCGGTGCCATTTTTATACATCTGTGATACGAATGGTTATAACTTCGAAGTAGGGCGGGTAGGACTCGGACATAAGACAACTTATTGGATTTCGTGAAATATCGCCACATCCGTTGTTTCATAGTCCTATTAAAGCGTTCCACCACGGCGGCCTTAATATCTTCGTTCTGCGTAGTGAAAAAGTGAACGTTGTTGTCAGCGAGGAATTTCTTAAATGTTCTGTTCAGAAACTCTGACCCCTTTTCGGTTTGAAAACTCGCGGGTTTCCCATCGCGAAATATCTTACCGACTGCTTCCACTAAGTATTTCCCCGTTTTGGTTCGTATCGGTATAGACAACGCGAATTTACTGAAAACGTCCACACAAGAAACCAAATAGGAATATCCATCGTTGTGTTTTTTCAAATGTTTCAAATCAATTAGGTCTGCCTGATATTGCTGTTGGGGGCCACTCGTTATAATGGGACGCCTTTCATATCTGCGACGAATTGGTTTATGAAGGGTATAGGTATCCTGATGACTCAGCCATTGTTTGATCTTTGCGAGTCCCAGTTTGGTGTTACGTTGCAGGGCCGTTGCACCACTATACGCCCCTGGTCGACTAGGGTCAAAGTAATGACGTCTCAATATTTTCCTCACCGTTCCCATTTTGGTGTTGGGATTCCGCTCTTTCTTTTGTTAGGTCTCAGTTTATACGTGGTTACGGGCGGAGTGGTTTCATTACTTAGATTTGGGGTTTCCACTGGTGGTGGTGTCTTGGTCTGCTCTGGTGATACCTCGGTTGATGGTGGTGGTGACGGCGAGGAAGGTGTTTTTTTCTGTTGCCGTGTTGTGTTGAATGAGATCGACCGACCCCAATGAGCGTCATTTATACTGCTCCAATCTAGTTAAATATTGATGCAGGGCACGTTGGTACACTCTGGCCTTATAGGCGGGTGCTAAATCATCGCGGAATAGGATACGTTGCATTTCATCATCTAAATCTCTCAAGTTGTCACCGATCGCCTCGGGTAGGGTATACGTGCTAGTAGCCTGTTTAAGACCCTCGAGGAATCGAGGATCCATCAAACCCATTTTTTTGGCCATTGTTACGCACCTAGTACTCCACCGAGAATACTTAATATAGGACGGAGCAAAGCACCTATGAACCCACCGGTTTGTAGAATCTCTCTCCGCCGCTTAAGATTCGGTTTCTTTTTAGTGAGAAGTCTCAACTTATTCTTGTGTCGACGTAGCTCGCACTTCTGTCGCTGAGTGAGTCTAACATTACCTTTTAATATGTTATGACAACACTCGCACAAAAAGTTAATGAGTTTGGGAGAGGCTAGGAGTAATATGGCTCTTAAACCGCTCGGCGAGGCGGCGCGCATACATTTCAACATTTCACCGTGCCGTCTAAGTGCTTCATCACACATGATTCTCTACTTTGGCACGTAGACGATTTGTCTCTCCCCCGGGAATATATTTTTGTTCTCAACCTAAGATTATCAGGTGTGTCCTGACGAAGATCGACCAGCAAATAACCGTGAGGAGACGCTGTCGCGTCCTTAAAACTATCTTGGAGGTACCCCACCTGTCCTGGGTACATTTGTTTACCCAGATTGATAATTTAACTCCCGTCTCTCGGGTTCTTGAAAATGACTAAATAGTGTGTATTGAGACTTATGGTTCGATGTTCTTTATTTTTTCCGAATAGATTTTGAACAATGTACATCTCACTAATATCTCTGTGATGACTACCTTTGGTGAATAATTTTGTTACCCGCTCGTCCGTCTCAGACATCAAGTCATCGATAACGATCAGTCTTCTCTTCTTACCACCTTCCAATTTATCGACGTCTGGTAGACCCTCGATAAATCTCACTGACCCCATAGTCTCGTATATCGGTTGCCATTCCGCATAACACCATATAACTTCCTCCGGTACGGGGACAGCTAGCTCGTGAAGGTTCTGTATAAACTTTTGCACAAATACCTTTTTCCCACACCCGGTAGTACCGGCTATCAGAGCTGTGAAGGGATGATTCCATCGGGGATCCATCCTCACAAGTGCTACTAACTTTAGTGATTACGCCACCGACAAAAATAACGAGTTATTTTAGGTCAGCGCGCGAGGTTTCCCCTCTTCAACTAACACCTATTTTTAAAATCCACAACCTATATAAACACTACAAGGGGAGGAGTTTCCTAGTCTCAGGCCGCATCACCCTATTGGGTCAGTTCCAGAGGTCACTGAACATGTCGCAACATAACGTATTACCACGCCTGATAACGTATTGCGTTAGCTACTATAAATAGACGGTCCTCGACCCGATAAACGTAACGGGTATAAAACCCCCCAGTCGATCAGTGTACACGCACACACATAACCAACGTCTGTTGCCAGGTGGTCTGTGTTTGTTTTTCTTTGAATATGGAGTCGTGTAGCTTGAATACGTCAATTTCGTTTGATGTCAGTGATCAGCGCATATTTATGTCACGTGGAAATGAGACTGTAGTTCCATTGTCTAAAGATGGCGTTAAGGCAGTCTCGGTTTGTGTTTTTCGTAACAGACCATTGATAAATATAAGGACATATAGCGGTGATAGTTTTTTTAACTTTCCTACCAGAACTGGGATAACATTATCGAGAAAGGAATTTATCACGTTAGTTGAGATGCGAGAGGAAATTTTAACCGCTTATGCTAATTTCAACTACACACCGCCTGTTGTTAACCAGATCAACTACACGCCACCTCTCGTTAACCAGATCAACTACACGCCGCCTGTTGTTAACCACCAGAACTACACGCCGCCTGTTGTTAACCACCAGAACTACATACCAGAACTACATACCATCTCTTGTTAACCCGAATCTCATCGACTACACGCCCCCCTTTGTTAATCAAGGGAACCTCGCTCTTGTTAATCAGACGACAGATCCGGCAGCCAATATGAATGCCGCGGGTGTTTCAGCAGAGTCACCAATTACCTATTCCAGCTTTGATCAAGGTTTTGTCAAAATGGAGGGCGGTTGTGTTTTGAAGGCTAATGAAACTTCCTATGCACCCGTGTTTGATATACATTTAACAAACAGTACCACCAAAACAGGAGGGTGGAAACCCAGACGCTTAAAATTATCAACAACCGGACAGTAATATATATATATTTTCAAATGTGTGTTGTATATTTGTTGTATTAATAATAAAGCTGTGAAATATAGAACGAATTTTGTTTTGCTTTACCATGAATGTGAGAGAGACAGAGAGAGAGAGAGAGAGAGAGAGAGAGAGAATTTCGCTGGTTGATACGTTGTGTGGCTTGATGATGATGATGATGATGATAATGATGATGATGATGATGATGATAGGACATGAAGGTTTGATGATGGTGTTGAGGGTGGCACATGATGATGTGTCACCAATAATCGGTTTGATACTTTGTGTGGTATGATGCTAGGACATGAAGGGTTGATGATGCTGTTGAGGGTGGCACATGATGATGCTAGTAGCGATAACACACACACGACCATTCAAGGCACATCGCCCCAAGTTTTAGAACCGCTGTTGTCCCCGCCCGCCCTGACGCTGGTGTTGAGGGTGACACATGATGATGTTGGTAGCGATAACACACACACACGACCATTCAAGGCACATCGCCTTAAGTTTTTATAACCGCTGTTATCCCCGCCCGCGAGCTACCCCCGCGAGAGACGACCCCACAAGTTTTAGAACCGCTGTTGCCCGCAAGAGACGACCCCTTTTAGAACCGCTGTCGCCCGAGATAAGCCGTCACGCACCACCGCACACCACGACGACCGCCGATTACCGCCACGACCACCGAGATAATAAGCCGATTATCGGACTTTTGCACGGATTTGGTGCCAGTTTCGTGCGGTATCGGTGCAAAATCCATTGTCTTTGGTGCCGTTTTGGTGCATGCACGTGCACTTTTAGAATTGGTAAACAGCCACCACTACTACTGTCGTTGTTATCAAACAGGAAAATAGGTTCAGATTTTTGGACGTATTTGTAAACGAGATCTAAGTACTGACACTGGAGTCTGAAATATTCGTGCTGACAACTGTCATTGTTTGGGTATGTCCCTGTAGTTTTGTCACAAACTTTCTCTTTATAGCAGTGACATTATAACGTACAATTCTCCCCAAACCAACCGGCTGCACAAATTAGGTCATCAACTTCCAAGGTCGAGGAACGAAGCCAGCAGAATAAAGACTTGATCTACAGCGGTGGTTAACGAACTGTGTACAAATATTTATTATCAAATCCGTGGTTACATTTCTAAAAATCCGCCAACTCGCTGTGATAACATATAGTGTGATGTTCAAAGTCAACATTGTTTAAACCGTAGCTCGGATGCAGCAAAGCTTCCATCGTGGTGCGTCCCATGACGTCATCCCCCCAATGCCCTCCAGGAAGTATGAAGAACACAGGACTTCAACAACCATGAGTCCTTCAGATGAAAGAGATGGGAGTTAAGATGGGCACAAGCAGAAACGAGAAGCTTAATGGGCGTATAAGAAGACTAATCAACCAAACACAGAACTGGAGTCGTCAGTCGCTGGACACTGTGAGACTTGCTGGTGAGGGGATCTGAGCACCTATGGACATGCTCGGAGTGCAATGATGATGACCCTCAAAAAACTCAATCACAAAGGTGATAATGTCATGGTACCATTTGTACATAGCACCATTTATCATGGTGCCTCTTATTTCCTACACGTATCTTGATAAAGAAGCCTTGAACTGCTGGTAGAAAACCTTGACAGAGATCTTCTGATTGTTATAGGGCGACTTGACTTGTACACTGTTAGTACTTGTAACTGGCTTGTACTGACTGCTGGATAATACCGCCTCTGTAATGTGGTGGATTGAATAACTGATATGCTCTCTTGGCACTGTGAAAAGAACATACCCTGTTCTTTCATGTTCTTTTAATAGCTTAGCCCCTCGTGGGTGGTACACTGGTGGTCAGTGTACGGTGCTCTTTCCTGTATTGCTGGTCGTGGACTATCTTGTCCTCAATTTCCGCAACAGCCTCTAGATGTTCGGTCCACCGCATGTACTTTCTGTTGATAATGTGTTGTCTTGTACCGTCTTGCTTATTTCATGTCCATCCTCGCTGTCCTTGGAGTGTATTTCAAACTCAACTATCACATATACACCAACTTGGGTAAATAATTGCATACACAAGTCTCAATTTGAATAAAAACTGTGTAAACACTTTATAAGATAAAGTCCAACATAGCACTTATGTGACGGGTACAAATGCCAGCGGTTTTGATATTCCCGCTCGGGTAACTACACAAACTAATACTTCAGTACTTCCTCCCACGACACTCCAGAACCCCCAGGTCTTTAAGTGCCACTTGTGACCTGGCTAGTCTCTGAGACGTCCGTCTAACTGGTACTAACAATTTACATAGACTATGTCATTTCTACCACCGTAGTTTTTCCAAACTTCCTCTCTAATCTCCAATTATCTCCTGAAAACTTGTTGAAATATTCCATCTACTGGTGCCAACTATCACAGAGCTTGTGCTCATGGTTCTGAAAACAGCAAAATTAAATAAACACAAGAAAGCACATACTGGAGAGAAGCCTTACAAGTGTGGCACATGTTTTGTTCTAAACAGTAATTAAAAAACACAAGAAAATACCCCTAAAAGAGAAGCCTCACAAATGTTGTATATGTTCAAACATTTCACCTACTGGTGCTATCCACGGGGCGTGTCCTCCCTGCTGATCAGTGGGCCTTACGCCCTCATGACGTAGCCACCCTGCTGACACGTTAGTTTCTACGTCTGATCTCTTGTCTCGGACCGTCTACAGTCCTATATATCAGTCATATCTCCACTTTTATCCAGTCAACAGGTACTTCCTTAATATCCCATCCAATGTGTTTTCTTTACGTCATCCTACCTATTATACTTTCACACAGCCGGTGTTTCTCACACTCTCTCCACACCATTCCCACACCCTTCATTTCTTTACATTCACTGCTACAATAAGAAACAAGAGTCCAAGGGAACAAAAGAATAACAATCAGAGTGCAAAAGAACTCTAGAATTACAATAATAGCCTTTGTTACACAACTTGTCCTGGACCAGTACTGGTTCTGATGGCATAAGCCTTTTCTCTTCATGTGCTGGTATCTCTGTAGCAAATGTTTAAACAATATCACGATGATCACAGTCTTATTGAAATCCTTCAGATAGAATGGGTGACTGTTGGGATGAAAGGCATAAAATATTACAACATTAGAACACAGATACTACCCAAACACCTAACAGATATATTAAAACAGACAACCCAAACATCTGTGTTTATTTTGGATTTAAACTTTTTTTTTCAATTTTTTTTTTTTGGGGGGGGGGGGGGGGTACAATTGAATGAAATAAATTGTAAAACTTAAACAACTATATAACCCAGATTTGAAAATCTCAGTTCTGCATGTTTCGGTGCTAAAAACTTTATGTAATTATTTTTTAAAATATCTGATGATACTGTTCTACTAGCAGAAAATCCTAAAGACCTACAACAATTACTTAATGTAATAAACATAACAAGCAAAAAATATGGACTAGAAATGAATATCAAAAAGACTAAAACTATGATCATAAACAAAGAAAATTATCAAGACCTACAATTAAATATCACAGTTGAGGGAATACATCTGGAGAAAGTCCAGAACTACAACTAAGGGACAAACTATAATCAATGATGGAAAATGTAAAGTTGAAATAAACAAAAGAATAGGTATGGCAAAAAGTAATTTTAATTCCATGAAAAATGTACTAACAACAAAACAAATATCAGCAGGGCTGAAACTAAGAATGGCAAAATGTTATATCTTCTCAATATTCCTGTATGGTGCAGAAACATGGACATTACACAAGAAAACAGAACAGAAAATTGAAGCCTTTGAAATGTGGATTTATAGAAGAATAGGTAGAATAGGTAGAATTGGATGGAAAGAAAAGAAAACAAACGATGAAGTTTTAAAACAACTGAAAATAAAAAGAGAACTACTAAATACAATTAACACAAGACAAATGAACGTTTTGGGGCATGTTAAAAGACTCAACAGCCTAATAAAAGTACTATTGAAAGGGAAAATACAAGGTAAAAGAGGCAGACCAAGACTAACATGGACGAGTAACATCAAAAGATGGACAAGTCAATCTATGACAGCCTGCACCATCAAAACAAGAAACAGAGTAGAATGGCGATCCATGGTAGCCAACCTTCGTTGCGGAGAAGGCACTCGATGATGAATTATTGTTCTTATATTTATTGTATTAACTCTGATAATGTTACAACTATGAGAAATGATTTGGTAGTCAATATGGAATTCCCATATAGTTTATTAACCTGATTAAAACAGTGTATGAAGGAATGAAATGTAGTGTTGTGCACGAAAGGCAGCTTACAGAAGCATTTGAAATAAGAACAGGAGAGCGGCAGGGTTGCCTTCTACCTCCATCTCTTTCTGATTGCCGTAGATTAGATTGTGAAAAAAAAAAAAAAAAAAAACAGATATGGAACCCAGTGGTCACTGGCCAAGGAACTTGATGATTTAGACTTTGTTCCGTACTCCTCAGCATAGCGTCTTGCTACGATCTAACTTGCCCTTTATGCTGTAATGGTAATAATCATCATTTCCTAATAACCTTGATGTCTCAGCTCCTCAACAATTGTTGCTTTGTCTATCACAGAGGACGATTTATACTCATTCCATCCAGTTGCCAGTTTAGCCTTTATAGGTCAATGTTATTGGTAAGTCCGCTGGTGGTCCGGAAATAATTTAGGACAGGGGTTCTAAAACTTTACTTTACTGCGGACCCCAATTAAATACTTTTTGTAGTCACGGATCCCCAGGATTTGCGTTCTTTTGAGCTTTCATTCATTCAGTTATTCTCTCTTTCTATTTCACTACAAAATATACTATCCTTTAAGCCTTCGCGGATCTCCAAAGACTGCCTCGTTGACCCCAGTTTGAGAAACTCTGATCTATGACATTATGGCATGTTATGATTTCTCCATGAAAAATTTATTAATATAAAAACAAATAACACCATGGCTACAACTAAGAATAGCAGAATGTTATATCTTCACGACATTCATATATATATATAGTGCAAAAACATGGACATTAGACAAGAAAACAGAACAGAAAATTTAAGCAATTGAAATGTAGATTTATAAAACAATATGAAGAATTGTTTTTATATTCTAAATACCAGTGGATAAAGAGATACGGCGAAAACGCTGACGATGGATAGGACATACATTGTGGAAGCCAACTGAGAGTATTACACAACAGGTGCTTTTTTGGAATCCCAAAATCTTTTTGGAAAAAGACATAGAGGAAGACCAAGGAAATCTTGGAGAAGACAGATAGACACAGAGATGAAGATGATGGGGAAGACATGGACCAATCTTAAAAGAATGGCAAGAAACAGAACGGCTTTGAAAGTGTTTGTTGAAGACCATGCTCTACATGGAGCTGAATAGTAGAAGAAGATGAAGAATTGGATGGAAAGCAATGAAATCAAACGATGGAGTCTTAAAAAAAATATTAAAATGTGAAGAAAACTACTAAACACAATTCAAAGAAGACAAATGAGATTTTTGGGGTAAACAACACGGCAGCCTTCTGAAAATAATTTTGGAAGGGAAAATACAAAGTAGAAGAGGCAGACCGAGACGAACATAGACGAGTAACACCAAATGATCGACAAGTCAGCCTATGATGACCATCAAGAGACAGACGAAATGGAGCTGCATGGTAGCCGTCCTTCGATGCGGAGACTGCACTCAATGATGATGATAACTTCTGCTGGTTGCATGGTAGCCGTCCTTCGATGCGGAGACTGCACTCAATGATGATGATAACTTCTGCTGGTTGCATGGTAGAGTAAGCATCTATTTCACAAACTTTTCTAACCGTGTCGGTAGCTGTCTGTAGTTCGGCTGCTACTCTACTGGATGTCTCACAAAGTGTACCCGCACGTCGAAAAGATGTGCGCCAAGTAGTTCTGTCATGTGCAACATCTTTCCCCGTGTCGACGATACTTATAATCAATCTGTCTGTCTGTCTTTCTGTCTATCTATCGATCGGTCCGTCGTCGTCTGTCTGTCTGCCTGTCTGCCTGTCTGTCTGCCTGTCTGTCTGTCTGCCTGTCCGTCCGTCCGTCCGTCCGTCCGTCTGTCTGTCTGTCTGTCTGTCTAATCTATCTATCGTTCGCCTGATGTATTGTCTATAACAATGCGATGTTGTTTCTTGTATACATTTTATTTATTTTCTTTTGTTGTTTATTAATGTGTTGCTTTCTCCCTTGTAATCCTTACGTCGCCCCATTTAGTAATTGTATCTGTTAGTCTTGTATCCATGGGCCAATGGATTTCACCCCGTTGTCCTATATTCAGTGCAGTCATGTAGTATGTGTTCAACAGTCTAGGGCGACTTGTCCTCTTGTTGGTGTGGATAAAGCTCCAAAATGAATTGTATTATACGTGTGACTGTGGAGCCGATTGTGCCAAGTTCTGAGGCGTATAATGATAACTTGTTTCCATCTATTCATATTATGATAGGCATCTTGATTTGGGGTTTGTAGTCTTCTGATGGAGTTGATTGTTTCTTCTGATGGTATGTGACTGGTTCATCTGATTGTTTCTCTGTGGCGCCTTCCTTTGCCAGCTGGTCTGATTTCTCGTTTCCTGGTAGTCGACAGTGAGATTGGATCCACACCAAGGCGACCTTGTGATGCTTGTAGAGGTCAGTCAATAAGGTCTGCAGATGTGGTGATGTTCTGGATTGTTAAATACCGATAAGTTTTTTTTATGGCAAACATATACCAAATGATACTGGGGGGGGGGGGTGCATTCTATCATAATCTTTTATGGGAACACACACACACACACACACACACACACATATAAATAATGATCTGAATGAAGGACCGAGAGATGATTGCCTACGTCAATCGGCATGACACCTGATGATGATGATGATATACGCATTTTTGCAACATTACTTCGGGATACAAATGAAACTGAAAATTTGTAACGAGGTGTTAAACTACATTCATTGAAGCAGGAAACACAGCATGACAACAATAATTCTCTATTGAACTAACAGATTGAGTTGTTGATTTGACGTAATGCCACGAGTTAATGTGGACGGAGGGCAATTTTACTTATTTATGTGTCGGGTCGTAATGGCTTTCATGACATTCCCGGCTTTTACTAGAGAAATGGAGTTGGTCTATCCCAGATTATGCTGGGAAACTACAAGTCCAACCCAGAGGTACTGCAATACTTGGTCTTCTATATCAGCAACAGCCACCACTACAGTGAACACGGCGATCCTAGCTTCTGTTAGCTATTTAGTGAGAGAAGCGTTCGGCTTCTCGTGGCAAGGCGCGGTGCCACTGAGTACGGGTTCGATCCCACTTCGGACCATATATTGTTCTTCGTTTTTTTTCTATTGTTGTTTGTCTGTCAATTTTTCAGAGTGCTAACACATACTTCTTTGTTCTATTATTCCCTATTATCGCCTCGGAAGTTCCCCATATAATAATATTTATGTATTATTATTTGTACCCAGTATATAAACTGGGAACTACTATTCGTGCTGTTTCGTCCAATAAATGTTTGTCTACAACACAAGTATTCAGCCCTACTGGGAGATACTTGCATTAATAGGAAAGTACAAATATACAATTTATTTCCGGTCTGTGATCGTTACCCTATGCTATAGTCATTGAGATCGCCTTTCGTGGAAGACACTACTGCAATAGCCAATTTTTTAGTTGGCTGCGTGGCAGTGTACCAAGCGTTCGGCTTCTCGTGGCAAGGCGCGGTGCCACTGAGTACGGGTTCGATCCCACTTCGGACCATATATTGTTCTTCGTTTTTTTCTATTGTTGTTTGTCTGTCAATTTTTCCGAGTGCTAACACATACTTCTTTGTTCTATTATTCCCTATTATCGCCTCGGAAGTTCCCCATATAATAATATTTATGTATTATTATTTGTACCCAGTATATAAACTGGGAACTACTATTCGTGCTGTTTCGTCCAATAAATGTTGTCTACAACACAAGTATTCAGCCCTACTGGGAGATACTTGCATTAATAGGAAAGTACAAATATACAATTTATTTCCGGTCTGTGATCGTTACCCTATGCTATAGTCATTGAGATCGCCTTTCGTGGAAGACACTACTGCAATAGCCAATTTTTTAGTTGGCTGCGTGGCAGTGTACCAAGCGTTCGGCTTCTCGTGGCAAGGCGCGGTGCCACTGAGTACGGGTTCGATCCCACTTCGGACCATATATTGTTCTTCGTTTTTTTCTATTGTTGTTTGTCTGTCAATTTTTCCGAGTGCTAACACATACTTCTTTGTTCTATTATTCCCTATTATCGCCCTCGGAAGTTCCCCATATAATAATATTTATGTATTATTATTTGTACCCAGTATATAAACTGGGAACTACTATTCGTGCTGTTTCGTCCAATAAATGTTTGTCTACAACACAAGTATTCAGCCCTACTGGGAGATACTTGCATTAATAGGAAAGTACAAATATACAATTTATTTCCGGTCTGTGATCGTTACCCTATGCTATAGTCATTGAGATCGCCTTTCGTGGAAGACACTACTGCAATAGCCAATTTTTTAGTTGGCTGCGTGGCAGTGTACCAAGCGTTCGGCTTCTCGTGGCAAGGCGCGGTGCCACTGAGTACGGGTTCGATCCCACTTCGGACCATATATTGTTCTTCGTTTTTTTCTATTGTTGTTTGTCTGTCAATTTTTCCGAGTGCTAACACATACTTCTTTGTTCTATTATTCCCTATTATCGCCTCGGAAGTTCCCCATATAATAATATTTATGTATTATTATTTGTACCCAGTATATAAACTGGGAACTACTATTCGTGCTGTTTCGTCCAATAAATGTTTGTCTACAACACAAGTATTCAGCCCTACTGGGAGATACTTGCATTAATAGGAAAGTACAAATATACAATTTATTTCCGGTCTGTGATCGTTACCCTATGCTATAGTCATTGAGATCGCCTTTCGTGGAAGACACTACTGCAATAGCCAATTTTTTAGTTGGCTGCGTGGCAGTGTACCAAGCGTTCGGCTTCTCGTGGCAAGGCGCGGTGCCACTGAGTACGGGTTCGATCCCACTTCGGACCATATATTGTTCTTCGTTTTTTTCTATTGTTGTTTGTCTGTCATTTTTCCGAGTGCTAACACATACTTCTTTGTTCTATTATTCCCTATTATCGCCTCGGAAGTTCCCCATATAATAATATTTATGTATTATTATTTGTACCCAGTATATAAACTGGGAACTACTATTCGTGCTGTTTCGTCCAATAAATGTTTGTCTACAACACAAGTATTCAGCCCTACTGGGAGATACTTGCATTAATAGGAAAGTACAAATATACAATTTATTTCCGGTCTGTGATCGTTACCCTATGCTATAGTCATTGAGATCGCCTTTCGTGGAAGACACTACTGCAATAGCCAATTTTTTAGTTGGCTGCGTGGCAGTGTACCAAGCGTTCGGCTTCTCGTGGCAAGGCGCGGTGCCACTGAGTACGGGTTCGATCCCACTTCGGACCATATATTGTTCTTCGTTTTTTTTCTATTGTTGTTTGTCTGTCAATTTTTCCGAGTGCTAACACATACTTCTTTGTTCTATTATTCCCTATTATCGCCTCGGAAGTTCCCCATATAATAATATTTATGTATTATTATTTGTACCCAGTATATAAACTGGGAACTACTATTCGTGCTGTTTCGTCAATAAATGTTTGTCTAAACACAAGTATTCAGCCCTACTGGGAGATACTTGCATTAATAGGAAAGTACAAATATACAATTTATTTCCGGTCTGTGATCGTTACCCTATGCTATAGTCATTGAGATCGCCTTTCGTGGAAGACACTACTGCAATAGCCAATTTTTTAGTTGGCTGCGTGGCAGTGTACCAAGCGTTCGGCTTCTCGTGGCAAGGCGCGGTGCCACTGAGTACGGGTTCGATCCCACTTCGGACCATATATTGTTCTTCGTTTTTTTCTATTGTTGTTTGTCTGTCAATTTTCCGAGTGCTAACACATACTTCTTGTTCTATTATTCCCTATTATCGCCTCGGAAGTTCCCCATATAATAATATTTATGTATTATTATTTGTACCCAGTATATAAACTGGGAACTACTATTCGTGCTGTTTCGTCCAATAAATGTTTGTCTACAACACAAGTATTCAGCCCTACTGGGAGATACTTGCATTAATAGGAAAGTACAAATATACAATTTATTTCCGGTCTGTGATCGTTACCCTATGCTATAGTCATTGAGATCGCCTTTCGTGGAAGACACTACTGCAATAGCCAATTTTTTAGTTGGCTGCGTGGCAGTGTACCAAGCGTTCGGCTTCTCGTGGCAAGGCGCGGTGCCACTGAGTACGGGTTCGATCCCACTTCGGACCATATATTGTTCTTCGTTTTTTTCTATTGTGTTGTTTGTCTGTCAATTTTTCCGAGTGCTAACACATACTTCTTTGTTCTATTATTCCCTATTATCGCCTCGGAAGTTCCCATATAATAATATTTATGTATTATTATTTGTACCCAGTATATAAACTGGAACTACTATTCGTGCTGTTTCGTCCAATAAATGTTTGTCTACAACACAAGTATTCAGCCCTACTGGGAGATACTTGCATTAATAGGAAAGTACAAATATACAATTTATTTCCGGTCTGTGATCGTTACCCTATGCTATAGTCATTGAGATCGCCTTTCGTGGAAGACAATACTGCAATAGCCAATTTTTTAGTTGGCTGCGTGGCAGTGTACCAAGCGTTCGGCTTCTCGTGGCAAGGCGCGGTGCCACTGAGTACGGGTTCGATCCCACTTCGGACCATATATTGTTCTTCGTTTTTTTCTATTGTTGTTTGTCTGTCAATTTTTCCGAGTGCTAACACATACTTCTTTGTTCTATTATTCCCTATTATCGCCTCGGAAGTTCCCCATATAATAATATTTATGTATTATTATTGTACCCAGTATATAAACTGGGAACTACTATTCGTGCTGTTTCGTCCAATAAATGTTTGTCTACAACACAAGTATTCAGCCCTACTGGGAGATACTTGCATTAATAGGAAAGTACAAATATACAATTTATTTCCGGTCTGTGATCGTTACCCTATGCTATAGTCATTGAGATCGCCTTTCGTGGAAGACACTACTGCAATAGCCAATTTTTTAGTGGCTGCGTGGCAGTGTACCAAGCGTTCGGCTTCTCGTGGCAAGGCGCGGTGCCACTGAGTACGGGTTCGATCCCACTTCGGACCATATATTGTTCTTCGTTTTTTTTCTATTGTTGTTTGTCTGTCAATTTTTCCGAGTGCTAACACATACTTCTTTGTTCTATTATTCCCTATTATCGCCTCGGAAGTTCCCCATATAATAATATTTATGTATTATTATTTGTACCCAGTATATAAACTGGAACTACTATTCGTGCTGTTTCGTCCAATAAATGTTTGTCTACAACACAAGTATTCAGCCCTACTGGGAGATACTTGCATTAATAGGAAAGTACAAATATACAATTTATTTCCGGTCTGTGATCGTTACCCTATGCTATAGTCATTGAGATCGCCTTTCGTGGAAGACACTACTGCAATAGCCAATTTTTAGTTGGCTGCGTGGCAGTGTACCAAGCGTTCGGCTTCTCGTGCAGGCGCGGTGCCACTGAGTACGGGTTCGATCCACTTCGGACCATATATTGTTCTTCGTTTTTTTCTATGTTGTTTGTCTGTCAATTTTTCCGAGTGCTAACACATACTTCTTTGTTCTATTATTCCCTATTATCGCCTCGGAAGTTCCCCATATAATAATATTTATGTATTATTATTTGTACCCAGTATATAAACTGGGAACTACTATTCGTGCTGTTTCGTCCAATAAATGTTTGTCTACAACACAAGTATTCAGCCCTACTGGGAGATACTTGCATTAATAGGAAAGTACAAATATACAATTTATTTCCGGTCTGTGATCGTTACCCTATGCTATAGTCATTGAGATCGCCTTTCGTGGAAGACACTACTGCAATAGCCAATTTTTTAGTTGGCTGCGTGGCAGTGTACCAAGCGTTCGGCTTCTCGTGGCAAGGCGCGGTGCCACTGAGTACGGGTTCGATCCCACTTCGGACCATATATTGTTCTTCGTTTTTTTCTATTGTTGTTTGTCTGTCAATTTTTCCGAGTGCTAACACATACTTCTTTGTTCTATTATTCCCTATTATCGCCTCGGAAGTTCCCCATATAATAATATTTATGTATTATTATTTGTACCCAGTATATAAACTGGGAACTACTATTCGTGCTGTTTCGTCCAATAAATGTTGTCTACAACACAAGTATTCAGCCCTACTGGGAGATACTTGCATTAATAGGAAAGTACAAATATACAATTTATTTCCGGTCTGTGATCGTTACCCTATGCTATAGTCATTGAGATCGCCTTTCGTGGAAGACACTACTGCAATAGCCAATTTTTTAGTTGGCTGCGTGGCAGTGTACCAAGCGTTCGGCTTCTCGTGGCAAGGCGCGGTGCCACTGAGTACGGGTTCGATCCCACTTCGGACCATATATTGTTCTTCGTTTTTTCTATTGTTGTTTGTCTGTCAATTTTTCCGAGTGCTAACACATACTTCTTTGTTCTATTATTCCCTATTATCGCCTCGGAAGTTCCCCATATAATAATATTTATGTATTATTATTTGTACCCAGTATATAAACTGGGAACTACTATTCGTGCTGTTTCGTCCAATAAATGTTTGTCTACAACACAAGTATTCAGCCCTACTGGGAGATACTTGCATTAATAGGAAAGTACAAATATACAATTTATTTCCGGTCTGTGATCGTTACCCTATGCTATAGTCATTGAGATCGCCTTTCGTGGAAGACACTACTGCAATAGCCAATTTTTTAGTTGGCTGCGTGGCAGTGTACCAAGCGTTCGGCTTCTCGTGGCAAGGCGCGGTGCCACTGAGTACGGGTTCGATCCCACTTCGGACCATATATTGTTCTTCGTTTTTTTCTATTGTTGTTTGTCTGTCAATTTTTCCGAGTGCTAACACATACTTCTTTGTTCTATTATTCCCTATTATCGCCTCGGAAGTTCCCCATATAATATATTTATGTATTATTATTTGTACCCAGTATATAAACTGGAACTACTATTCGTGCTGTTTCGTCCAATAAATGTTTGTCTACAACACAAGTATTCAGCCCTACTGGGAGATACTTGCATTAATAGGAAAGTACAAATATACAATTATTTCCGGTCTGTGATCGTTACCCTATGCTATAGTCATTGAGATCGCCTTTCGTGGAAGACACTACTGCAATAGCCAATTTTTTAGTTGGCTGCGTGGCAGTGTACCAAGCGTTCGGCTTCTCGTGGCAAGGCGCGGTGCCACTGAGTACGGGTTCGATCCCACTTCGGACCATATATTGTTCTTCGTTTTTTTCTATTGTTGTTTGTCTGTCAATTTTTCCGAGTGCTAACACATACTTCTTTTTCTATTATTCCCTCTTCTGTTAGCCAGCCTGTTTTAACGCAGACTATTACCCGATGAGATCACGAGCAGGTAAAACTGCTAGGTTTTGGTCAGCTGATGGTGCACCGACCCTGCTATTGCGACCGCAGGTCTCATGCGCTTCTTCTCCCCTAACAACTCACAGACAAGAGAACATCGTCTGCATCTGTACATGATCGTTACGCCAACCGGTATGGCAGATGATGACTGCAATATCGTTGATTTATTGATAACTTTACTATTATCTACTCCTTTTGCTTTTCAACTTTCATAATGAAGCATTCAGTGTCCGGACCGATGATCTGTGTTATATTTAGTTCTTGTTGATCAATAAGTAAAATCTGATGTTTCATAGATCCATCGTTTTCAAGGTCTTACTCCATCAGATATTTCTGATTTACAAGCGGCAATGCTCGCAACTTTGGTTCCGAACGTAAGGACCGCGTCCATTCTACGGAACAATTCAATGAGGAGTCGAGAGGAGACAAATAATAATAAATGAATGTTATTGAGGGAAACTTCCGAGGCGATAATCAGCGAATCAATTCAATGGAAGAGGTTTGTTTACAGCACTCGAAAAAAAAGGAAAAATCATCAACAGAAAAAAAGAACAATAAATGGTCCTAAGCTGGATCGAACCCTTATTCATTGGCACAGCGCCTTGCCACGAAAATCCAAACGTTTGGGAGCACTGCCAACTCGACTAATTAAATAATTAGCCATCATTGGCGATGTCTTTCACGCAGGTGTTCTCATGACTATAGAATAGGGCTGTGATCACAGCTCGGGAATAACTTGTGTATTTGTATTTTTCCTTTAATGACAAGTATTTCGCGGATAGGGTAGGGCTGATTACTTGCGTTGCAGACAAACATTTATGACGAAACAGCACGAATTGTAATTTCCAGCGGTTTAGACTGGAGACAAACAATATTAAATGAATATTATTATAGAGGGAAACTTCCGAGGATGAGGCTTGTAGGTTTTGTGCAGAGCACAGTCTTCATATTGTTCACACAGGCGGTGTAAGCAAACGGAAATCGCAGCTCCATTATTGTTCACACAGGTGGTGTAAGCAAACGGAAATGGTATGTCCATTATTGTTCACACAGGCGGCGTAAGCAAACGGAAATGGCAGCTCCATTATTGTTCACACAGGCGGTGTAAGCAAATGGAAATGGTAGCTCCATTATTGTTAAGAAACATTACAAAATGCTCTCATAATTGACATAAGGAACGTTAGGACCATGTGTTAATACCGGTATACAATAGTTGGGAACATTAGGAAAACAGCACTTACCAACATTGAGCCGTAGAGATTCAAGCAGCATGGCCTACAAAGAGTGTATTTTGTTCTCTGGGGAGATGTATGGGAGAGATTACGTTATATTTCTATGATTCACCTCGTATGCCGCATTTTGTGTCTTATTCTCAGACAACGGAAGCTCCTGATTTTTAAATTAAATGTATTATCCACCCTTACTTGTGCAAGCGAGAGCTGGAAACAAGTAAGGAAATAGAAATAAACTGGGTGCATTTGAAAACAAAATGGTTGAGGAAAATACTTCGTTTACCACGAAATTAGTTCAAGATTAGTGCATACAAAAAGACAACAATGTATCAAAAAATATCAACTATAATCAAGAGGAGAAGGTGGTCACATGTTGGCCATGTGATGAGAAGAGACAACACAATAATCTCAAAGCAAACCCTTAAATTGGAACCAGCTGGTAAACGAAAAAGTGGCCGACCAGAGAAACATTAAAAAGAACATTAAAGTGAGAGGCAACAACAGCAAGCATTAGCTACCTCGCCGAGATTGAGCAACTTGCCCAGAAAAGAGCCGTCAAAGACACAACGTAGGATATGTGCAAGAGCCAACATTTGAAAGATCGTCAGACACAAGATTCTTCTTTGGGTGACGAATAACAGAAATGTATTTGTTTGTAGTGAAGCCGGGACTTCGAATAACCATAACCATAGCAGAAATGTACTGGGGAAAATAAAAGAATGTTCTCTCTCTCTCTCTCTCTGCAATCAGACTGAATCAGAGTAGGAATCCAGACTCTCACGTGAAGTCAGCTGTCAGGTTAAGTGTTGATCGCCCCCACAGACAGAACATCACAATTAGAGTCTGCCAGATACACTCTGATTGAACACCCGTTAAAACGTTGCACTGTGTTTTGCGCCAGTGGTCCAGTGCATCCGATTTCAGCCATCATTTTATTCAGGTTTGCATTACTTAGCCTTTGATTGTCCCCAATCTTCCTGCAAGGTAGCAGATGATCTTTTATGTAGGGGGATTCTGCCCGTAGATGGTCTGCCCTCCCAGGTTTACGAGCACCATCTGCCCGAGTCACTAGAGGTGACTAACACAAACATGCACACACAGAAATATGAGATGTAACAAACACAGACATGCACACAGCGATACGAGACATGACTAACACTAACACACATCAAGATATATGACACATGACTAACATAGACATGCACATAAAGATATGAGATATGACTGACATAGACATGCACACACAAAGATATGACACATGCCTAACATAGACATGCACACACAAAGATATGAGAAATGACCAACATAGACATGCACACACAAAGATATGACACATGACTAACACAGATACACACTAAGATATGACTAAACACATACACGCATAAAGATATGAGACATAATTAACACGGACACACCAAGATATGAGATATGACTAACATGACACACGCCAAGATATGAGCCATGGCTAGCACAGAAACACATCAAGATATCTCTCTCTCTCTGCGATCAGGACCTAATCAGAGTAGGATTCCAGCTCCTCACATGAACTCAGCTGTCAGGTTAGGTGTGTTACAAACAGAACATCACAATTAGAGTCTGCCAGATCCACTCTGATTGAACACCCGTTAAAAACGTTGCACTGTGTTCTGCGCCAGTGGCCCAGTGCATCCGATTTCAGCCAGCATTTTATTCAGGTTTGCTTTCCCTAGCCTTTGATTGTCCCCAATCTTCCTGCAAGGCAGCAGGTGATCTTTCTGTAGGGGGATTCTGCCCTTAGATGGTTGGCCCTCCCAGGTTTACGAGCACCATCTGCCCGAGTCACTAGAGGTGACAACACAGACATGCACACACAAAGATATGAGATGTGACTAATACAGACATGCACATAGCGATACGAGGCATGACTAACACTGACATACATCAAGATATATGACACATGACTAACATAAACATGCACATAAAGATATGAGATATGACTGACATAGACATGCACCCACAAAGAAATTACACATGTCTAACATGGACATGCACACAAAGATATGAGATATGACCAACATAGATATGCACAGACAATGATATGAGATGTGACTAGCATAGCCATGCAAACACAAGGATATGAGATGTGACATACACAGACATGCACACACAAAGATATGAGATATGACTAACATAAACATACACACAGAGATATAAGATATCACTAGCCCAAACATGCACACACAAAGATATGACACATGACTAACACAGATACACACTAAGATATGAGATATGACTAAACACATACACACTTAAAGATATGAGACATGATTAACACGGACACTCCAAGATATGAGATATGATTAACATGACACACACCAAGATATGAGCCATGGCCAGCACACACACACACACACACAAGCCAAGATATGAGCCTTGGCTAGCAATGAAACACACCAAGAAATGAACCATGTCCAGCACAGAAAGAAAATATCCAGTACACATTAAGGTATCCATATACTTGGGTTTGTTGTAGTCGGCAGACTCTTCTTAACGTGGGAATCATCGACATACGAGACGCCGGCCCCCATGAACTGTTAACAGATATCGTCCAAACAGTGTACGGAGATTTGAGAGTGCAGTCTGACCCGTAGAACGTTCCCTTGCATGAACAGACCCCGGTTGACTGTTCACAGGTGTCGTCAACATCAAGATATGAGCCGTGGCTTTCACGGAAAAAACACCAAGAAATGAACCATGTCCAGCACAGAAACACATTAAGGTATCCATATGCTTGGGTTTGTTGTAGTCGGCAGACTCTTCTTAACTTGGGAATCATCGACATACGAGACGCAGGCCCCGATTAACTGTTCACAGGTTTGAATGTTTTCTAAACCAACATTAACAATAAACGTACCACGTGACAGTGCAGCTTTTTTATATCCACATAAAAGGAGAGCTCCTATAATGGAATACTGCCTGGGACAGCCATCTTGTTGATTGTCAGTCACTTCAACAGGACACAGGTTTGTCATGACAGTGAAATAATTATATTACTTTAGTATGATAATTCTAGGAGACTAACTTTCATGAATATACATGCAATACAAATAATAGATATCTTAGTTGACAGATCATCATCTCCTGCACAACGGACACGGCATCACTAAACTAATATAAATATTTAAAAAAATCCTAACTTAACACTTCTTACTTAACACTTAAACTTAACTATTAACTGTATGTAGTAGCCTGGATTTAAACCCACAAACCAAACCTCTCTGTCTCGAAGCAGGTGTCTTGACTCGAGACCAACCAGTCCAATCCTTTGTTACATTCCTCAGTACAAATTGCTGCCACTTAATGTTAATTGTACATTAGGATCGCTAAAAATAGTATGCTTAATGATCAAATTATGTTGCCTATTATTATTCGGCTTATTCATGCCTATTATAAAGGTTAGCGGGGTAGGGTTCTGCCCTACCAAAGGAGGAGTAAGACGTCTCCTTTCCTCCGCTAGTCTTTGGGACACCCCTGGGTAAGGTGGAGTTCCCCGTTTAGCCCCCTATTAGGGTTATGTGAAGCCATTAGAGCAGGTGGCGGATGGTGTTGTGGGAGCAGCCGACAAGTAGTGCCGGTTATGGTCCCCACACCGCGATGGCAGGCAGAGGGTCTCATGTATAGAGACTATGGCTGCGATCACAGACTAGTACAGTCACTGCCAAGAAGGAAAGGAATGGCAAACTACCTTCTTAAATTGCCTTGAATAATCATGACACATCACAACCTTCTATTTACAGCTAACGACGTTAATGGGGGCTTCATAGCCACCTCGTCCGGTAGGGAGCGTCATGTGCTACAGGTGACACCCGATCGTCATCAAGCAAATGTATGCAAGATCAAAAATAAAGAGACACTAGCAATAGGAACTTGGAACATTAGATCAGAATTCCAGGTTGGAAAACTAGAAAACATCAGTCAAGAAATGAAGAGAATGAAATTGAACATCTTGGGACTATGTGAAATGAGATGGACAGGGGCAGGATTATTACAACGCGGCAGTGGAAATGTAATTTACTCTGGGGGAACCACACACGAAAGAGAAGTAGGCATCATGTTAGATAGAGAAAGAAGCAAAACAGTGAAAGGATTTTGGCCAGTATCAGACAGAATTCTGCTAGTAAAATTGAGAGGTAGACCAATGGATATCAACATAATTCAAGTTTATGCACCAACAAATAATAGCGAAGAAGAAGACATTGACACTTTTTATGAGGAGCTAGAGGCAGCCATGGAACAGTGTAAATCCCATGAAATAACTGTTGTATTAGGGGATTTCAATGCAAAGGTAGGAACAGCTAAAGTGCAAAATGTGACTGGGGGCATGGCCTTGGCGAGACGAATGACAGAGGGGATAGATTGATAGATTGGGCAAAGACACATGAAATGATTATAGGTAACACCTGGTTCAAACAACACCCTAGGCGACTATGGACATGGCAAAACCCAGACAAAAAGTACACAATCAAATTGATTTTATACTGGTATAGAGAAGATTTAGTAATGGGCTAACGTCTGTTAAAACAAGGCCAGGAGCAGATTATAATAGTGACCATGTACCAGTAGTTGGAAAGATAAGAATAAAACTGCGGAAGGCACAGAAATCACCAAGAAATATAAAATTAGAACTAGATATGCTAAGAGTAGATAAACAGATGAGTGATAAGTACTGCATGATAGTACAAAATAGATATAATGCTATTGAGAAAATACAGGACATCCAGGAGCAGTGGGAAATGCTCAAACAATCAATTCAGCAAACATCAAAAGAAGTAATACCAGTGACTAAAAGAATCAACAAAAAGAAATGGATGACAGAAGAAATATTACAACTAATGGACAAAAGAAGAAAACATAAGAAAGAAGAACGAGCATACAAAATATTGCACAAAGAGATCCAAAACAAGTGCAGAGAAGCAAAGGAAGGATGGTTAAAACAGAAATGTGAAGAAATGGAAAAACAACAAAAGAAAGACCCAAAATGTATGCACAATCAGTTAAATGAATTAACAGGAAGAAAAGAAGTAAAAGTTTCAGGATGTGTGAAATCAAAGGAAGGAAATATAATAATGGGACAGGAGAAGACAATGGAAAGATGGACAGAATATATCAGTCAACTCTATGATGATGAAAGACCAGAATTAAACAATTCAAATGAAGACACAGGACCACCAATAATGCAGAGTGAAGTGGAGGACGCAATTCAACACATGAAAAGAGGCAAAGTTCCAGGTCCTGACAATATAACAATCGAAGAGATAAATGCATTAGGAGAGTTGGGAGTACAAGTCATAACAAAATTACTCAATGACATATATAACACAGGACACATACCCGAGGATCTACTAAAATCTATCTTTGTAGCCATACCGAAGAAGTCAGGCGCCACTGATTGTGAAGACCATCGCACTATTAGTCTCATGAGCCATATGACTAAAATATTACTAAGAATAATCATGAGATGTGTAAGGAACAAAATAAAACCAGAAATAAGTGAGGAACAATGTGGATTTGTGGAAGGAAAGGGCACCAATAACGCAATATACATCTTAAGGACATTGATAGAAAGATCTATAGAGGTAAAGAAAGATATATATATGTGCTTTATAGACTACACGAAAGCATTTGACAAAGTAAAGCATGTGGAAATAATCAATATGCTGGAGAAATTAAACATTGATGACAAGGATCTGCGAATCATAAAAAATATGTACTGGCAACAAACAGCAGCTATACGAATTAACAACCAAACAGGACAATTCCAATATATAAAACAAGGAGTCAGACAAGGCTGTGTTCTGTCACCGGACTTGTTTTCACTTTACAGCGAATATATTATGAGATCAATAGTAGACAAAAGAGGAATTGAAGTCAACGGTCACAACATAAATAATTTGCGATATGCTGATGACACAGTCTTAATAGCAGAGACAGAGAACGAACTACAAGAAATGATAGACATAATAGTAGAAGAAAGCAACAAGAAAGGTCTCAGTCTGAATAGTAAGAAAACAGAAGTAATGGTTATATCGAAGAAACAATCATCACCATCATGCAGCATAAAAATAAACGAGACAAATCTAAAACAAGTGCAACGTTTCAAATACTTGGGCACAATAATTACATCAGATGGGAGATGCACCACAGAAATAAAAAGCAGAATAGCTCAGGCCAAAATAGCATTTAAGAAAATGAAAAATATCTTATGCAACAAATCTATGTCAATAAAAATGAGAAAGAGAGTTCATCAGTGCTATATAGAACCAATTCTGACCTATGGAAGCGAATCATGGACAGTAGACAAACAAATGAAAAGACGGTTAGAGGCCACAGAGATGGGATTTCTCAGAAGAATGTTGAAAGTTCCCTGGACAGATAAAAAGACCAATGAGGAAGTTCTCAAAGAGGCCAACACAAAAAGGGAGCTCTTAAAAAACATCAGAAAGAAGCAATCAACATTTTTTGGGCACATCATGAGAAGAGGAAAGTTGGAATACTTGGTTACAACTGGCAAAATAAAAGGAAAGAGAGGTCGCGGACGACAAAGAGAGAAAATACTGGATAGCTTGGTGTCATGGCATGGAAAACAGTCAACAACAGAACTGATACGATGCACTGTAGATAGAAGATTGTGGAGGGACACGATCACCTACGCCAACCGGCAGGGTACATGATGATGATGATGATGATTATTATTCAACTTCACATTACCTACTTGTTACTAGTGAGTCCACTGCTATAGCTGTGTGTAATGTTGATGCATCTGTATTTTCTCATCTTTGTTGTATAATTAACAATATATAAACTGAGAGTCTCTCTCTCTCTCTCTCTCTCTCTCTCTCTCTGCGATCAGGATTCAATCAGTGTAGTGTAAGGATTCCAGACTCTCACATGAAGTCAGCTGTCAGGTTAGTAACTAACAAGTGTGTTGATCGCCCCCACAGGCAGAACATCACAATTAGAGTCTGCCAGACTGAGAGTGAGAGGTATTTTTGTTTATAAAACTCCTTGTAGCCTAATCTTGCGTTTGCTTTTTTTTTTTTTTTTGAAACTAAGTCCACTTGTTTAGAAATAAATGGCAACAGATGTCTGGTAACTCCACTATTAAATGATTCATTGTATGTCATAATCTTACAAAGTTGTGAAATAATTTACTTTAATAGCAGATTATCTCTATCAAGTCATGATGCCACTCCATGTACTGGACAAGACTGCTTAACCAATAGTGGAACTTTTGTTTGAAGAGTTCCATTTTACAAGTTACTGTTATTGCTTGTGCTTGTTTTCTGTGTAATTGCTTTGTTTCCTTCTCTCACTGACCCAGAGAGACAACACATCTGATAATAAACTCTCAGACATGATTGTCAAAATTAAATAGAAACTAAATTATCTTGTCTATTTTTTTCTTTACAAGACACCCCACAGCACCTGGGCTGTAATTGGTCAGTTGTAATCATTAACTTGCTCAATCTATCATCTATAATCATGCAATACACCATTACTGTTTGAATCATCCTCTAAAGATAGTGTTCTGTCTCCATTAACTCGGTACACATCATTTCAAATATAATGATGAGATCTCTCCTGGAATCATAGTATTTATTACCACATTATCAACTAAACTTTGATCTGGTGTTGTACGAGGTCCACACTGTTATTTTCCTGCATGTCCACTGTGGCACGACTGATCATAAGGCTGATTACTGTGACCCTTGTGGCTAGCCAGACTTCATTCTGCAAGTTTGAGAGAACAAGTATTGGTTGGAACGTTTCAATATTCAATAAATCTCACTTCTTAAACTAATTTCTCTAGCTTCTGACAAACCTTCCTTGTTGATACATGACATGAGTTACAGTTTGATGACATTAAAGAATTGATGACATACATTTAATACCATCATGAAGTGTAAACACATACAGTGATACACATACATAAGTCTAAATGTATCACAGCCATCCTGACATATGTTCTACACAAATATCTGTTTCACTACTGTTCCAGTGAGCTAGACCTATCACGCTGCTAATGAGGTCTTCTTTACACAGCCTACCATCTACTGTCTTTGCTGATAACATTTATATGGCTTGCACTACAAAAAGTCACTTTCTACAGAGCTTAAATAAATCCTATTTACAATTATAACTATATCTCTACTTTTCTGCATTACAGGTTCTTCTGAACTTGTTCACATCCTTGGGCCTGGTGGTAACATCTTATCTACAACTCAACTTCCCCTTGCACAGATTTTCTGCCATTGATAGCTCCATTCACTTTCACAGTTGCTCGTCGAATGCCAAAATGTAGATGTCGTTGTCTTCCTAAGTTTGTACTTCTACCACGTGATCCCTCAAGGTTCATGGTTTTTGCACAAGCTCTCACTCAACTCATACTCAAAATATTAATGTCTCCTCGCAAGTGAGACAACTTCCATTATTCATCTACTTCTAGTCTCCCTTTCCTCACATGTGAGACAACTCTCATTATTATTCTTTCTTTATAACAAGTGACTTGTAACTGACTGCTTGCATCAGGTACCACAATTAATCTAGATCGTTCTCCACATCCCCACAGCAGGTCTGGAAACAGACTAACCAGTTTGATCAAGCCAGTAGGAATAGGAAGAGGAAGGCAAGCCTGTACTAAACTTTTCCATGCTGAAAGTGGATGTGTTGGGTCAAAATGAACAGATATTGCTGCTTGATGCAACTCACAGCACAATGCATCTATGACCATTTAACATCCTTTTAAGGGCAGATGGTAAATAGGAATAGACATCAGGAAAATACAAAAATCTTGTTTGTTGGTCTCATTGTTCTGGTATGTTCTGATACTAACATAGGACTTTACTCTTCCATTCTTAGACTGACACAAATATGGAAGTTCAGAGCCTCACACCAGTTGGAGATATAAAGCAGGAACCAGAATGTGAAGTGAGTTGATTCTTCTTTTTCTTCCTTTCATCTCTCTATGGAGCATAGGTCATCAACAAACACTTTCAGCTCTCTGTGGAGCATAGGTCTTCAACAAACATTTTCAGCTCTCTGTGGAGCATAGGTCTTCAACAAACACTTTCAGCTCTCTGTGGAGCATAGGTCATCAACAAACACTTTCAGCTCTCTGTGGAGCATAGGTCATCAACAAACACTTTCAGCTCTCTGTGGAGAATAGGTCTTCAGCACACACTTTCAGCTCTCTGTGGAGCATAGGTCTTCAACAAACACTTTCAGCTCTCTGTGGAGCATAGGTCATCAACAAACACTTTCAGCTCTCTGTGGAGCATAGGTCATCAACAAACACTTTCAGCTCTCTGTGGAGAATAGGTCTTCAGCACACACTTTCAGCTCTCTGTGGAGAATAGGTCTTCAGCACACACTTTCAGCTCTCTTTGGAGCATAGGTTTTCAACAAACACTTTCAGCTGTCTGTGGAGAATAGGTCTTCAGCAAACACTTTCAGCTCTCTGTGGAACATAGGTCTTCAACAAACACTTTCAGCTCTCTGTGGAGCATAGGTTTTCAACAAACACTTTCAGCTCTCTGTGGAACATAGGTCTTCAACAAACACTTTCCTTGCCATTCTGTTTCTTCCCATTTTCATAAGATCGTTCCAAGTCCTACCCAGTGCCACCATCTGTGTCATTTTTTTGCCCATTGATATATGATCTATATGTTCTCATAATTCTAAGTTATTTATTTTGTTCTACCATTTCCATCTGTTTATTCTGTTCAAGCATCTACTTATGAAAGTCTCGTTATGACTGTTAATTTAGTTGTCCTTATTTCACAGTTGTATAATTGGACTGATTAGAGTTGAACATTTAATTTTTATATTTAACATAATTTCTTGGGATTTCCATGTTTCCTAGTGCACTGAAGACTACTCTTGCTTTTTGTATCTTTATTTTGGTATCATACTCTATTTCTCATCCTTTGTCTATATTACTATGAAGATATATATTAGGTTATATGACTTGTAGAGGTATTCCTCCTAGTCTTATGTGGTTATTGCCAACTGCATGCTTTCTCATGATTTTGGTATTATCTCTTTTTATTTTCATCCCCAGCTGTTGTGATCTATCATCAAGGATGCTCATTTTATCTAGCAATTTTGTGTCATTATGTGATAGGAGAGCAATGTCACCAGTGAAGCTTAAGTAAACAAGTTGCTTGGTCAGTGACCACTTGATCCATTCTTGTTGATCTGTGTTATTTCCATAAACCAACCATTGGCAAACAAAAATAGAAATGGAGATAGCAAGCATCCCTGTCTTACTCCTGTTCTTATTTCAAATACTTCTGTAAGTTGTGCTTCATGTAATGGTAGACATGAATTAATTTGATTGGTTCATATTAAAGTCATGAAGTGTTGTACATGAAGTGAGTTGATAGGTTCATATTGAAGTCTTGTAGTCATGTTTTTTTAAAAGTTGAAGTATTTTGTTACTGCACTACAAGAAAAATATAGAAGATACCTTTTTTTCACAGATAGCCAATGAGGCACAAAAAATCGGTAATGGCTTACCCTCAGAGCTACACTAAAGTCTGGTCTTGGAGTCTATATAAATATCCATATTTGAAAACAAGAGAATAAAATTAATTAATGTGAACTATGTGTATAAATGTGTCATTATTACCAAGAATTGTGGGAAAACAGAGAAAATCAAATAATACAGCTAGATTGAATGATGCAGATCGGGAATATAAGAATTTACTAGGTACTTGATAGAAGTGAAATTACATTCCAAGACAGAATTAACAACATCAGTATACTATAATGCAAGGAACTGAATATAATCCACAAGCTAAGAACAAAACACAATCAAACTTCAGAACAGGACATAACAGCAGAACACATACTTTCATTTAAGTACATAAAACAGTCTTACAGCTATGGACAAATCATAAAATTTCAGTAAAACCTGGGTAGATTTAGCAAAGGTTACATGAATATAAAAAAAACTCTGTAAATGATCCTAATTTCATAATTTGCTATAACCAACATCTATTACAATTTACTTATGGAGAATTCAAAAATAACGTTTTACTATTTAGAGACCCTATTTTAGTATAAACAACTCAGTGATATCTAGAGACAAAGTAAAGATAAAAAGTTGTTAGCCCCCTACTGCCCATACCAGAACAGACCCCCCCCCCCCCCCCAGGACAGAGGAATCCCAATTGTCGATAAAAATATGGAGAAGTGAAAGGAATAGTTGGCAAGGATAAACATAATATTGTGCGTTATACATTCACTCTCAGGTTCTTGGATGAAGAATACCCACAAGATCTATGGGTTCATGTGTACACAGATGGATCAGCACAGAATGCAGTAAAGGATGGGGGAACGGAGCATACATAGAATACCCAAATAACACTAGGGATGTGAATAAAATATCAACAAGGAAATATTGTCACAACTTATGATGCACTGTGGTGAGTGTAGTGTTCTGCAAGGGACATGTGACCTGACCTGATGATGACCTAAGCAGTATTATGTCAGGTTGGATTAATCTCCTACAAAAAAAAATTGTTGGTACCCATTTTCATTGATTGAGTGAAACACAAAGCCATAAAGGTTCCTAAAACACTTACCACTGGTAGTTCAAGGTCACACATTAATTTATTTCTAAATGTTCCCAGGGTCAGACAATAAAGAAGGAAGCAAATGGAGAAGAACAAAGTGACATGTCCACTGTCATAGAGAGACCAAGGACCAGTTTACTATCTCTATCTTGTCCTGACATGGATATATTTCTGTGTAAGTTTTTGTTTGTTATCAAAAAAGTCTGTATTCACATTTTGGTTATATTTAGTTGACTTGTGTGTCAGTTTTTACTTGGTCAACCTATGATAGCTGTTATTTCACATTTGTGTCTGATTTCACACTGCCATCTTTGACATTTAATGTCTTTTTTTAAATGCTGTAATGGTAACTAATATCTGTGCCTTTAGATTGTGCGAAATGTGATCTGAAATATGAAGGAGGCTGTCCTGATCATGGACCTCTAATCTACATTGATAATGCTGAGGTAAAGTACACAATTATGTAAATTTGAGACATTCATTCATTACAATTTGTAGGTAAATATTAGTTATGATCAACTAACTGGGACAATCACCAGTCAAAAGTGTTGTTATACAAATACATGTTAAGCAATTCATATTGAGATGTAAATGAGGTTGGACAGAACTACTTGTTCTATTATATCATCAATTCTGTCTGTTATGAATTATGGGCTTGGCATTCTCACCTATCCAGACAACAGTGTGAATGGTTGTAGCACATCTAAAATAGAGCATTGCAATTTGTCCAAGGCTATATTAGAGATATATTGTTGGATCTACTAGAGCTATATTCTTGGACCTGCTAGAGATATATACTTGGACCCGCTAGAAATATATGCTTGGACCTGCTAGAGATATATGTTTGGACCCAATAGAGATATATGCCGGGACCTCTTCTTTCTTCTTCTACCTTTCAGCTCCCTGTGGAGCATAGGTCTTCAACAAACACTTTCCACGTCGTTCTGTTTCTTGCCATTCTTTTAAGATCAGTCCATGTCTTCCCCATCATCCTCATCTCTGCTTCTATCTGTCTTATCCAAGAATTCCTTGGTCTTCCTCTTTGTCTTTTCCCCTGGGATAAAAAAAAAAGGGCCTGTTGTGTAATACTCTCAGTTGGCTTCCGCTGTGTGTGTCCTATCCATCGACTTCGCTGTATCTCTTTATCCACTGGTATTTGACTGGTAGATTTCCATAATTCTATGTTTAGTGAATTTGTCCTGCCATTTCCATCCTTATATTCTGTGTAAGCATCCATTAATGAAAGTCTGTATCTTCATGATTGTCAATTTTGTTGTTCTCCATGTTTCACAGCCATATAAAAGGACTGACTTAACATTGAAGTTGAAAATTTTTATTTTTGTATTTAACCTAATTTCTTTGGACTTCCATATGTTAACCAGTGCAACAAAAGCTCCCCTTGCTTTTGATATCCTTATTTTGGTATTGTTTTCTGTTCCTCCTTCTATTTCTATATTACTACCCAGATATATGTAAGATTGTACATCTAGTAGAGGTATTTCTCCTACTTTTATTTGGCTATTGCCATGTGCATTATTTCTCATAATGTTGGTTTTATCTCTATAAATTTTCAGTCCTACCTGTTGTGATCTTTCTTCAAAGATGTTTGGATCTGATAAAAATATATGTATGGATCTGTTAGAGATATATGATTGGACCTGCTTGAGATATATGCTTGGACCACCATAGTGGTATCTTCTCTGAATAAGATAAACAAAGTAAAAAGAGGTGACATTAAGGAGAAGAGTGGTAACTCACTGGAGATAATATAATTAAAGGAGAAGAGTGGCAACATACTGGAGATAACATGACAAACTCTCATCAAATTTCAAATAAGTTTAAATGTGTGAAAAGAATAGTATATGAGAGAATAAACCTTGATATCAGCATGTAGTTGATGTTTTTGCTGGAGAGTGATACAGTTGTATCCAGTGACTGGTCTGTGAATTAGGGCATCAATCAGAATTGGGATACTCTACAACAGTGAGAGGTAAAATCATAACAGAACAAAGCAGAGAGGTCAGAGTAAAGATGAAAGTTTGTTGCCAAGATCAGGAGAAAACTGTCACCATTTTTGTGGTCTTAGAATGAGAGTAGAACAACTGAAGTATATTCTGACATTAGGTGTCAATGAGCAGTAGAGATAATGGGAATGAGAGAAACATAATTCCATAGAGTTTAAGAGAAAGGTTAGGTAGAAAGTCAACAACAGATTTAATAAACTGTTGATGAGATAGAATATAGGTTTGAAGAGACGTGATAGCCTAGGCCTGCAGACACAGTCTTTGATGATGATTTCAAGAAAGTTGTTATTTCTTTATAGTGGCATGGTCCATTATATACATGCATGTATGTGTTTGCTCGCAAGCACACATATATAGACAATAAATGTTAGACATTATAGTGAAGAAAAACAAAAATAAAAGACTCAGTCTCAATAGCAAAAAGAAAGAAGCAATGGTAACAACAAAGAAAAAGACATCACCACGAAGCACAATAAAGACAAGTGGAACAATATGTTGTTGTTATTATGGATCCAGCGACCTTTGAGCTGATGCCCTTCAGCCCAGTGCCATGTAGTAGTATCTGCAGGTATTTCTAAGTTCTGCTGTGGTTCCAAACAGAGTATTCCATTTGGAGGGTCTTTGAGGGAATAGTGTTGTTTTGATGTCGGTGAGCTTTCTGAATTGAAACAGGTGGTGTTCTACAGTTTCTTGTGGGTGATTACAGAGTGGGCATACTGCGGTATGGTTTCTTTGTATTTTATTAATGTGGTTATTCAGCATAAAATTTCCTGTTCTCAGTCTGAAGATGGTAGTTTGGTCTCTTCTTGTTAGATTGTTGATGCCTTGTAGATTTGGTCTTGTCATGTATTTAAAAAGATCTCTCCTATTTTAAAGGCCCATCTATTCAGCCACTCCTCTCTACTGTTGGAGTTTATGACTTGTTTGGCTGTATCTAGTGTGATGGATGTATGTATCTGTGTCTGTCTAGATCCTCTCTTAACTAATGCATCTGCCTTATCATTTTCTAGTATGTTCGAGTGTCCCTGGATCCATTGCATTACCAGTCTTATGTGTTTCAATGAGTTTATCTGTATCTATGGTAAGCTGTATATGTTCTCCTTTGTCCGTGTTGTTTACCAGTGTTTGCAGAGCCGGTTTGGAATGCGTAAACATGACTGTTTTTCTTTTCTTTGATGGTGGGGTATTGAAATTGGTATTTAAATGATAAATTGCTGTTTCTATAGCTGTTATTTCTGCTTCATAATTGTTACAGACTTCACCACGAGGTCCACATATTTCTTCTGCTGTTCCATCTGGATAATGTATTAATATTCCATATCCAACTTTTGAAGTAGCGTTAGTGGCTGCACCATCTGTGTATATATGTATCCAATCCTCTGTATAAGTATCTATTGTTTTCCTTGCTGCTAGTGTTACTGATACTGGGTCTGCCCTTTTATCTGTTATGTCACATATCTCTACATTCATTTCTGGATTTTTATAATTTGTACTTGATGGCTTTTATTTGATGACCCTTGCTGTTTGTATCCACTTTTGAGGTAGATGGAATTTCTGTTGTATATTTCTAACATATAGTAATACTGACATCTGCTTAATTCTTTGTTTTGGAGTCCATGTATCTACTAATTTTCTGTTAGGGTGGTCCTTCTCCATTCTATTTTGTCTTTCATTGAACACTATAGCGGCCTTGTTTCTCCTCAACTCTAAGGGTTCCACATTGCAGTGAATTTTGCAGGCTGCAACTGGAGTGGGCCTCTTTGCACCACTGATGAGTCATAATGCATTATTTTGTATCTTGTCCAGTGACATTTGTTTTGCTGCATGTCACTAGGAGTGAGCTACCATGATCCAAAACATAGCGAACATATCCCAGATAGAGATTTCTAAGTGTTTCTTTATCTGCTCCCCATAAGGTACTGGAAAGCCTTTTCATTAGTTGATGTCTTCATGTTGCCTTCTTAGTGAAATTTCCTACGTGTTTCTTAAGGTTCAGTTGTCGGTCTAGTTGTATTCCTAGATATGTAGGGTGTTCCTCTTTTTGTAGACTATTGTGTTGGAGATTGAGTTTGATGTTTGCCTTAGCTATTTTGTTACTTCTAGTAAATACTGTATATACTGTTTTCTGTACATTTATTTTTATTTTCCAGGTATTACAGTATTCTTCTAGGTGTCTCAGGTCTTTGTTTAGTTGTGCTTCAGCTGTTCTAATATTTTCGTTTGTACTCCACATGACCAGATCATCCGCATAGAGAGCTTTTTTATTTATCAGGGTTTTGGTCAGATCATTGATATATATCAAGAAAAGGGTACAACTGAGTGGTGATCCCTGTGGTAATCCTTCTTCTAGCACCTCTTTGTCTGAAATGGATTCATTTAATTTAGTTTGTATTGTTCTGTCAACTAGGATATATTTGACCCATTTGTACAGTTTCCCATGTATTCCGGCATCTCTCATCTTCAATAAAAGCCCCTTACGTCAGACTCTATCATAAGCCTGCTGCAGGTCTACTAGGGTGGCTAGGTTATGTTGTCTCTTCTGAAATCCATCTTGGACCTGTTGTATTAACCTGAAGATTTGGTCTTCTATGTTATTGCCTGCCCTGAAACCAGCTTGTTCGTAGCACAGAGTATTAGATGTTTCCAGATACCAGTATAGTCTGCTATTGACCATACTCTCAGCTATTTTACCTATGCATGATGTTAGGGATAGGGGACGATAGCTTCTGGGGTCATCTAGAGGCTTGTTCTTTTTGAGCAATGGCACTATATAGGCATTTCTCCATGTCTTGGGAATTTTGCTTTCTTTCCATGACTTGTTGATCAGTCTGAGTAATGTTTCTTTCCCTGACTTGCCTAGATGCTTTATCATCTCATTGTGTACCTTGTCAGGCCCTGGGGATTTTCTACATTTTAATTTTCTTAATGCCTTTTCTAGTTCCCTCATGTTAAAATCTTTTTCAAATATTACAGCATTTGTTTGTGGGGCTCTTTCAAATAATTTTAAATTATGTATATTAATTTTATCACTAACTGTAAGTTTGCTCGCTCTGTTGACTGAAGCAAAGAAACTATTACATTTTTTTAAATATATATTTTTTAGAGCCTGTGCCTCTCACCCTGTGCTACAAACAAAATGGTTGATGTTGTGTTATACATCCTTTAGGTATAGTTTGTTGTGCAGTGTTGAGTATTATTTGTGTGAATATCTCGTTAAATTTTTCTAAGCCGTTGTCTGTCAGATTGTTCAAGAGTTGGTCAAATTTTTCTTATATAGATAGGTATAGCTTCCAGTCAGCTTTCTTGAAATTCCATCTTGTTCTCTGTTTTGTTTGGATTTTTGCTGTTTTGGTGTCTGTTATGGTTACTATGGGGGAACAATATTAAAACAGGTAAATGAATTTAAATATCTGGGAAAAATATAACATTAGATAGTAGATGTGCATCAGAGGTGAGATGTAGAATTGTTCAGGCAAAAACAGCTTTCCAAAAAATGAGGAAGGTACTGTATAATCCATTTTTTGACAATGAAAAAAATGAAAAAGAAAAATGTTTTGTAGAACCAGTTTTAACATATGGATGTGAATCATGGACAATAGAACAAAAGACAAAAAAATCACTGCAGGCTGTAGAAGTGTGGTTTTACTTAAGAATATTGACAATACCATGGACAGCTTTGAAGAGTAATTAATATGCTCTGAAAGAGGCCATAGCAAAAAAAAAACTAATATTCAAGACATAAGAATAAAATATAAGAAATTATAAACAAAATAATAAAAGAAGGCAACAAGAAAGGTATGCCTGCTTAATGAGAAAACAGATGTAACACTCTTATTGAAGAAACAATCATCACTATCATGCAGCATAAAAATAAACAGGACAAATCTGAAACAGGTGCAACACATCAAATACTTGGGCACAATAATAACATCAGATGGAAGATCTACCACATAAATACGAAACAGAATAGCCCAATCCACAATAGCATTTAAGAAAATTAAAAGCATCTTGTGTCACAAGTCTATGTCAATAGAAGTGAGAAAGAGAATTCTTCAGTGCTATGTAGAACCAATTTTGACCTATAGATGTGAATCATAGAAGGTAGGAAAACAAATAAAAAGTTGATTAAAAGCCACAGAGATGTAATTTCTCAGAAGAATGTTGAAAATTTCCTGGGACAGCTAAAAAGACAAATGAGTACACTCTCAAAGAGGCCCAAAAAAAATGGAGCTCCAAAAAACATCAGAAAGAAACATCATCAACATTTTTTGGGTACATCTTAAGAAGAAGAAAGTTGGAATTCTTGGTTACAACTTACAAAATACAGGGAAAGAAAGATTGCAGATGACAAAGAAAGAAGAGATTACTAGACAGCTTGGTGTCATGGCATGGAAAACAGTCAACAACAGAATTAATACGATGCACTGTGGGTAGAAAATTATGGAAGGACATGCTCACCTATGCCAACTGATAAGGCACATGATGATATTCATATCTGTACCACTAATACAGCAGCCCTTGAGGTCTTCCCCATGGCTTGTCATGCAAGAAAGCTTCTGTGGGCCATATTTTCATTCTAGCTTGGCTTTGAGACTTATTCCACTAACAACCACCAGCTCACACACAACTAAGACAGACATCCGTTTAAATTATCATATACAAATGTTGATTATGTTGTCCCATTAATTGTATCCTACTTTAATATTTAATATGGCCACGGTCTACTTTCTCACTTTTATCCCCCATCTGTTCTCAGGAAGGTCAAGGTGAAGGATACAGTCAAGATTGTAGCCTCCCAGGTCAAGTATCTGGCACCAAGTCCAGACAACTTTCAGGAAGGGAGAAGACATTTCAATCTCTTGTTTGTGAGGCTGGTGATAGAGATAAAGTTATGGGTGCACATAAGAGAACATATACAGAACATAAACCTCACAAATGTGATATATGTAGTGCTGGTTTTGTTCAGAGCAGTTATCTTAAACGACATATGAGAACACATACAGGAGAGAAGCCTTACAAATGTGATCTGTGTGGTGCAAGTTTTTCTCTGAGGACTAGTGTTATAGTACACTTGAGAAGACATACAGGAGAGAAGCCTTACAAATGTGATGTTTGTAATGCACGTTTTTCTCAGAGTAACAATCATAAATTTCACATGACAACACATACATTAGAGAAGCCTTACAAATGTGATGTTTGTGGTGCACGTTTTGCTCTGAAACCTTATCTTATAGGACACATGTATACACATACAGGAGATAAGCCTTACAAATGTGATGTGTGTGATGCACGTTTTTCTCAGAGTCACAGTCTTAAATATCACATGACAACACATACATTAGAGAAACCTTACAAAGGTGATTTTTGTGGTGCAGGTTTTGATAAGAGCCATTATCTTAAAGTACACAAGAGAATACATACAGGAGAGAAGCCTTGCATATGTGATGTGTGTGGTACAGGTTTTATCAAAAGTGAGCATCTTGAAGAACACACACAAATACACACAGGAGAGAAACCTTTCAAATGTGATGTTTGTGGTGCATGTTTTACTGAAAAGAGCAAATTAAATAAACACAAGAAAGCACATACTGGAGAGAAGCCTTATAAGTGTGATGTGTGTGGTACAGGTTTTGCTCTAAATGGTAATTTAAAACAACACAAGAAAATACACACAAAAGAGAAACCTCACAAATGTGATATATGTGGTGCTGGTTTTTTTCAGAGCAATTATCTTAAACGACATGTGAGAACACATACAGGATTGAAGCCTTACAAATGTGATATGTGTGGTGCAAGTTTTTCCCTGAGGAATAATGTTACAGTACACATGAGAACACATACAGGATTGAAGCCTTACAAATGTGATGTTTGTAATGCATGTTTTTCTCAAAGTCACCATCTTAAATTTCACATGACAACACATACATTAGAGAAGCCTTACAAATGTGATGTTTGTGGTGCAGGTTTTGCTCTGAAACTTTATCTTATATCACACATGAGAACACATACAGGAGAGAAGCCTTACAAATGTGATGTGTGTGATGCACGTTTTTCTCAAAGTAGCAATCTTAAAATTCACAAGAGAACACATACATTAGAGAAGCCTTACAAATGTGATGTTTATGGTGCAGATTTTGCTCTGAAACCTTATCTTACAGGACACAAAAGAAAATATACAGGAGGGAAGCTTTACATATGTGATGTGTGTGGTACAGATTTTGCAAATAGTGGACATCTTAATGCACATAAACGAATACACACAGGAGAAAAACCTTTCAAATGTGATGTTTGTAGTGCATGTTTTACTGAAAATAGCAAATTAAATAAACACAAGAGAACACATACTGGAGAGAAACCTTATAAGTGTGATGTGTGTGGCATATGTTATGCTCACAGTGGTAATTTAAATAAACACAGGACAATACACACAAAAGAGAAGCCTCACAAATGTTGTATATGTGGTGCAGGTTTTAGATACAGCCATCATCTGATTAGACACAAGAGAACACATACAGGAGAGAAACCCTTTATGTGTGATGTTTGTGGTGCTGGTTTTTCTCAGAGCACTCAACTTAAAAGACACAAGAGAAGACATACAGGAGAGAAGCCTTACAAATGTGATTTGTGTGGTAAATGTTTTGCTGAAAGTGGAGGTCTTATATTACACAAGAGAAAACATACAGGAGAGAAGCCTTACAAATGTGATGTGTGTAGTAAATGTTTTGCTCGATGTGGAGATCTTAAATTGCACAAGAGAACACATACAGGAGAGAAGCCTTACAAGTGTGATGTATGTGGGTTGAGCTTTGCTGCTAATAAAAATTTAAAATCACACAATAGAACACACAAGGAAGTATTAAAGTTGTAAGATACAAAGGCAGAGATTGAGCTGGAAAGACAATATCAAGAAGCGAATGGGTTTTGATTGGTCAAAAATTGGTGATTGATCAAATGGACTTTGTCAAATAATAGACAGCAGCAGGAGACAGAGACAACTGGAAGTAAATAGCTGTGTCAACTGATCTTACCACCAATATGTTCATCAAGTTGAATAAACATCAAGTTCGGTATGATGAATCAGTGATGACTTAAAACAGACTGGATGTGATCTTATCATGTGTAAATTATGTTGTATTAATTGTAGCTGATCTAATGACTACAACTTTCACAATATCTAACATCTATGTTGTCAAAACTGATATAGATTTTCTTCTTCTTTCATTCCTCATCTGCCTTTCAGCGTCGAGGGGAGATATAATTTGCAGTCTTTTGTTCGCCTCTGCTGCTGTTATGTTTCCTAGTGCTTCTAATATTCCATCTACCCATTTCTTTCATGATCGACCCTTGGGTCTGGTGTTCTCACAATGTCTGTTGAAGGCTCGTTGTGTTGTGTTTTGTTCTTTCTGCCTTGTCACATGGCCAAACCATTAGTAGTGATCTAGGGGTTTTGAACATGGTTTTGGACATTTTGGCATGGTGCATTTTCGCACCATACATGCATCGTTTTTTCGCACGATGCAATCTCAGGTGACCGCTTATCTCTGACCTCGCTTATCGCGGGTGGTCGGGTGGCGGCTTATCTCAAGTGGGGTCTTATCTCAAGTGGGTGAGCGGTGCTTATCTCAAGTGGGTGAGTGTCTATTGCTCGCTGGCTATGGTCACCAATGGTTCTAAAACTTGTGTGTCAGCGGTTCTAAAACTTGCGCGCTCACGCCGGTTATCTCGTGTGGGGGTGCCTTTATGGGTCAAATCGTGTTATTAATATCATCATGTGCCAGGATAGGGGGAAAAAGGGGTGCTTTTATTGGTCGAGTGTTAGTATCAGGTACCCGGATAGGGGTGGGGAAAGGGGGTGCCTTTATTGGTCGAGTGTGTATTATTAGTATCGTTAGCATCATGTGTGAGGTGGGTAACAGGAGGCGACATGTAAAAAAAAAATTGCTGACAAAGCAATGACGTTGAAGGGGGTATTGTTAAGGTAAATACGACTATCTCGCGGGCGTTGCGGGTTGGTCGGCACAGGGTGTGTTATTGTAGTATCAGCATATACCAGGTGTTATTATAGCGATTTTTTAGTGACACATCATCATCATGTGCCACCTCGGTCATCATCAGGTGCCACCTCGGTCATCATCAGGTGCCACCTCGGTCATCATCATGTACCACCTCAGCACAGGGGTCATCGCGGCGGGGGTCGGGGCGGGGGGGGTTTCGCCTCGGGCAACATCATCATGTGTAGTGTGCTAACATTAAATAGTGACGCTCTCTCTCTCTCTCTATCTCTCTCTCTTTCACATTCACGGTAAAGCAAAACAAAAAGTCGCTCTATATTTCACATATATTTATTAATACAACAAATATACAACACATATGAGAAAATATATATATATTACTGTCCGATTGTTGATAATTTTAAGCGTCTGGGTTTCCTCCCTCCTGTTTTGGCGGAACTGTCTGTTTGTGTTAAATGTCTATCAAACACAGGTGCATAGGAAGTTTCATTAGCCTTCACAACACAACCGCCCTCCATTTTGACAAAACCTTGATCAAAGCTGGAATAGGTAAATGGTGACTCAGCTGAAACACCCGGGACATCCATATTGGCCTGCCGGATCTGTCGTCTGATTAACAAGAGCGAGGTTCCTTTGGTTAACAAAAGGAGGGGGCGTGTAGTTGATGAGATTCGGGTTAACAAGAGATGGTATGTAGTTCTGGTGGTTAACGAGAGATGGCGTGTAGTTGATCTGGCTAAGGAGAGGTGGTGTGTAGTTATGGTGGTTAACAACAGGCGGCGTGTAGTTGATCTGGCTAACAACAGGCGGCGTGTAGTTGATCTGGTTAACGAGAGGTGTCGTGTAGTTGAGGTTAGCATAAGCGGTTAAAATGTCCTCTCGCATATCAACTAACGCGATAAATTCCTCTCTCGATAGTGTTATCCCAGATCTGGTAGGAAACTTCAAAAAACTCTCACCGCTATATATCCTTATATTTATCAATGGTCTGTTACGAAAAACAAACCAAGACGGCCTTAACGCCATCTTTAGACAATGGAACTACAGTCTCATTACCGCGTGACATAAATATGCGCCGATCACTGACATCCAACGAAATTGGCGTATTCAAGCTACACGATTCCATATTCAAAGAAAACCAACACAAGCCACCTGGTAACAGACGATGGTTATCTATGTGTGTGTGTTTGTGCGTGTACACTGATCGACTGGGGTTTTTATACCCATTACGTTTATCGGGTCGAGGACCGTCTATTTATAGTAGCTAACGCAATATGTTATCAGGCGAGGTAATACGTTATCAGGCGAGGTAATACGTTATCGGTCGTGTTGCGACATGTTCAGTGACTTCAGGAAGGGTCCAAACAGGGTGATATGTGGGAAATATGATGTGTGTGAAATAATTGTGTATGTATGTGCGTGTAACAACTCGGTCTCAGGTATTGCGGCTTGAGACTAGGAAACGCCCCCTGTAGTGTTTATATAGGATGTGGTTTTTTTTAAAATAAGTGTTAATTGAAGAGGGGAAACCTGGCGTGCTGACCTAAAATCACTCATTGTTATTTTTGTCGGTGGTATAATCACTAAAGTTGGTAGCATTTGTGAGGATGTATCCCCGATGGAATCATCCTTTCACAGCTCTGATAGCCGGTCCTACCAGGTGTGGGAAAACGGTATTTGTGCAAAAGTTTATACAGAACCTTCACGAGTTAGCTGTCCCCGTACCAGAGGAAGTTATATGGTGTTATGTGGAATGGCAACCGATATACGAGACTATGAGGTCAGTGAGATTTATCGAGGGTCTACCAGACGTCAATAAATTGGAAGGTGGTAAGAAGAGAAGACTGATCGTCATCGATGACTTGATGTCTGAGACGGACGAGAGGGTAACAAAATTATTCACCAAAGGTAATCATCACAGAGATATTAGTGTGATGTACATTGTTCAAAATCTATTTGGAAAAAATAAAGAACATCGAACCATAAGTCTCAATACGCACTATTTAGTTCTTTTCAAGAACTCGAGAGACGGGAGTCAAATTATAAATCTGGCTAAACAAATGTACCCAGGACAGGTGGGGTACCTCCAAGATAGTTTTAAGGACGCGACAGCGTCTCCTCACGGTTATTTGCTCATCGATCTTCGTCAGGACACACCTGATAATCTTAGGTTGAAAACAAAAATATTCCCAGGGGAGAGACAAATTGTCTACATGCCAAAGTAGAGAATCATGTGTGGTGAATCACTTAGACGGCACGGTGAAATATTGAAATGTATGCGCGCCGCCTCACCGAGCGGTTTAAGAACCATATTAAAAACAGCTTCTCCCAAAGTCATTAACTTTTTGTGCGAGTGTTGTCATAACATTTTAAAAGGTAATGTTAGACTCATGCATCGACAGAAGTGCGAGCTACATCGACACAAGAACAAGTTGAGACTTCTCACTAAAAAGAAACCGAATCTTAAGCAGCAGAAAGAGATTCTACAAACCGGTGGGTTCATAGGTGCTTTGCTCCGTCCTATATTAAGTATTCTTGGGGGCGTACTAGGTGCGTAACAATGGCCAAAAAATGATATTGATGGATCCTCAATTCCTCGAGGGTCTTAAACAGACTACTAGCACGTCGTATAGCCCACCCGAGGCGATCGGTGACAACTTGAGAGATTTAGATGATGAAATGCAATGTATCCTATTCCGAGATGATTTAGCACCCGCCGATAAGACCAGAGTGTACCAACGTGCCCTGCATCAATATTTAACTAGATTGGAGCAGTATAAACGATGCTCATTGGGGTCAGTCGATCTCATTCAACACAACACGGCAACAGAAAAAACACATTCACCACCACCAATCGAAGTATCACCAGCGCAGGCCAAGACACCACCACCACCACCAGCAGCAGAAACCCCCAAAGCTAGGTAATGAAACCACTCCGCCCGTAACCACGTATAAACTGAGACCTAAAAAAAGAAAGAGCGGAATCCCAACACCAAAATGGGAACGGTGGAGAAAATATTGAGACGTCGTTACTTTGACCCTAGTCGACCAGGGGCTTATAGTGGTGCAACGGCCCTGCAACGTAACACCAAACTGGGACTCGCAAAGATCAAACAATGGTTGAGTCATCAGGATACCTATACCCTTCATAAACCAATTCATCGCAGATTTGAAAGGCATCCCATTATAACGAGTGGCCCCCAACAGCAATATCAGGCAGACCTAATTGATTTGAGACATTTGAAAAACCACGACGGCTATTCCTATTTGGTTTCTTGCGTGGACGTTTTCAGTAAATTCGCGTGGTCTGTACCGATACGAACCAAAACGGGAAATCCTTAGTGGAAGCCATCGGTAAGATATTTTGCGATGGGAAACCTGCGAGTTTTCAAACGGATAAGGGGTCAGAGTTTATGAACAGAACATTTAATAAATTCCTCGCTGACAACAACGTTCACTTTTTCACTACGCAGAACGAAGATATTAAGGCCGCCGTGGTGGAACGCTTTAATAGGACTCTCAAACAATGGATGTGGCGATATTTCACGAAATCCAACAAGCTGTCTTATGTCCGAGTCCTACCCGCCCTACTTCGAAGTTATAACCATTCGTATCACAGAAGTATAAAAATGGCACCGTTCGACGTCAACGCAGACAATCAAGAACAGGTATGGAACACGTATAATAGCAAACGCAACTTTAAATCTCAAAGACCCCTGTATAAGCCCGGTGATCGAGTTAGACTGGTCCTGGGCAGAGCCAATTTTAAAAAGGGTTATGCCCCGGCTTGGACGGAGGAACTGTTTTCCATCAGTCGAGTAAATGAAACAAACCCCGTTACATATGTGTTGAAAGACGATAAGGGTGATGAGATAGAGGGGTCATTCTACACACCGGAAATTCAAAAGTTGGAGACAAGCACGAGTACAGAATCGAGAGTATCATAACCGAGCGTCGCACATCATTTGGGCGAGAAGAGAGTTTAGTCAAATGGTTTGGGTACGATTCCTCATTTAACACTTGGATACTGTCCAAGGACATTGTCAGATACAAAAACTAGAGATGAGAGAAGAAGACGAAGAAGTGGAAACTTTCGGCGGAGAGCCCGATTTGCGAGCCGTAAACTCGGGAGTGAAGATAGAGAGTGAACCACGCAGGGGATTGGTGTTTGGGAAACTATCCCCCTACTTAGAACTTGTCTTTATTTGTCAAGTGGTAGTTATATATACCGTTGTAGCGGTTTCGCTGTTCAATCTGACCACCGAAAAGCCAGACGCCAAGGAGGGAAAACTGTGGATAGCCCTACTGACCAGCTGTTTGGGTTACATGCTACCGAATCCAAACTTGGAGAGGCGACGGTGAAACGAGTAAAAAAAAATGAGTTTTTATGTCACCCTACCCAGCAATGCATCTATGGAACTTTTTAAGGATAATAACCCCGGCCACTTTTTCGTTAAACTCCCTCAGACCATTGACATTTCGACGCAGTATGAGATCGCACTGGTGGAGATACAGTTTCCGCTAAATTATTTCAATGTAATAGAGGGTGATGTCTGGATTCGGTACTAATCTCTCGCTAACGACGATATTTGCGACGCTAGATTTTATTTCAACGTGACATTGGAGCCTGGGTTATACACGAAACCCGATGCGTTCATCGGCGCGTTGAACGCGTCGATCATAAAAGCGGAGGATGAGTCGAACGGGGATGTGAAAGGGAAAAAAATGAGATTCATTTACGCAAAAGAGGTGAATAAAGCCATCTTGAAACTTTACGAAAAAGGAGTCAGTGTTACCATAAGCGACACTTTGAAAAACATGTTAGCCTTCTCCACGACCTCTATATCAGACACGGCTCCCGATATCTTCAGCGTGGACGTAATGGACTTGGAAAGTATTGCGAAGAATGTCTACGTCTACTGCGATCTTGTTTCCCCCAGACCAGTCGGGGATGTGATGGTGCCTCTCCTCAGGAGCGTGCCTGTTCTCAATAGAAATCACACCTCGGTGTTTCAGATCTACGATAAGCCTCACTACCTACCCCTGAGTAGATTTTCCTTCGATACCGTGGAGATCCTTTTAGCCAACGAACACGGAAAAACCATTCCATTCACCAGTGGAACGTCGGTGCTAACGGTACACTTTCGATTGAAGAAACAGCTCGAGCTGGTATAATGGTGAGACACACCCCCCTTCGTCGAGATGTTGAGTTATACGAAGACTTTTACTGTTGTCAGGCTGGTGATGGGATGCCCGTGTTTATAGGAGGTCGAAGTCAGAGCGGTCGAGGAATCGGTAGTTTCTTCGGTGGAATCGGGAGGGCTATTTTACCCTGGTTAAAAACCGGCGGTAAGGCCTTGCTCAGAGAAGGATTGGGGACCGGTCTGCAGGTCGCACAGGACGCATTAGCCGGGAAAAATGTCGGTGAAGCTTTCAAAGAACAAGCTAAGGATGCCGGTCAGCGGTTGATACACAGGGCCGTAGACCACCTGAGTGATAACAACCAACCAGGAAGTGGTTTACGACAAATCAGGAAGCGAGTTATGAAGTTACCCCCACCAGGAGAACCGTTACGAAGAGGATAAAACCGACAGCTAGACAGTTTCCCCTTCATTCGGTGTACAGCAAGAAGAAGACGAGGGTGGCAAAGGATATTTTCGACTAATAATGTCCCTCGTTCACCCCAAATCGTGCGAATGTCTTCACTCTGGTTTGGATTTATTTAGCGTTCCACCCACACAGACATCTCTAGACTCTGGCCAGTTTATTGAAATTCGTCCGATCGTAGCCTTGTCGCATAGCGCACCGATAGTTTTTCATTTCTGGAAACAGCGAGGAGTATCTAGATCTTTTCAACACGTTTTTGCAGCTGCGGGTCAAGATCACCCTCCCGAATGGTGATAGTGTACCACCCGATGCTGAGGTAGGACCAGTCAACAATTATCTGCACAGTCTATTTTCACAAGTCGACGTATCGCTAAACGACACGTTGCTTACACCGTCGGAGAATACCTATCCTTTTAGAGCGGTGTTTGAGGCTACGCTAAACTACGGGGAGGATGCGAAAACGGGATACTGGACAGCCGCTCTGTTCTACAAAGACACAGCTGGCCACCATGACGATTTGAAAGAAAATGAGGGTTTTAAAACACGGTGCGATTTGACTTCGGGTAGTAAAGAGGTTGAAATGATGGGTCGTTTGCACTCTGATGTCTTTGTGCAGGATCGTTACATGTTAAACTGAGTCGATGTAAAGATAAAACTCACGCCCTTGAAGGATGTGTTCAGCCTCGTGGCTCACGATAGGTCTGCGGGTTATAAGAGTGTTATCACCTACGCCCCGCTCGTGGTCAGGAAAGCTAAGCTAAACCCCGCGATTTCTCTGGCCCACGAAAAGGCTCTCTTAAGCGGGAATGCTCGGTACCCGATCAAGAGGGTTACCATCAAGACATTTTCCATCGCTAGCGGGATGTTCTCCCACAGTCAAGACAATTTATTTTTGTCTCAAACACCGACCTGTATAGTGATAGGTCTGATTACAGCCAGTGCGTTTAATGGTGTTTATACAGCTAACCCGTTCAATTTTCAACACTTTGGTCTGATTTATATGAACCTGACGGTCGACGGGAAATGTATCTCGGGAAAGCCTCTAACTATGGACTTTGAACGAAATCAATACGCGAGAGCTTTTTTCGGTACAAATCTGGCCATGGGTCTGATTGGTAAAGACGCCGGGATTAACGTTGATTATAGAGAGTTCAAGGACGGATATTGTCTATTTGGTTTTGTTTGACCTCTCGTCTAGTCTACTGGATGGCTCCCATTTTGAGCTAGCCACAAGCGGACCCTTGTCGATAGAACTCAAGTTTGCCGCTCCCACAACTACTCCCCTACAAGTCATCGTCTACGCCGAGTTGGACTCAGTGCTCGAGGTGTCCAAGACAAGACAGATTCTAACAGACTTCGCCGTTTGAGCAAGAGAGAGAGAGAAGATGAACACGATGGAGATTTACAACCTTTTGATGTCAGATATTTTCGTTCGACGTTGTTCACTTGTTAGTGTCATTTCACGAAACCACTTACCCCCCAGCATCGACCCAACGGCGACCGCAGCCTTTGTCATAAACACCAACCCGGCACACGAACCGGGTGAGCATTGGGTGGCCCTCTTTTACAACGGGCTCGGCGAATGTGAGTATTTCGATTCCTACGGTTTGCCTCCCAGACATGTGGATATTTTAAACTTTATAGAGCAAAACTCACATGCTCCATTCGTCTACAACCCGCGGGTGTTGCAAGATTTGTTTACCAACACGTGCGGTCTATATTGTGCTTATTATATACTTCTTAAGTGTCGAGGCGCGAAACTTAACAGAATTCTCATGCCTTTTTCATCGAGACAGCACCTAAACGACCGTATCATTTATCGTTTGCTCGCCCCGTGGATAATTCGGCTTCGAGGGGCCCACAGACGCTTAAAATTATCAACAATCGGACAGTAATATATATATATATGTTCTCATATGTGTTATATATTTGTTGTATTAATAAATATATGTGAAATATAGAGCGACTTTTTGTTTTGCTTTACCGTGAATGTGAAAGAGAGAGAGAGCGTCACTATTTAATGTTAGCACACTACACATGATGATGTTGCCCGCGACGACCCCCGCGCTGAGGTGGTACATGATGATGACCGAGGTGGCACATGATGATGATGTGTCACTAAAAAATCGCTATAATAACACCTGGTATATGCTGATACTACAATAACACACCCTGTGCCGACCAACCCGCAACGCCCGCGAGATAGTCGTATTTACCTTAACAATACCCCCCTTCAACGTCATTGCTTTGTCAGCATTTTTTTTTTTACATGTCGCCTTCTGTTACCCATCTCACACATGATGCTAACGATACTAATAATACACACTCGGCCAATAAAGGCCCCACCCCTATCCGGGTACCTGATACTAACACTCGACCAATAAAGGCACCCCTTTTTCCCCCTATCCTGGCACATGATATTAATAACACAATTTCACCCATAAAGGCACCCCCACACGAGATAACCGGCGTGAGCGCGCAAGTTTTAGAACCGCTGACACAAGTTTTAGAACCACTGGTGACCATAGCCAGCGAGCAATAGACACTCACCCACTTGAGATAAGCCCCCACGAGGCCACCCGACCACCCGCGATAAGCGAGGTCAGAGATAAGCGGTCACCTGAGATTGCATTGTGCGAAAAACGATGCATGTATGGTGCAAATGCACCATGCGAAAATGTTCAAAACCCCCTAGATCACTACTACCATTTTATCTGTTGTTTCCTTATATATACTATGGCGGGGGCTATTCCTAGCTTTTTTCTCAGTTCTTCATTTGTGATCTTATCTCTCAGACTGTTTCCTGTCATTCGTCTAACACATTTCATCTCTGTAGAGGTTATTTTTCTTATTGTTCTTGCATCTAGGGTCCAGGTCTGGCATTGGTAGCACAACGTTGGGATGAAGATTGTATTGTATAGTGCTCGTTTTGCCTGCAGAGTTATTTCCTTGTTGGACAATAGTGGTGATAACTGTCCAATGATTTGACAAGCTTTGTTGCATCTTGATTCTATCTCTGCTGTTTGAGAATTGTCATTTGTCATTAGACTTCCTAGATATTTGAATTCCTCTACTTGTTTTAGTCTACCTTCTTTAGTTATGTTGATGTTCTGTTTATTTTTGGTGACATTCATGACTTCTGTTTTGTTGATGTTGATTTTCATGTTGTATTTTGTGCCTGAGATGTTGAGTTTGTTTAAGTGTTCTTGTAGGTCTTCTATTGTTTCATGTTTTAGTGCCTGGTCGTCTGCAAATAAAAGCTTGTTGATCTCCTCTGTCTCTGATGAGTTGGCTAGCTTGCATATATGGTCCAAGTATGTAATAAACAGTAGGGAGGATAGTATGCACCCATGTCTTGCACCTGATCTAACTTCGAAGTGGTATGTGTAGCCTGCTGCTATTCTGACCCTGCAGCTGCTGTTGATGTAGAGATTTTTAATAATGTTGGTTAGATGTTGGCTTGCTCTGTATGTTGTTAGTATCTCCCACAGTTGTTTTCTGTTTACTCTGTCGAATGCTTTTTTCCTGATCAATGAAGGCTATGTGTAAGTTTGGATTGTGTTCTGTTGTTTTTTCTGCAAGCTGTTTTAATGTGAATAGTGCGTCAGTACATCCTCTGTTTTTTCAGAACCCCATTTGAGAATCGCTTAACTGTAGTTCTATTATTGGTCTCAGCCTTTTTTCCAAGATTTTAATGTAGAACAAAAACATTAAAGTGAATTTTGTTTGATTATTGTTCTAGTGGTTACTTTATGTTCATGTGTATGTTGTCTGTGCCTATACTTTTCTCTGCATATTGTTGACTTCAACAATGACTTCACCAATTGCCTACGTACAGAGGCAATGCACTTTCTGATCAGAATAATGTAGGTTTTTTTATCCACTCCTCTACAATGTTGAAACTGGTAAGTAACGAGAGTGAAAGAGAACAACAAATTGACAATTAGATTATCAAAGGAAGCTAGAATGAGAATCAAAGTGTTTGAGAAAATACAAAAGTGATTATATGAGAATGATAAGAAAAGTGGAGGCGGGTTCTGTACGTATGCAATGGGTAGAGTCATTGTTGCAGAATTTAAAAATATGTATGGTCACCTTTGTCCCAGGACATGCAGGAGTACGGGGAAATGAAAGAGCAGACGGTTTGGTTATCTGAGCTATTGTTGAGGACGGTCAACCAGTGGATCTAGGGGACATTATCAATGCCCTCCAGGAAGTGGGAAAGATACAGGACTTCAACAACCATGAATCCACATCACTCCTTCGGATGAAAGAGATGGGAGTTAAGATGGGCACAGCCAGAAATTAGAAACTTAGTGGGCGTGTAAGAAGACTAATCAACCAAACACAGAACTGGAGTCGTCAGTTGCTGGACACTGTGAGACGTGCTAGTGAGGGGATCTGAGCACCTATGGTCATGTTTGGAGTGCAATGATGATGACCCTCAAATAACATAATAACAAAGGTTATAATGTCATGGTACCATTTGTACATAGCACCATTTGTCACGGTGCCCCTTATTCTGTACACGTATCTTGAGAAATAAGCCTTGACAGAGATCTTCTGATTGTTACAGGGGCGACCTGACTTGTACACTGTTAGTACTTGTAACTGGCGTGTACTGACTGCTGGATAATACCGCCTCTGTAATGTGGTGGATATTAATCGCTAAGATTGAAAATGAGTTACAATAAATGTTAGACATTATAGTGAAAGAAAGCAAAAATAAAGGACTCAGCCTTAATAGCAAAAAGACAGAGGTAATGGTAACAACAAAGAAAAAGACATCTCAGTGCAAAATAAAGAAAATTGGAACAATATTAAACAGGTAAATGAATTTAAATATTTGGGAACTTTGTTAACCACAGACGGAAGATGTAGAAAAGAATGGCTCAGGCAAAAGCAGCTTTCCAAAAAATTAGGAAAATACTATGCATTCCGTTTTTGACAATAGAAACAAGAAAAGGAGTTCTTAAATGTTACGCAGAGCCAGTCATGGACAATAGGACAACAGACAAGAAAATCATTGGAGTCTGTAGAAATGTGGTTTTACAGAAGAATGTTGAGAATACCATGGACAGCTAACAAGAGTAATGAAGAGGTTCTGAGAGATGTCAAAGCAAAAAGAGAGCTAATTTCTAATATTAGAAAGAAACAATCATCATTTTTTGGCCATGTAATGAGAAGAGAACAACTTGAATATATTGTAACAGCTGGAAAAATTGAGGGACGAAGATATAGAGGGAAGCAAAGAGAAAAAATAACAGACAACTTAAGAGAATGGCTTGGCAGAAGGTCAACAACAGAAATGATAATTAACTGCCGAAATCGAAGGTTGTGGAGAGACATGATCACTACGCCAGTATGCCTGGTACTTGATGATGAATGTGGTGGATGGAATAACTGATATACTCTCTTGGCACCCTGAAAAGAACATACCCTGTTCTTTCATGTTCTTGTAATAGCTTAGCCCCTCGTGGGTGGTCAGTGTACTGCGCTCTTTCCTGTATTGCTGGCCGTGGACTATCTTGTCCTCAATTTCTGCGACAACCTCTAGCTGTTCGGTCCACCGCGTACTTTCCGTTGTTAGTATGGTCTTGTACCGCCTTGCTTATTTCGCTTCCATCTTCGTTGTCTTTGAACTGTTATTCAGACTCAACTACCACATATACACCGATTTTGGTAAATAATTGCATACGCAAGTCTCACTTTGAATAAAAACTGTGTAAACACTTTATAACATAAAGTCCAACATGGCACTTATGTGACGGGTACAAATACCAGCGATTTTGATATTCCCACTCGGGTAACTACACAAACTAATACATCAGCTCTGGTATTTCCTCCACGACACTCCAGAACCCCTATGTCTTTAAGTGCCACTTGTGGCCTGGCTAGTCTCTGAGACGTCCGTATAACTGGTACTAACTATTTACATAGACTATGTCATTTCTACCACCGTAGTTTTTCCAAACTTTCGTCTCTAATCTCCAATTATCTCCTGAAAACTTGTTGAAATATTCCATCTACTGGTGCCAACTATCACAGAGCTTGTGCTCATGGTTCTAACCTAAGTTCTAACATTCCATCTACTGGTGCCAACTATCACAGAGCTTGTGCTCATGGTTCTGAAAACAGCAACATTAAATAAACACAAGAAAGCACATACTGGAGAGAAGCCTTACAAGTGTGGCACATGTTTTGTTCTAAACAGTAATTAAAAAAACACAAGAAAATACCCCTAAAAGAGAAGCCTCACAAATGTTGTATATGTTCAAACATTTCACCTACTGGTGCTATCCACGGGGCGTGTCCTCCCTGCTGATCAGTGGGCCTTACGCACTCATGACGTAGTCACCCTGCTGACACGTTAGTTTCTACGTCTGATCTCTTCTCTCGGACCGTCTACAGTCCTATATATCAGTCATATCTCCACTTTTATCCAGTCAACAGGTACTTCCTTAATATCCCATCCAATGTGTTTTCTTTACGTCATCCTACCTATTATACCTTCACACAGCCGGTGTTTCTCACACTCTCTCCACACCATTCCCACACCCTTCATTTCTTTACATTCACTGCTACAATAAGAAACAAGAGTCCAAGGGAACAAAAGAATAACAATCAGAGTGCAAAAGAACACTAGAATTACAATGATAGCCTTTGTTACACAACTTGTCCTGGATCGGTACTGGTTCTGATTGCATAAGCCTTTTCTCTTCATGTGCTGGTATCTCTGTAACAAATGTTTAAACAATATCACGATGATCAGTCTTATTGAAATCCTTTGGATAGAAAGGTTGGCTGTTGGGAAGAAAGGCACTAAATATTACAACATTAGAACACAGATACTGCCCAAACACCTCAAAGATATATTAAAATAGACTACCCAAACATCTGGTAGAGTTTATTTTGGATTCTCTCTCTCTCTCTCTCTCTGCGATCAGGACTCAATCTGAGTAGGATCCCAGACTCTCACATGAAGTCTGCTGTCAGGTTAAGTGTGTTGATCGCCCCCACAGGCAGAACATCACAATTAGAGTCTGCCAAATCCACTCTGAATTCAACACCCGTTAAAACGTTGCACTGTGTTCTGCGCCAGTGGCCCAGTGCATCCGATTTCAGCCAGCATTTTATTCAGGTTTGCATTCCTTAGCCTTTGATTGTCCCCAATCTTCCTGCAAGGCTGCAGATGATCTTTTCTGTAGGGGGATTCTGCCCTTAGATGGTCGGCCCTCCCAGGTTTACGAGCACCATCTGCCCGAGTCACTAGAGGTGACCAACACAGACATGCACACACAAAGATAGATGTGACCAACACAGACTTGCACACAGCGATACGAGGCATGACTAATACTGACACACATCAAGATATATGACACATGACTAACATAAACATGCACATATATAACAGGTTAGCAATACAAACTCGTTGACAAACCGGTACACTCAGGTTCAGGCTTCACGCCTTCTCGTGGACTCAAGATCCGCCGCTGCTGGTACTTCAATGTTCAGGTTCGCCCGTAGATCGACTTCGCGTTGTGTTTCTGTACTTGACAACTCATGGCTCGTTCATCACAGGACAAATCACCCGTCCAACACAGCAAGGAACAACACCAGGAATAATAACAACAGTTTAATAATTAAACAACTTGCCCATACTGCCATGGCATACCGCCACTAAGTCATGTATGATAACCAATTGTAAGGAAGATCTTCTCTTGACAGACATACATGTGCATTAACAATCTCTTTATAATGATAATGATTCACACCCGATGTTCACACCTCACAGCTGTTGACGGTTTCTACAAAGTCACACTGGCACACAGCCCACAGTTCATATGAACACCTTCCTCCTAATGAAGGGTTCTAATTGGTTAATAACGGCACACAGCCGACAGTTCATCCTGAAACCTTAATACTGATGAAGGTCTCTAATTTGTTGATAACGGCACTCAGCCGACAGTCACATTGAACTCTTACTAATAATGTAGGGTTCTAAATTGATAATAACGGCACACAGCCGACAGTTCGTCCTGAAACCTTAATACTGATGAAGGTTTCTAATCTGTTGATAACGGCACTCAGCCGACAGTCACATTGAACTCTTACTAATAATGAAGGGTTCTAAATTGATAATAACGGCACACAGCCGACAGTTCATCCTGAAACCTTAATACTGATGAAGGTTTCTAATCTGTTGATAACGGCACTCAGCCGACAGTCACATTGAACTCTTACTAATAATGAAGGGTTTCTAAATTGATAATAACGGCACACAGGCGACAGTTCATCCTGAAACCTTAATACTGATGAAGGTTTCTAATTTGTTGATAACGGCACTCAGCCGACAGTCACATTGAACTCTTACTAATAATGAAGGGTTTCTAAATTGATAATAACGGCACACAGCCGACAGTTCATCCTGAAACCTTAATACTAATGAAGGTTTCTAATTTGTCATAATGGCACACAGCCGACAGTTTCTACTGAACACCTTAATAATGATGAAGTCTACATTAGACCTAGCTGTAATTAAGCTCATTTATCTATGTCTCACTTGATGACTAACCTGTTACTAGGATCATCCGATCACTAGCTGCTGTGATCCATCCCTACCGTAACTTAGTGACTCAATCGTCTAGCTCGAACACTAGCCACACACTAACCTGTCAACCAAAGAATCTGTTCCATCCTGCCCCCTGCCCACAGTCTCGTTTGTGTCTTTTCGGACACAACGTCTGCACTGGGCCTCGACTTAAGCTCGAATGAATTATATTCTCACTAGTTCTTTCTCTTCAATTTCGTTCACTCATGTACCTCGCCTTGCACGCTTTTCTCCTGAATCTACTGCGCCCCCTCATTTGTCTCCCCTAGACCCGCACTAATTCTCTGTGTTATTCTCGTGGCCTGTCTTCTTTAATCACATATAATGTTCCCATTATCTCCCCTCTCAATATCTCCCTAATTTTCATCATTACCTCCCCTTGACCACATCTTTTACTTATCTCTCTTCTTCACATAAAGATATGAGATATGACTGACATAGACATGCACACACAAAGATATGACACGTGCCTGAATTCATGGACAAATAGATGGTGTATCAGCATCAATACAGACAAATGCAGTACTACACTTTTCACTCTTTCCCCAAACAAAAAGCAGGAGCCATCTATATAAACAATGAGCCTGTGAAAGAAGACATACAGGCTACGTATCTCGGAGTTACATTTGATAACAAACTATCTTGGAAACAGCAGATAAATAAGGCAACCCAAAAAGCAAGGAGAAAATTGGCTATTCTAAGAAAGCTGTGTGGAACTACGTGGGGTGCGAGTGGGAAAATACTCAGTAAAGTTTACCAACAGAGTATACGCCCACATTTAGAATATGGATCATCTGCATGGTGTTCAGCATCAAACACCACACTTCAAGAACTGGATAAAGTACAAAACCAGGCACTTAGGGTCATCACAAGAGCAATGAAATCAACACCAATATTAGAGATGGAGAAATTGTGGAGGATACCAGCACTGAGAGAACGGAGGGACACAAAGGTGCTGATACAGGCAGAAAAATTTGCTTGCATGCCGAGACATCCAATGAAGGACCGATTCCAAAATCTTGCATTGGGACGACTTAAGAGAAGCAGTTTTATCCACCAAGCCAAGCGTATTAGTAGACAAACACCAGACATGCCAAGAGCTGTTAACCCCCTACTGCCCATACCAGAACAGACTCCCTGGACAGAGGAATCTGGATTATCAGTTCAAATACGGACAGAAGTGAAAGGAATAGTTGATAAAGAGGAACAGAATAGTCTACAGCGAAAAACAATAACTCTCAGTTTCCTGGATGAAGAATACCCACAAGACCTATGGATTCGTGTGTATACAGATGGATCAGCACAGAATGCAGTAAAAAATGGGGGAGCAGGTGCATATATAGAATACCCAAATAACACTAGGGATATGAATAAAATAGCAACAGGGAAATATTGTCACAATTATGATGCAGAAATACAAGCAATAAAGTTAGCAATAGAAAAACTGCTGAACATTAATCTTAGCCCGCAGCCTGTAGTGTTTTTGACAGATGCAAGATCAGTACTCCAGGCACTACAATCCAGAAAATTACCACATCTGCAGACCTTATTGACTGAACTCTGCAAGCACCACAGGGTTGCCCTGCAGTGGATCCCATCTCACTGTGGAATACCAGGAAATGAGAAAGCAGATCAGTTGGCAAAGGAAGGTTCAACAGGCACACAACTAGATACACCTGTTACATACCATCATAAGAAACAGATAATCAAATCAATCAGAGGACCACAAGCCCCAAATCAGGATGCCTTTTATAATATGAATAGATATGAACAAGTTATCATTATACGTCTCAGAACAGGACACAATCGACTCCATAGTCACATGTATACAAAATTCAAGATCGGCACCTCAACTACTTGTACATGTGGACAGGCGCCCCAGACTGCTGAACACATACTTCAAGACTGCACTGAATATAGTAGACTGAGGAAAATCCATTGGCCCATAGATACAACACTACAGACAAAACTATATGGGCCACTGCAAGAATTACAAAAGACAGTAACATTTATACAGGAAACGACATTGCAGATATAGACAATGCTTCAGGCGAACGAAAGATAGATAGATAGACTAATAATGAAGGGTTTCTAAATTGATAATAACGGCACACAGCCGACAGTTCATCCTGAAACCTTAATACTAATGAAGGTTTCTAATTTGTCATAATGGCACACAGCCGACAGTTTCTACTGAACACCTTAATAATGATGAAGTCTACATTAGACCTAGCTGTAATTAAGCTCATTTATCTATGTCTCACTTGATGACTAACCTGTTACTAGGATCATCCGATCACTAGCTGCTGTGATCCATCCCTACCGTAACTTAGTGACTCAATCGTCTAGCTCGAACACTAGCCACACACTAACCTGTCAACCAAAGAATCTGTTCCATCCTGCCCCCTGCCCACAGTCTCGTTTGTGTCTTTTCGGACACAACGTCTGCACTGGGCCTCGACTTAAGCTCGAATGAATTATATTCTCACTAGTTCTTTCTCTTCAATTTCGTTCACTCATGTACCTCGCCTTGCACGCTTTTCTCCTGAATCTACTGCGCCCCCTCATTTGTCTCCCCTAGACCCGCACTAATTCTCTGTGTTATTCTCGTGGCCTGTCTTCTTTAATCACATCTAATGTTCCCATTATCTCCCCTCTCAATATCTCCCTAATTTTCATCATTACCTCCCCTTGACCACATCTTTTACTTATCTCTCTTCTTCACATAAAGATATGAGATATGACTGACATAGACATGCACACACAAAGATATGACACGTGCCTAAGATAGACATGCACACAAAGATAAGAGATATGATCAACATAGACATGCACACACACGGATATGAGATGTGACATACACAGGTATGCACACACAAAGATATGAGATATGACTAACATGAACATGCACACAAAGATATGAGATATCTAACCCAAACATGCACACAAAAAGATATGACACATGACTAATACAGATATACACTGCGATATGAGATATGACTAAACACATACACACATAAAGATATGAGACATGATTAACAAGGACACACCAAGATATGAGATATGACTAACATGACACACACCAAGATATGAGCATTTTGGATTTTTAAAAAACTTATTTGTTTATTATTTTTTATTTATTTATTATTTTTATTTTTTATTTATTTATTTATTTTTTTTTTTTTTGGGGGGGGGGGGGGGGGGATACATTTGAATGAAAGAAAATTTAAAGTCTTAAACAACAATATAACCTTGATTTGAAAATATCAGTTCTGCATGTTTCGGTGCTAAAAATTGTATGTAATTATTTTTAAAAATATTCTTTGTATTAACTCGGATAATGTTACAACCATGAGAAATGATTTGGAAGTTGCTGAGTCAATATGGAATCCACATACATTTTATTAACCTAATTAAAAACAGTGTATGAAGGAATTAAATGTATTTTGTGCACGAAAGGCAGCTTATATAGGGTGTCTCTTTAATGACTGTGCATATTTTGTTGTTGAAATAATTACGCACCTAAATTTTATCTATGTATGACGTAATAGTTCAAGCACCATTTACGTGTTCATTTAAACATCACTGCTACATGATAGATCTGGCTTACAATGGTGTTAACGATTGAAGAAAGAGTATTTATAGTGGAGCATGTGTTCCGTAACGGCGGCAAGTATTCGAATGGGGTTGTTGAACAATTTGTGAATATATTTCCTGATACACCAGTGCCTCATCGAAATACTGTGAGTAATTTAATAATCAAATTTCAAAACACCGGTAGTGTACATGATGTTAGCCGTCCTGGTAGACCATCTGTTCTTGAAGTAACATCTCTCAACATCCAGGACAGCATTCTAATGAGTCCTGGCAAATCAATAAGAAAGCTGGCTCAACAAGTACACAAATCAAGCAGTACTGTTCATAGAGTTCTGAAGAAAAAAATTAAAGTTGCATCCGTACAAATTTTCCGTCGTTCCTCAATTAAAAGAATTAGATCACCAATCCAGAATTAATTATTGTATGTGGTTTGAGAATTTTCTAGCCCAAGAAGGTGAGGAAATCCTTGATTTCACTTTCTTCACAGATGAAGCATGGTTCCATTTGTCTGGGTACGTGAATAGGCAGAATGATCGTCTTTGGAGTGATGAAAATCCACATGCATTGCACCCAGTGCCTCTCCACGATCAGAAAGTAGGAGTGTGGTGTGCAATGAGTCGTCAGCGGATAATCGGCCCAATTTTCTTCTATGACACAATAAATTCAGAAAGATACAGGATTAACATACTGGAGCGATTCGTAACCCAACTTTCTGAGCCAGAAATTGAAAAAGCTTGGTTTCAACAAGATGGCGCAACTGCTCACACTGCTGTAAAATCACTGGAATTTTTATATGAAATTTTTGCTAATCGTATAATCTCTCGCGGAATTTGGCCTGCACGGTCTCCTGATCTTACTCCCATGGACTGCTATCTCTGGGGTGAACTTTAGCCTTTATAGGTCAATGTTATTGGTAAGCCCGCTGTTGATCCGAAAATAATTTAGGACAGGGGTTCAAAAACTTAACTTTATCGCTGACTTCAATTAAATGAATTTTGTAGTCGCGGACCCCCAGGATTTGCTTTCTTTTGTTCTTTCATTCATTCAATCATTCTCTCTTTCCGTTTAACTACAAAATATCATATTTTCTTTTAAGCCTTCGCGGATCCCACATGACTGCACAGTGGACCCCAGTTTGAGAAACGTTGATCTAGGACATTATGGCATGTTATGACCTCACCATGAAGAATGTGTTAACATCAAAACAAATAACACCATGGCTATAATCTAAGAATAGCAAAGTGTTATATCTTCTCAACATTCATGTATGGTGCAAAAACATGGACATTAGACAAGGAAACAGAACAGAAAATATAAGCAATTGAAATGTGGATTTATAAAAGAAAATGAAGAATTGTTTTTATATTCTAAATACCAGTGGATAAAGAGATACGGCGAAAACGATGACGCTGGATAGGACATACATTGTGGAAGCCAACTGAGAGTATTACACAACAGGTGCTTTTTTGGAATCCCAAAATCTTTTTGGAAAAAGACAGAGGAAGACCAAGGAAATCTTGGAGAAGACAGATAGACACAGAGATGAAGATGATGGGGAAGACATGGACCAATCTTAAAAGAATGGCAAGAAACAGAACGGCTTGGAAAGTGTTTGTTGAAGACTATGCTCTACATGGAGCTGAACGGTAGAAAAAGATGAAGAATTGGATGGAAAGCAATGAAAGCAAACGATGGAAATTTAAAAAAAAAAAAAATTATAAAAATGTGACGAAAACTACTAAACACAATTCAAACAAGATAAATTAGATTTTTTGGGGTAAAAAAACACCGCCGCCTTCTGAAAATAATTTTGGAAGGGAAAATACAAGTTAGAAGAGGTGGACCGAGACGAACATAGACGATTAACACCAAATGATCGGCAAGTTAGCCTATGATGACCCTCAAGAGACAGACGAAATGGAGCTGCATGGTAGCCGTCCTTCGATACGGAGACTGCACTCAATGATGATGATAACTTCTGCTGGTTGTATGGTAGAGTAAGCATCTATTTCACAAACTTTTCTAGCCGTGTCGGTAGTTGTCCGTAGTTCGGCTGCTACTCTACTGGATGTCTCACAAAGTATACCCCCGCGTCAAAAATATGTGCGCCAAGTAGTTCTGTCATGTGCAACATCTTTCCCTGTGTCGGCGATACTTATAATCAATCTATCTGTCTTTCTGTCTATCTATCAATCGATCGGTCCGTCTGTCTGTCTATCTATCTTTCTAATCTATCTAATTTATCGAATCTATCTGTCTGCCTGCTTGTATCACTATCTAATCTATCGTTCGCCTGATGTATTGTCTATAACAATGCAATGTCGTTTCTTGTATACATTTTACTTATTTTCTTTTGTTGTTTATTAATGTGTTGCTTTCTCCCTTGTAATCCTTACGTCGCCCCATTTAGTAATTGTATCTGTTAGTCTTGTATCCATGGGTCAATGGATTTCACCCCGTTTGTCCTATATTCAGTGCAGTCCTGTAGTATGTGTTCAACAGTCTAGGGCGACTTGTCCTCTTGTTGGTGTGGATAAAGCTCCAAAATGAATTGTATTATACGTGTGACTGTGGAGTCGATTGTGCCTAGTTCTGAGGCGAATAATGATAACTTGTTTCCATCTATTCATATTATGATAGGCATCTTGATTTGGGGTTTGTAGTCTTCTGATGGAGTTGATTGTTTCTTCTGATGGGATGTGACTGGTGCATCTGATTATTTCTCTGTTGCGCCTTCCTTTGCCAGCTGGTCTGATTTCTCGTTTCCTGATAGTCGACAGTGAGATGGGATCCACTGCAAGGCGGCCTTGTGATGTCTGTAGAGTTCAGTCAATAAAGTCTGCAGATGTGGTACTTTTCTAGATTAAGACCGTGTAATTTCTAAAGGGCCAAAACATACTAAATGATACTTGGGTGTGTGTGGGGGGGGGTGTGCATTTTATAATAATATTGTATGGGACATAACATACACACATGTATAAATAATGACCTGAATGAAGGACCGAGAGATGATTACCTACGTCAATCGGCATGACACCTGATGATGATGATAAACACATTTTTTGCAACATTACTTCGGGATACAAATGGAACTGAAAGATTTTAACGAGATGTTAAACTACATTCACTGAAGCAGGAAGCACAACATGACAACAATAATTCTCTATTGAATTAACAGACTGAGTTGTTGATTTGACGTAATGCCACGAGTTAATGTGGGCAGAGGGCAATTTTACTTATTTATGTGGCGATTAGTAATGGCTTTCTTAACATTCCCGCTCTTACTGTAGAAGTTGGAGTTGGTCTATCCCAGACTAGGCTGGGAAACTACAAGTCCAAACCAGAGATCCTGCAATACTGGGTCTTCTATATCAGCAGCAGCCACCACTACAGTGAACACGGCGATCCTAGCTTCTGTTAGCCAGCCTGTTTTGTTGTAGGCTCAATACTAGGTCTTCTATATCAGTAACAGCCACAACTACAGGGATCACGACGATCCTAGCTTCTGTTAGCCAGCCTGTTTTGTTGTAGGCTCAATACTAGGTCTTCTATATCAGTAACAGCCACAACTACAGTGAACACGGCGATCCTAGTTTCTGTTAGCCAGCCTGTTTTGTTGTAGCTCAGTACTAGGTCTTCTATATCAGTAACAGCCACAACTACAGTGAACACGGCGATCCTAGCTTCTGTTAGCCAGCCTGTTTTGTTGTAGGCTCAATACTAGGTCTTCTATATCAGTAACAGCCACAACTACAGTGAACACGGCGATCCTAGCTTCTGTTAGCCAGCATGTTTTGTTGTAGCTCAATACTAGGTCTTCTATATCATAACAGACTGCAGGGAACACGGCGATCCTAGCTTCTGTTAGCCAGCCTGTTTTAACGCAGACTATTACCCGATGAGATCACGAGCAGGTAGAACTGCTAGGTTTGGTCAGCTGGTGGTGCACCGACCCTGCTATTGCGACCGCAGGTCTCATGCGCTTCTTCTCCCCTAACAACTCACAGACAAGAGAACATCGTCTGCGTCTGGACATGATCGTTACGCCAACCGGTATGGCAGATGATGACTGCAATATCGTTGATTTATTGATAACTTTACTATTATCTACTTCTTTCTTTTCAACTTTCATAATGAAACATTCAGTGTCCGGACCGATGATCTGTGTTATATTTAGTTCTTATTTTTGAATATGTAAAATCTGCTGTTTCATGGATCCATCGTTTTCAAGGTCTTACTCCATCAGATATTTCTGATGTACAAGCGGCAATGTTCCAAACTTTGTTTCCGAACATAAGGACCGCGTCCATTCTACAGAATAATTCAATGAGGAGTCGAGAGAATACTTGCGTTGCAGACAAACATTTAGGACGAAACAGCACGAATAGTAGTTTCCAGCGGTTTAGACTGGAGACAAATAATAATAAATGAATATTATTATAGAGGGAAACTTCCGAGGAGGAGCCTTGTATGTTTTGTATAGAGCACAGTCTTCATATTGTTCACACAGGTGGTGTAAGCAAACGGAAATGGCAGCTCCATTATTGTTCACACAGGCGGTGTAAGCAAACGAAAATGGCAGCTCCATTATTGTTCACACAGGCGGTGTAAGCAAACGGAAATGGCAGCTCCATTATTGTTCACACAGGCGGTGTAAGCAAACGGAAATGGCAGCTCCATTATTGTTCACACAGGCGGTGTAAGCAAACGAAAATGGCAGCTCCATTATTGTTCACACAGGCGGTGTAAGCAAACGGAAATGACAGCTCCATTATTGTTCACAAAGGCGGTGTAAGCAAACGAAAATGGCAGCTCCATTATTGTTCACACAGGCAGTGTAAGCAAACGAAAATGGCAGCTCCATTATTGTTCACACAGGCGGTGTAAGCAAACGGAAAAGGCAGCTCCATTATTGTTCACACAGGCGGTGTAAGCAAACGGAAATGGTAGCTCAATTATTGTTAAGAAACATTACAAAATGCTCTCATAATTGACATATGAAACGTTAGGACCATGTGTTAATACCGGTATACAATAGTTGGGAACATTAGGAAAACAGCGCTTACCAACATGGAGCCGTAGAGATTCAAGCAGCATGGTCTACAAAGAGTGTATTTTGTTCTCTGTGGAGATGTCTGGAAGAGATTACGTTATATTTCTATGATTCACCTCGTGTGCCGCATTTTGTGTCTCATTCTCAGACAATGGGAGCTCCGAATTTTCAAATCAAATGTATTATCCACCCTTATTTGTGCAAGCGAGAGCTGGAAATCAACTAAAGAAATAGAAAATAAACTGGATACATTTGAGAACAAAATGGTTGAGGAAAATACTTCGTTTACCACGAAATTAGTTCAAGACTAGTGCATAAAAAAAGACAACAATGTATCCAAAAATATCAACTATAATCAAGAGGAGAAGGTGGTCATATGTTGGTCATGTGACGAGAAGAGACAACACAATCATCTCAAAGCAAACCTTTAAATTGGAACCAGCTGGTAAACGAAAAAGTGGCCGACCTAGAGAAACATTAAAAAGAACATTAAAGTGAAAGGCAACAACAGCAGGCATTAGCTACCTCGCCGAGATTGAGCAACTTGCCCAGAACAGAGCCGTCAGAGACACAATGTAGGATATGTGCAAGAGCCGACAGTTGAAAGATCGTCAGACACAAGATTCTTCTTTGGGTGACGAATAACAGAAATGTATTTGTTTGTAGTGAAACCGGGGCCTTCGAATAACCATAACCGTAACATGAAAAATAGAAGAATGTTTTCTAACCAACATTAACGATAAACGTACCACGTGACACTGCAGCCCCCTTTTTTTATGTGAGCAAAAAAAGGAGAGCTCCTATAATGAATATTATACTGCAGGGACAGCCATCTTGTTCAGTTGCAGTCACTTCAACAGGGCACAGGTTTGTCGTGACAGTGAAATGAATTATATTACTTAAGTCTGATAATTCTAGACTAATTTTAATGAATATGAATGTAATACAAATAATACATATCTTAGTTGACACCCATCTCATCTCCTGCACAACGGAACGGAACGGAACCGACATGCGATAAATTTAAATAAAGTTTTATTTATATTATATTAAATCTTATTCTGGGTTTTCCTCTTAGTCTTTTTTTTCCACGCATTCTTCTCGAGAAGAACGCCCTTGATGGTGTTTGAACTGTTTGGTGAGGATTCATTCTGACCAGGTGGCCAAACCATTTATGTTGTTGTTGTTCTATATATTCTTGGCAGAGTTTTGTTCCTACTATTTTTCTTATTTATGATCTTATGGTTTCATTTGGTATTCATTCTATCTCTTCTTGTGTTGTTTGTTACTTTTCTCAAGCATCGCATCTCATGTATTGTATTGATCTTGAATATTTTCTTTCTTAAATGTGATTTTGAAAGGGTCCATGTTTGACTTTCATCATAGCACAAAATTAGTATGAAAATGCTGTCTATTATTTGTTGTTAAGCTGCCATAGAAATGTTTGTATGTCTTAGCAATGGTGAAAGCTGGTATGTGACAGCATTTGCTTTTTGTATTCTCATGTCAATTTCTCTGTCTAGTTTTCCATCTTCTACGAACATTGTGCCCAAATACTTGAATTCCTCTACTTGTTTTATTTCTTTATCTTTGATCTTAATGTTTAATGGGTGTCTTAATTTACTTATTCTCAAAGCCTCTGTTTTTGCTGTGTTAATTTCCATACTGTAGCTTGTACAACTATCTAGATATGTTATATGCTGTTGTAGCAGGTTTTCATCCTCATATATTAGGCATTGGTCATCTGTGAAGAGTAGCTCATTGATGTTGGAATTTTCTACCTCTACGTTATTATTCGACTTCTCCTTATCGTTGGTTGTTTCCAATGTATTGTGTGTGTGTGTGTGATTTAAAAACATTTAATAATAAGATAGTTAAATTAAATAATTAATATTTAAGTTAGCTTTAGTTAAACAGCTTAAGTACAGAGTTATTTGCGGGTCATCATCATTGCACTCCGAACATGTCCATAGGTGCTCAGATCACCTCCTCAGCAAGTCTCGCAGTGTCCATCGACTGACGAGAGATGCTCTGTGTTGATTTATGTCTTCTTACACGCCCACTAAGTTTCTCATTTCTGGTTAAGTCTCACTCAGATCTTATCATTAGTACATTCGTTGTCATTCCTGCTCTGGTTCTTAGTGTATGGAGCACGCTTTCCACAGATTGTTTAAGATGGCAAAAAAGCTAAGAAACAACTCTGTGCAGTCATCTCACCATGGGGACTTGTGACACTAGAGATCAACACATTCCTGACCAATCATGTCCTCGAACACAGACAAGTTCACACTAAAAGTTGAGGTCATTTTGTACATCAAATAACAAAAAGAGATCAGTTTTGTCATCTTCACCGATGGTTCCAAGAAGAGCAAGGAAGGTCACTTGCAAGAAGGAGTGGTGATACCCAGCTGGAAGGTGAAACAGAACTTCAGTGTAACAGAAGCAATGACTATTTCAATGACTATTTCAATGACTATTTTCACAGCTGAACTGATAGCCATGTGATCTTAACCCTAGATTATGACCTACCTGTGATGAGCTTCGTTACACTCCGTAGTACAAATTACTGCCACTTAATTGTAACATTAGGAGGCTTAAAAATAGTATTTTCTTTGAACTTTTGACACACAACTGTGTGTTTACCAATTAAACACAAAGGGAACTCGGATTTTCTTTCTCAAGTTAACATATGACCCAAAATTAACCGCCTGGACCGTATGTGTTATTTGTCTATTCAGACGGTCGGCATAAGTTCGTCAATATGTTCAGCTACCTCAAAGCTTTATTCTTTGAGTTTCCAAAGTCACAAATGTTGTTTGATCTCATTGATGACCAAGGAAACTTTCCTGATCACAGCAAACAATTTTTTTTTCAAATCAAAAGACCAATTTGTTTAAATGTGGCTAATTTTTGTTTCATATTATAGTATTGCATCTCAAGAAATTTTTTTTAATCCTACATCAAAAGGCACAAATACTACATCTAAAGGCACAAATCCTACATCTAAAGACACAAATACTACATCTAAAGACACAAATACTACATCTAAAGGCACAAACCCTACATCTAAAGGCACAAATACTACATCAAAAGGCACAAATACTACATCTAAAGGCACAAATCCTACATCTAAAGACACAAATACTACATCTAAAGGCACAAATCCTACATCTAAAGGCACAAATACTACATCTAAAGGCACAAATCCTACATCTAAAGACACAAATACTACATGTAAAGGCACAAGTACTACATCTAAAGGCACAAATCCTACATCTAAAGACACAAATACTACATCAAAAGGCACAAATCCTACATCTAAAGACACAAATACTACATCAAAAGGCACAAATCCTACATCTAAAGACACAAATACTACATCTAAAGACACAAATACTACATCTAAAGACACAAATACTACATCAAAAGACACAAATCCTACATCAAAGGACACAAATCCTACATCTAAAGACACAAATACTACATCAAAAGGCACAAATCCTACATCTAAAGACACAAATACTACATCTAAAGACACAAATACTACATCAAAAGGCACAAATCCTACATCTAAAGACACAAATACTACATCTAAAGACACAAATCCTACATCAAAAGACACAAATCCTACATCTAAAGACACAAATCCTACATCAAAAGACACAAATCCTACATCTAAAGACACAAATACTACATCTAAAGACACACATTTAACACTCAGGGGTTACCCGGCATTGTAATTAGGAAGGTACATGGAGAGGGTGTAATGTTTGAACACAGCCAGCTATCAAATTTGGAAGTATTTTTTTTTATGTGGTAATTTTTCTACAGCACTGTAATCTAGGGTTAAAAGCATTAGATATCATGGCCCAGAAGTGGCAAGCAAAAGCTACAATCTTCACAGACTCACATTTAGCAGATGCTAAGGAGGAGTCATGACAGTCAAAGGCCAGATATAGTAGAAGAAATACTACACACTGTAACAGTCCTGAAGTCAAGAGGTGGAATCACGGTGGTCAAAGGCCAGATATAATAGAAGAAATATTACAGACTGTAACAGTCCTGAAGTCAAGAGGAGGTGTCACGATGGTCAAAGGCCAGATATAATAGAAGAAATATTACAGACTGTAACAGTTCTGAAGTCGAGAGGTGGAGTCACAATGGTCAAAGGCTAGATATTTTAGAAGAAATATTACAGACTGTAACAGTCCTGAAGTCAAGAGGAGGAGTCACAATGGTCAAAGGCCAGATATAATAAAAGAAATATTACAGACCGTAACAGTTCTGAAGTCGAGAGGTGGAGTCACAATGGTCAAAGGCTAGATATTTTAGAAGAAATATTACAGACTGTAACAGTCCTGAAGTCAAGAGGTGGAGCCATGATGGTCAAAGGCCAGATATAATAGAATAAATATTACAGACTGTAACAGTCCTGAAGTCAAGAGGTGGAGTCACAATGGTCAAAGTAAAGTAGTAAAAAGTAAAGTACCCCCGTCATGCCAAGTGGCATATAGGGAATATGGTGTTAGTGACCATAAATTTTACAGACCTTTGGCACATGATTTTTTTTGGTAATGTGGTCGGTATTACGCCCGTGCCGCTTTACTTTCCCAGAAAAAAATCCCGTACCCATTAAAGGCTGGGTGAACCCGGAAGCAGTCGGTTGGGATCAAACCCTACCGCTTGTCCTTTGTAGTCTAGTCCACTAACCACTGAGCTATCACGGCTCCCACAATGGTCAAAGGCCAGATATAATAGAAGAAATATTACAGACTGTAACAGTCCTGAAGTCAAGAGGTGGAGTCATGATGGCCAAAGGCTAGATATAATAGAAATATTACACACTGTCACAGTCACGAAGTGAAGAGGATGTAGCGTCTAAATAATATGGATCCCAGCACATGTAAACATAACTGGCAATGAGATGGCAGATCAGGAGGTCATGAAAGGTCTGCAACAGCAAAATCAAAGTGGGTCTGTGTAGATCAGAAGTAAAATGTATGATCAAACAGATTATATTTGCAAAATAGAGAGATAAAAGGGACAAGAGCCAGAAAGGTAGGCATACCCATAGTCTCCTGTAAAATCCCAAAGGATGGACCATTTCAGGGGGAGCTAAAGATTCCAACCAAAATGCAGGTCCTACACCTTATACTGGGTATGGGGTTCTTTATAATAGAGGAACCTACGTATAATCGGTGCAAGGAGAACAATAACATTGTCCAAAACCTGCTCAGTTGCAAGAAGTATGACTTCCTAAGAGCTGGCATGGTAAGGTACACCAGGGAAAACAAGCTGGTACTGAATATGAAAAGTTTGTTGGGCACACATAGCCCTAAAACAAAACTTGTACAACATTTGTAACAGGAAAATATGAATAGATCCCAGGTGACTACATAGCAAGATCAGACTAAAGAAACTGTGAAAACCTCAGCAACCTGAAAACTGGTCAAAAAAGAAGGAAGTCAAGCAAAACCTCAGGAAGAACAATAACCAACAGGTTAAAGTGAGCTCAGATCATGTCAACAAATGAGTAAAATCCTAAAGAGTTTCACACAAGAGGCTGTACATTTCAAACCTCGAGAGAAGCAATGTGATCCCATATCACAGAAGAAAAATAATGAAAGACCAAAGAGTTTTCACAAATGAGGCCGTACACTCAAAACTCTAAGCGAATCAATGACCAACAAGACTAATGTGATCTTGGATCTCATAAACAAATGAAGAAAGACCTAGAGTTTCTCACAAAAGGCAATTGCTGATTAAACCCCAAGTAACCAACCTGCTAAAGTGATCTAGGATCACAATAACAAAATGGCAAGAACAAAGAGTTTTGCACAAGACACCATATTTTTAGAAACTCAAAGAGAATCAATGACCAACAAGAGTGACCTCACATAACATAAAAACAATAGGGAAACCCAATGCACTGCAAACAGTTTTACACAAAGAAGACTGACATGTCAATTCCAAGAGCACTAAAGGAAGTAACTTTCTTTATCATTCAAATAGCAATTATGATCCAATATAACCTGGAAGTCCTTGTCTGAGGTTGAATAGATTGTGCCTCGCCAATAAGCAGGAAAAAATTAGTGAAGATGACTAACATAATATACGTTACCTTTTAGACTAAAGTCCACAACATGGTCGTTCTTGTGAAGTTTTGGTGTCCCCTAAATGTATGATTATACTGCCTATTATTCGACTTCACATCACTTGCCTGTTACTAGTGAGTTCAATGCAATTGCTGTGTGTAATGAAGTTGTACCTGCATTTTCTTATATCTTTGTTGTATACGTATAATTTATATATATTATTGTTGTGAAAGAGTGTGAAAGTTGTGGAGAGACATGATCACCTATGCCAGCAGGCATGGAACTTGATGATGATATAAACTGAGAGGTATTTTAGTTTGTAAAAATCCATGTTGCCTGATCTTTTTTTTTATTTATTTTTTTTTTTTAAAGCTAAGTCCAGTCCACTTATTTACAAATAAATGGCAACAGATGTGTGGTAACATCCACCATTAATTTATAGGTAATCATGTTTCAGTGTTATTATCATCTCCCACTAACTCCATTATTATTTTCACATCTGAATGTTCCTCTTTACTCTCTGACAGTTAGAAATATGGAAACCAAGAATGTGATGGCAAGCTGGAATATAAAGCAGGAACCAGAATATGAAGTGAGTTGATTGGTTAATTTTAAAATTCATTAGTGTCAGATGTACTTAACTGAATTGATGTATATTTTTTAAAAATTTAATGTAATTGTTTGTGTGCACTGTGTGCTGTCTCAATTAACTTGGTACACATCACCTCAAATGTAACGATGAGATCTCTAGTTAAAGATGAGATCTCTAGTTATCATAGTATTTTATAGCACACTATCAATTAAACCTTATTCTGGCATTGTATGCAGTCCATACTGGTATTTTTCCACATGGCTGCTGGTGCGTGACTGATCATAAGGCCAATTTCTGTGATCCTAGTGGCTAGCCAGATTTCATTTTGCGTGATGGAGAGAACAAGTTTGTTGAACTGTTTCAATTTCATATAAATCTCACTTCTCTGACTACTTGCCTAAACTCCTGACAAACTTTACTTGCTGATACATCATGACATGAGATAGAGTTTGATGACATTAAAGTTTGATGATAGATGTTTAATAAAATCACAAAGTGTAAACATTTACAAAGATGCACATGCATACATCTAAATATATTATATATGGCAGCCAGGGGACTGGATGGTCCCAAGACAGAGAGGTCGTGGATTCAAATCGCAGCTGCTCCAGTTGGGATTTTTATTTATGATTTCTCTCTGTGGTCTCAGCAGCAAGCTTGAAACATCAGTAACTCATGGACGGAAAAAAATATGAGTACCCCTGAAGGTGGAGTTATCTGCCTGTGTGGCGAGGGACCCCTGTGCACATGGCTGCCAGGGAAAAACTGATTAACACACAAAATTCAGATCCTAGTCTCTAGGGACTTTGTCATAGGTAAAAGCTGTCAAGCGAAAAAAAAAATCTGGCAGCCCTCCTGGCATATGTTCTCTACACACATCAGTCTCTCTACTGTTTCAGTGAGCTAGACCTATCACTCTACTAATAAGGTCAATCTACCATCTACTGTCTTTGCATATAATATTTATATGGCTTGCACTATCTACAGTTCTACTAAGCTCACAAAATTCCTATACACAATATTTGCTATATCACTACTCTGTATTGCAGGTCCTTCCTGAACTTGTGTCATAGCTTATGTCATGGCACTTAAGACATGACACAGTTGATTAAGGTTATTGGTCACGTCAATCAAAATATGCTGTTAGGGCCATCATGTTGTGTGTGCTCACTATTCTCTTTCTCTCTCATATATATATATATATATATATATACAGTCGAACCTGTCTAAGGCGACCATTCACGGGACTTTCAAAAACTGGTCCCATAGGACAGGTGGTCCTGCCTCACAGGTTTCACATAATAAATAGAGCGATAAAAAAATTTTTATCCTAAGCACTATGAAAACTAACCTGCAAATCAGCGTAATCCATGAGTAGAACATAGTGCACATGTCGGTCTACAATAGCCACTGGTTGGACACTTTCATAAAACAGGATAGTTAAACACACAAAAATAAAACACACATACACAGATTCCACTTATACTGTACATGTATCACTTTTGACTTGAAAAAAAATCCAATATGGTAGTCTGTTGTTTGACAGATGAAATAAACGATAAGTTCAATTTTTCTCTCAAGTCCATGATAACGTCTAGTATGTCAGATCTCCCGTTTGTTATTGAATAGGTGCGCAGAAGCTCCAAAGCATTATGTGCATCTGCGATAGTGTATGTTTTCTCAATGTCAGTAGAATCTTGTTCGTTGTCTGATTCACTATTCACATCCTCAGCAGCTAAAATTGCAGTGGCAGGAAGATCCCAGTTTGTTTCTATTGTGTTGCAAGTTTGGAGCCCTGAATCAATCATGGAGATGTCTGTCAATTGGTATCCAAACAATTCTTTTGAAAGGTTATCCAAAGCAGTAGAAATTGCAGTAGAAACAATTTGCACGTCGGTCTTTGATGCAAACTGTTCTGCCAATAATCGCGAACTTTTTCCTTGCTGATTTTGTCGAATCACTGATATTCGTTCTTCCAGCGTTAATGCTTTTGGTTTTACACTTTTGACACTGGCCATTTCCTATATTGTGTGTAACACTTTTAAAATCCACAAAAATAATTCACTGAAATACTGTACATGTACGTGAATACACTCTAAGCGGGCAATGACTAATTCTTTAGTTAATTCCTGTAATTTATACGGGCCACGCAATGGTCTACTCTGGTCTAGACGGAACCGCGAAGTGATGTCACTTCACGAATCATAGATCTGTGTCTGCCGTGTTTCTCACACCAGTATTGACTGATAAACGTAACACGTCCCACTGTAATCTGGGACTCACTAAATACGGGAAAACTTCGACACCTGTAGACACCTGTGTCGATCGTTTATGGCTCCCAGCGAGACGGAGAAGTACTGGCTGGTCAGTGTATCGTTATCAGTGTTACCCGCGTGTCGTAAACGGGATAAATAACATTGGCGGCGGTTAATTAGCCTGGTCTCTGGTCGCGTCATACGGTGAGCGCCGTAATCAGTGTTAGCATATAGTAAAAAACTCGGGGAAATTGTAGACCCGGTCCTATAACCAGGGAAACGCTTTAAACAGGTGGTCCTAAGACCAGGTTCGACTGTATATATATATATATATATATATATATATATATATATATATATATATATATATATATATATATATATATATATATCCTGTTCGCTTCTCTGGGCCATTCTTGTAATTCTTTGTGTTGTCATTGTTTAATGTATAATATAACCTGAACACAGCATGAATATAAAAACTCAGAAATTAATGAGTTTGTTAAATGGTCCTCCAGACCATCAGTTTATTGTCTTCACAAGTCACTTAGTTACTACTAAAAACATGTTCTTCACAAGTCACTGACAGTTACTATTAAAACATGTACTTCACAAGTCACTGACAGCTACTATTAAAACATGTTCTTCACAAGTCACTGACAGTTACTACTAAAACATGTACTTCACAAGTCACTGACAGTTACTATTAAAACATGCACTTCACAAGTCACTGACAGTTACTACTAAAACATGTACTTCACAAGTCACTGACAGTTACTACTAAAACATGTATTTCACAAGTCACTGACAGTTAATACTAAAACATGTACTTCACAAGTCACTGACAGTTACTACTAAAACATGTACTTCACAAGTCACTGACAGTTACTATTAAATTAACTCCAGTTGGGATTTTTATTTATGATTTCTCTCTGTGGTCTCAGCAGCAAGCTTGAAACATCAGTAACTCATGGACGGAAAAAAAATATGAGTACCCCTGAAGGTGAGTTATCTGCCTGTGTGGCGAGGGACCCCTGTGCACATGGCTGCCAGGGAAAAACTGATTAACACACAAAATTCAGATCCTAGTCTCTAGGGACTTTGTCATAGGTAAAAGCTGTCAAGCGAAAAAAAAAAATCTGGCAGCCCTCCTGGCATATGTTCTCTACACACATCAGTCTCTCTACTGTTTCAGTGAGCTAGACCTATCACTCTACTAATAAGGTCAATCTACCATCTACTGTCTTTGCATATAATATTTATATGGCTTGCACTATCTACAGTTCTACTAAGCTCACAAAATTCCTATACACAATATTTGCTATATCACTACTCTGTATTGCAGGTCCTTCCTGAACTTGTGTCATAGCTTATGTCATGGCACTTAAGACATGACACAGTTGATTAAGGTTATTGGTCACGTCAATCAAAATATGCTGTTAGGGCCATCATGTTGTGTGTGCTCACTATTCTCTTTCTCTCTCATATATATATATATATATATATATATATATATATATATATATATATATATATATATATATATATATATATATATATATATATATATCCTGTTCGCTTCTCTGGGCCATTCTTGTAATTCTTTGTGTTGTCATTGTTTAATGTATAATATAACCTGAACACAGCATGAATATAAAACTCAGAAATTAATGAGTTTGTTAAAATGGTCCTCCAGACCATCAGTTTATTGTCTTCACAAGTCACTTAGTTACTACTAAAAACATGTTCTTCACAAGTCACTGACAGTTACTATTAAAACATGTACTTCACAAGTCACTGACAGCTACTATTAAAACATGTTCTTCACAAGTCACTGACAGTTACTACTAAACATGTACTTCACAAGTCACTGACAGTTACTATTAAAACATGCACTTCACAAGTCACTGACAGTTACTACTAAAACATGTACTTCACAAGTCACTGACAGTTACTACTAAAACATGTATTTCACAAGTCACTGACAGTTAATACTAAAACATGTACTTCACAAGTCACTGACAGTTACTACTAAAACATGTACTTCACAAGTCACTGACAGTTACTATTAAAACATGTACTTCACAAGTCACTGACAGCTACTATTAAAACATGTTCTTCACAAGTCACTGACAGTTACTACTAAAACATGTACTTCACAAGTCACTGACAGTTACTATTAAAACATGCACTTCACAAGTCACTGACAGTTACTACTAAAACATGTACTTCACAAGTCACTGACAGTTACTACTAAAACATGTATTTCACAAGTCACTGACAGTTAATACTAAAACATGTACTTCACAAGTCACTGACAGTTACTACTAAAACATGTACTTCACAAGTCACTGACAGTTACTATTAAAACATGTACTTCACACAGACAAGGCTGGCTCGAGCTTACTACTGGTTCTACTTCTACCTTCAGTAAACACTGATAGTCTTGGTTATACTTTTAACTACCTCTCCTGTCACTATCTATCTTGGGAGTGACTATCTTACTACTTCTGAATACTGTACTTATCAACAAACTATCTCGAACTTTCTATCTATTGTCCTGTCGAGCCGAAGATGACACATAGAGCAGAAGTTGACGCATAGAGCAGAATATGAAGCATAGAACAGAAGATGACGCATAGAGCAGAAGATGACGCATAGAGCAGAAGATGACGCATAGAGCAGAAGATGGCGCATAGAGCAGAAGATGGCGCATAGAGCAGAAGATGACGCATAGAGCAGAAGATGATGCATAGAGCAGAAGATGATGCATAGTACAGAAGCACAACCTAAAAAAACAGAGACCCTGGTTGCCAGAAATGGCGCAAATTGCAGAAATCACTGCTTCAAAAACCAATGGCTCTGTTTAACTATAACTAGGAGCCAGTAGTGGGGTGTGATAAACACTCCAAGGTATGGTGACAGATTGGATACAAGGAAGGAACACAACACAATACTTGACGTTTCGGCCTGTGGCCTTCAGAATACAGGGACAACGACAAAAAATGATGAAGCAAAATTATCTATAACTACATGTCAGATGATCAAGTGGAGGGAGAGGTGGACAGAGAGAGGAAAGTAAGAGGTAGAAATAAGAAAAGAGAGAGAGATGTGTGAGGGGAGGTAGGATGAGCGAGATATGATAGATGGGAGAGACTTAACTATAACTACTTAGTCCTAAACCACTTGAGACCCTAAGGTCTGCGGGTAGGAGGTATAGCAATCACCTCTACATTTCGTGCTGCTGACTATTGCTCTAGTGATTAGACTGATTAGCTCTGATCTTCTTTGCTGGTTTTCTACTCTCCTTCATTTCCCAAAGAGCTCTATTTATTTCCCATTGGTCAGTTTGAGAACATGCGGATTAGTCTATTTCTATCCCATCAGAATCCTGTGAGGCTTCCTTGCTTTCCAGAACTATCCAGGTTTAAACACCCTTGACACACTTCTCCCTTAGTCTATTAAATCTCTCTATCTAATGTCTCTGTCTGTACAGGTCAGAGAGTCCATTCCCGCTCTCTCTTAATCTAGGATCTACTCTATTACACTCTTACATCATGTAATCTGGTTCTTATCTGTGACTCTACTCTGTTACACTTGGTTGCATCCTCAGACCTAGTGGTAACATCTTATCTTTGACTCAATATCCATCTTTGATTCAACATCTTCTCACACAGATTTCCTCCCATTGAGAGCTCTATTTTATTGTATATTAACATCAAAACAAATAACACCAGGGCTAAAAACTAAGAATAGCAAAATGTTGCATCTTCTCAATATTCCTGTATGGTGCAGAAAAAAGTACATTAGACAAGGAAACAGAACAGAAAATTGAAGCCTTTGAAATGTGGTTTTATAGAAGAATAGGTAGAACTGGATGGAAAGAAAAGAAAACAAATGACAAGGAAGTTTTAAAACAACTAAAAATGAAAAGCAAACAACTAAACACAATTAGAACAAGACAAATGAAATATTTGGGGCATGTTAAAAGACACAACAACCTATCTATCTATCTATCTATTGACCTTTCGAGCCGTAACCGGCCCATAGGGCGTAGACCAAGATACACCTTCTCCTATATGAATTTTTGTTCTAGCAGTTTTCTTTTAAAGATATTTTATTAAATCTCGCCATCTGTCTCTGTTCTGTGCAAACAGTTCTATCTCATTGAGGGAGCCGATTCCTGCTGCTCTTGCCTCTCTCATCAATGTTCTTCTCAGTGTCTCCCTGGGTCTTCCTCTTTTTCTTTTACCTGTTGTTTCCCATATGAGGGCTTGCTTTGCTATTCGATTATTATCTCTTCTCATCACATGTCCAACGTATGACCATCGTCTTTTCTTTATTACTGAAGATATTAGTGGTTGATTGGCGATTTCTCTAATTTCCTCGTTTGTTTTGAATTCGTTCCATTCTATACCAAGTATTTTCCTTAGACATTTATTTTCGAATGCGTTCAACTTTGTTTCTATATCTCTTGTTGTTTTCCAGCTTTCACACGCATACGTAAGGGTTGATAGTACATTTGATTTGAATAGCCTAAGTTTTGTGTTTGTGCTAATGAGTTTTGATTTCCACAACTTTTCAAGGCTTCTGAAAGACATTGCTGCTTTAGCCAGTCTGATTCTAATTTCAACCTACTAAAAGTAATATTGAAAGGGAAAATACAAGGTAAAAGAGGCAGAGGCAGAGCAGACCAAGATTGATATGGATGATTAACATCAAAAGATGGACAAGTCAGCCTATTACAATCTGCACCATCAAAGAGTGGAATGGTGCTCCATGGTAGCCAACATTCGATGCGGAGATGCACTCAATGATGATGATGTGTGTTTCTTTCACTTCCCCAGTCATTTGTCGAATGCCCAAATTTACAAGTATTTGTCTTCCTAAGTTAAGTTTGTACTTCTACCACGTGGTCCCTCAAAGATTATGCTTTTCCGCAAGCTGTCCCTGAACTTGTACTCAAAACATTATTGTCTCCATGCAGGTGAGACAACTTCAATTATGAATCTATCTCTAGTCTCCCTTTCCTCATAAGTGAGACAACTCTCATTATTATTCTTACTTTATAACAAGTGACTTGTAACTGACTGCTTGTATTTGTACTTGTGTTGGAACCAGAATTGATCTAGGTCCTACTCCACATCCTCGCAGCAGGAAACAGACTAACCAGTTTTATCAAGCCAGTAGGAATAGGAGGAAAGCAAACTTGTACCAAACTTTTCACTGCTGAACTTAGATCTTTTGGGTCAAAAGGAACAGATATTGCAGCTTGATGCAGCTCACAGCACAATGCATCTATGACCATTTAACATCCTTTTAAGGGCAGATGGTAAAGAGGAGTAGACATCAGAAAAATACACAAGTCTTGTTTGTTGGTCTCATTGTTCTAGTATGTTCTGATACTAACATGGGACTTTACTCTTCCATTCTTAGACTGACACAAATATGGAAGTTCAGAGCCTCACACCAGTTGGAGATATAAAGCAGGAACCAGAATGTGAAGTGAGTTGATTCTTCTTTATCATTTCAGGTCCCTGTGGTGCATAGTTCTTCAACAAACATTTTCAGCTCTCTGTGGATCATAGATCTTCAACAAACACTTTCAGCTCTCTGTGGATCATAGATCTTCAACAAACACTTTCAGCTCTCTGTGGATCATAGATCTTCAACAAACACTTTCAGCTCTCTGTGGAGCATAGATCTTCAACAACCATTTTCAGCTCTCTGTGGATCATAGATCTTCAACAAACACTTTCAGCTCTCTGTGGATGATCTTCAACAAACACTTTCAGCTCTCTGTGGATCATAGATCTTCAACAAACACTTTCAGCTCTCTGTGGATCATAGATCTTCAACAAACATTTTCAGCTCTCTGTGGATCATAGATCTTCAACAAACACTTTCAGCTCTCTGTGGAGCATAGATCTTCAACAAACATTTTCAGCTCTCTGTGGATCATAGATCTTCAACAAACACTTTCAGCTCTCTGTGGATCATAGATCTTCAACAAACACTTTCAGCTCTCTGTGGATCATAGATCTTCAACAAACATTTTCAGCTCTCTGTGGATCATAGATCTTCAACAAACACTTTCAGCTCTCTGTGGAGCATAGATCTTCAACAAACATTTTCAGCTCTCTGTGGATCATAGATCTTCAACAAACACTTTCAGCTCTCTGTGGATCATAGATCTTCAACAAACACTTTCAGCTCTCTGTGGATCATAGATCTTCAACAAACACTTTCAGCTCTCTGTGGATCATAGATCTTCAACAAACACTTTCAGCTCTCTGTGGATCATAGATCTTCAACAAACACTTTCAGCTCTCTGTGGATCATAGATCTTCAACAAACATTTTCAGCTCTCTGTGGATCATAGATCTTCAACAAACATTTTCAGCTCTCTGTGGATCATAGATCTTCAACAAACATTTTCAGCTCTCTGTGGATCATAGATCTTCAACAAACATTTTCAGCTCTCTGTGGATCATAGGTCTTCAACAAACACTTTCAGCTCTCTGTGGATCATAGGTCTTCAACAAACACTTTCAGCTGTCTATGAATCATAGGTCTTCAACAAACACTTTCAGCTTTCTGTGGATCATAGGTCTTCAACAAACACTTTCAGCTCTCTGTGGATCATAGGTCTTCAACAAACACTTTCAGCTCTATGTGGATCATAGATCTTCAACAAACACTTTCAGCTCTCTGTGGATCATAGGTCTTCAACAAACACTTTCAGCTCTCTGTGGAACATAGATCTTCAACAAACACTTTCAGCTCTCTGTGGATCATAGGTCTTCAACAAACACTTTCAGCTCTATGTGGATCATAGGTCTTCAACAAACACTTTCAGCTCTCTGTGGAGCATAGGTCTTCAACAAACACTTTCCTTGCCATCATGTTTTTTCCCATTCTCATAAAATCGTTCCAAGTCCTATCAGTGCCATCATCTCTGCCTTAGCGTTTTGTTCACTTTTATTTGATCTGCACTTTCCCATAATTCTACGTTGGTGATTATGTTCTACCATTTCCATTCATTTATTATGTGCAAGCATCCACTTGAAAGCCAATATTGTTATGATTGTTAATTTGGTTGGTTTTCGTGTTTCATCATTATAATTGAGTGCCGTCTCTGCAACGAAGGTTGGCTACCAAGGATCGCCATTCCACCCTGTTTCTTGCTTTGATGGTGCAGGTTGTCATAGATTGACTTGTCCATCTTTTGATGTTACTACTCATCTATGTTAGTCTTGGTCTCCCTCTTTTACCTTGTTATTTCCCTTCCAATATTACTTTTAGTAGCCTGTTGTGTCTTTTAACATGCCCCAAAAATTTCATTTGTCTTGTCTTAATTGTATTTAGTAGTTCTCTTTTTATTTTCAGCTGTTTTAAAACTTCATTGTTTGTTTTCTTTTCTTTCCATCCAATTCTACCTATTCTTCTATAGATCCACATTTCAAAGGCTTCAATTTTCTGTTCTGTTTTCTTGTCTAATGTCCTAATTTCTGCACCATACAGGAATATTGAGATGTAGTAACATTTTGCTATTCTTAGCTTCAGCCCTACTGTTATTTGTTTTGTTGTTAGTATATTTTTCATGGCATTAAAATTACTTTTTGCCAGACCTATTCTTTTGTTTCGCAGTTATATAATAGAACTGATCGAAGTTGAACATTTAAGTTTTATATTTAACATAATTTCTTGGATTTCCATGTTTCCTAGTGTACTGAAGGCTACTCTTGCTTTTTGTATCCTTATTTTGGTATTGTTCTGTGTTCCTCCACCTTAGTCTATATTACTGCCTAGATATATAAAAATTGTATATCTAGTAGAGGTATTTTTCACAGTCTTATCTGATTATTGTCAACTGCTTTATTTCTCATGATTTTAGTCTAATCTCTTATTTTGTTCATCTCCAGGTGATATGATCTCACTGTTCATCTTATGTTGGGCATGATTGTAATATATTTAGTGTTTCTGTTGGTGTTTGTTCAATAGTTCTTGCTCTTTCTCTCTGTATCTGACTTCACAACACAGAAGAAGGTGATAACAGGAGCCGTCACTGTTCATCTTATGTTGGACATGATTGTAATATATTTAGTGTTTCTGTTGGTGTTTGTTCAATAGTTCTTGCTCTTTCTCTCTGTATCTGACTTCACAACACAGAAGGTGGTGACCACCAGTAGTATTGGTTGGGCTCATTCAAGAGGGCCCAGCACTCTCGCCACCTGGCAGGACTCTACAAGATGAACACCATTTTGCTTTCTTTTAGATTGGCATGTCTTTGTGGTAAGAGTTGTCTTATTCTTCTACCTTTTAGCTCCCAGTGGAGCATAGGTCTTCAACAAACACTTTCCAAGTCATTCTGTTTTTTGCAATTCTTTTAAGATCATTCCATGTCTTCCCCATCATCATCATCTCTGCTTCGATCTGTCTTCTCCAAGAATTCCTTGGTCTTCCTCTTTGTCTTTTCCCCCTGGGGATTCCAAAAAAGGGGTTGTTGTGTAATACTCTCAGTTGGCTTCCGTAGTGTGTGTCCTATCCATCGTCTTCACTGTGTCTCTTTATCCACTGGTATTTGACTGGTACATTTCCATAATTGGTAAGAGTTGTGTTACACTGTTATCAGGCATGTAGATCAGTGCATCTGATTTCAACTCGTTTGTGTCTCACTTTTTCCAACTTGGATAATATCTTGGTAGCATTGCTACCACAAGAACAGTTCTTGGGAATATGGGTACACAGACTCCTCTACCACTTTGTGGTGAAGACACATCAGAGAAGCATATTTGTACAGATGCTCCACTGGTCAAGTTTTAATGCATAAAGCCTCATTTTATAGTAGAGCATCTATTGAGCTATAATGTTCCATGGTGTCAGATATGATTGGTCATGGATGAGGCCATCAGAGCTGGTCATGCCAGCTTCAATATTTAATGTCATGGCCTACTTTCACATTTTTTCATCTCTTCTCAGGCAGGTCAAAGTGAAGGATGCAGTCAAGATCCTATCCCCCAAGGTCAAGTAGCTGTCAGCAGGTCCAGGCAACTTGCAGGAAGGGAGAAGATAGTTCAATCTCTTGTTTGTGAGGCTCGTGATAGTGATAAAGTTATGGAAGTACACAAGAGAACACATACAAAACAGAAGTCTCACATATGTGATATATGTGGTGCTGGTTTTGCTCAAAGCCATCAACTTAAAGAACATAGGACAACACATACAGAAGAGAAGCCTTACAAATGTGATGTTTGTGGTGCAGATTTTGCTCAGAGTCGTCACCTTAAAGATCACATGAGAAGGCACACAGGAGAAAAGCCTTACAAGTGTGATGTGTGTGGTGTGGGTTTTGCTCAAAGGACTGGTGTTAAAGTACACAAGAGAACACATACAGGAGAGAAGCCTTACAGATGTGATGTGTGTGGTGCAAGTTTTACTCAGGGCAATTGTCTTAAAGCACATAGCAGAACACATACAGGAGAGAAGCCTTATAAATGTGATGTATGTGGTGCAGGTTTTTCTCAGAGGACTAGTATTAACGTACACAAGAGAACACATACAGGAGAGAAGCCTTACAAATGTGATGTTTGTGGTGCAGGTTTTACTCAGAAGCGTAATCTTACAGGACACAGGAGAACACATACAGGAGAGAAGCCTTACAAATGTGATGTTTGTGGTGCAGGTTTTACGCAGAAACATTATGTTACAGAACACAATAGAAAACATACAGGAGAGAAGCCTTACATATGTGATGTTTGTAGTGTAGCTTTTGCAAAAAGTGAACATCTTAAAGCACACAAGCGAACACATACAGGTGAGAAGCCTTTTAAATGTGATATATGTGTTGCAGATTTTGCACACAAGCATCATCTGATAAGACACAAGAGAACACATACAGGAGAGAAGCCTTTCAGATGTGATGTTTGTGGTACAGGTTTTTCTGTGAGTACTCAACTTAAAGTACACAATAGAAAACATACAGGAGAGAAACCTTACAAATGTGATGTGTGTGATGTAAATTTTTCTCAAAGTGGAAGTCTTAAATTACACAAGAGAAGACATACAGGAGAGAAGCCTTACAAATGTGATGTATGTGGGGTGGACTTCACTGATTGCAGAAATTTAACAAAACACAAGAGAACACACATGGGGGGAAATATTGACAACTGAGATTGAGCTGTTGACGGATTACCACGAGTTGATACGAGCTTGTTTGCCCTTTGACTCATATAAGATGTGGCGGGTCGTAATGGCTTTTTTGACATTCCCGGCTCTTACTGGAGGTCGTCTGTCCCAGGCTATGCTGGGAAACTACTAGTCCAGCCCAGAGGTACTTCAATACTGGGTCCTCAATCAGTAACAGCCACCACTACAGGGAACACGTCGATCCTAGCTTCTGTTAGCCAGTCTGTTTTGACGCAGACTGTTACCAGAGGAGACCACGAGGAGGTAGATCTGCTAGGCCTTGGCCAGCTGATGGTGCGCCGGCCGTGCTATTGCGACCGCAGGCGCTTAGGCTCCCCCAACTGAGATTGAGAAAACCTAACATGCAGGACACAATCATATTTAATGTATTATGTATGATGCGACATTTGCTTGTTTTGATGTCATTGATCATTGTCTATGTTCTTATGACTAATTAGAGTTGCCTTCTGAGACATCAAACTTATAATGCTCCTCCTACATAATTTGTTTATGGAATGGAAGGTAGATTTTCTCAAAGGTGATTGGTTTAGCAGAGACTCCCTGGGCATGTTCTTGGTTGTCAATTTTGGGGCTTGAGTTGACGGTACTAGATCTCATGAATTGTTTATGAACCAGCCGTTTTTATTTATTAAATCTTGCCTTTTGTTTTTTTTTTCTTTTATTAATTTTTTTTCTAGTTCAATCAGTGATTACCACTTGGTTGTTCAGAGGCTCATGAATGACAAAAACCACAAGTAAAACTAGAACTACTCTGGAAAGATAGGAATATCTTGATCAGATCTAAGATTACATTGATGTAGTCCCATGTTACACCCATTATCCTACACACTTGTGAAACAAGAATCTTAACATCAGAATTATAACAAAACATTAAAAACCATTTATGGAGAATTATCAATATCATCTCAGTCTCATATTTTCACCAGATTGAAGATCAGTTGTTGTTGTGTTCGCTAGCTTTCAACTCTGACGAAGTCCCTAGAGGCTAGGAACTGAATTTTGTGTGTTAATCCCTGGCAGTTGTGTGCACAGGGGTCCCTCGTCACACAGGCAGATAACTCCAACTTCAGAGGTACTCATGTTTTTTTCCCGTTTATGAGTAACTGACGTTTGAAGAGCAATTGAGCATATAACCTCAGAAAGAACTCGCTTCAAATGATGATTTCATTACTGCTGCAAACTAGAGCTGAGTTATTGATCATCATGTCCGACAAAGTCATCACACAAGGAAATATTGAAGTTGTAAGACACAAAGGCAGAAAATTGAGCTGGAATGACAAAATCAAGAAGTGGGTGGGTCTCAACTTTGTCAAATTATAGACAGCAGCAGGAGACAGAGACAACTGGATGTAAGTAGCTGTGTCAGCTGGTCTTACCACCAATATATTCATCAAGTTTTTAGATTGGTAAGATGGACCAGTGGTGACAAACTGGATGTGATCTTATCTTGTGTAAATTATGTGTTTTATTAATTGTAGCTATCTAATGGATAAAACCTTCACAATATCTAACATGTCTGTTGTCAAAACTGATGTAGAGCAAAAACATTAAAATGAATTTTGTTCGATTATTGTTCTAGTGGTTACTTTATGTTCAAGTGTGTGTTGTCTTTTGTTTGTACCTATGTTTTTCTCTGCATTTTATTGACTTCTGCAATGACTCGACCCACTTCTCTTACCATGCTTATTGAATCACTTTGTATGCAAGTGTGAGTTGAGTTATGTAATTTCAATAGAAAAATGTCCTAGTAAAAACTTTTGTCAAGTTAGTAAAGCATTATAGGGATTCTGTAATGACTCAGCAGCTTCCAAAGCATTCCTCAGTCTAAACTATCAAATAGTCTGGGCTCGGTAACCTAGTTGGGAAAACCACCCGACTGGACTACCAACGTTCGGACAACCCATGTTCGATTCCCGCTGGGAGCAGCGTGAGTTGTACTCATGGTTAAAAAAAAAATACCCCCACAGTCAACCCAGCCGTTGGCAGAAATGAGTACCAGGGTATTACCCTGGGAAGGTGAGAAATGTCACCTCGCATCGTACGTTTCGATGCTTGAAGCGACACTATCCAGAGGTCTCCAAACACATATGGGTGGAAACGTGTTAAGACGCCGGTTCAAGTCTCGCAGTATATCTTTACCTGTATCAAATAGTCTTAGTCCACATCACTCCATATGAACGAGATGGGAGTCAAGATTGGCACATCCAGAAACGAGAATCCTAGTGGGCGTATAAAAAGACATATCAACCAACACATAACTGGAGTCGTCAGTCGATGAACACAGATGAGGATGGGATTTAAGCACCTGTGGACATTTTCAAAGTGCACTGATAATGACTTGCAAGTACTCAATAATTTAGTTTTATTTGAGTGACAAATAACAGAAATGGATGTGAACGTAAGAAATCGATAGAAAAGAATGTTTTCTAAACCAACATGATTCTATTCTGTTCATTGAATCAGACTCACTGCAGTTGAGGCATCCCCATATCCGCTCCACCAACATTTCTCGACACGTAAGCAGACCGATTGAAGGTGACTTGACAGTTATTTATCATTTCTGTTGTTTACCTTCTTCCAGGCCATTCTCTTAGGCTGTCTGGTATCTTTTCTCTTTGCTTCCCTCTATCTCTTCGTCCCTCAATTTTCCCAGTTGTTACAATATATTCCAGCTGTTCTCTTCTCATTACATGGTCAAAAAAATGAGGATTGTTTCTTCCTAATATATTGGAAATTAACTCTCTTTTTGCTTTGGCCTCTTTCAGAACGTTTTTATTACTCTTCTCAGCTGTCCATTGTATTCTTAACATTCTTCTGTAAAACCACATTTCTACAGACTCCAGTGATTTTCTAGTCTGTTGTCCTATTGTCCATGATTCACATCCGTATGCTAAGACTGGCTCTACATAACATTTAAGAACTCTTTTTCTTGTTTCTAATGTCAAAAATGGATTGCATAGTATCTTCCTCATTTTTTTGGAAAGCTGCTTTTGCCTGAACCATTCTACATCTCACCTTTGTTGTACATCTGCTGTTCCCACTATCCAACATTAACGATAGCCGTGCCATGTGACACCACAGCTTTTTCTATCCACACAAAACGAGAGTTCCCATAACAGATGCTGCAGCTAGTCTTGAGTATCAGTCACTTCAACATGACACAGGTTTGTCTTGACGAGTGTCAGACACTTCAACATGACACAGGTTTGTCTTGACGAGTGTCAGTCACTCTATCTCCAATGAAAAGTAGGTAAATACACACTTTTTTTTTTTTTTATTATAACACCTAAAACTAAGAATAACAAAATGTTATATCTTCTCAACATTCCTTTATGGTGCAGAAACATGGACATTAGACAAGAAAACAGAACAGAGAATTAAAGCCTTTGAAATGTGGATATATAGAAGAATAGGTAGAATTGGATGGAAGGAAAAAAAAACAAACGACGAAGTCTTAAAACAACTAAAAATGAAAAGAGAACTACTAAACAAAATTCAAACAAGACAAATGCGATTTTTGGGCCATGTTAAAAGACACAACAGCCTACTAAAAGTAATCCTGGAGGGGAAAATACAAGGTAAAAGAGGCAGACCAAGACTAACATGGATGAGTAACATCAAAAGATGGACAAATCAACCGATGACAACCTGCACCATCAAAGCAAGAGACAGCAGAATGGCGCTCCATGGTAGCCATCCTTCGTTGCGGAGACGGCACTCGATGATGATGATGATGGAAGTCATCTCTAGCTCCTACAGTTGATAACATCACACTAGTTGGCTGGTTTTCAGATTTTATCTTCTGTCCGTGGGCCTTTGGAAATCTATAGATGGCTATGGTCAGTCAGCATACAATTCAAGAAAAGTTAAACAGCTGATGGAGCAGATATAGGAATGCATTGATTGCAGTGAAACTGATTCCGTGAATAGAATAACAAAGTTAATCTTTGTAAAGTTCACTAGACACTAAACCAAGCAAGAAGAAAGAAAATAAACTGAAATATGATCAACATCTAGCTTCTAAATCCAAGCAACAGGAATCTGAGACAGATCAATATCTAACCTCTAAAACTGAAAGAGAACATAATGCAGGCATTAGATCAATACATATCACAGAACTGAAAAAAGAAAGGGATACAACCAGCATTATAATACCATCATGAAAATTACCACCTCAAATTATTAATCTTTGAAATTTGACATTTTGCTGTGGGCAAACTTTCTCCCCATACCTTCCTCATTACAACTTCCGGTGGCCCCTGAGTGCTTGATTTGTTAACTTTGATGGGATTTTTTTTTCTTTCAAGTGTGTGGTTAAAAAATATGAAGGTATTGTAGAAAAGGGGATGTTTCTTTTATAAATTTTGCCAATTCTCAAGAAATTTGAATTGTTTCCCTTTCTGTTATTTTTTCTTATAAAAGGGGAGACATCAGATAAAATTTTTGTAACATGGGATAGCCCACAAACAATGCTTAGAGGAAGCCGAACATACTGTCAGATTGATGGACTGGTGGCCACTGTGTGAATAGATAACGCAACACTACTGGAAACCGTGGCACCACGTGTTCAAATTTCACGCCACCGATCTGATGTAACCCAAGAAACTATTACAGCATCCATCTCCTATGCTTGGATAAACACACAGTTGTGTAGTAAAGGTTTTTAAAAATAGATCTTATTTTCAATGTAACAATTAAGTGCTGGTACATTTTTACGATATCATGAAAACATGACCAACAGATAAGTATCGTAATCTAGGGGTTTTTTTTTTAAAAAGGAAGAAAAAAACAAATGAATAAATGCTAAAAATGTGAACTTATAACACCCATGCAATAGAGAACACATGGTATTTTTTTTAAAAAAGCATACTTTTAAAGAACAACCTTGTAAAATCAACCATTGCTGTAATAGGGACACTTTTTTGTTTAATATAAACAAGCAAACTACTAAATCTGAATGTTGTTCACAAATCAGTTTCCTATTTTTTCACACTGGTTTGTTCAGGGGCCCCTCAACGTGCATGCAGATATTCCTTGACTTCAGTGTTCTATTATTTTCTTTATCTCATTGAGAGTTTTTGATGGTTATTTTTGTTACCCTTGTAGATCTTGCCTGGTTAGCAGCCATTTTGTTCTATTCTTTACAATTTCCAACTGCCAAGAGTTCTTTAACATGTGCTGAGCACATACGGGACCTCCTGTTTTTCCCTGTGGAAGGCTAGACATATGATCTCACTACCCAGAGACTAAGGGAGTGTAAAGCCAGGGAAAAACCACATATTAAAAATTTCCATTGCCAGTGGTGCTTTGAACTGGACTATCTTGTCCAGAGGCTGACATATTACTTGTAGACTATTCAGTCCCCATTATATATAATAATACTTAAGACAAACACTTATTTTTGGCAAAGTTATTACTTGACAGAGCAAAGACTATTCACATCACCATGAAGAAACAACAACAAAGAACATAATGTCATGGCTGTGATCCATAATTGTCAAAGCAATGTTTATTTTCAACAATTTATCTATTGCCCTTTCAAGCCAAACATGTAAAGAGGTTACAAATTGTAGATTTTCCATGTCCAACAATATTACTATAAATTGTGATTTTGCAAGTTCCTTATTCTCAAATGAGTTTCTTCAAAGCCACACACAGAAACCATTAAAAACTATCACAGTATATGTATACAAAAGAATTATGAAATTGTGTATTTCTTAAGTGCTGAAGATGTTAGTTTGCCAGTTTTATATCTCTACTGAAGCCATGAGAGACTGAATGTTGCATGAATAACATTTGTACCTATTTTTCACACCGGCAGCCATATATTCAGGTGTTCCTCGCCATACAGGCAGATGTTCTGTGACTTTAGAGGTAGTCTTTTAACACAGAATATTCATGTTTAGGGTTGATTTTTACCTATTAATTTTGCCCGTTGCATTGGCCATTTTTGGCTTATTCTTTTCAATTTCCAACTATCGGGAGATCTTTAATGTGTGCAAAATGAGTGAGATTTCACTACCCAGAGAAGGCTAGACATGAGATTCTCACTACCCAGAGAAGGCTAGACATGAGATCTCACTACCCAGAGAAGGCTAGACATGAGATCTCACTACCCAGAGAATGCTAGACATGAGATCTCACTACCCAGAGAAGGCTAGACATGAGATCTCACTACCCAGAGAAGGCTAGACATGAGATCTCACTACCCAGAGAAGGCTAGACATGAGATCTCACTACCCAGAGAAGGCTAGACATGAGATCTCACTACCCAGAGAAGGCTAGACATGAGATCTCACTACCCAGAGAAGGCTAGACATGAGATCTCACTACCCAGAGAATGCTAGACATGAGATATCACTACCCAGAGAAGGCTAGACATGAGATCTCACTACCCAGAGAATGCTAGACATGAGATCTCACTACCCAGAGAAGGCTAGACATGAGATCTCACTACCCAGAGAATGCTAGACATGAGATCTCACTACCCAGAGAAGGCTAGACATGAGATCTCACTACCCAGAGAAGGCTAGACATGAGATCTCACTACCCAGAGAAGGCTAGACATGAGATCTCACTACCCAGAGAATGCTAGACATGAGATCTCACTACCCAGAGAAGGCTAGACATGAGATCTCACTACCCAGAGAAGGCTAGACATGAGATCTCACTACCCAGAGAAGGCTAGACATGAGATCTCACTACCCAGAGAAGGCTAGACATGAGATCTCACTACCCAGAGAAGGCTAGACATGAGATCTCACTACCCAGAGAAGGCTAGACAACAGCAGATAAGCTGGCAGGTAACTATGGCACTGAGTGTGGTCTTACTCTGGACAAAGAGGACATCACCAAGTTTGATCTTCGTTCCTTAAGAAAAGAGGAGAATGTGTAGAACAATGATGTATATATTAAGAGGAAAATAAAGGTGGACCCGGAGTGCTTAGTGGGGAAAAGTAGATGTGTCTACAATCAACATCTAACAGGAACATTCAGTCTACATATGCTTCGAGAAATTCTGGGACGAGCAGGTAGGGCCCAACTGCGATGAAACTGATTCCATGAATAGAATAATATTAAATGCTATCCCTCACACTTTCCTATCATTTAATATCAATTAAGACAAATAGAAAAAAATGAATTATGTATCAAAAGTTCTTCAGAATTTAAATTCTAATACCCGTAAACTTGAAATATTTGAGGTACAAATGCCAGTTAAGGCAAAACAATTTGTTTCCAGCCTAAGAGGCTTTTTGATCCACCCAGCCTCTTTAAATGTGTACCTGAGATATTTGTTGGCAAGGAAAGACAGCGAGGAACTGGCCACCTCATCTCAACAAGCTTAATACAATGAGGTCATCAAAACTTCATTACCCAATGTCAATTGCTGTAGGACTACCTTTATCTGTGACACCCATTTATGTTTATAAGAAGTGAATGTCTTGTGTGATATCCCATTACTTTCAGCATACTGTGAACATCTCCAACATTAGAAATTAAGACAGAAAGTGTGTGTCATATCTTAAACATTTGAGGTATTTATTTTTTGTATGACAAACTGTTCAAGGAAAGTGTGCTCGCTCCTCAATAAAAGGGTCCAGGTTTTGACTCTCAGAAGTGGTGGATTTTATTTTTGGACCGACAAGGCTCTGGGGTTCACTTGGCCTCTAAAAATGGGTACCAGAGATTTTTCTGGAGAGTAAAAGTGGCCTCATGCTATACCAAGCATTTCACCCCAAAATGTGCCATGATCATAGAAAAATATGGTCACTATACACCATATTCCTCATATGCCTACCAAGGCAGGGAACCTTTACTTTTTTTTCCCCATAAGGTACTGGGAGATGTGAAAAGAAGAATAAATATTCTACATGATTATAACTTTTCATTCCTTCTGGCTTGTCTTTTGATAGTGGCGTTTTGTGAACTTTTGAGTTGTCTCTCTTGTATGGATTTTCATGTGTCTTTTTAAATGTCCACTAGCAGCAAAACCTGCACCACATACATCACATTTGTACGGCTTCTCCCCTGTATGTGTTCTCATGTGATATATTAGATTGCTATTACCAGTAAAACCTGCATCACACACATCACATTTGTAGGGTTTCTCCCCTGTATGTGTTCTTTTGTGTATTTTTAGAGATCCACTGTGTGCAAAAACTGCATCACAAATATCACACTTGTACGGTTTCTCTCCTGTATGTGTTCTTCTGTGTTTTATTAAGTCTTCCATTCGAGCAAAACCAGCGCCACACATATCACAACTGTAAGGCTTCTCTCCTGTGTGTGTTCTAACATGTTTTACTAGATAGCCATTATTAGCAAAACATGTACCACATAAGTCACATTTAAAAGGTTTCTCCCCTGTATGTACTTTCTTGTGTCTTGTTAACTGTCCACTTTGAGCAAAATCTGTGCTACATACGTCACATTTGTATGGCTTTTCTCCTGTATGTGTTCTCTTGTGTCTTGCTAAATAGTACCTCTGAGCAAAACCTGCACCACAAACATCACATATATACGGCTTCTCCCCTGTATGTGTTCTCTTGTGATATATTAGATTGCTACTACCAGTAAAAACTGCTTCACACACATCACATTTGTAAGGTTTCTCTCCTGTATGTACTCTTTTGTGTATTTTTAGAGACCCACTATGAGCAAAAACTGTACCACACACATCACATTTGTACGGCTTCTCTCCTGTATGTGTTCTCTTGTGTTCTTTAAGATTTTCACACTGAGAAAATCCGGCATTACATACATCACATTTGTATGGTTTCTCTCCCGTATGTGTTCTTTTGTGCTTCACCAAAGAGCTACTCTCAGCAAAACATGCACCACAAACATCACATTTATAAGGTTTCTCCCCTGTATGTGTTCTCACATGAGTTATTAAATTTCCACTCTTAGCAAAGCATGCACCACATACATCACACTTGTAAGACTTTTCCCTTGTATTTCTTCTTTTGTGTGTGGTTAGATTTCCATTCTGAGCAACACCAGCACAACACTCATCCCGTTTATCCTCTTCTGTGAGTGATCGTTGATGTGCATGTTCAACATTCCCACAATGGGAAACAAAGGACTGAAACACTTGCTCCCCACTTGGCTCTTGTACAGACTTGCCTTCAGTTAACTGAACTTGGGGGCTTGAATTTTGACTTTCACCTTGGCCAACCTAAGAACAAATAGAGATTAAAATTAACCCTAGATTATGATACCTATCTGTAACTCTCCCAGTTACGATACCGTAGTAAAAATTACTACCACTAAAATGTAACATTAGGTGCTTAAAAATAGTAATTTCTCTGAACCATGCCAAAACCAAGACACAGTGCCATGTGTTCCCACAAAGCAAAACTCAGGGGCTTTGAAATTCCTGGCTCAGGTTGATATATGACCTGAACTTCACCTCATGGATTGGACATATAAGTATAACCATGTCTATCGGTACACAGTGCTGTAAGACTGTCAGTATGTGACACAGTGCTGTAAGACTGTCAGTATGTGACACAGTGCTGTAAGACTGTCAGTATGTGACACAGTGCTGTAAGACTGTCAGTATGTGACACAGTGCTGTAAGACTGTCAGTATGTGACACAGTGCTGTAAGACTGTCAGTATGTGACACAGTGCTGTAAGACTGTCAGTATGTGACAGTGCTGTAAGACTGTCAGTATGTGACACAGTGCTGTAAGACTGTCAGTATGTGACACAGTGCTGTAAGACTGTCAGTATGTGACAGTGCTGTAAGACTGTCAGTATGTGACACAGTGCTGTAAGACTGTCAGTATGTGACACAGTGCTGTAAGACTGTCAGTATGTGACACAGTGCTGTAAGACTGTCAGTATGTGACACAGTGCTGTAAGACTGTCAGTATGTGACACAGTGCTGTAAGACTGTCAGTATGTGACACAGTGCTGTAAGACTGTCAGTATGTGACACAGTGCTGTAAGACTGTCAGTATGTGACACAGTGCTGTAAGACTGTCAGTATGTGACACAGTGCTGTAAGACTGTCAGTATGTGACACAGTGCTGTAAGACTGTCAGTATGTGACACAGTGCTGTAAGACTGTCAGTATGTGACACAGTGCTGTAAGACTGTCAGTATGTGACACAGTGCTGTAAGACTGTCAGTATGTGACACAGTGCTGTAAGACTGTCAGTATGTGACACAGTGCTGTAAGACTGTCAGTATGTGACACAGTGCTGTAAGACTGTCAGTATGTGACACAGTGCTGTAAGACTGTCAGTATGTGACAGTGCTGTAAGACTGTCAGTATGTGACACAGTGCTGTAAGACTGTCAGTATGTGACACAGTGCTGTAAGACTGTCAGTATGTGACACAGTGCTGTAAGACTGTCAGTATGTGACACAGTGCTGTAAGACTGTCAGTATGTGACACAGTGCTGTAAGACTGTCAGTATGTGACACAGTGCTGTAAGACTGTCAGTATGTGACACAGTGCTGTAAGACTGTCAGTATGTGACACAGTGCTGTAAGACTGTCAGTATGTGACACAGTGCTGTAAGACTGTCAGTATGTGACACAGTGCTGTAAGACTGTCAGTATGTGACACAGTGCTGTAAGACTGTCAGTATGTGACACAGTGCTGTAAGACTGTCAGTATGTGACACAGTGCTGTAAGACTGTCAGTATGTGACACAGTGCTGTAAGACTGTCAGTATGTGACACAGTGCTGTAAGACTGTCAGTATGTGACACAGTGCTGTAAGACTGTCAGTATGTGACACAGTGCTGTAAGACTGTCAGTATGTGACAGTGCTGTAAGACTGTCAGTATGTGACACAGTGCTGTAAGACTGTCAGTATGTGACACAGTGCTGTAAGACTGTCAGTATGTGACACAGTGCTGTAAGACTGTCAGTATGTGACACAGTGCTGTAAGACTGTCAGTATGTGACACAGTGCTGTAAGACTGTCAGTATGTGACACAGTGCTGTAAGACTGTCAGTATGTGACACAGTGCTGTAAGACTGTCAGTATGTGACACAGTGCTGTAAGACTGTCAGTATGTGACAGTGCTGTAAGACTGTCAGTATGTGACACAGTGCTGTAAGACTGTCAGTATGTGACACAGTGCTGTAAGACTGTCAGTATGTGACACAGTGCTGTAAGACTGTCAGTATGTGACACAGTGCTGTAAGACTGTCAGTATGTGACAGTGCTGTAAGACTGTCAGTATGTGACACAGTGCTGTAAGACTGTCAGTATGTGACACAGTGCTGTAAGACTGTCAGTATGTGACAGTGCTGTAAGACTGTCAGTATGTGACACAGTGCTGTAAGACTGTCAGTATGTGACACAGTGCTGTAAGACTGTCAGTATGTGACACAGTGCTGTAAGACTGTCAGTATGTGACACAGTGCTGTAAGACTGTCAGTATGTGACACAGTGCTGTAAGACTGTCAGTATGTGACACAGTGCTGTAAGACTGTCAGTATGTGACACAGTGCTGTAAGACTGTCAGTATGTGACACAGTGCTGTAAGACTGTCAGTATGTGACACAGTGCTGTAAGACTGTCAGTATGTGACACAGTGCTGTAAGACTGTCAGTATGTGACAGTGCTGTAAGACTGTCAGTATGTGACACAGTGCTGTAAGACTGTCAGTATGTGACACAGTGCTGTAAGACTGTCAGTATGTGACACAGTGCTGTAAGACTGTCAGTATGTGACACAGTGCTGTAAGACTGTCAGTATGTGACACAGTGCTGTAAGACTGTCAGTATGTGACAGTGCTGTAAGACTGTCAGTATGTGACAGTGCTGTAAGACTGTCAGTATGTGACAGTGCTGTAAGACTGTCAGTATGTGACACAGTGCTGTAAGACTGTCAGTATGTGACACAGTGCTGTAAGACTGTCAGTATGTGACAGTGCTGTAAGACTGTCGGTATGTGACACAGTGCTGTAAGACTGTCAGTATGTGACAGTGCTGTAAGACTGTCAGTATGTGACACAGTGCTGTAAGACTGTCAGTATGTGACACAGTGCTGTAAGACTGTCAGTATGTGACACAGTGCTGTAAGACTGTCAGTATGTGACACAGTGCTGTAAGACTGTCAGTATGTTCTGCTACCCCACACAGCATTAGTTGCTGTAATTCCCCAAGTCACAAAGGGTTGTTTGTTTGACAGTGGCCAGAAAATTTCCCTGGTCACAGCAACAAGAAAAAAATAAAAAATAAACACTTATCTCATGATCTTAAAAAAAATAAAAATAAAAACAGCAATGGCAACAAATTAAACACTCAAGGGGTCACCAGAAGTGCTAAATAGGAAGGTACATGGGGGGGGGGGGGGGAGAGAGAGAGAGAGAGAGGAGGAGAAGAGTATGCGTGAACACAGAAAAATGTCAAATGTTGAGGAATTTGTAGGCCATCATAGGCAAGAAAAATGTTGAAGTTGCACATAACTCTAGGGGTTCAAACACTCTATTAAAGTTTTTAAAGCTTCCAATCATGTGGTCAGATCTAACATGGTGACACAAATTAATGGTTTCTTCTTTATACCATAGATTTAATCTATTTCATTAATCAGAATTCATCATCATCACCATCATGTGCCATACCGGTTGGCATAGGCGATCATGTCCTTCCACAATCTTCTATCTACAATGCATCGCATCAGTTCTGTCATTGACTGTTTTCCATGCCATGACACCAATCTATTCAGTATTTTCTCTCCTTCTTATCTGCCTGTATATCTTTCCCTGTATTTTGCCAGTTGAAACCAAGTATTCCAAATTTCCTATTCTCATGATGTGCCTGAAAAATATTGATGTTTCTTTCTGACATTTTTTAGGAGCTCCTTTTTTGTGTTGGCCATTTGGAGAATTTCCTCATTGGTCTTTTTAGCTGTCCAGGGAACTTTCAACATTCTTCTGAGAATTCTATTGACACAGATTTGTTGCATAAGATATTTTTCATTTTCTGAAATGCTATTTTGGCCTGGGCTATTCTGCTTTTTATTTCTGTGGTGCATTTTCTACCAAAATTCATCAGAATTAGGAAAGAAAAAAGGATGAAACAGCTAAATAATTGTGTGATTGCCCGTTATGTGAACATTACTGGATGAAACAGCTAAATAATTGTGTGATTGCCCATTATGTGAACATTACTGGATGAAACAGCTAAATAATTGTATGATTGTCTTGTTATGTGAACATAACTACTGGATGAAACAGCTAAATAATTGTGTGATTGTCTTGTTATGTGAACATAACTACTGGATGAAACAGCTAAATAATTGTATGATTGTCTTGTTATGTGAACATAACTACTGGATGAAACAGCTAAATAATTGTATGAGTGCCCATTATGTGAACATTACTGGATGAAACAGCTAAATAATTGTATGATTGTCTTGTTATGTGAACATAACTACTGGATGAAACAGCTAAATAATTGTGTGATTGTCTTGTTATGTGAACATAACTACTGGATGAAACAGCTAAATAATTGTATGATTGTCTTGTTATGTGAACATAACTACTGGATGAAACAGCTAAATAATTGTATGAGTGCCCATTATGTGAACATAACTACTAAAGTTTATTATATGTAACAATATATATTTATTTACAACTACCCAGTCTTGTAAGCTATAAATGTGTAATTTACCTCAGCATTATCAATATAGATGAGAGGTGCGTGTTCAGGGCATCCCCCTTCGTATTTCAGCTGACATTTCTCACAATCTAAAGACAAAAATAGGGAATCATTACAGAGGTTTTAGCCTACTAAAACCTGCATATCTGGCAGTGTGAAATTGATTACAAAATAAAATAAAAATCAATATTAAATGGATCAGTAAAAACAGATACTCAAGCCAACTAAATGTAACCAAAATATGAATATAGTCTGATTAACAAGCACAAACTTACACAGTGAATCGTCCGAACAAGATGGAAATGGGAAATTGTTCTTTGCCTTGGTCAGTACAGAGGACATATCCCTTTCTTTCTCTCTGTTTATTTCCTTATTCACTGTCTGACCCTGAAAACATTTTGTACATAAAAAAGGTGGCATTATGAAAGATAGCAATTTTACAGTGTGCCTTTGAACAACCAAGTTCACAGCTGTTTGTTTTTATCTTAAAGTCACATTTTAGTTCCAATCTTGGAAATTTAGAAGCAATTATGAATTAAATTGCTCTGAATCTAGTACATTTTAAAATGGATGTTTTTTACGCAAATTGTTTTAACTTGTGACATTAAATACAAAATTGTTATAGCTATAGTAAATATACATTAAAATGTACCAGTCAAATACCTGTGGGTAAAGAGATACAGCGAAGACGAAGGCACTGGATAGGACACAGTGTGGAAGCCAGCAGTGTTACAAAACAGGCCCTTTTTTTAGAATTCCCAAGGAAAAAGACAGAGAGGAGAATCCAAAATATTCTTGAATAAGACAGGTGGAAGTAGAGATGATGATGATGGGGAAGACATGGAATGATCTTGAAAGAATGACAAAATAACAGAATGGCTTGAAAAATGTTTGTTGAAGACCTATGCTCCACAGGAAGCTGAAAGGTAGAAGAAGAAGAAATATGTATTAATAATTTAGTAGTCAATGCTCACAATATAAAGATCAAAGATTGACAAATTTGACAGGTTCAGGGAACACAATATTCCATTTTTAACTTCAAAAGTGTAATCTGAAGATAGTTTCATCTAATCATCATGAATGTATCGTAGAATGAGCATGTTACCTCACTGGAGTCACAAGTGAACTAAAGTATCAATGACAAACAACTGTGAGATAGAGACAACACCATCTGATAGAATGTGCTAACATTAACCTTAAATTTGGTTTGTTGTAGATCAGCCAGCCAAGCTAAAAATAAAACCAATGATGCCCTGGTCCAACACAAATTTTGCTACATTTTGGAACTGGGCCGCTAACCAACTTGGCAGAAGATGAGTGAACTAACCAATATTCCACCATGATATTCAACCAGCTAGATCAATTTTTTTACTTCTTTAATCAGAACAATCAGGACAAAGATGTCTTGTCCAATAGTGGGATAGCCTAGTTGGGTTTGTGCTCTAGCGTTTGGTTTCTTTTGGCAAGGCACTGTGCCAAGGAGTACAGGTTCGACCCTGCTTCGGACTTTCTATTTTTCTTGGCTACTTACACCATATAAAAGATGGCCAAATACAAAAAGACATACTTTATGGACAACTAGCAGATGGTAAAAGAACTAGGGGGCATCCAAAACTCCAATTTATAGATGTGTGTAAACATGATATGAAGACTGAACATAAACCTTGCAGACTGGGAAGAGATAGCTGCAGATGACAATCTTTGGAAACACTTTAAAGCTCCAACTCAAGCAAGAAGCAGATTCATAGAAAAGGGGAATACACTGTGAAAGAAAAGAAAGAAATACATTTCACAGGGGCATTGCAAAATCCAGTCAATTATGACCGATGAAGGCTACTAAGTGACAGTAATAAATCATCACTAATGTTGTTCAGTTTAAAGGCACAAAATATCTATCTATCTATCTATTGTCCTTTCGAGCTGAAGACGGTACATAGGGCAGAACCACAATCTCAAAAACAGAAACCTTGCGTGCCAAAATGGCACATATTGCAGAGATCGCTGCTTCTAAAATCTATGGCTCTGTTTTCATAACAATACTTTTTTACAATGACAGCTTGTCAAGCCATCAATCAACCTCCTTAGTGGCCTCTTATGACATGCCTGGAAGGTCACAGTGTCACTATTCTTTACTTCCCTCATAATGAGGCCCCGGTAACACACAAAAATATACCTCATTCTATATCGTGTGCAGTTTTGTTGTTCTTTGCTTATGCCAGCTTATATTTCTAGCAAAGTCCCAAGGAATTGAAAATATGAGATTATCACATTTTCCTATTCTTCACTCTGACAGGTGTGTGCTTAGGTGTCTCTCTTCATGCAGGTAGATATTCTGACTTCAATGGTACTCTAATTTTTTTCATCGAAAATTTTGAGTAGATTTTTTCCTACCAATTTTTGCATAGGCAATGATGGTCATTTTTGGCCTACACCATTTGGTTTCCACCTCCCAATGGTTGTTTAACATGCACACAGGACATCCTGTTTGTTGTTGCTTGAGAGGGCTAGACATCAGATCTCACTACCCAGAAACTATGGGAGGATTAAGCCATGAAGAAACTATGGATTCAATTTTTGAGAAATTCCCACAACTTCTGGTTGATTTGAATTCAGGACCTTTTTATCCAGAGGTCGACATATCTCTAGACCACCCAGCCCCCATGCACAGTTTTTAAAATGTAAAAATTTTCTACCAAAGATTAAAAAAAATACAAACGCTCACTTCACCAGAATCACTTTGCAGGCCAACCATGAAGGAATGAGGTATTTCCTTCAACTTTTACAACATCCCGGAAAGACAAAATGTTTGGACTATTCATTCCTTTTGTCATCGGGGTGAATGCGAAAAAGAAAAGATTAACAAGTAAATTCTTATAGTTCTCATTCTTATGTGAAGTGAAAATTCTCTCCATGACTTCATTAGCTTATGAGGAATATTGTATAAGTGGCCATATTTTGCCATAATCAGTGACATAATTTTGGATGATATGGTCGGTATCCTTATGTAATTGTTATAATTAGTGGCAACAATATACAATCAAAAAATGCAAGTGAACATAAAAAAGAAAGACAATTCCAATAATTATCAATCCTCATCCCAACGTTGCGCTACCAATGCCAGTCCTAGACCCTAAATGCAAAAACAATAAGAAAAATAACCACTACCAAGATGAAGTGTGTTAGACAAATGACATGAAACAGCCTGAGAGATAAGATCAAAAATGAAAGAACTGAGAAAAGAGCTAAGAATAATCACCACCATAAAATACATAAAGAAACAACAGATAAAATAGTTTAGCCACGTGATAAGGCAGAAAGATCAAAACACAAAATGATCCTTCAATTAATATTGTGAGAGGAGGCAAAGGCATGCCTCACAGCAGCAGAGCTGGAAGTTGTCAGCGACCCACAGCTGATGGATTGCGCCAGGATCAGTAAACCAGAACCATCCAGACCCTGCTCCACCCCTCTATGGTGCCTCTAGTAGCAGACTATCCTGTCTATTCTGGCCAAGTGAGTAGGGATCGAAGAGGGAAGACAACTCAGTACTCACAAATGTCATGCTGATGTCGGATGTGTTGGGCCAAAAGGCGCAAATGTCACAGTTATACTGCAAACCACAACACAACGTAGACACGTCCACCTAATGTCCTTTTAATGGCGGATGATGAAGAGGTATACTCTTTTAGTAATTGGGTGAACGAAAGCAACATTGAGAAAACACCAGGCCCATGGGCCAACCACAAGAAAGATGGATTGATGGAATAATAGAAACACTAGAAAACATAGCAACAGAGGCAAACAGATGAACAAAAGACTGCAAAATATAGCTCCCCTCGACGTTGAAATGCAAATAAGGAAGGAAAGAAGAATGAACAAACCCAACCTATAGAAACTACAATAATTCACATATCAAAGACACATCATAAACAATGATGGTTTTAAAATTCATCACTAAATGGACTAAAATACATGTGTATACTAATGTCTACACTGGCTTCAATATTTTATATTTTATGCAAAACTTTGACCTAAGTTACACAAAAGAAAAGACAAGCTACAGACATGAGGATTATAAGCATCTCACACTAAAACTACTGTTTTCTGAGTTAGTCCAGTGATTACTCCTTTTTGTCATCCACCCCTAAAAGTACATTATGAGAGCAAAGATATGTTGTGCTGTGGTTTACAGCAAGCTACGGTATTTACTGTAATAATCGCTAAGAGTGAAAATGAGTTACAAGAAATGTTGGACATTATAGTGAAAGAAAGCAAAAATAAAGGACTCAGCAGCAATAGCAAAAAGACAGAAGTAATGCTAACAACAAAGAAAAAGACGTCACCTCAGTGCAAAGTAATGCTAACAACATAGAAAAAGATGTCACCTCAGTGCAAAATAAAGACAAGTGGAACAATATTAAAACAGGTAAATGAATTTAAATATTTAGGAACTTTGTTAACCTCAGACGGAAGATGTACAAAAGAGGTGAGATGCAGAATAGCTCATGCAAAAGCAGCTTTCCAAAAAATGAGGAAGATACTATGCAACCCACTTTTGACAATAGAAACAAGAAAAAGAGTTCTTAAATGTTACGTAGAGCCGGTCTTAACATATGGATGTGAATCATGGACAATAGGACAACAGACAAGAAAATCACTGGAGGCTGTAGAAATGTGGTTTTACAGAAGAATGTTGAGAATACCATGGACAGCTAAGAAGAGTAATGAAAATGTTCTGAAAGAGGTTAAAGCAAAAAGAGAGCTAATTTCCAATATTAGGAAGAAACAATCATCATTTTTTGGCCATGTAATGAGAAGAGAACAACTGGAATATATTGTAACAACAAGAAAAATAGAGGGACAAAGAGATAGAGGGAAGCAAAGAGAGAAAATACTATGACAGCTTAAGAGAATGGCTTGGCAGAAGGTCAACAACAGAAATGATAAAGAACTGTCGAGATCGAAAGTTGTGGAGAGACATGATCACCTACACCAGTAGGCCCGGTACTTGGTGATGATGACGGTATTTACATATTCTTGCCCAAAATATCGAACTTTGGCACTGTATTTTTAGCTCCAGAGTTACATCATATCTTTAGTCATTCACTTAGCCAGACAGTCATTGTTTTCGACTGACAAGCACTCAACTATGAGTCACTGACAATTTTAGCTTCATGTGTTGTCGGGCATCCCTACACAGAGACCACATCACAAACAAGGAAGTTAAAATGCTTCTCGCAAGGCAAGCAAAAATCAATTGTGTTGGCACTGGTGGAAAATATTGTTGTAGACAAAGATAAGAATGAATTGAGTGACATCAAAGATTCTATAAGGTAACAGTTAAAAATGGAAGGTATTGCGGTAGACAAAGATAAGAATGAATTGAGTGACATCAAAGATTCTATAAGGTAACAGTTAAAAATGGAAGGTATTGTTGTAGACAAAGATAAGAATGAATTGAGTGACATCAAAGATTCTATAAGGTAACAGTTAAAAATGGAAGGTATTGTTGTAGACAAAGATAAGAATGAATTGAGTGACATCAAAGATTCTATAAGGTAACAGTTAAAAATGGAAGGTATTGTTGTAGACAAAGATAAGAATGAATTGAGTGACATCAAAAATTCTATAAGTTAACATTTAAAAATGGAAGGTATTGTTGTAGACAAAGATAACAATGAATTGAGTGACATCAAAAATTCTATAAGTTAACATTTAAAAATGGAAGGTATTGTTGTAGACAAAGATAAGAATGAATTGAGTGACATCAAAAATTCTATAAGTTAACATTTAAAAATGGAAGGTATTGTTGTAGACAAAGATAAGAATGAATTGAGTGACATCAAAAATTCTATAAGTTAACATTTAAAAATGGAAGGTATTGTTGTAGACAAAGATAAGAATGAATTGAGTAACATCAAAGATTCTATAAGGTAACAGTTAAAAATGGAAGGTATTGTTGTAGACAAAGATAAGAATGAATTGAGTGACACCAAGGATTCTATAAGGTAACAGTTAAAAATGGAAGGTATTGCTGTGGACAAAGGTGAGAATCCAGTATTAGGTCAGTTCATAACACTACATGTACTGGATCAGTTCAGCTGTCATTTTCTCTTCTCATTCTTATCCTCAGTAACAGACCAACATTACAATCAGTGAACAACACAGCTAATAACATTCTACTGGGCAGCAACAAAATCCTGTCATGCATCATTGAAGTACATCTGTTACAATAGATAAAAGCCAGAACCTGTGTAGAAACATCCATTCAGCTGGGCCTGTGGACTTTACCGCCAGCCTAAATACATATTTTGACAAGCATGTAATACAAAACTGAGAAACTCACTTCATAATAATATTCCTGCTTTATATTTCCAATGGTCTGTGTTTCCATATTTCTGGAAGTCTGAGAATGAAAGAGCAAGGTCCCATGTTATTTTAACTCTAATTCCAGAATTATTTTGCTGATTTGGGCTGAGTTATCTGTCTTGGATCTGTAAACTACCTAACGTCCTAAAATTGAAACTGTAAATTTAGTGTTTTTAATAAAAACTTGTGATCTTGAATATCAAATTGAGGGAATAGTGTACTGCATAGAGAAAACATGTGGGACATGTCAATATTGAACTGAAAATTTCATAAGTAATCTATCTATCTATTGACCTTTCGAGCCGTAGCCGGCCCATAGGGCGTAGACTAAGATACACCTTCTCCAATCTGAATTTTTGTTCTAGCAGTTTTCTTTTAAAGATATTTTATCAAATCTCGCCATCTGTCTCTGTTCTGTGCAAGCAGCTCTATCTCATTGAGGAAGCCGAATCCTGCTGCTCTTGCCTCTCTCATCAATGTTCCTTCTCAGTGTCTCCCTGGGTCTTCCTCTTTTTCTCTTACCTGTTGTTTCCCTTATGAGGGCTTGCTTTGCTATTCGGTTATTATCTCTTCTCATCACATGTCCAAAATATGACCATCGTCTTTTCTTTACTGAAGATATTAGTGGTTGATTGGCGCATTGGTAAAGCTGTGAGCACCTTTGCGCCTTTCTAGATACATTTGGTAAAATAGCAAATTGACAGCTAAAACAAAGGCCATAGTTTACAATGCCTGCATATCCAGCGTCCTTTTATATAGCAGTGAATCATGGATAACTTATGCAAAGCAAGAGAAAAAGCTAAATGTATATTCCTTATGCAATGCTAGTGCCATATTCTTGGTATCACCTGGATTTTACATGGCGGTCCTCACTCAGACAGATCTCTTTAACATCTGCATGCTGTTCAAACAACAACGGTTACGCTGGCTTGGCCACTCACACTGTATGAAAGAAGGCTGCATTCCAAAAGATATACTTTGTGGACAATTAGCAGATGGCAAAAAGAACTAGGAGGCACCAAAAACTCTGATTTATAGACTGTAAATGAGACATGAAGACTGAACATAAACCCTGCAGCCTGGGAGGAGATAGTTGCAGACCATAATCTTTGGAAACACACTCTAAAGATCCAACTCAAGCAAGAAGCAGACAGATTCATAGAAAAAGATAATGTACTGAGAAAGGAAAGAAAAAAACAACATTTTGTATGAGCGTTGCAAATTCCATAATCAACTATGACTGACGGAGTTGGGGGCTACAACTGCTACTACTAAGTTAAAACTGCAAGCCTTGTGTAGTTCAGTACATTGCCATTTAGCCTTAGTGATTAAGTCACTCTGCCAACGTTGATATAATCAATTTCAAAGAGAAGATTGCATGAATGACATTTGGTAATATAAAGTTCATCCAATATGGAGCTTCAAATTTCTGCCATATCTTGTCTAAATTTCTGCCATAGCTCATCTTAATTTCTGACAAATCTCATCTAAATTTCTGCCACATCACATCTAAATTTCTGCCATATCTCATCTTAATTTCTGCCATATCTCATCTTAATTTCTGACATATCTCATCTAAATGTCTTTCATATCCCATTTAATTTATGCCATATCTCATCTTAATTTCTGCCATATCTCGTCTTAATTTCTGACATAAAAAAAAAAAAAGTAAAGTACCCCCCGTCACGCCAAGTGGCGGCGTATAGGGAAATATGGTGTTAGTGACCCTATATTTTACAGACCTTCAGCACATGATTTTTGGGGTAATGTGGTCGGTATATCTCATCTAAATGTCTGCCATATCCCATTTAATTTATGCCATATCTCATCTTAATTTATGCCATATCTCTTCTAAATTTCTGCCATATTCCATCTTAATTTCTGTCATATCTCATCTTAATTTCTGCCATATTCCATCTTAATTTCTGCCATATCTCATCTTAATTTCTGTCATATCTCATCTTAATTTCTGTCATATCTCATCTTAATTTCTGCCATATTCCATCTTAATTTCTGTCATATCTCATCTTAATTTCTGCCATATCTCATCTTAATTTCTGTCATATCTCATCTTAATTTCTGTCATATCTCACCTTAATTTCTGCCATATGCCATCTTAATTTCTGCCATATCTCATCTTAATTTCTGCCATATCTCATCTTAATTTATGCCATATCTCATCTTAATTTCTGTCATATCTCATCTTAATTTCTGCCATATCTCCATCTTAATTTCTGTCATATCTCATCTTAATTTCTGTCATATCTCATCTTAATTTCTGCCATATCTCATCTTAATTTCTGTCATATCTCATCTTAATTTCTGTCATATCTCATCTTAATTTCTGCCATATTCCATCTTAATTTCTGCCATATCTAATCATAATTTCTGCCATATCTCATCTTAATTTATGCCATATCTCATCTTAATCTACTTGGCATCTTCAACATGAAAAGACATTTTTTAAAATAGTAGTAAAAGTAAATAGTTAAAATACAGAGTATCCCTAAATTCTGGACACATCATAGGCAAAAATACACAGAGATTGGCTGAATGATAATCTTCCTAACTGGATTTGAAGATGTGGTTATGTGGAGTGGTCTCCTCGTTCACCTGACTGCAGCCCCTTTGACTTCTTTTTCTGGGGTATCATTGTATGCTAAAGAAAAGGTGTACTCAATGACTACGCAGATGTTAATACTTTATCTAATTGAAGATATAAATAAAGAGTGAATGTGCTAAAATTGACAACAATGTGGATTTTACGAAGCACATCAACATTTGCATCGCAAATCATGAAAATCATGTATGATATTGACAATGATTATTGAAGGCGTTATTTATTATGTAATTTTCTAATTGAAAAAAATGTTAATAAATTTCAGTTCTTGAAAATATGTATTATAATTGTGCCTATTGTCACAGGTGTCAAGACTTTAGTTAAGGAAGGGACACCCTGTAGATACCTAAATTATTTAAGTCATTGAAACAAGAAAATCACTGGAGGCTGTAATTTCAGTGTAAAAATGTGGTTTTACACTGTCAATATCATATATGAATTTCATGATTTGTGATGCAACGGTTGATGTGCTTCATAAAATCCACATTGCCGTCAATTTTAGCACATTCACTCTTTATCTTCAGTTAATAAACTATATAGTATATAGTGTTACATGTGTGTAGTCATATTTAAGTTCAATAATTGCGAGTTTTGATTATATTTAATATGACTGTCGACTAGACTACAGGGTGAAATGCACACAACTAAATTTTAGATTAAACTTATTACTTAAGAACAAGCTAAATTCAGATGAAGAAGATGTGTTGTGTTGGGCCGAAGCACACACCACAGTTAAATAACGCAGACACGCCCACTTAACGTCCTTTTAAAAATTAAGGGGACCCTGAAGAGGTATCCTCCTTTAATCATCGGGCAAGCAAGTAAGACTAAGAGTAAGCATTCTTCTAAATTCAACTTCAAACTTGTCAAGAGACTAGACTCTCAGTCTCAAGTTAAAACTAAAACTTATTAAGACTACTAGTTTTGTACTACTGTAACTGGTCTGGTAGTACTAACTTAACTTAACTAACTAAATCAAGTTTGTGATTAATGATTAATTACTAAAAATAACGAAGTGAATAAGTAAGTCACAAGTGTTACTAGTTAAGTTAGTCGGTCACACTAAACTCATAGTTGTTAGTAGTTAAGTTAGTGTTAGTTCTGTACAGTAGTCTTGTTACTTGTTGTAGTGTAACACTGTAACACTAGGTCACTAGTCTAGTCTAGGTAACAATGTAACTGTAGTCATGTAGTTGTAGAGAGTGTAGTTGAGTGTTGAGTAGGTAATAATTAAATAAAACTATATATAGAATTATGGAGTAAAATGTAATGTGACAGATTAGCTGTGTGACACAACAAGACACGCACTTTTAGATATTCACTGAAGATTATGATGAGACCTCTGGTGCGTGATATACAGTAATATATAGCACAACGACGTGATTACCGTAAAATTGTTCCTCTATCTTTATCCTATGGTTGGAAGCGCGTTGGCTTGCCGGATTATGCCGGAAGTGAGGTCACACAGTTTTTTAGTACAGGGTTGCCAGGTGACATTCACAAAATAAAGTCAATCAGAAACACTACCGGAGGCTGTTAACTCGACTTATTTCACTTTTTTTTTAACTGCACTCATGGCAGATACATGGGTAATTTGTCTTTTATTTTTATGTACGTCGATATTTCACGTACTTTGATTGTTGTAATACTGTGACAGCAGTGAATTGTCCTTAAGCCGTACAACTAAGTTCCTATACCCTCGACTTGCGGGAGTACGGGGAAATGAAAGAACGGTCAGGTTGACTAGTTGCGCTATCGTTGAAGACGGTCAATCAATGGATCGGGAGGACATCATCAATGCCCTCCGAGGTGTAAGAAGAGCACAGGACTTCGACAACCATGAGTCGGCGTCACTCCTTCGGATGAAAGAGATGGGAACTAAGATGGGCACAGCCAGAAATGAGAAACTTGGTGGCCGTCCAAGAAGACTTATCAACCAACATAGAACTGGAGTCGTCAGTCGCTAGACACTGAGGGAATTGCTGAGGAGGGGATCTGAGCACCTATGGACATGTTCGGAGTGCAATGATGATGACCCGCAAATAACTCAATAATAGCAAATGGAAATGGAATGGACACACACTAAGAAAAACCTGATTGCAGTGTAGCAAGACAGGCACTGTCAATGAATCCAAAGGTAAAAGAACAGACGCGAATGCCCAGGAATACACGGAGAATAGAAGTAATTTAAACCATCAAGCAAGAACACTGCCATATATTGGAAGTAGATAAAATGTCCAAGATGGAGAGTCCTTGTCCGTGGCCTATGTTGGAAGGAATTAGATATAATGTCCAGATGGAGAGTCCTTGTCCGTGGCCTATGTTGGAAGGAATTAGATATAATGTCCAAGATGGAGAGTCCTTGTCAGTGGCCTATGTTGGAAGGAATTAGATATAATGTCCAAGATGGAGAGTCATTGTCCGTGGCTTATGTTCGAAGTAATTAGATAAAATGTCCAAGATGTTGAGTCCTTGTCCGTGGCCTTGCTCCAAAGGCTTTGATCGATGGTTGGTAATAGACAATATGCAGAAAGACACACTGATGTAAACGGATAGATAAAGACATGCTGATAATGAGTAAACACACTGACACGTGTATACAGATAGGGAGGGTGACACATGGACATAAACGTAGAGATAAATGCATGCTGACGAGTAAACACGCTGAGTTATTTGCAGGTCATCATCATTGCACTCCGAACATGCCAATAAGTGCTCATATCCCCTCCCCAGCAAGTCCAGCGACCGACGACACCATTTCTGTGTTGGTTGATAAGTCTTCTGGTACGCTAAAGAGCTCATTGACCGGGGTTGGCCAGTCTATTACGTGGACACAGGGTCTGCTAGTAAAGGAGTAAAAACACCAAGATACATAGAGATGCGAAGCTGCTGTAAAGCTGATGATAATGACAATTCTTTTTTTTTAAAAGAAGAAAAAAGTGATATGGTAAAAGCTTTACGCGGTAATTAACAAAACAAAAGTTGACGTTTCGGCCAAGTGTCTGCATATGTATAGGCACATTTAGACACTTTCGGGTTTTCTTTTGTGTGCTTTGTGGTGATATATACGGATTTATACTTGTACGCATGTATGGTTAGGTACACATCCTTTTTTTTTAAACACATCTGTTCGTTGTGCACACACAGTTTATATGTATTTTGTACCCACCTCCCCATATTTTTAGAACCCTTCCGTCTTCTCACCCGACTGCCTGGTCAGTGAGATTTTCAGAGTCAGAAATATATATTGGTAGGACCCTCCAAGTGGGAAATATACATTAGTATGACCACGAGAGGGAAACATGCATTAATATGACTCTCTAAGTGGGAAATATACATTAGTAGGACCCCCAAGAGGGAAATATGCATTAATATGACCCTCTAAGTGGGAAACATACATTAGTAGGACCCCCAAGTGGGAAATATACAATAGTAGAACCCCAAAGAGGAGAATATGCATTAATATGACCCTCCAAGTGGGAAACGTACATTGGTAGGACCCCCCTAGTAGGAAATATACATTAGTAGGACCACCAAGTGGGAAATATACATTTGTAAGACCCCCTCATGTGAGAAACATACATTAGTAGAACTCAACAAGTAGAAAATATACATTAGTCAACATCATCATCATGTGCCATACTAGTTGGCATAGGTGATGTCCTTCCACAATCTTCTATCTGCCTGGCATTTTGTTGATGACTGTTTTCCATGCCATGACACCGAGCTATATAGTATTTTCTCTCTTTGTCATCCCCGATCTCTTTTTAACTGTATTTTGTCAGTTGTAATCAAGTATACATTAGTAGGACAAGCAAGAACTGATGAGATTAATGCATGAAAACAAACACTGAAATTGTTAACTCGTGCATATTTTACTATCAAAGGTCTATCAATCAAATGTACAAGAAATGTTAATTACACAGAATGATGATAAGTATGTGCTAACAAATCTACAAGCTATAACATATAATATATACAGAGAGAAATCAAATTAAAATATAGTTATCAAATCCTGGAGAGACTAAAAGAGGTCATTCAAAATAATGAACTGTAAATGCTTTACAAAATTCAGAAGAGTTCCCAGCACTAAAATGGTCTACTTATTTTGTTTTTTTTCGTTCGCCAGCTTTTACCTCTGACGAAGCCCTAGAGACTAGGAACTGAATTTTGCGTGTTAATCCATTTTTCCGTGCAGCCGTGTGCACAGGGGTCCCTTGCCGCACAGGCAGATAACTCCGACTTCAGAGGTACTCATATTTTTTCCGTCGATGAGTAATTGACATTTCAAGCCGGGCTTCGCAACTGACACCAGGGGTGGTTGCCGGGGAGAGAAATCATAAATAAAAATCCCAACCGGTACAGCTGGGATATGAACCCACAACCTCTCTGTCTCGAGGCCGGCATCTTGCCTCGAGACAACCAGTCTCCCAGTCTACTTATTGTATAACATAACTTATTGTATAACATAACTTATTGTATCACCTAACTTATTATATCAACTAACTTATTGTTTATCTAAATATTTCGCCAACCTAGAATTTTATTAAATTTTCCAGCGTTTATCTAATGAATACTGCTCTTCATCACACATTCTTAAAAGGTTACTAAGTAATTTACTCTGGTTTACAGCAAGTTGTGATATCTGATTAGTTCAACACAGCACATTTGATGAATTCAGATAAGCAAATTTATTATAAAACCTTGGTGGCTGAGTAATTAGTGTGCTTGCTTTCAGATCTGAAGGGTTCCATGGTGGCTGAGTAATTAATGTGCTAGCTTTCTGATCTGAAGAGTTTCTTGGTGGCTGAGTAATTAGTGTGCTTGCTTTCAGATCTGAAGGGTTCCTTGGTGGCTGAGTAATTAATGTGCTTGCTTTCTGATCTGAAGAGATTCTTAGTTGCTGAGTAATTAGTGTGCTAGCTTTCTGATCTGAAGAGTTTCTTGGTGGCTGAATAATTAGTGTGCTAGCTTTCTGATCTGAAGAGTTTCATGGTGGCTGAGTAATTAGTGTGCTAGCTTTCTGATCTGAAGAGTTTCATGGTGGCTGAGTAATTAGTGTGCTAGCTTTCTGATCTGAAGAGTTCCATGGTGGCTGAGTAATTAGTGTGCTAGCTTTCTGATCTGAAGAGTTTCATGGTGGCTGAGTAATTAGTGTGCTAGCTTTTTGATCTGAATGGTCAGAGTTCAATACCCAGAAGCAGGAGACTTTTTTGTGGACAAGGCTTCCAGGTTCACCCAGCCTCTCAGAATGGGTACCAGAGATTTTCCTGGGAAGTAAAGGTGTCCTGGCATGATACCGACCACATCACCCAAAAATGTGCAGTGGTATGAAAAAATATGGTCACTAACACCATATTCCCCATACACCTATTAAGGCATTTTCCAGACTGGACTACTGATATTTGGACAACCTGTGTTCAATTCTCACTGGAAGCAGTGTGAATTGTATTCGTGGTTGGAAAAATAAAATACCCACACGGTTGACCCAGCGGCTGACAGAAATGGGTACTTAGGAAGCACTCTGGAAAGATGAGGAATGCCACTTCATATTGTGAGTTTTGATGCTTGAACTAACACTATCCAGAAGTCTCCGAATACTTCTGGATAGGCGACAGTGCATAAATGCATGAAAACTTGCATGCTAAAACGCTGATTCAGGTCTCATACTTCACCTTTACCTATTAAGGCAGAAACCTTTTTAAAAATATACTAAATGTATTGACAATAAAGACCTTTTATAGTCTGTTTTCTTTTATAGACTTCAATAAAGAATTACTTCACAACACACTTTACGTCATTTAGGCTTGATGTGCTAACTGTTTTATATTTCTATAGCTTCTCTCCCATATGAGTTTTCTTGTGTTTTATTAGAGTGCCACTCTCAGTAAATCCTGCACCACACACACTACATTTGTAAGGCTTCTCTCCGGTGTGTATTCTCTTGTGATTTCTTAGATTGCCACTGTGAGCGAAACCTGTCCCACACACATCACATTTGTAAGGCTTCTCTCCTGTATGTGTTCTCTTATGGTTTACCAGATTGCCATTCACAGCAAATTGTGCACCACACACATCACATTTGTAAGGTTTCACTCCCGTATGTGTTCTCTTGTGCTTTTTTAATTGCCCACTTTCGGCAAAACCTACACCACATACATCACATTTGTAAGGCTTCTCCCCCGTATGTGTTCTTTTGTGTTTTATTAAATAGCCACTCTCAGCAAAACCTGCACCACAAACATCACATTTATAAGGTTTCTCTCCTGTGTGTGTTCTCTTGTGTTTTCGTAAATGTCCACTCTGAGTGAAATCTGCACCACACACATCACATTTATAAGGTTTCTCTTTTGTATGTGTTCTTTTGTGATTTCTTAGATTGCCACTATGAGCAAAACTTGCACCACACACATCACATTTGTAAGGTTTTTCTCCTGTATGAGTTCTCTTGTGATTGATTAAATTTCCACTTTGAGCAAAACCTGCCCCACACACTTCACATTTGTAAGGTTTCTCTCCTGTATGTATTATCCTATGTTTTATTAAATTTCCACTCTGAGCAAAGCATGCTCCACACACATCACATTCAAAAGGTTTCTCTCCTGTATGTGTTCTTATGTGATTTATTAGATGTCCAATGTGAGCAAAACCTGCCTCACACATATCACATTTGTACGGTTTTTCTCCAGCATGTGATCTCTTCCGTGGTATTTGACATGTGCTTTCAGCATCATCACTAAGATAGTCACAAACAGGTAATTGGAACATCTCACTCCCTGGTATTTGTCCAGAATTGCTGTCAATTAGCAGAACATGTGGATTAGTATCTTTACTACAGCCTTCACCTTGACCAACCTGAGGACAGAGAGAAATTAAAATCTTAATTACGACATGTTAAAATATTGAATTCGTACATCACACTGATGGGTGCTTTTTTAAAATATTATTTTTCTTTGCTTCTGTTTGTTTTTGTTTCACCAGCCATTTATTTCTAGCAAAATCCTGAGAAACTGAATTTTGTGTGAATATCACTTTTTCCTATTTTTCACACTGTTAGCCATGCTCTCAGGTGTCCCTTGCCACACAGGCAGATATTCTCCAACTTCAGAGGCACTCTCATATCTTTATCATGAGGTTTTTTTATGTTTTAGGTATTTTTTTCTCGATCTGTGTTTGCAAGAGCTGCTGATCCATTTTTGGCCTATTCTCATGTGCCTTTTGTGCACTTAAAGAATCCTTGGCATTCCAACTGCTGAGGATTCTTTAACATGCGCAGAATGTACACATGACCCCCTGTTTTTTGCCTTTACCCAAGAAGAAGAAGTCAAAATTAAATATTTAGGTATATACATATATATGCAGTATTATAAGCAAACATGATGAAATACAGAAAATGGCATCATAGTATATCCTCTCAATATTCCAATTGCACACACACCTATCATAACTCATAGTAACTTGAACAATTGTAAGTCGAGGTATGTCTGTGTTATCATTATTAGTGTCTCCAAATAATTATGTGTAAGTTCCAGTCATTTTGACATGAATTATGTTCACATCATAATGCATCTCTAGTAAAGTAAAGACCCATCAGGCTATGTGATGCATACGGAATATGGTGTTAGTGACCACAATTTTACAGACCTTTGGCACATGATTTTGGGGTAATGTGGTCAGTATCAGGTTGGTCAGGTCAGGTAATTTTACCTGCTACTGTATGCAGTAAACAGTACAACCTGTGGCTGCCCTGCTGCCTTGCAGGTAAGCTCGGGAGAGTAAAAGGCTAAGGGAGGGTACCCCGAAGTAAAACAACCCCACTGCCTTGTGGGTGAGACTTTTTAGTTAAAGGCTAGCGGAGCCAACCGCAAACAAACCGACGGAAGGCAACAGAAAACCACCATTGTAACTTCTTTGTACAATCATGCATCGCCACAACAATAGAAATAACGACAACAATGTTAAGGGGGATTCCAATGGAAAACCCTCGTTCGGTAGGGGACATCATGTGCTACAGATACCCGATCGTCATCAAACTACTGTAAGCAAAATAAAGATAAAACAAACTCTAAAGATAGGTACTTGGAATGAGAACACTCATGCAGAAGGGTAAACAAGAAAACATCATACAAGAAGTGAAAAGAATGGGTTTACAATTCCTGGGACTTTGCGAAATGAGATACACCAGATCAGGGGAGATGTATTCTGATAAACATAAAATAATCTATTCTGGAGGTACTGAACACCAAAGAGGAGTAGGTATCATCTTGGATGCAGAAAGAGCAAGAACAGTGAAAGGCTTTTACCCAATATCTGACAGAGTCCTTCTAGTGAAATTGAATGGAAAGCCAATAGACATAAATCTTATACAAGTTTATGCACCAACGGCAGACAGTCTAGAGGAAACAATTGATAAATTTTAAACGAGTTAAATGAGGCACTTCATAAATACAAACCACATGAAAACACCATAGTTCTAGAGGATTTTAACACAAAAGTAGGAAAGGAAAGAGTTGAGGAAGTAGTTGGTCATTATGGCTTAGGCGAGAGGAATTAAAGAGGTGAGAAACTTATTGACTGGGCAAGAACACACAACATGATGATAGGAAACACCTGGTTTAAGCAACATCCAAGACATCTGTGGACATGGAAAATCCCAGGGGACAACGCACATAATCAAATTTATTATATAATGATAAGCAATAGATTTAGAAACAGTCTGGTGTGTGTGAAAACTAGACCAGGGGCAGATTGCAATAGTGATCATGTACCAGTTGTGGGAAAGCTTAGAGTAAAATTAAAAACAACAAAACGAGCATCAGTTAACATCAAATTAAACTTAGATTTACTAAAATCAGACAAGAAGCTGCAAGACAAATATAAAATCACAATTCAGAACCAGTACAATACAATAGAGAAGATACAAAGCATTGATGAACAGTGGGAAATGCTAAAAGAATCAATGCAACAAATATCAAAAGAGTTCATACCACCAGTGAGGACAAATTCAAGAAAGAAATGGATGACAGATGACATTTTGCAGCTAATGGATACAAGAAGAGGAAATAAAGAAAATAAAGATGAGTATAAGAGATTAAATAAAGAAATTGTAGTAAAATGCAATGAAGCAAAATAAGCATGGCTAAAAGAGAGATGCAAAGAGATTGAAATGCAACAAAAAGGAGATGCTAAAGCTATATACAAACAAACTGAGGAATTAACAGGAAGAAAAACGCAATCAAAAACTGGATGTCTAAGATCAAAGGAAGGAGAACTGTTGATTGATCAAGAAAATATAAGGGAATGATGGACAGAATACTGAATACATTAAAGATCTTTATAATGATGAATGAACGGAAGTAAATATCAAGGATAATGGAGAAGGACCAAAAATACTCAGAGAAGAAGTGGAAGATACCTTGCGCAATATGAAAGCAGGCAAAGCTCCTGGACCAGATAATATAACTAAAGAAGAGATTGAAGCCATAGGTGATTTTGGAATAGAATGATAACACTATACAGTGGCTCTATTAGTGTGTCACACTGAATTTAATTAATGTAAACTGCCATCAAACCGTATGCTTTTCTTCGAATTCCTCTCCATGGCTTCCTCTGGACTAGTATGTGATGAGGCTCCAATCTCTTTCATGGTGGTCAGCCACATTCGTCTTTTGTGTCCTGAACATGCCTCTTGTGTACCACACACTTTGTTGTTTTCACTTTCTGTGCCGTTGGTCATTGCTGACTCATTCGCCCCATCCACCGTCACAGACTTTGTACAATTCAGAATGGACATTTCTGTCTGCCTGGCGCGACAGTGAAAAACAATGACCTATCAATGATAGGTCTATCTCCAATGAAAAGAAGATAAATACCCACTTTTTTTAATTATAACACCAGGGCTAAAACTAAGAATAGCAAAATGTTAAGTCTTCTCAACATTCTTATATGGTGCAGAAATGTGGACATTTGACAAGAAAACAGAACAGAAAGTTAAAGCCTTTGAAATGTGGATATATAAAAGAATAGGTAGAATTGGATGGAAGGAAAATAAAACAAAAGATAATATCTTAAAACAACTAAAAATGAAAAGAGAACTACTAAACACAATTCATACAAGACAAATGCGATTTTTGGGCCATGTTAAAAGACACAACAGCCTACTAAAAGTAATCCTGGAGGGGAAAATACAAGGTAAAAGAGGCAGACCAAGACTAACATGGATGAGTAACATCAAAAGATGGACAAACCAGCCTAGGACAACCTGCACCTTCAAAGCAAGTGAAAGAGCAGAATGGTGCTCCATGGTAGCCAACCTTCGATGTGGAGATGGCACTCAATGATGATGATGTATCATCTTGATATTGGTGAAATCTAATTCCTTGTTCAACTGTCTAAAAATTCATCTCTAATATGTTGTGTGTTATATAAATATAAACATGTAGATTGATATTTAAATCCATGAAAAATGTTCTCTCTCAAATCTCTTCCTTTGCATTGATAAAAAGCTTCCATATTAAAAGAGTTCAAGAGGTAACATGTTATTTAGGGATTTCAATGCCATGAAGAGGACATTACTTAATGTGTTCTGGTAGGGCAGGGTTATGACTGATGTAACTAGTTATGTACAGTAGGTTTGGTTATATGTTTTGTGCAGTCTACAGTTTTATTTATTACATGAAGCAGAAGGCCAACACCCAGGAGGCATGACCTAGGAGCAAGTGGTGGGGTATAATGGACACTTCTACAAAGCCCAGTGAGTCATGACCTAAGAGCAAGAGGTGGGGTATAATGTACACTTCTACAAGGTGCAGTGAGTCATGACCTAGGAGCAAGTGGTGGGGTATAATGTACACTTCTACAAGGTGCAGTGAGTCATGACCTATGAGCAAGTGGTGGGGTATAATGGACACTTCTACAAGGTGCAGTGAGTCATGACCTAGGAGCAAGTGGTGTGGTATAATGTACACTTCTACAAGGTGCAGTGAGTCATGACCTATGAGCAAGTGGTGGGGTATAATGTACACTTCTACAAGGTGCAGTGAGTGATGACCTAGCAGCAAGTGGTGTGGTATAATGGACACTTCTACAAGGTGCATTGAGTCATGACCTATGAGCAAGTGGTGGGGTATAATGGACACTTCTACAAGGTGCAGTGAGTCATGACCTATGAGCAAGTGGTGTGGTATAATGGACACTTCTACAAGGTGCAGTGAGTCATGACCTATGAGCAAGTGGTGGGGTATAATGGACACTTCTACAAGGTGCAGTGAGTCATGACCTATGAGCAAGTGGTGGGGTATAATGTACACTTCTACAAGGTGCAGTGAGTGATGACCTAGCAGCAAGTGGTGTGGTATAATGGACACTTCTACAAGGTATGGTGAGTGATGACCTAGGAGCAAATGGTGGGGTATAATGTACACTTCTACAAGGTACAGTGAGTCATGACCTAGGAGCAAATGGGGTATAATGTACACTTCTACAAGGTACAGTGAGTCGTGACCTAGGAGCAAATTGTGGGGTATAGTGGACACTTCTACAAGGTACGGTGAGTCATGACCTAGGAGTAAATGGTGGGGTATAATGTACACTTCTACAAGGTACAGTAAGTCATGACCTAGGAGCAAATGGTGGGGTGTAATGTACACTTCTACAATTACAATGAGTTATGACTTAGATTTTAATTATCAGAATTCCTACTGTTGCAAAGCTTCGTATAAAGAATGTCCTATCATTGACAGTAATGCCTGAGAATTGACACTATCAGAATTGCTGTCAACCTGGGTCAATGAGAGTGAGAAACATATTGCCAAAGAGAAAACAAGCATATGCAGTAATAATAAATTAACAGTATGTCTTGCATCAGTAAAAACAAATGAATCAACTCACTTCATCATCTGGTTCCTGCTTTATATTCCAACTTGATATCAAATTTGTAGTTTCCATATTTCTGATTGTCAGAGAGTAGAAAAGGAATAATCTCATTATCAGTTAGCAAAATAAAATACTATACAATTAAGAGCTTCTTGAGAAGTGGTAATGATAATACACAAATACATAGACTAAAACCACTTTTTATTCAAAACAACTGATTTTTTTTTTTTTTTTTACAGAGAACCATAGTTATCTGAGAGATCATACTCAGCCTTACATCTTGGTGACATGTTACAAAAGCAAAGTAATCTCGGAAATAAGAATTGTTTCAGCTCAATGAACTGTTTCAGGTTGATGAGTGTAAATAATTATTGATTCAAGTACTTATGTAAGTGATTACTGATTCAAGTACTTCTAATGTAAGTCATTACTGATTCAAGTACTTATAATGTAAATAATTACTGATTCAAGCACTTATAGTGTAAATAATTACTGATTCAAGCACTTACATGAGGTAGCTGTAACTCTATGTAGTATGTAGACTTAAGTATTATGTTCTATCTATTCACCTTTCGAGCCATAGCTGGCCCATAGGGTGTAGACCAAGATACTCCCTCTCTAATCTGAATTTTTGTTCTAGCCGTTTTCAATTCTTTTAAAGATATTTTATCAAATCTCGCCATTTGTCTCTGTTCTGTGCAAGCAGCTCTATCTCATTGAGGGAGCCGATTCCTGCTGCTCTTGCCTCTCTCATCAATGTTCTTCTCAGTGTCTCTCTGGGTCTTCCTCTTTTTCTCTTACCTGCTGTTTCCCACATGAGGGCTTGCTTTGCTATTCGGTTATTATCTCTTCTCATCACATGTCCAATATACAACCATCGTCTTTTCGTTATTACTGAAGATATTAGTGGTTGATTGGTGATTTCTCTAATTTCCTCATTTGTAGTATTATGTTACAATTAATTAATTGCTATTCTATTCTATTCATGGAACCAGTTTCATTGTAGTCAGGAATTCCCCACATATGCTTCACCACTTGTAACAGCATTTCCCAAAATGCATCAGTAAATTCTGTTGACAAGGCCGCTCCATGCACATCCTACTCGACTGCAGATGCAATTATTTCAAACCTCCTTAGTTGCCACTTATGACAAGCATGACAGATAACACTAACAGTGGCTCTTATTTTTTTTTTTTTTCCACACCATGGAGGCCCCGGACGGTAGCCACACTGAAAAATTAATTACTACTGTAAAGCTGATGAATAAAAAATACTGTAAAAATGATCCACAATTGGATGGAACAAACAATAATTAAAAAGGCATAGTTCCAGATAGGAAAAGTGAAAGATCTGACTAGGGACAGATGTTCTTTCAGATTGTCAAATTCTGGGATATGAGAAAATAGGTTTAATAAAGGGCATGCAACTCACTCTGCAATGAGTTATGATCTCATATCTTTTACTTCAAGTTAAATGCAGAGAGAGGGATCCAAACCAATAACATCTGTGTTGAAAGTCATCTCATAACTACATGTTACTCAAACTTTTCCCCTTCCCAAAAGTTAGTGGGTTTTTAAGACTACCTAACCAGTTTCATCCATCTAGCATGTACGGCGAACTAAGAAAGTGATAGGGTTGAATGACAGAACAGAAAGAAAAGTGCTACGGGCATTGGATACCCTTGAAAAATGTTTTGTTTGTCTCAGAAGAATAGCAGACATTCACAAGTGGCATACACTTTATTATGATAAAGTTGTGACAAAGAACCAAAAGAAGGCGCACAGTTCCGTCTCATACCCATGATGTTTTAGACTAATACTAATCAAATGTATATAATAATGAATAATATAATGTTCGAATAAAAAAACGATGCAGTGCACATAACTTATCCGGTGTGTAAGGAGCAGCAATTAATTATAATTCTGCGATTTACAATAATTTACATGTTGATGATGATGTCTTGCAGGTTTTGCCAATACTAGTTAGAATACTAAATAATTATGAAATACTTATACTTTTTGATTTGGCGAGTCACAACCGTGACAACGGCGATCCGTTCAACCTCAGACCAGGTCTTTCAGTTTATATTAGACTGCAATTGTCATCCAAAAAGTTAAAATCTAAGATCTAGATCTTCATTTTATACAATTCACGATTTCCCAAGTTATATTTTAATGAACATTTTATTCAGTTTTGGGAACACATACCCTTGGTTGGTTATCCTATAATGAAGATGAGCCAGCCTCAGGAACAATGGAATGAGATGGAAACTTAGCGGAAGTGACCTTGTCGGTTGTTTAATGAGTTGCCAGGTTTAGAGGCTACATTAGAGAAAATCATAACAATCACGACAGCAGAAATTAGTTTTAAAAATAAAAAGCAACTCTTACCCAACATCACTTTAAACATCATATTTCAAATGATTACAAAAATGGTTTGGTCTGACAATTTGTCACTATGCTTGCAAAATATGGACATTAACAGTGAATTAGGGCAACGAATTAAAATGCTTGCAAGCCGCAGAAAGACCCTGGCCAACTAATAATGCGACTACAGATTAAATGAGGTCCAGAATCTGAATAAAAATAGACCGATACAATGATCTTAGAACCGACGTGTTCATTCATTTTTTCATCGATTGTTATATGTCACGTACTCAACGGCAATCTTTAGCTCATAAAGCCAGAAAAGTGAAAATACAAGCTGCATCATCTTTCTTTATTTTCCGGGTTCTGCTAGAGAAGATGAAGCTTATCAATTCTAAATGTGCCGTGCCGTACGTACTATTATGACCTCCATGTTAACTAGTAACAATAAAGACAAGTGGAACAATATTAAAACAGGTAAATGAATTCGGGAACTACGTTAACCTCAGATAGTGGATGCACAACAGAAATGAGATGCAGAATTGCTCAGGCAAAAGCAGCTTAGGAAAAAGGAAACGAGGAAGATAATGTGCAAACCATTTTTGACAAAGAACACAAGAGAAAGAATTCTTAAATGTTATGTAGAGCCAGTCTTAACATACGAATATCAATCATGGACTAAATTACAACGGACAAGAAAATCACTGGAGGCTGTCGAATTGTGGTTTTACAGAAGAATGTTGAGAATACCATGGACAGCTAAGGAGAGTAAGGAAAACGTTATCAAAGAGGTCAAAGCATAAAGAAAGCTAATCTCCAATATTAGGGAGAAACACACATCATTTTTTGGCCATGCAATGAGAAGAGAACAGCTGGAATTATTGTAACAACTGGGAAAATTGAGGGAAGAAGAGATGGAGGAGAAAAGATACCAGAAAGCTCAAGAGAATGGCTTAGCAGAAGGTCAACAACAGAAATGATAAATAACTGTCGTGATCGACAGTTGTGGATAGACATGATCATCTACGCCAGCAAACATGGTACTTGATGATGAACGTTAACAGATTCTACACTCGCGGCTGATACGACGTTTCTCATCTCAGATGCCACTTTTTTCTGTCGCAAACTAGTTCAGAGGAGTCCCTCTGAGAGAAAAAAATTAAGTCGTGATCAACTTTTGGGTGTTCACCCTATCATGTTGACGCCAATTTGGCAGGTTGAATAACGAGCTCGCCTTTAGTTCGGATTGGCGTCATCAATATGCGAACAAATACAGATATACAATTTATTCCCGAGTTGTGTTCGTAACCTCATGTTATAATAACAAGTATACATGTGTGAAAGACATCGCAAGTGATAGCAACTTTGTTAGGTTACTTAGCTGGCAGTGTACCATAATGCATTGTCTCTCATGGCAAGCAGCTGTGTCCATGAGTACGAATTCAACCTTGATTCGGGCTGACTATTATTCCTAGCTTTCTATTGTTGATTGTTCCGAGTGTTGTAAACGTATCTCTTCCCATGAAATGATTCGTTGATCTGCCGCCTGTGAAAATGTCCGTTCATAATATTATTCATTTATTATTATTTGTCTTTAGTCTTGTACTGCAACTACAGATCTGTTTTCATTTAGTATGGCTATTTGAACTATTAGTACAGATATGTTATCGGTGTATGGCTATTTGTACTATTAGTACAGATCTGTTATCATTTTATGGCTATTTGTACTATTAGTGCAGATCTGTTATCATTTTATGGCTATTTGTACTATTAGTACAGATATGTTATCGTTGTATGGCTATTTGTACTATTAGTACAGATCTGTTTTCATTGTATGGCTATTTGTACTATTAGTGCAGATCTGTTATCATTTTATGGCTATTTGTACTATTAGTACAGATATGTTATAGTTGTATGGCTATTTGTACTATTAGTACAGATCTGTTATCATTTTATGGCTATTTGTACTATTAGTGCAGATCTGTTATCATTTTATGGCTATTTGTACTATTAGTACAGATATGTTATCGTTGTATGGCTATTTGTACTATTAGTACAGATCTGTTTTCATTGTATGGCTATTTGTACTATTAGTGCAGATCTGTTATCATTTTATGGCTATTTGAACTATTAGTACAGATCTGTTTTCATTGTATGGCTATTTGTACTATTAGTGCAGATCTGTTATCATTTTATGGCTATTTGTACTATTAGTACAGATATGTTATAGTTGTATGGCTATTTGTACTATTAGTACAGATATGTTATAGTTGTATGGCTATTTGTACTATTAGTACAGATATGTTATCGTTGTATGGCTATTTGTACTATTAGTACAGATATGTTATCATTTTATGGCTATTTGTACTATTAGTACGGATCTGTTGTCATTTTATGGCTATTTGTACTATTAGTACAGATCTGTTTTCATTGTATGGCTATTTGTACTATTCTATGGTGGGGGCTATTCCTAGCTTTTTTCTCAGTTCTTCATTTCTGATCTTATCTCTCCGATTGTTTCCTGTCATTCGTCTGACACATTTAATCTCAGTAGAAGTTATTTTTCTTATTGTTCTTGCATCTAGAGTCCATGACTGGCATTGGTAGCACAACGTTGGGATGAAGATTGTATTACTTGCATCACTAAGGATGACAATTTTTTAACTTAGGACCTTTAGTTTGTGGAGTGTTATTGCATAAAGATCACATCGTGTCGCTTGCAGAACGTTGCATTTGCCACAGCCCGTGTCTGAAAGAATATCTGTCTCAAGTCAAATCTCCCACTTCGTATGTTGCCTTGTTCAAGATCTCCGTGATGTCTTGAAAGCGCCTTCTTGGTCTGCCCCTGAAGCATCGCCCAGGAGCAATGCCTTCCATTCTTGTTCTTTCCAGCCTGCTTTGTCTTTTGACATAAAGTAAAGTATCCCCGTCACGCCAAGTGGCGTATAGGGAATATGGTGTTCATAGTATTTTAATTTTCTCGGTAGAATTGTTTTTATGAACCAGTTCTTTATAATGTTTAGTTCTTTTAATATGCCTTCATATTACTTTTTGTCTTTTTCATTATAAAGGTATCTTAAGGATTTTGCTGTAGCATTTTTGTTTCGTACGAATCTATTTTTTCTCCCTGTATGTTTTCGAGATTGTCCATGATTTACTACCATATGTTGCTATCGGGAAGATATTTGTCCTCAGTAATTTGAAATTTACTGCCTTGCTAGTATTGTAGCACATGTTCTTCATGACTTTTAACTTGTGTTTTGCTATTGGTAATCTTCTTTTGATCTCATTCTGGCAGTATCCTTTGTTAGTTACTACACATCCCAGATTTTCATAGATTGTTAAAATTTCAAGTTCCTCACTGATGATTTTGGGTTGTCGATGGCCATTATGTTGGTTTTCTGTATATTTAGACTGAAGCTTTGCTTTTTATCTTGTTTTTTTTTTAAACACACTCAATCATCTCTTTTAATCCATTTATGTTTGAGCGTATTTTGTTATCAACGGTCTAGTTTCCGGATATCAGTTTCTCTGATGTAATTGTCTATCAGTACGGTTTGTAGTCAACTAGAAAAAAAAAATACTAAACAAGAAAGCCAAACTTAGAATATTCATCTCAAATGTATTATCAACACTTACACACGCAAGTGAAAGCTGGAAAATAACAAAAGAGACTGAGAGAAAACTAAAAGCTTTTGAAGACAAATGCCTAAGAAAAATTATGTGCACATTGGAATTAATTCACGAATAATATTGAAATAAGAGAAATGGCCATGCAATCAATGATCTCATCTACAATTAACGAAAGATGATGGGCATATGTCGGACATGCCAAGAAAATTCCAAAGCAGACTTATATGGGAAACCTCGGGATACAGAAAAAGAGGAAGACTTAGAGAGACACTAAAAAGAACACTTATAAGAGAAGCAAAGTTGGTAGGCATAGACTCATTAAATGAGACCGGACATCTTGCCAAGAATAGAGATGGGTGGCGAAAGGCACAACGAGCCCTTTGTGATGACAAACGTCGCGGGAAGAACCAAGATGTAGTCAGTTTGGTTACAATTGTTATCTCTGGACTTTCCCACACCCATAGACATCTTGGGTGTTGCTTCAACCCGTTGTTTTCTATCATTAAGTTGTTTTATTGACCATTTAATCAGCCTGTCGCCTCACTCTATGTCCTTCCTCGTTTGCTTTTCAACGTTGAGGTGAAATATAATTTGTGGTCCTTAGCTTTTCAACATTGATGGGAAATATAATTTGTGGTCTTTAGCTTTTCAACATTGATGGGAGATATAATTTGTGGTCTTTAGCTTTTCAAAAGTTTAAGGGAGATATAATTTGTGGTCCTTAGCTTTTCAACATTGATGGGAAATATAATTTGTGGTCTTTAGCTTTTCAACATTGATGGGAAATATAATTTGTGGTCCTTAGCTTTTCAACATTGATGTGAGATATAATTTGTGGTCTTTAGCTTTTCAAAAGTTTTAGGGAGATATAATTTGTGGTCCTTAGCTTTTCAACATTGATGGGAAATATAATTTGTGGTCTTTAACTTAGTATTTAAAATCCAAGATGGCGGGTGTTTTTATATTCGGAGTGTAGATTGTGTGATTAAATATAGTGATTCCAACGGGATATAATTTTCAGAAAGTTGTGTAAAGTGTTCTACCAAGGAGGAGGATAAGAACTGATAAGTACTTTCTTAAATGTAACCAGCTAAAGTTTTATATTTAGATCGTAAAAGATCGCATGTGAGACCTTAGCGATCACACACGTGGGGGAAACATCAGCCGGGCTAAACCCCCATCGTGTGTTTCTCTTAAACTAAGCCCTTAACTTACGACTGACTTAGCAGGTCGGTAAGGGATAATTGTATTTATGCTTAGAGAAATACATAGAATATGGAGATCAAAGTAGCAACGATAAACATATGCGGGATAAAAAATAAAGAAATCGAGCTTATAAAAGAAATGACAAAAAGGAAAATTAAAATACTAGGATTAGCGGACACCAGAGTGAAAGGACAACAGATAAAGAAAACACACATGAGCTACACGAAAATATTCTCGAGAGTCGACAACACAGAAAGAGCAACACATGGAGTAGGTTTTATCATCGACCCAGAACACGCAAAGAACATTCTAGAAATAAAATACCATTCAGAAAGAATTATCTCAATTAAACTACTAGAAGACGACCGAAAAACAAATTACATTCAAATCTATGCACCATGCAACAACAATGTAAAAGACAGCGAAGAATTCTACGACACACTGAGTGAAATTATTAACAAGATTGACGAAAGCGACGACATGTTAGTGATGGGAGATTTTAATGGAAGGCTTGGGAAACGCAACAGTGAGAACAGGGATATCTTAGGACCCTTTGGCGATAAAACAGCTGAAATAAACGAAAACGGAAGCAGACTGCTGGATCTATGCAATCAAAATGATTTACCACCAACACAGAGTCGCAAGTATACACCTGGTACAAATGGAATGACACAACATGCAGAAGCCAGATAGATTTTATACTAACAAGAAAAGAGTAACCGACAGTAGAGCAATCCCAAATATTACAGACGACACGAATCACAAGATGGTTATGATCACACTAAGACAGCCAAAAATAAAGAGAATATACGAAAACAAACAAAAGAAGCGAAAAGAACAGACAATAAAAATAAAACAATTAAACGATCAAGAAACAAGGAAAACCCTAGAAGAAAAACTAAGAGAGGAATTCAAGAAACTACCTAACGAATTAGGCACAGTAGAAGAAGAGTGGAAACAATTTAAGGAAACAGTAACTAACATCTCTAAAACAGTTTGTGGAACGAAGCTAAGAACAAGAGAAGGGAAAAAGAGCTCCCCGTGGTGGAACGAAACAATCAGAGAAGCAATTAAAGAAAAGAAGAAACTGTTTAAAAATTGGAGGGAGAACAAGAACCAAGAAAAATATGAAAGATATGCCTTAGTTCGAAAAAGAGTTAAAATGCTGATCAAAGAAGCTAAGCAAAGGAATTGGACAGAATTCGGACAAAACATGAGCAGGGACTTCAAGACAGCCACACGAGACTTCTACAAAGCAGTAAAAGCCACAAGAGCGAGAAAAGAAAACCATGATCCTACTGAGCTGATAAATGACAAAGACGGACAGACAATATCAAATAACCAATGTATGCAACAGAGATGGAAGGAATATTTTGAAGACCTGTTAAACATACCAACTACCAACAAGACAACAAAAACCACGCCAGAACTCACAAATACTGAACCCAACATCATGAAAGAGGAAATCGAAGAAGTAATCAAATATGCACCAAGAAACAAAGCACCAGGGATAGATAACATTCCAATAGAAATAATAGCAGCAGCGGGAGAAACAGGAATGCAATGGCTGCACAGAATATTTAATGCAGCATGGCACCAACAACAAGCCCCAGAAGACTGGCAACAGGCAATCATCATACCAATATGGAAAAAGAAAGGTAGCAAAAGAGACTGCAATCAATATAGAGGTATATCTCTGCTCAGCCATGTAGGAAAGCTATACGCCAAAATCTTGGAAAAAAGACTGAGACCAATAATAGAACTACAGTTAAGCGATTCTCAAATGGGGTTCCGAAAAAACAGAGGATGTACCGACGCACTATTCACACTAAAACAGCTTGCAGAAAAAACGACAGAACACAACCAAAACTTATACATAGCCTTCATTGACCAGGAAAAAGCATTCGACAGAGTGAACAGAGAACAACTGTGGGAGATGCTAACAACATACGGAGTAAGCCAACATCTAACCAACATTATTAAAAGTCTCTACGCCAACAGCAGCTGCAGGGTCAGAACAGCAGCAGGCTACACAGACCACTTCGAAGTTAGATCAGGTGTAAGACAGGGGTGCGTACTATCCCCCCTACTGTTTATTACATACATGGACCATATATGCAAGCTAGCCAACCCATCAGAGACAGAGGAGATCAATGAACTTCTATTTGCAGACTACCAGGCACTAATGCATGAAACAATAGAAGACCTACAAGAACACTTAATAAACTAAACATCTTAGGAACAAAATACAACATGAAAATCAACATCAACAAAACAGAAGTCATGAATGTATCCAAAAATAAACAGAACATCAACATAACTATAGAAGGCAGACAACTAAAACAAGTAGAGGAATTCAAATACCTAGGAAGTCTAATGACAAACGACAATTCCCAAACAGCAGAGATAGAATCAAGATGCAACAAAGCTTGTCAAATCATCGGACAGCTATCACCACTATTGCCCAACAAGGAAATAACTCTGGAGGCAAAACGAGCACTATACAATACAATATTCATCCCAACGTTGTGCTACCAATGCCAGACCTGGACTCTAGATGCAAGAACAATAAGAAAAATAACCTCTACAGAGATGAAATGTGTTAGACGAATGACAGGAAACAGACTGAGAGATAAGATCAGAAATGAAGAACTGAGAAAAAAGCTAGGAATAGCCCCAGCCATAGAATATATAAGGAAACAACAGATAAAATGGTTCGACCACAACACAACGAGCCTTCAACAAACGTTGTGAGAACAACAGACCCAAGGGTCGACCACGAAAAAGATGGATCGATGGAATATTAGAATAGAAGCACTAGGAAACATAACAGCAGCAGAGGCGAACAGAAGAACGCAAATTATATCTCCCCTCGACGCTATCTTCTTTCCTTCCTTTCAGCGTCGAGGGGAGATATAATTTGTGGTCTTTAACTTTTCAACGTTGAGGGGAGATATAATTCGTGGTCTTTAACTTTTCAACGTTGAGGGGAGATATAATTTGTGGTCTTTAGCTTTTCAAAGTTGAGGGGAGATCGTTCGTTCGTTCGCTTTGACCTCTGACGAAGTCCCACCCACTCAATTTTGTGGGACTGAATTTTGCGTGTAAAGTCTGTTTTATCCCATTACAGGATGCCCCTCGCCATGCAGGCAGATTTACTCCGACTTCAGAGGTACTAATTTTTAGGGAATTAGTAAAACCCAGGTGTCCTCGCCAGGGTACGAACCCCGGCTGTTGCCATGGTAAGCCAACCGCCTATCGATTGCGCTAACCGGACACCATTGAGGGGAGATATAATTTGCTGTCTTTAAATAACCTGCTCTTTCCTAGTATTTCTAATATTCCGTCAATCCATTTTTTTGTGGTCAGCCCTTGAGTTTGGTGTTCTCGCAACGTTCATTTATGGTTTATTGTGTTGTATTTTGATCTTTCTGCCCTATCACGTGGCCAAACCATTTTATCTGTTGTTTCTTTATATATTTTATGGTGAGGATTATACACGTTCCTCTGTGTTACCGGGGCCTCATTATGAGGGATGTAAAGAATAGTAGATCGTCAAAACAAATAAAACCAGAGCTAAAACTAAGAATAGCAAAATGTTACATCTTCTCAATATTCCTATATGGTGCTGAAACATGGACATTAGACAAGAAAACAGAACAGAGAATTGAAGCCTTTGAAATGTGGATATATAGAAGAATAGGTAGAATTGGATGGAAGGAAAAGAAAACAAACGACGAAGTCTTAAAACAACTAACAATGAAAAGAGAACTTCTGAACACAATTAGAACAAGACAAATGCGATTCTTTGGCCATGTTAAAAGACACAACAGCCTACTGAAAGTGATCCTGGAGGGGAAAATACAAGGTAAAAGAGGCAGACCAAGATTAACATGGACGAGTAACATCAAAAGATGGACAAATCAACTGATGACAACCTGCACCATCAAAGCAAGAGATAGAGCAGAATGGCGCTCCATGGTAGCCAGCCTTCGTTGCGGAGACGGCACTCAATGATGAAAGAATAGTGACACTGTGACCTTCCAGGCATGTCGTAAGAGGCGACTAAGGAGGTTGATCGATGGCGTGACAAGCTGTCATTGTAAAAAGTATTGTTATGGAAACAGCGCCATATATTTTAGAGCAGTGATCTCTGCAATATGTGCCACTTTGGCACGCAAGGTTTCTGTTTTTAAGATTGTGGCTCTGCCCTATGTGCCGTCTTCGGCTCCAAAGGACGATAGATAGATTATACTTAGGTATTTTCTCAGTTTTTAATTTTTGATCTTATCTCTCAGGCTGTTTCCTTAATCGTCTGACACACTTCATCATAGTAGAGGTTATTTGTCTTATTACTCTTCCATCTAGGGCCCAGGTCTGGCATTGGGAGCACAACGTTGGACTGAAGATTGTATTGTAGAGTGCCGGTTTTGCGTCTAGAGGTATTTCCTCACTCTATCATTTCTTAAATTGGCACAGCTACCAACCACTTTTTAAATCTTATCTTTGCAATTGAAAATCATAAAACTTTTGTAGACATATGATTGGCACTATCCACATACCATTTCGAACTGTATACCATATAAACACAACTACATGGACACAAAAACAAAAATATAGGATCACAGTGAGAAATGGAAGCTGATAAACAATTATCATCATCAAGTACCGGGCCTGCTGGCATAGTCGATTACGTCTTTCCACAACTTCCGATCTCGGCAGTTATTTATCATTTCTGTTGTTGACCTTCTGCCAAGCCATTCTCTTAAGCTGTCTGGTATTTTTTCTCTTTGTTCTCTCTATCTCTTTGTCCCTCAATTTTTCCATTTGTTACAATATATTCCAGTTGTTCTCTTCTCATTACATGACCAAAAATGATGATTGTTTCTTCCTAATATTCTTCCTAAATTAGCTCTCTTTTTGCTTTGTCCTCTTTCAGAACATTTTCATTACTCTTCTTAGCTGTCCATGGAATTCTCAACATTCTTCTGTAAAACCACATTTCTACAGACTCTAGTGATTTTCTTGTCTGTTGTCCTATTGCCCATGATTCACAGCCATACGTTAAGACTGGCTCTATATAGCATTTAAGAACTTTTTGTTTCTATTGTCAAAAATGGATTGCATAGTATCTTCCTCATTTTTTGGAAAGCTGCTTTTGCTGGAGCCATTCTGTATCTCACCTCTTTTGTACATCTTCCGTCTGAGGTTAACAAAGTTCCCAAATATTTAAATTCATTTACCTGTTTTAATATTGTTCCATATGTCTTTATTTTAGATAAACAATAAAATTAACAAAAAAAAAACCCCACAAAATTAAAGGGAAAAAAACAACAACCATGAAACAAAATGTATTTTAATGTTATTTGCTCTACATCCACTTTAACAGCTGACAAAGATAGATATACAAAAGTTGTTAAAAAAAAAAGAAACCCAGAATTAACATTCACTAGACCAAAGTAACAAAACGCATCTCACACTTAGGAGAGCTCATTCAGAATGTTTGTCCAAAATTTATTAATCTAATTGACACCAAGAAAACATCCAGGAGTACACCCAGGAAATGCAAGTCTTTCTCTGCCTTGCTCATGGCACTCCTATTTTCTATTCCCTATTTGCCATCTACTAGCATTGTCTATTCTATTCATAGAATCAGTTTCATTGCAGTCAGGGTATCCCCATATTTGCTCCACTGCCCGTCCCAGCATTTCTTGAAATATATACAGACTGACTGTTCCTATAAGATGTTGATTTAACATTGTCATACTCTAACAATACAAAGAAATCTATTGATGTGTGTGTTTGTTATTCATTTATATAACTGATGAAAGGTTTGTCTGAAATACCAAATTTTGTCTTGTCTCTCTTATAGATGGAAGAAATCTTCATGGTTTCACTGTACACTGGAAAATACTCTTGTCTCTACAGATCTTTCATTGAACTTGGCAGTGGCCTTGACCTCACAAGGATTGTTAAACACTATGTTCATTCTTCAAAAGTCTAAAAGCAACGTCAAGCAAAATTTAATGCTGGAAAACATTCTACGTAAGAGAAGGAAACCATTCTACATCATCATCATTGAGTGCCGTCTCCGCAACGAAGGTTGGCTACCATGGAGTGCCATTTTGCTCTATCTCTTGCTTTGATGGTGCAGGTTGTCATCGGTTGATTTGTCCATCTTTTGATGTTACTCGTCCATGTTAATCTTGGTCTGCCTCTGCCTCTTTTACCTTGTATTTTCCCCTCCAGGATCACTTTCAGTAGGCTGTTGTGTCTTTTAACATGGCCTAAGAATCGCATTTGTCTTGTTCTAATTGTGTTCAGAAGTTCTCTTTTCATTTTTAGTTGTTTTAAGACTTCGTCGTTTGTTTTCTTTTCCTTCCATCCAATTCTACCTATTCTTCTATATATCCACATTTCAAAGGCTTCAATTCTCTGTTCTGTTTTCTTGTCTAATGTCCATGTTTCAGCACCATATAGGAATGTTGAGAAGATGTAACATTTTGCTATTCTTAGTTTTAGCTCTGGTGTTATTTGTTTTGATGTTAGTATGTCCTTCATGACATTAAAATTACTTTTTGCCATTCCTATTCTTTTGTTTATTTCAGTTGTACATTTTCCATCACTGGTTATAGTATGTCCAAGGTAGTTATAGTTCTGAACTGTCTCAAGGTCTTTTCCTTCAATTTTGATATCCACTTGTGGGTTTTGAGTATTTTCTTTGTTTATGATCATAGTTTTAGTCTTTTTGATATTCATATCTAGTCCATATTTTTTGCTTGTCGTGTTTATTTCATTAAGTAATTGTTGTAGGTCTTTAGGATTTTCTGCTAGTAGTACAGTATCGTCAGCATATCTTAGGTTATTGATTATCTTTCCATTAATTTGTAGGCCTGGCATCTCTATGATGTTTTTAAAGATTTGCTCAGTGTATAGATTGAACAAGCTTGGTGATAGGATGCATCCGTCTTACTCCTCTTTTTATATCAATGGGTGTAGAGAACTCTTTGTTATATTTTATTATTGCTGTTTGCTCCCAGTATAGATTGCATATTAGTCGTATATCCATGTCATCTAGATGTATCTCTTTTAGGCATTCTATAAGTTGTTTGTGGTGTACTCTATCAAAAGCTTTGGTGTAGTCTATGAAGCAGGCATATATGGTTTGTTTACTTCTGTGTATTTGTCTATTAATGTTCTCATGCAGAATATGGCTTCTTTTGTCCCGCTATTTTTCCTAAATCCAAATTGCTGTTCATCTAATTCAGTATTGATTTTATTCTGAATCCTTCCTTGTATAACTTTTAGCAAGATTTTTGTAACATGGCTCATTAGGCTTATTGTTCTAAAGTCACTGCATTCAACTGCACCGTTCTTTTTAGGCAATGCAATGAAAGTTGATGTTTTTAGTTCATTTGGTATGTATCCTGTGTGGTATATGTCGTTGCATATGTCTGTAATCACTTCAATGCCAAAATCTTCAAGTGCCTGTATCATCTCTATCTGTATGCTTTCTACATAAGAGAGAGAAAACATTCTATGTAAGAGTGGGAGAAAATTGTACATAAGAGAGGGAAAATATATTACATATTTGGGCTGGAAAAGTTTAGAAACACTAGGAAACATAACTGCACCAGTAGCCAACAGAAGAGGAAAAGACAGTAATTTATAACTTCCCTCAAAGCAAATGAGGAAGGAAAGAATAAAAAGAAACAAAAACAGATAGCACAAACTATAAGAATGAACATGAATGCAAATAGCTGAAATGCAATAACAGAACAATAACAATAAACATTAAACCTGGCAAGAAGCAAGCATAATTTTTTGGTTTCTAAAATTGTTTTCAGACACTCCAAAATGATCCATTACTAATTCTTTTCTCTTTCACTGATACCTAAAAGGTGTCGTGGTTTATATCGTTTGTCGTTCTTGTGCTGCTCGAATTGTCTGAATTTGTGATTTTCCTTTGTTGTTACATGTCTCTGTCACTGCATCTATCCATCTTCTTCTGGGTCTTCCTCTTGGTCTTTTCCCATGCATTCTCGAGAAGAACGCCCTTGATGATGATTGGTAAGGGTTCATTCTGACCAGGTGGCCAAACCATTTAAGTTGTTGTTGTTCTATATATTCTTGGCAGGGTTTTGTTCCTACCATTTTTCTTATGGTTTCATTTGGTATTCTATCTCTTCTTGTGTTGTTTGTTACTTTTCTCAAGCATCGCATCTCACATGTATTGATCTTTCTTAAATGTGATTTAGAAAGGGTCCATGTTTGACTTTCATAGCACAAAGTTGGTATGAAGATGCTATTTATCATTTGTTGTTTAGCTGGCATAGAAATGTTTGGATGTCTTAACAATGGTGAAAGCTGGTATGTGACAGCATTTGCTTTTTGTATTCTCATGTCAATTTCTCTGTCTAGTTTTCCATCTTCTGTGAACATTGTGCCTAAATACTTGAATTCCTCTACTTGTTTTATTTCTTTGTCTTTGATCTTGATGTTTAATGGGTGTCTTAATTTGCTTATTCTTATAGCCTCTGATAAAATCCATTTGAAATAGCACAAGAACGCTTGAATTTCTTTTTCTACGGGCACTGAAATTCACTTATAACTTAAATTTGACTCCCATCGAAAATTGTGTCGTGTTGCCAGCACAGTCACACACCGGAAGTCCTTTACTAATCCATTACTAATTCTAATAAATTTTGTGTTTCCAAATAAAGAAAACACCAAGAAATCCACAACATAAAGCCTAGATTACGATACTGTAGTCAAAATTACAGCATCAAAACACAAAGTCTTTCAAATTTGATAGTTTGGGTTGTTCAAACATTACCCCCCTCTATGTACCTTCCTAATTACTACTTCTGGTAACTCAGAGTGTTTATTTCTTTTGGTGTAGGATTTTTTTTTTTAAAATCCCATTTGGTGAGATATGATCCCATAATATCAAAACAAATTCGTCAAATTTCAACAATTTGGTTTTGCTCATTTTTTCCTCCCCTGTAACCAGGAAAATTTCCTCAGCAGTTGGCGACATCAAACAACTCTTTGTGACTTGGGAAAAGCAGCAAATAACGCTTTGAGGTAGCCGAACATATTGACAAACTTACGGCAACTGTCTGAATAGTCAAATAACATGTCCAGTCCAAGCGGCCAATTTCGGGTCATACCTGAGACAGGAAATCTAAGTTCCCTCTGTGTCTAATTAGTAAACACACAGTTGTGTGGCTGTGGGTCAAAATAAAAAAATACTATTTTTAGTGCTCATAATGTTACAATTAAGTGGCAGTAAGTTGTACTACAAAATGTAACGAAGCGCATCACAAGTAGGTAACGCAATCTAGGGTTAAGGTCTTTGTCCAGAGTGTGTCGGTTTTTGTAGCTTTCAAAAATATCGCATTTCACATGATTTTACCATACAAATCAGTTAAACTCATGACTTGAACGTAAAGTTTTGTGTGAACGTAAAGTTTTGTGAGTTTTATGTGTTTCTATTACTTGTGAAATATATTGTGCTTTTTAACATTCTGACTCAACAAAACTGGCAGCACACACAACACATTTGTAAAGCTTCTCTCTGTTGTTTGAGGTGTCCTGTTGGAACAAAACCTGTACCCACCACACAACACATTTGTAAGGCTTCTCTCTTGTGTTGTTTGAGTTGTCCTGTTGGAACAAAACCTGTACCCACCACACATCACATTTGTAAAGCTTCTCTCTGTTGTTTGAGGTGTCCTGTTGGAACAAAACCTGTACCCACCACACAACACATTTGTAAAGCTTCTCTCTGTTGTTTGAGGTGTCCTGTTGGAACAAAACCTGTACCCACCACACAACACATTTGTAAGGCTTCTCTCTTGTGTTGTTTGAGGTGTCCTGTTGAAACAAAACCTGTACCCACCACACAACACATTTGTAAAGGCTTCTCTCTTGTGTTGTTTGAGGTGTCCTGTTGGCAAAATACCTGTACCTCCCACACATCACATTTGTAAGGCTTCTCTCTTGTGTTGTTTGAGGTGTCCTGTTGGCAAAATACCTGTACCTCCCACACATCCCATTTGTAAGGCTTCTCTCTTGTGTTGTTTGAGGTGTTCTGTTGGAACAAAACCTGTACCCACCACACAACACATTTGTAAAGCTTCTCTCTTGTGTTGTTTGAGGTGTCCTGTTGGCAAAATACCTGTACCTCCCACACATCACATTTGTAAGGCTTCTCTCTTGTGTTGTTTGAGGTGTCCTGTTGGCAAAATACCTGTACCTCCCACACATCCCATTTGTAAGGCTTCTCTCTTGTGTTGTTTGAGGTGTTCTGTTGGAACAAAACCTGTACCCACCACACATCCCATTTGTAAAGCTTCTCTCTTGTGTTGTTTGAGGTGTCCTGTTGGCAAAATACCTGTACCTCCCACACATCACATTTGTAAAGCTTCTCTCTTATGTTGTTTGAGGTGTCCTGTTGGCACAAAACCTGTACCTCCCACACATCACATTTGTAAAGCTTCTCTCTTGTCTTGTTTGAGGTGTTCTGTTGGCAAAATACCTGTACCTCCCACACATCACATTTGTAAGGCTTCTCTCTTGTGTTGTTTGAGGTGTCCTGTTGGCACAAAACCTGTACCTCCCACACATCCCATTTGTAAAGCTTCTCTCTTGTGTTGTTTGAGGTGTCCTGTTGGCAAAATACCTGTACCTCCCACACATCACATTTGTAAGGCTTCTCTCTTGAGGAATGAGTGTGTTTTCTTGTGTCTTTTTAGATTGCTATTACAAGCAAAACTTGCACCACAAACATCACATTTGTAAGGCTTTTCACCTGTATGTGTTCTATTGTGTTCTGTTAGGTAACCATTCTGTGTAAAACTTGCAGAACACACATCACATTTATAAGGCCTCTCTCCTGTATGTGATCTCTTGTGTTTTATTAGACTGTATTTCTCAGCAAAACATACACCACAAACATCACATTTGTAAAGCTTCTCTCCTATGTGTGTTATCATGTGCCTTGTTAGATTGCTACTACCAGCAAAACCTGTACCACACACACCACATGTGTAGGGTCTCTCTCCTGTATGTGTCTTCCTGTGTTCTATTAAACTACCATTATAAGCAAAACCAGCATCACAGACATCACATTTGTAGGGTTTCTCACCTGTATGGATTCTCTCATGTTGTTTTAGATGTCCAATTCGAGCAAAATCTACACCACACATACCACATTTGTAAGGTTTCTCTCCCGTATGAGTTCTTTTGTGTATTTTTAAAGTGCCATTCTCAGCGAAACTTGCACCACAAATATCACATTTGTAAAGCTTCTCTCCTGTGTGAGTTGTCATGTGTCTTTTTAGACTACAGCTAACAGCAAAACTTGTACCACACACATTACATGTGTAAGGCTTCTCTCCAGTGTGTGTTCTCTTGTGTTTTACAAGAACTAACTTCTGAGCAAACATTTTAGCACACACATCACATTTGTATGGTTTTTCTCCTGTATGGATTCTCTTGTGCTGTTTCAAATGTCCTCTCTGTGAAAAGCCTGCACCACACATATCACATTTGTAGGGTTTCTCTTCTGTATGTGTTCTCTTGTGCTTTGTTAGACTCTCACTGCGAGCAAAACCTACACCACACAAATCACATTTGTACGGTTTCTCTCCTGTATGGGTTCTCTTGTGCTGTTTTAGATATATATTATGTGCAAAACCTACACCACACAAATCACATTTGTAAGGCTTCTCTCCTGTATGTGTTCTGCTGTGCTTAAATAGATTGCCACTTCGAGAAAAATTTGCACCACACACATCACATTTGTAGGGCTTCTCACCTGTGTGGGTTCTCTTGTGGTTCATTAGAGTATCACCGCGAGCAAAACATACACCACACACATCACATTTGTAGGGCTTCTCTCCTGTGTGGGTTTTCTTGTGTCCTTTTAAATAACTATTCTGAGCAAAACATACACCACACACATCACATTTGTAGGGCTTCTCTCCTGTGTGGGTTCTCATGTGCTGTTTTAGATGCCTATTATGAGCAAAACCAGCACCACACACATCACATTTGTAGAGCTTCTCTCTTGTATGTATTCTCTTATGTCGTCTTAGACATTCACTCTGAGTAAAACCAGCACCACACACATCACATTTGTAGAGCTTCTCTCTTGTACATGTTTCCTTAACTAATCTTTGATCTGTACTCTCAACATCATCACTATGAGCACCACTAACCAAAGACTGAAACACTGTTTCCTGTTCTGTCACTTGTCTTGACATGTTGTTAGTTACCAGGCACTGGGAGATAGAATCTTGAAAGCAGCCTTCACCTTGACCTATCTGAGTACAAATAGAAAGTAACATGAAAAATAAAAATATTACTCACGTGATTGTTGAAAAACAAAAATTCATATAGGAGAAGGTGTATCTTGATCTACGCCCTATGGGCCGGTTACGGCTCGAAAGGTCAATAGATAGATAGATAGATAGATTGTTGAAATGGGATATAACTCTTAAAAAACCTTAATAGCAAAACAAAGACCAATCTCTATGACAATGACTGCACACACACACAATGGAGAAGTGGAACCAATTCTGTTTACTGGTATCTGAACTTTGCAGCGCCCCAGACGACTCACATCATTCGAATCTATCATCGAGCTAGCACTATGATTCGGGTAAAGAATGCCACTCTAAGGGCTTTCTCTGACAGTGGCGGAGTAGTGTTCCAGTATAATGACATATCCTACCCTAATTTATCTATGAACACTATTGTAGTCAAAACACAAACGTCAATGGCACACATTAAGATTGAGTTCTCACCGACCATTTCGCAGGCCGACAGTGCACTGACGGTATGTGAGGTGCAAACATTTACAGACACCTATTGTCTGGACGAGCATTCTTGTCGTTTTGTGCAGTGTGTAGTGGGTGTAGTAAAGGCTGCAATGTCATCATCGGTACTTGTCACGGCTACTGTTCACATGGGATCTATGGCCACGACTGTTCCGGGTCTTGTCTCAGTGTCTGTCCTTTATTTGAGGAAAAATCTGGAAAATGCCTACAATGTAAACATCTTGGCTATACCTGTAATGATACTTGTCCCGATGGTAATTTTGGGCTACAGTGCGAACAGATGTGTTCTGATGGCTGTGACATCATATGTACTCTCAAATGTCCGGACAACTGTTTCAACGACACCTGTCAACAGTCGATCGGGAATCTGTACATGCAAGAGAACGTTCTATGGGTCAGACTGCACTCTCAAATCTCCGGACAACTGTTTAACGAAACCTGTGACTCCCACGTTCAGAAGAGTCTGCCGACTACAACAAGCCCAAGCATATGGACACTTTAATGTGTTTCTGTGCTAGACACGGTTCATTTTTTGGTATTTTTTGGTGAAGCCATGGCTCATATCTTGCTGTGTTTCTGTCCTAGCCATGGCTCATATCTTAGCTTGTGTGTGCTGGCCATGGCTCATATCTTGGTGTGTGTCATGTTAGTCATATCTCATATCTCAGTGTGTCCGTGTTAATCATGTCTCATATCTTTATGTGTGTCTGTGTTTAGTCATATCTCATATCTTAGTGTGTACCAGTGTTAGTCATATGTCATATCTGTGTGTGTGTGCATGTCTGGGTTAGTGATATCTCATATCTTTGCGTGCATGTTTATGTTAGTCATATCTCATATCTTTGTGTGTGCATGTCTGTGTTTGTCACATTTCATATCCTTGTGTGTGCATGGCTATGTTAGTCCCATGTCATATCTTTGTGTGTGCATATCTATGTTAGTCATATCTCTTATCTTTGTGTGCATGTCTATGTTAGGCATGTGTCATATCTTTGTGTGTGCATGTCAATGTCAGTTATATCTCATATCTTTATGTGCATGTTTATGCTAGTCATGTGTCATATATCTTGATGTGTGTCAGTGTTAGTCATGCCTCGTATCGCTGTGTGCATGTCTGTATTAGTCACATCTCATATCTTTGTGTATGCATGTCTGTGTTAGTCACATCTCACATCTTTGTGTGTGTATGTCTGTGTTAGTCACATCTCACATCTTTGTGTGTGCATGTCTGTGTTAGTCACCTCTAGTGACTCGGGCAGATGGTGCTCGTAAACCTGGGAGGGCCGACCATCTAAGGGCAGAATCCCCCTACAGAAAAGATCACCTGCTGCCTTGCAGGAAGATTGGGGACAATCAAAGGCTAGGGAAAGCAAACCCGAATAAAATGCTGGCTGAAATCGGATGCACTGGGCCACTGGCGCAGAACACAGTGCAACGTATTAACGGGTGTTCAGTCAGAGTGGATCTGACAGACTCTAGTTGTGATGTTCTGCCTGTGGGGGCGATCAACACATTTAGCCTGACAGCTGACTTCATGTGAGAGTCTGGAATCCTTACTCTGATTGAGTCCTGATCGCAGAGAGAGAGAGAGAGAGAGAGAGAGAGAGAGAGAGAGAGAGAGAGAGAGAGAGAGAGAAACCTCAAAACAATTGTTGTCCTATCTGTCTATCAACATTTCAAGCCATAGCCAAATAAAAATATAAGCCAAGTGAAAGTTGATATTAGGTATACTCTATTGAGAAGTCACAATTTTATTTGTTGAGCTTCAGTGTAATTTTAGTTGTGTTAATATGGTAACATTTGTATGTGATAACTGAAATGGTTGGCTGCTACATATCTAACATTAGTATATCAGTGACTATCCAAGTTATGTGAATGTATCAGATACCTGTGTGTGATAACTTAAATGGTTGACTGCTACATATCTAACATTAGTATATCAGTGACTATCCAAGTTATGTGAATGTATCAGATACCTGTGTGTGATAACTTAAATGGTTGGCTGCTACATATCTAATATTAGTATATCAGTGACTATCCAAGTTATGTGAATGTATCAGATACCTGTGTGTGATAACTTAAATGGTTGACTGCTACATATCTAATATTAGTATATCAGTGACTATCCAAGTTATGTGAATGTATCAGATACCTGTGTGTGATAACTTAAATGGTTGACTGCTACATATCTAATATTAGTATATCAGTGACTATCCAAGTTATGTGAATGTATCAGATACCTGTGTGTGATAACTTAAATGGTTGACTGCTACATATCTAACATTAGTATATCAGTGACTATCCAAGTTATGTGAATGTATCAGATACCTGTGTGTGATAACTTAAATGGTTGACTGCTACATATCTAACATTAGTATATCAGTGACTATCCAAGTTATGTGAATGTATCAGATACCTGTGTGTGATAACTTAAATGGTTGACTGCTACATATCTAACATTAGTATATCAGTGACTATCCAAGTTATGTGAATGTATCAGATACCTGTGTGTGATAAAATATATAGATGACTGCTTCAGTTTTGATAGTTAAAATGGTGTACTTTACCCCATCATTATCAGTATAGATGAGAGGTCCATGCTCAGGACAGCCTCCTTCATATTTCAGCTGACATTTCACACAATCTAGAGACAGAGATGAGTTATCATTACAATGATTTTAATAGACTGACTGGCAAAAATGCCAGTGTGAAATGGGATACGAAGTGTGAAGTGGAACACATAGTGTGAAATGGGACACAAAGTGTGAAGTGGAACACATAGTGTGAAATGGGACACAAAGTGTGAAGTGGAACACATAGTGTGAAATGGGATACAAAGTGTGAAGTGGAACACATAGTGTGAAATGGGATACGAAGTGTGAAGTGGAACACATAGTGTGAAATGGGATACAAAGTGTGAAGTGGAACACATGGTGTGAAATGGGATGTGAAGTGGAACACATAGTGTGAAATCGGATACAAAGTGTGAAGTGGAACACATAGTGTGAAATGGGATACGAAGTGTGAAGTGGAACACATAGTGTGAAATGGGATACGAAGTGTGAAGTGGAACACATAGTGTGAAATGGGATATGAAGTGTGAAGTGGAACACACAGTGTGAAATGGGACACAAAGTGTGAAGTGGAACACATAGTGTGAAATGGGACACAAAGTGTGAAGTGAAACACATAGTGTGAAATGGGATACGAAGTGTGAAGTGGAACACATAGTGTGAAATGGGACACAAAGTGTGAAGTGGAACACATAGTGTGAAATGGGACACAAAGTGTGAATCAATATCTGGTAAATACTGTTCAAGCAAAATCAGATCAACTTAATTTAACCAAAATGTGAAAACAGATCTCATTGAAAACAACAAAAACTTACACAAAAATCTGTCCTTGTCAGAACAAGAAAAAGATAGGGAACTAGACCTTGTTCTCTCCATGACAGTAAATGTGTCACTTTCTTTCTCGTCCTCTTCTTCCTTCTTCACTGTCTGACCCTGAAAATATTATTTTCTACATTTAGAACAGATTAATGTGTGATCTTGTACTTGTAGATTAACAATTTCATGGAAGTGTTCAAGAATACTGGCCAAACAGGATAGAAGTAGGTAAAACATCAAAGAATAGGGATGGATGATTGGAAATTGTATGCTCCATCCAGGGGTTGAATGATTGATTTGAATGTGTGATCTTGTACACAGATAACAACAAACAGTATCATCCAAGTTATGAAACTTATTCTGCTCTTCAGCTGTTGCTGTTGTTATGGAGCCAGAAGCCTGTGAGATGACACCCTTCGGCCCAATGCCATGTAATGATATCTGTGGGTATTACTGAGTTCCCTTGTTCTGTACAAGGTGTTCCATTTATCAGGCCTACGAGGAAGTAGAGTCACTGTGCACAGCTCTTCAGCTATTATATAATCATAGCACCACCTTACTTTGTATTCATGCTGAAATCACACTAGAATCCCTGAAGGTGGCAAGGTCACCTCCCAGCAGCAGAGCTGTAAGTTGTCAGCAACCCACAGTTGATGGTTTGTGATAGGATCGGTGAACCAGAACCATCCAGATCATACTCCACCTCTTAACGGTGCCTCCAGTAACAGACTAACCTGTCTAGTCTGGCCAGGCGAGCAGGGATTGAAAAGGGAAGACAACCCAGTACTAAAAAATAAAAAGCTGAAGTCGGATGTGTTGGGCTGAAAGGTGCCAATATCACAGTTTTAGTGCAAACACATTGCAAAAACACCCATTTAACGTTCTCTTAATGGCGGATGATGAGGGGATACATTCCTTTAGTCATTGTTCGAACGCAAGCAAGCAGAATACAGGACGTTTTATAATGATGGCTACATAGTTTGTGCATTATCTAGACATGAATATAGAGGTCTCAGTTCCTAAGGTCTTGATAACATTGATCTAGTAAATCTGTCAAACTGATCAATAAAAACAGAATTCAAACTTATCAAGGTCTGCTTGGTAAGTAAAGTAAAGTTCCCCTTCACGCCAAGTGGCGTATAGGGAAATATGGTGTTAGTGACCCAATATTTTACAGACCTTCAGCACATGATTTTTGGGGTAATGTGGTTGGTATTACGCCCGTGCTGCTTTACTTTCCCAGAATAAAATCCGGTACCCATTTAAGGCTGTGTGAACCCGGAAGCCGTTGGTTGGGATCGATGAACCAAAACCATCCAGACCCTGCTCCACCTCTCTGTGGTGCCTCCAGTAACAGACTAACATGTCTAGTCTGGCCAAGCGAGCAGGGATCAAAGAGAGAAGACAACCCGGTACTCAAAAATGTCGTGCTGAAGTCGGATGTGTTGGGCCGAAAGGCGCAAATATAACAGTTATACTGCAAACCACGCCCGTGCGCTGCCGGGGCCCGAAAGGGAAGTAAAGAATAGCGGCGCTGTACCCTACCAGGCATGTTCGTAAGAGGCGAGAAAGGAGGGTTAGGCATGGGACTGGCTATCTATCTATCTATCTATTGACCTTTCGAGCCGTAACCGGCCCATAGGGCGTAGACCAAGATACAACTTCTCCTATATGAATTTTTGTTCTAGCAGTTTTCTTTTAAAGATATTTTATCAAATCTCGCCATCTGTCTCTGTTCTGTGCAAGCAGTTCTATCTCATACTGTAAAAAAATAAGCCGAAAAAACTGGACTGGCTATCCCATACTGTAAAAAAATAAGCCGAAAAAACTTCACAAACATGGACAAGTCAAAGAAAGATAAAGTAAATCCGTCAACCAGGAAAGAGAAGGGCTCTCTGTCTAAGAGACGTATGACGCAATCCGGAGAAAGCCATAAGGAGTCCGGGTTGCCGACTCACCCTTTGTCTACCAGGAAATCATCCAGAATTGGCACCTGGAATGTTCGTACCCTTAACGAACAGGGAAAAGCGGCACAAGTGGCAGCAGAAATGAACAACTACAAGATAGATATTCTGGGAATGTGTGAAACAAGATGGCTGGGAGCGGAGAGAATAAAATTGAATACAGGGGAGATGATTTTATCATCAGGACACCAGGAACCAGGAGCACAACATAGCGAAGGGGTAGCTATAATGCTATCAAAGAATGCACAGAAGACACTAGTAGAATGGGAGGCAGTGGACCAAGACTGGTGAGAGCAACATTTAGAACAACCAAAAACAAAATAAAATTACACATTATACAATGCTATGCACCAACCAACGATAAAGATGACTCAGTTAAAGATGATTTTTATAAACAGCTACAATGCCAGATGGATGCAAGACGAGCCAAGGATATTATAATCTTGATGGGAGACCTAAATGCTAAGGTAGGATCAGACAACAGAGGCTTTGAAGAGATTATGGGAAAACATGGACTTGGAGATATAAACGAGAATGGAGAGATATTTGTGAATTTCTGCGCCCTTAATCAAATGAGCCTAGGAGAACAATATTCCAACATAAAAGAATACACAAAGCTACATGGGTGTCACCAGATCATAGAACGGAAAATCAAATTGATCACATATGTATTAATAATAAGTTTAAGTCATCCTTACAGGATGTAAAAGTATATAGAGGGGCAGATATAGCTTCTGATCATCATCTGCTGTTAGCCAAACTTAAAATTAAATTAAAAAGGTATACTACAACGAATAAGGGCAGAACGTATTTCAATGTAGGGTTTCTTAAAGAACAAGGAATTAAAGATAAATTCGCAGTCACAATATCAAACAAATACCAAGTCCTCCAACAACTAGAAAATACAATAAATATAGAAGATTATTGGAAAAAGTTAAAAAATATATGGAAAGAGACATGCGAAGAAACACTGGGGAAAAGAGAACGCCAGAATAAGGCATGGATGACAGCAGAGACCCTGGATAAAATTAAAGAAAGAAAGAACAAGAAAGCAGACATAAATAAAAGCAAAACAAGAAGTAATAAAGCCAAGACACAGGAAGCTTACACAGAGGTGAACAAAGAAGTGAGAAGATGCATTAAAAGGGATAAGAGGAAATATATAGATGAATTAGCTAAAGAGGCAGAAGAAGCAGCAAATAAAGGGAATATGAAAGAACTGTACAACAGCACAAAGAAATTAGGTGGAAAATACAAACAGATCAACGCCTTTATCAAAGATAAGAAAGGAAATCTGCTTAGTAATATAAAGGAACAAATGGAGAGATGGAAGGAGCACTTTGAAGAACTTTTGAACAGACCTGGCTCAAATAATCCTCCAGATATACTACCAGCAGAAGAAGAATTACACGTTAACTGCGGAAAACCAAGCAAAGAAGAAATAATGAAAGCCATCAAACTGTTAAAAGATGGTAAAGCCACAGGACCAGATGAAATTCCTTCGGAAGCCATCAAAGCAGATATTATCACCTCTACCAAGATGTTACATAATCTATTGGATAAAATTTGGGAGAGGGAAGAAATACCTAAAGACTGGAGAGAAGGTTATATGATCAAACTACCAAAAAAAGGAAGTTTACAGGAGTGCACAAATTATAGGGGAATTATGCTACTATCAGTGCCAGGAAAAATATTAGGCAGAATCATTCTGGAGAGACTAAAAGAGGCTATAGAGAAACACTTGAGAGATGAACAAGCAGGTTTTAGGAAGAACAGATCATGTGCTGATCAAATAACTACTCTACGTATAATAGTTGAACAAAGTTTAGAACTAAAATCCCCACTTTATATTGGATTCATAGATTACGAAAAGGCATTTGATAGTTTAGACAGAAGAATGCTTTGGAAGTTGCTGAGTCATTATGGAATCCCCATAAAGTTTATTAACCTGATAAAAACAATGTATGAAGGAACAAAATGTAGTGTGGTGCATGAAGGACAGCTTACAGAAGCATTTGAAATAAGAACAGGAGTAAGGCAAGGATGCCTTCTGTCTCCATTTCTCTTTCTACTGGCCATAGATTGGATTATGAAAATAACTCAAAACAACAGAAATGGGATCCAGTGGTCACTGACCAAACAACTTGATGATTTAGACTTTGCTGATGACATAGCTCTCCTATCACACAGCCACCAACAGATGCAAGATAAAATGAGTATATTAGATGAGAGATCACAACAGCTAGGACTAAAGATTAATAGAGATAAGACCAACATTATGAGAATTAATGCAGTTGGCAATAACCAAATAAAACTAGGAGAAATACCTCTACTAGACGTACAATCTTATATATATCTGGGCAGTAATATAGATAAAGAGGGAGGAACAGAAAACGATACCAAAATAAGGATATCAAAAGCAAGAGGAGCTTTCATTGCACTGGGAAACATATGGAAATCCAAAGAAATTAGGCTAAATACAAAAATACAAATTTTCAACTCCAATGTTAAGTCGGTTCTATTATATGGCTGTGAAACATGGAGAATAACAAAATTGACAATCACGAAGGTACAGACTTTCATTAATGGATGCTTGCGCAGAATAAAGGGATGGAAATGGCAGGACAAAGTCACAAACGTGGAATTATGGAAATGTACCGGTCAAATACCAGTGGATAAAGAAATACAGCGAAGACGATGGCGATGGATAGGACACACACTACGGAAACCAACTGAGAGTATTACACAACAGGCCCTTTTTTGGAATCCCCAGGGGAAAAGACAAAGAGGAAGACCAAGGAATTCTTGGAGAAGACAGATTGAAGCAGAGATGAAGATGATGGGGAAGACATGGAATGATCTTAAAAGAATTGCAAAAACAGAACGACTTGGAAAGTGTTTGTTGAAGACCTATGCTCCACTGGGAGCTAAAAGGTAGAAGAAGAAGAAGACTGCAAACCACCACACAACGCAGACACGCCCACTTAACGTCCTTTTAAGGATGGATGACGAAGAGGAATTCTACAGTCTATGAATACTCTAGAATACTTTAGTCATCGGGCGAACGCAAGCAAGCATTTAATTACTTCAGATTGTATGTGATAAACCAGCAGATGTACAGTAATATGAAACTTTTTATAGCCTCACACTATATTCGGTATATAACATTTTAATCTGCACAACATTTCTGATTGAATCTACTGTCAATACACAAGATCTGCTTTCAGTAAAAGTGTGTGTAGCCATTAGAACAAACAAAAAGAGAATCATCTGCCAGGTAAACAATCTGAGGTGTATGAAGACTGCACAAGAGTTTTCGTTTCCACCTGCTGATTTAAACTCTCAAAAACTGAGTTAAAATTCTGGCGCTGTAAGGAAATAAAAAGCGACTAAAGTTAACACAAATAACAACTTTTTCTCTGAAATAACAACCCTAAAAGTACAGTTCAATGATTCTCAACCTTTTTTTTTTTTTTTTTGTACTGTGATCCCCTTTTTATTCCCACGGTCACCATGGCCTTTCATGCAGGCTGGGTGACTGACAAGATCCTGGTTCAATTCCTGCCACAGGCAGTGGGCATTTTAAAAAATGCAATCCATGGTTTCTTTGTGGATTTACCCTCACTTGGTCTCTGGGTAGTGAGATCCAATGTCTAGCCCCCCCCCCCCCCCCCCCCCCTCAGATAACAGTAAAAACAGGACATCTAAAGCACTCTGCAAATGTTAAAGAACAGGTGGAAATAGAAAAGATTAGGCAAAGAATGGCTGCGGTCTTGGCAAAATTTATATGATTAAAAAAAAAAATACTCCAAAAATGAAAACTCTTGCCAATTAAAATGATAGTACCTTTGAAGTCAGAGAATATCTGCCTGTATGGCAAGGGACTCATAGATGTCCACGTAAAAAATAGTGATATTCCTACAATATTCAGTCTCTCAGGAATTCGCTAGAGATATAGAGCTGGCAAATGTAAAACAAACTATCCAGAGGAAAGGGATGGGTAAAGCCAAAAGCCAGCACTGATTTAAAAAAGTAAACAAAAGCCAGCACTGATTATAAAAGTAAACAAAAGCCAGCACTGATTATAAAAAGTAAACAAAAGCCAGCACTGATTATAAAAAGTAAACAAAAGCCAGCACTGATTATAAAAAGTAAACAAAAGCCAGCAATGATTATAAAAAGTAAACAAAAGCCAGCACTGATTCAAAAAGTAAACAAAAGCCAGCACTGATTTAAAGGAGTGCTATAATGATTAACAATATGTATTATTTATAAATTTGACATTTGGTCTAGAGGACATGTTGGTCTCAAGGCAAGATGCCAGTCTTGAGACAGAGAGGCTGTGAGTTCAAATCCTGACTGGACTGGTTGAGATTTTATTTGTGATCTCTCTTTACAGCAAATGCTCCTGGTCTCAGCTGCAAGGCCCAGCTTGAAACGTCCATTATTCATCGATGAAAAAAATATGAGTACCTCCGAAGATGGAGTATTCTGCCTGTGCTGTGAGGGACATGGCTGCCAGAGAAAAATAGATTAACATGCAAAATTAAGTTCCTAGTCTCTAAAAAAATTGGTTGACTTTAAACTCTTTAAGTCTATGATTTTGTTTCAGATCAGAAAGGGAACTACTTAATCATTGCATGTCTCTTCATGGTTTGTTATGGCTTCAGTTTCTCTGTTATGGCATCAGTTTCTGCATTTATAGCTTGTGGAATGTGGGTGCAGGTGGCTATAATTTATTTACTTTATGATGATAATAAGTAATGTCTCTGTCCTCTGACATCAACATTTGTTTAAGTGGTTGTGTTGTTGATTTACTCAACTCTATACATTTATAAATAGTTAAGGTTATGGTTAGTGGAAGTCCCTGGTATCACTGCAAACTAATTAAAATCAACAATTGCCCATTTATATATAGTACAAGTTTTAAGGTTTATTGGGGCCAACATGTTTACTAGTATCTGGTTGGGCAACAACAAAATCCTTCCACAAATCAGTCTGTATATTTGTTATTATAAACCTTCACTGACAATCAATTAACTCACCTCAAAATCATGTTCTTGCTTTATATTTCCAACTGGCATCAAATACTGAGTTTCCATGTTTTTGGGAGCCTGAGAAGAAAAGAGTAAGGTCCCATGTTAGCAACAGGAAATACTGATCACAATGAAGATAAAGAGACACCACATCTTTGTTCTTATTTGAATCTGATAATCATATCTCAGACTTTATTATTAGAATTATCATCATCTTGAATCAAGAGAGTAATACAAAAATGCAGTCACATATTCTAGAAGACTTAGCTCATACTAAGTATTTTTCCTTGTCACTATTACAAATCTAGCAATTATCACCAGTTTGCGTTGTGTCCTCTTAGTCTTTAATGAATGTCTCCATCATTAGGCCAGGTTTCTTCTTCTGTGCTCATGATCCACAAAAACTGGAAATCTGAATTTAATTTGTAAGAAATTATTTTGAAAATTTGACCAAAGTACTAATTTTTGTGTGTGAAAATATATTTTAAAAACTATAAATACATTTTCGGAAAAGTCCACTCAATTCTGGAAGTTTAAATACAGATTTCAACAAAGTAATGGAGGACTGGGTGGTCTAGAGGAAAGACATTGACCTCATGGTAAGATGGTCCTGTGTTTGATTCCTGCCACAGGTGGTGGGAACTTCTCTTCTAATCCAAGGTTTCTTTGTGACTTTACTCTTATCTCTGGATAGTGAGATGCAATGTCTAGCCCTCTCTGATAATTGTGAAAAACAGGGGTCCAGTGTGCATTCTGTGCACATTAACTTATATTGTCTGACCACATACAGGTCGCATATAAAATAATTGGAATAATTTATAATTAGGTGTTGAATGAGTCTCTAATTTTGGAGATTTCACAAAAATTCTTCTGTATTTCATCCAATTTAGTATTTTGATAGTCATTTTAAAGATTTATCAAAATTTCTTGCACACACACACACACAGTCACACACCCACCTACACATATTATAATAAATATATATAAATAAATATGTATAATAATGTATACACACACAATAATATCGTTTGTCCCCGATTTTGTTGTGGGACAGTCTCAGAAATAACTAAACAACTTACAAGCTAAAAAATCCTCTGAATAAAAATATGACAAATGGACAAATGTCCCCAAAAACAATAACAATGGGAAAAAATGGTCACACTTTCTTAGATTTAATGAAGAAGTATCTCATACTTAGCTACTTATCTTAGATTTATTGAAGAAGTATCAAACTCCCAGGTTTACGAGCACCATCTGCCCGAGTCACTAGAGGTGACAAACACAGACACGGACACACAAAGATGTGAGATGTGACTAACACAGACATACACACACAAAGATGTGAGATGTGACTAACACAGACATGCACACACAAAGATAGAGATGTGACTAATACAGACATGCACACACAAGGATATGAGATGTGACAAACACAGACATGCACACACAAAGATATGAGATATGACTAACATAAACATGCACACAAAGATATGAGATATCACTAACCCAGACATGCACACACAAAGATATGACATATGACTAACACTGGTACACACAAAGATATGAGATATGACTAAACACAGACACACATAAAGATATGAGACATGATTAACACGGACACACCGAGATATGAGATATGACTAACATGACACACACCAAGATATGAGCCATGGCCAGCACACACAAGCTAAGATATGAGCCATGGCTAGGACAGAAACACAGCAAGATATGAGCCATGGCTTCACCAAAAAATGAACCATATCTAGCACAGAAACACATTAAAGTGTCCATATGCTTGGGCTTGTTGTAGTCGGCAGACTCTTCTGAACGTGGGAATCACAGGTTTCGTTAAACAGTTACCTACTTATCTTAGATTTATTGAAGAAGTATCTGAGTATCTCATACTTACCTACTTATCTTAGATTTATTGTGAAGAAGTATCTCATACTAATACTTACCTACTTATCTTAGATTTATTGAAGAAGTATCTCATACTTACCTACTTATCTTAGATTTAATGAAGAAGTATCTCATACTTACCTACTTATCTTAGATTTATTGAAGAAGTATCTCATACTTACCTACTTATCTTAGATTTATTGAAGAAGTATCTCATACTTACCTACTTATCTTAGATTTATTGAAGAAGTATCTCATACTCACCTACTTATCTTAGATTATTGAAGAAGTATCTCATACTTACCTACTTATCTTAGATTTAATGAAGAAGTATCTCATACTTACCTACTTATCTTAGATTTATTGAAGAAGTATCTCATACTTACCTACTTATCTTAGATTTATTGAAGAAGTATCTCATACTTACCTACTTATCTTAGATTTATTGAAGAAGTATCTCATACTTACCTACTTATCTTAGATTTATTGAAGAAGTATCTCATACTTACCTACTTATCTTAGATTTAATGAAGAAGTATCTCATACTTACCTACTTATCTTAGATTTATTGAAGAAGTATCTCATACTCACCTACTTATCTTAGATTTATTGAAGAAGTATCTCATACTTACCTACTTATCTTAGATTTAATGAAGAAGTATCTCATACTTACCTACTTATCTTAGATTTATTGAAGAAGTATCTCATACTTACCTACTTATCTTAGATTTATTGAAGAAGTATCTCATACTTACCTACTTATCTTAGATTTATTGAAGAAGTATCTCATACTTACCTACTTATCTTAGATTTATTGAAGAAGTATCTCATACTTACCTACTTATCTTAGATTTAATGAAGAAGTATCTCATACTACCTACTTATCTTAGATTTATTGAAGAAGTATCTCATACTCACCTACTTATCTTAGATTTATGTGGAGAAGTATCTCAACTAATACTTACCTACTTATCTTAGATTTATTGAAGAAGTATCTCAACTAATACTTACCTACTTATCTTAGATTTATTGTGAAGAAGTATCTCAACTAATACTTACCTACTTATCTTAGATTTATTGTGAAGAAGTATCTCTACTAATACTTACCTACTTATCTTAGATTTATTGTGAAGAAGTATCTCATACTTACCTACTTATCTTAGATTTATTGTGAAGAAGTATCTCATACTTACCTACTTATCTTAGATTTATTGTGAAGAAGTATCTCATACTTACCTACTTATCTTAGATTTATTGAAGAAGTATCTCATACTTACCTACTTATCTTAGATTTATTGAAGAAGTATCTCATACTTACCTACTTATCTTAGATTTATTGTGAAGAAGTATCTCATACTTACCTACTTATCTTAGATTTATTGAAGAAGTATCTCATACTTACCTACTTATCTTAGATTTATTGAAGAAGTATCTCATACTTACCTACTTTCTTAGATTTATTGAAGAAGTATCTCATACTTACCTACTTATCTTAGATTTATTGAAGAAGTATCTCATACTTACCTACTTATCTTAGATTTATTGAAGAAGTATCTCATACTTATACTTACCTACTTATCTCTCTCTCTCTCTCTGCGTTCAGGACTCAATCAGAGTAAGGATTCCAGACTCTCATATGAAGTCAGCTGTCAGGCTAAGTGTGTTGATCGCCCCCACAGACAGAACATCACAATTAGAGTCTGTCAGATCCACTCTGACTGAACACCCGTTAATACGTTGCACTGTGTTCTGCGCCAGTGGCCCAGTGCATCCGATTTCAGCCAGCATTTTATTCGGGTTTGCTTTCCCTAGCCTTTGATTGTCCCCAATCTTCCTGCAAGGCAGCAGATGATCTTTTCTGTAGGGGATTCTACTCTTAGATGGTCGGCCCTCCCAGGTTTACGAGCACCATCTGCCCGAGTTACTAGAGGTGACAAACACAGACACGGACACACAAAGATGTGAGATGTGACTAACACAGACATACACACACAAAGATGTGAGATGTGACTAACACAGACATGCACACACAAAGATAGAGATGTGACTAATACAGACATGCACACACAAGGATATGAGATGTGACAAACACAGACATGCACACACAAAGATATGAGATATGACTAACATAAACATGCACACAAAGATATGAGATATCACTAACCCAGACATGCACACACAAAGATATGACATATGACTAACACTGGTACACACAAAGATATGAGATATGACTAAACACAGACACACATAAAGATATGAGACATGATTAACACGGACACACCGAGATATGAGATATGACTAACATGACACACACCAAGATATGAGCCATGGCCAGCACACACAAGCTAAGATATGAGCCATGGCTAGGACAGAAACACAGCAAGATATGAGCCATGGCTTCACCAAAAAATGAACCATATCTAGCACAGAAACACATTAAAGTGTCCATATGCTTGGGCTTGTTGTAGTCGGCAGACTCTTCTGAACGTGGGAATCACAGGTTTCGTTAAACAGTTACCTACTTATCTTAGATTTATTGAAGAAGTATCTGAGTATCTCATACTTACCTACTTATCTTAGATTTATTGTGAAGAAGTATCTCATACTAATACTTACCTACTTATCTTAGATTTAATGAAGAAGTATCTCATACTTACCTACTTATCTTAGATTTATTGAAGAAGTATCTCATACTTACCTACTTATCTTAGATTTATTGAAGAAGTATCTCATACTTACCTACTTATCTTAGATTTATTGAAGAAGTATCTCATACTCACCTACTTATCTTAGATTTATGAAGAAGTATCTCATACTTACCTACTTATCTTAGATTTAATGAAGAAGTATCTCATACTTACCTACTTATCTTAGATTTATTGAAGAAGTATCTCATACTTACCTACTTATCTTAGATTTATTGAAGAAGTATCTCATACTTACCTACTTATCTTAGATTTATTGAAGAAGTATCTCATACTTACCTACTTATCTTAGATTTATTGAAGAAGTATCTCATACTTACCTACTTATCTTAGATTTAATGAAGAAGTATCTCATACTTACCTACTTATCTTAGATTTATTGAAGAAGTATCTCATACTCACCTACTTATCTTAGATTTATTGAAGAAGTATCTCATACTTACCTACTTATCTTAGATTTAATGAAGAAGTATCTCATACTTACCTACTTATCTTAGATTTATTGAAGAAGTATCTCATACTTACCTACTTATCTTAGATTTATTGAAGAAGTATCTCATACTTACCTACTTATCTTAGATTTATTGAAGAAGTATCTCATACTTACCTACTTATCTTAGATTTATTGAAGAAGTATCTCATACTTACCTACTTATCTTAGATTTAATGAAGAAGTATCTCATACTTACCTACTTATCTTAGATTTATTGAAGAAGTATCTCATACTCACCTACTTATCTTAGATTTATTGTGGAGAAGTATCTCACTAATACTTACCTACTTATCTTAGATTTATTGAAGAAGTATCTCAACTAATACTTACCTACTTATCTTAGATTTATTGTGAAGAAGTATCTCAACTAATACTTACCTACTTATCTTAGATTTATTGTGAAGAAGTATCTCTACTAATACTTACCTACTTATCTTAGATTTATTGTGAAGAAGTATCTCATACTTACCTACTTATCTTAGATTTATTGTGAAGAAGTATCTCATACTTACCTACTTATCTTAGATTTATTGAAGAAGTATCTCATACTTACCTACTTATCTTAGATTTATTGAAGAAGTATCTCATACTTACCTACTTATCTTAGATTTATTGTGAAGAAGTATCTCATACTTACCTACTTATCTTAGATTTATTGAAGAAGTATCTCATACTTACCTACTTATCTTAGATTTATTGAAGAAGTATCTCATACTAATACTTACCTACTTATCTTAGATTTATTGAAGAAGTATCTCATACTTACCTACTTATCTTAGATTTATTGAAGAAGTATCTCATACTTACCTACTTATCTTAGATTTATTGAAGAAGTATCTCATACTTATACTTACCTACTTATCTCTCTCTCTCTCTGCGTTCAGGACTCAATCAGAGTAGGATTCCAGACTCTCATATGAAGTCAGCTGTCAGGCTAAGTGTGTTGATCGCCCCCACAGACAGAACATCACAATTAGAGTCTGTCAGATCCACTCTGACTGAAACACCCGTTAATACGTTGCACTGTGTTCTGCGCCAGTGGCCCAGTGCATCCGATTTCAGCCAGCATTTTATTCGGGTTTGCTTTCCCTAGCCTTTGATTGTCCCCAATCTTCCTGCAAGGCAGCAGATGATCTTTCTGTAGGGGATTCTACCCTTAGATGGTCGGCCCTCCCAGGTTTACGAGCACCATCTGCCCGAGTTACTAGAGGTGACAAACACAGACACGGACACACAAAGATGTGAGATGTGACTAACACAGACATACACACACAAAGATGTGAGATGTGACTAACACAGACATGCACACACAAAGATAGAGATGTGACTAATACAGACATGCACACACAAGGATATGAGATGTGACAAACACAGACATGCACACACAAAGATATGAGATATGACTAACATAAACATGCACACAAAGATATGAGATATCACTAACCCAGACATGCACACACAAAGATATGACATATGACTAACACTGGTACACACTAAGATATGAGATATGACTAAACACAGACACACATAAAGATATGAGACATGATTAACACGGACACACCGAGATATGAGATATGACTAACATGACACACACCAAGATATGAGCCATGGCCAGCACACACAAGCTAAGATATGAGCCATGGCTAGGACAGAAACACAGCAAGATATGAGCCATGGCTTCACCAAAAAATGAACCATGTCTAGCACAGAAACACATTAAAGTGTCCATATGCTTGGGCTTGTTGTAGTCGGCAGACTCTTCTGAACGTGGGAATCACAGGTTTCGTTAAACAGTTACCTACTTATCTTAGATTTATTGAAGAAGTATCTGAGTATCTCATCCTTATCTACTTATCTTAGATTTATTGTGAAGAAGTATCTCATACTAATACTTACCTACTTATCTTAGATTTATTGAAGAAGTATCTCATACTTACCTACTTATCTTAGATTTATTGAAGAAGTATCTCATACTTACCTACTTATCTTAGATTTATGAAGAAGTATCTCATACTTACCTACTTATCTTAGATTTAATGAAGAAGTATCTCATACTTACCTACTTATCTTAGATTATTGAAGAAGTATCTCATACTTACCTACTTATCTTAGATTTATTGAAGAAGTATCTCATACTCACCTACTTATCTTAGATTTATTGAAGAAGTATATCTCATACTTACCTACTTATCTTAGATTTATGAAGAGAAGTATCTCATACTCACCTACTTATCTTAGATTTATTGAAGAAGTATCTCATACTTACCTACTTATCTTAGATTTATTGTGAAGAAGTATCTCATACTTACCTACTTATCTTAGATTTATTGAAGAAATCTCTCTCTTACCAATACCTATATCTTGGTCTCCCTATAGATCCGATGGCTCGACTAAGACGAGACAGACCAGAGCTTACTGGAAGTGACGTAATTTGTTGGCGTTTATTTTAATGTATTATTTAACCTTGCCAGGTGACATTAACAAAGCCAAGGCCAACAACGGCACCAAAACGTTAACAGCTTCTGTAGGAATGCTCTCTGCAAGTCATAGATGATTGTCGACGTTAGAATAAGTGAACCAGACCTAATGAAGAGACCCGCTACATTTCACCGTAGTAAGCCTGGCAACGTCTACATTACTAGTATTTAAAAAGAATAGCGGGGATCGAAGAAAGAAGGTAAACCGGTATCCAAATGTAATGTTGAAATTGGATGTGTTGGTTCCGAAGGGACAATACGTTGCTTGTGTATCTCACTGTGAACAGCAAAAATAAGCATTCACTCCGTTTAAGTGTAGGGCCGTCATGGATAATGACGAAGAAGAAGTTAATCACGTGACAAAAAAAAATAAAGAAGAATTATACAAATCTGTATGTCACCGGAGTGCCGGTCTTTTGATCAACATCAAGATGGTGCTCGTGAAAGAGCAAACGTTGGCTAGCTGCGCTGTCGTTGAGGACGGTCAACAATGGATCGGGCGGGCATCATCAATGCCCTCAGGGAAGATGGAAGGACACAGGACTTCGATAAACATGAGTCCACGTCACTCCTTCGGATGAAAGAGATGGAGTTAAAATGGGCACGGCCAGAAATGAGAAACTAGTGGCGTGTAAGAAGACTTATCAACCAACACAGAACTGGAGTCGTCAGTCGCTGGACACTGTGGGACTTGCTGAGGAGGGAATCTGAGCACCTATGGACATGTTCGGAGTGCAATGATGATGACCAGCAAATAACTCAATTAGCATTTCCAGTAGTGGTATAGTCGTGGAGCCAGCACCCATCGCTGAATATTTTTGGAACCCTCCCAGGCTTTTATATGTGCTGCTCTTGAAGCCTGCGTTTGTCATTTTATTCTCAAGAGTGATCCACGTTTTATTTTCAACAAAGAAGACTCGTCTACGATCGTAGGACGCTTTTTTTTCTCTCAACACTGGGTGTTTGTATGTAACATTAATTTGGTTAGTCAAAGTCATTTGAGTTTATTGGGATCGATTTTTGCATAACTTGTGTTGTTTACAAAAAATTGTTCTGCTTTAGTCTATCTTTTCCAAAACTATAGTGGATGGAATGATTATCCAACCTTCTGAACCTGTCAACATGTTGTAGGGTTCTGCTGTGTCTTTTGTCTTCTATTGGTTGCAATGCTGTTAATTTTTCCAAATCTCTATTAGGTGTTGAGCTCATACCACCAGTTATAATTCTCATTGCTTGATTGTGGAATCTGTTGATCTTCACAAAAATTTGACTTGCTGTTGCCCATGCTCAACGCTATACTATTGAGTTATTTGCGGGTCATCATCATTGCACTCCGAACATGTCCATAGGTGCTCAGATCCCCTCCTCGGTAATTTCCGCAGTGTCCAGCGACTGACGACTCCAGTTCTGTGTTGGTTCATAGGTCTTCTTACACGTCCACTAAGTTTCTCATTTCTGGCTGTGCCCATCTTAACTCGATGTTGTCGTTTGGGCTGCATCTGAATACTTACTGTCCTCCTTTTCGCAGAAATCAATGCTATGGATGGTCTAGACTCACGTGCACTCACTCAGTCGCACGGTCCAGAACCCGTTTTCACGTTATAGACTGGACAACTCCAATAAATCGCTCTGCAGCACGCGGATTTACTGTAAGCTTTTTACAAATAAATGAATTAGGCGTCCTTAACAACAGACCGGCGAACACAAACCGCCATTTTCCCAAGCGTTCAATAGTCATGCTCAAGTACTAGTCTCACTCTTGAGCAAACTCCCATCTGCTCCACAAGTTCTGCCAGACAAACTTTTTAACATTTGCCATCCTTAATCTAGTTCTTTCTATTCAAGTTTTCTGCATCAAACGATGGTCAAATGTTATGCCTTCATCATCATCAAGTAGCAAGCATGCTGGCCTAGGTGATCATGTCTCTCCACAACTTTCGATCTCGAAAGTTATTTATGATTTTTGTTTTTGACCTTCTGCCAAGCCATTCTCTTAAGCTGCCTGGTATCTTTTCTCTTTAAGTAAAAAAAAAAGTAAAGAGGTCACGTGGCGTACAGGGGGTATGGTGTTAGTGACCATACAATTTACAGACCTTCAGAACATGATTTTTGGGGAACAGTGGTCGGTATTACGCATGTGCCGCTTTACTTTCCCAGAAAAAAATCCGGTACCCATTTAAAGTTGGGTGATCCCAGAAGCCGTCAGTTGGGATCGAACCCTACCCCTTGTCCTTTGTAGTCCAGTTTACTAACCACTGAGCTATCGCGGCTCCCTATTTTTTCTCTTTGGTTTCCTCTATCGCTTCATCCCTCAATTTTTCCAGTTGTTACAATATATTCCGGTTGTTCTCTTCTCATTGCATGACCAAAAAATGATGATTGTTTCTTCCTAATATTGGGAACTTGCTCTTTCTTTGCTGTGGCCTCTTTCAGAATGTTTTCATTACTCTTCTTAGCTGTCCATGGTATTCTCAACATTCTTCTGTAAAACCATATTTCTACAGCATCCAGTGATTTTCTGGTATGTTGCCCTATCGTTCATGATTCATATCCATATATTAAAACTGGCTCTGCATAACATTTAAGATCTCGTTTTCTTGTTTCTATCGTCAAAAATGGATTGCACAGTATCTTCCTTATTTTTTAGAAAGCTGCTTTTGCCTGAGCCATTCTACATTTAACTTTTGTTGTACATCTACCATCTGAGGTTAATATTGTTCCCTGATATTGAAATTAATTTACCTGTTTTAATATTGTTCCACTTATCTTTTTTGTGCATTACAGTGAAGTCTTTTTCTTTGTTGCTACCATTACCTCTGTCTTTTTGCTATTAAGGCTGAGTTATTTATTTTTGCTTCCTACACTAAAATGTCTAACATTTCTTGTAACTCATTTTCACTCTTAGTGATTAAGACTGTATCAGCATATCTTAGATTATTTATATTATGACCTCCAATTGTTATTCCTGGATGCCCCTTATGGATCTTAAAATAATCTCACTATAAATATTAAACAAATCTGGTGACAGCACACAACTATATATATATATATATTGTCCTTTCGAGCCAAAGACGGCACATAGGGCAGAACCACAATCTCAAACACAAACCTTGCGTGCCAAAGTGGCACATTTTGCAAATATCATTGCTCTAAAATATATGGCGCTGTTTCCATAACAATACTTTTTACAATGACAGCTTATCAAGCCATCGACCAACCTCCTTAGTCGGCTCTTATGACATGCCTGGAAGTTCACAGTGTCACTATTCTTTACTTCCCTCATAATGGGGCCCAAGTAACACACAGGAAATATATATATAATAATAGGAAATGTTATAGAGCTTCACAGAAGGAGAGAAGCTGATTATCAGAAGGAGAGAAGCTGATCATCAGAAGGAGAGAAACTGATCATCAGAAGGAGAGAAGCTGATCATCAGAAGGAGAGAAGCTGATTATCAGAAGGAGAGAAACTGATCATCAGAAGGAGAGAAACTGATCATCAGAAGGAGAGAAGCTGATCATCAGAAGGAGAGAAGCTGATTAGCAGAAGGAGAGAGAAGCTGATTAGCAGAAGGAGAGAAACTGATCATCAGAAGGAGAGAAACTGATCATCAGAAGGAGAGAAACTGATTAGCAGAAGGAGAGAAGCTGATTATCAGAAGGAGAGAAACTGATCATCAGAAGGAGAGAAGCTGATCATCAGAAGGAGAGAAACTGATCATCAGAAGGAGAGAAGCTGATTATCAGAAGGAGAGAAACTGATCATCAGAAGGAGAGAAGCTGATCATCAGAAGGAGAGAAGCTGATTAGCAGAAGGAGAGAAACTGATCATCAGAAGGAGAGAAGCTGATTAGCAGAAGGAGAGAAACTGATCATCAGAAGGAGAGAAACTGATCATCAGAAGGAGAGAAGCTGATCATCAGAAGGAGAGAAGCTGATCATCAGAAGGAGAGATCTGATTAGCAGAAGGAGAGAAGCTGATTAGCAGAAGGAGAGAAACTGATCATCAGAAGGAGAGAACTGATCATCAGAAGGAGAGAAGCTGATCATCAGAAGGAGAGAAACTGATTAGCAGAAGGAGAGAAGCTGATTATCAGAAGGAGAGAAGCTGATCATCAGAAGCAGACCCCATCAAGCAAGTGTTTTGGCTCTTTAGTTTCATAACACTGTAGGGGAGGTGGGCTCATCTTGGTCACCCAGGCGTTGTCTTCTTGTTGCATTGAACTTGAAAGTTTACAATGTATTCAGCTTGAAATAAAATAACTACCCTTATTCTGTGCAAACCAGTCAACACTGATGGGATCTATTCTGTACACCCAGTCAACACTGATGGGATATATTCTGTACACCCAGTCAACACTGATGGAATCTATTCTGTACACCCAGTCAACACTGATGGGATCTATTCTGTACACCCAGTCAACACTGATGGGATCTATTCTGTACACCCAGTCAACACTGATGGATCTATTCTGTACACCCAGTCAACACTGATGGAATCTATTCTGTACACCCAGTCAACACTGATGGAATCTATTCTGTACACCCATCAACACTGATGGGATCTATTCTGTACACCCAGTCAACACTGATGGATCTATTCTGTACACCCAGTCGCACATGACTGCCTTAGCTTTAACCTAGCACGCTGATGTTCTCTTCATGGTGGCAACAGTTTAAAATGGCTAGTATCTCGCAATGTCCTTTATATACACTCACAAGCATGATACTTTGTCATGGAGTAAGTAGGCGCAACAGGGCAGTAGGTAACTGATAATAAGAGATAATGTCATGTTGGGCTGGGAACTTCTTTGAACTGTCAGTGCTGCGGAAGTGGGTGTGGCTCATGCTCAGTCGATTTAGTAACCTCTTATCACCTTATCATCCACGCCTAGGATATTCAAGGATTAGCTGTCGATCTACTGTTGTCTTAAGCTGGAGTCAGGAGCAGTCATGTGTAAATTGGATTAATCACCTAATCCTCTGAACTTTGGATTATTCTGCAATTGTTGATATGTCTCGGCATCACCAGAGACAGCGTCATGCTCTTTCGGCTAACTCAGCAATAGCCTTCAATGCTCTTGTTCACATACTCTCCTTATTAGGTTGTTGAGGGATGAGGCCCTGAGCTCTATTGCACTAATTTCCTCAGTGACAATTCTATCCTGGAATCCCTGCTATTTCAGCTCAGCGGCGAGATCCTTGTATTTTGCTAGTTGAAATATATGCTGTTCCTCTATCCTGGACATTCAAACGGCACTGTGACCTCTATTGGGATGATGTGGGTTATATCTGGTGTGTGTTGGAGGCAAAGGCGCGCCTACCAGCACCAGAGCTGGAAGTTGTCAGCGACCCACAGCTGATGGCTTGCGCCAGGATCGGTGAACCAAAACCATCCAGACCCTGCTCCACCTCTCAGTGGTGCCTCCAGTAACAGACTAACCTGTCTAGTCTGGCCAAGCGTGCAGGGATCGAAGAGGGAAGACAACCTGGTACTCAAAAATGTTGTGCTAAAGTCGGATGTGTGGGCCGAAAGGCGCAAATATAACAGTTATACTGCAAATCACAACACAATGCAGACACACTATGTCCTTGTAAGGGCGGATGATGAAAAGGAATATTCTAGTCTACTACGATATCTAGAATACTTTAGTCATCAGGCGAACGCAACCAACCAACCATATCTGGTGTGTAAAGTGCAATGTCCAGATGCATCTTAGATCTCTTCATGCACTCTGGGTAGTTCCCTTGCCCTGAGAGGTCAACACTTCTCCATCAGTCATTCGCTATGTCCAGGATTGTTGAGTCGTTTAAGTTGTTGTTGCTCGGGGGGGGGAAGCCTGTCCAGCTCTCAAGAAATTGGTGTTTGTTGTAGCTGGTCAAACTTGACTGTTGGCCTTCATTCATGTTCAGTCTTTAACGGCAGCCAATTCATCCAACACTTTGTTATGTAACACCAACAAGAAAAAAAATGAACTAAATAATAGTAGCAGTCCCATGCATTCAAGATGGATCTAGAGATTTGTCAAAACAGACTTGATGTTACAAAGAAATGCTAAATATTAGCAGATTACATAAGAACTATAATATCAAATCTAACAAACAAAAGATTAAAACACAACCAAACAACAATGTTGTGCCAACATAAAGATAATAAAACAATGACAACTGTTATTTATTTAAATCTCAATAAAAAATATGAATCAGACTTGTATGATAATTGTTCGATAAACAAGAAATTTAGACACTTCATAAGGACATTATTTTATTTCTTATAATTTCTGTGTCTGTATACAAGTCACACACCTAGAAATTCACAACATAACAAAGAATTAAGTTCTTCCTCCTGTTTGTCTGTTGTTATAGGTTTCAATGATTTATGTTTATACTTTATTTATTTTACATTTATACAATTTTAATGCCACGAAAAATGTATTAATATCAAGACAAAACCAGGGGTAAAAATTAAGAATAGCAAAATGTTATATCTTTTCAACATTCCTGAATGGTGCAGAAACATGGACATTAGACAAGAAAACAGAGCAGAAAATTTAAGCCTTTGAAATATGGATTTATAGAAGAATAGGTAGAATTAGATGGAAAGAAAAGAAAACAAACGATGAAGTTTTAAAACACTAAAAATGAAAAGAGAACTACTAAACACAATTAGAACAAAACAAATACAATTTTTGGGTCATGTTAAAAGACACAGCAGCCTAATAAAAGTAATTTTGGAAGGGAAAATATAAGGTAAAAAGAGGCAGAGGCAGACCAAGACTAACATGGACGAGTAACATCAAAAGATGGACAAGTCAACCTATGACAATCTGCACCATCAAAGCAAGAGACAGAGTGGAATGACGCTCCATGGTAGCCAACCTTCGATGCGGAGATGGCACTCAGTGATGATGAATGATGAATAACATCATAAATTATATGACTTCCTGAGCAAATGTCACCGCACACATTACAATTATAAAACTTACTTCATGTATAGTTTTCTTATGTGTCATTTTAGATGATCACTTTGAACAAAACTTTTAACTTTCTATCTATCTATTGACCTTTCGAGCCGTTGCCGGCCCATAGGGCGTAGACCAAGATACACCTTCTCATATCTGAATTTTTGTTCTAGCAGTTTTCTTTTAAAGATATTTTATCAAATCTCGCCATTTGTCTCTGTTCTGTGCAAGCAGCTCTATCTCATTGAGGGAGCCAAGTCCTGTTGCTCTTGCCTCTCTCATCAATGTTCTTCTCAGTGTCTCCCTGGGTCTTCCTCTTTCAACTTACATACTAATATATTTCTAGGGTTCTATATATAACTATAACACGATCGTAACTTTTCTTGCCCTGCTAGACTTTTGGATCGCTCAGCTGCATGGAGAGAAGAAACATGTTGCATGGGCAACAACTTGTCTCTTTTTTTAAATACCCAAGCTCATGCCCTAGAGAGGACACTCCAGCTTCGCCGTTATGATCAGCACGGTGAAAGAAAAAAAACAATAACATGTCTAGGGACACTGACAAATTCATAGTCAACTATGAAGGCTAAGAGGTTTTTTATTTTGTATGAATTCTTTTGTGATGATTTAGATATCTACAATGCATCTACACAACAAACTTTACATTTATAAGGCCAATCTCAGCCAAATGAGTTCCATACATTGTAAAGTTTATCTTTTATGTGTTGTGAAGTGTCTTTGTAGATTACCTTTACTAACAAACACTGCACCACACAAATCACATTTATAAGGATTATCTCCTGTATGTGTTATCACATGTTCTTTTAGACCCATTTTATGAGAAAAAACTGCACCACATATATTACATTTGTAGGGTTTCTCTCCTGTATGGATTTTCATATGTCGATTTAGATGCCCACCTAAAGCAAAACATGTCCCACAAACATCACATATGTACGGCTTTTCTCCTGTGTGGATTCTTTTGTGGGTTATTAAACAGCCACTAATAGAAAAAACTGCATCACATACATCACATTTGTAAGGTTTCTCACCTGTATGGATTCTTATATGTTGTTTTAGATGTTCGGTTTGAGAAAAACCCGTACCACACAAATCACATTTGTACGGTTTCTCTCCTGAATGTATTCTTGTGTGTATTTTTAGAGCACCTTTTACAGCAAAACCTACACCACACACCTCACACCTGTAAGGTTTCTCTCCTGTGTGTGTTCTTTTGTGTCTGTTTAGATCACCATTTTCAGCAAAACCTGCACCACAAACATCACATTTGTAGGGTTTCTCTCCTGTATGGATTCGCTTGTGTTGTTTTAGATGCCCACTCTGAGCAAAATCTACACCACACACTTCACATTTGTAGGGCTTCTCACCTGTATGAATTCTCTTGTGTGGTTTTAAGTGTCCACTCTGAGAAAAACTTGCTCCACACACATCACATTTGTATGGGCTTCTCTCCTGTATGGGTTCTCGTATGTTTTTTAGATGCCCAATCTGAGCAAAATCAGCTCCACATACATCACATTTGTAGGGCTTCTCTCCTGTATGGGTTCTTTTGTGCTGTTTTAGATGACCACGCTGAACAAAATCTGCCCCACAAACATCACATTTGTAGGGCTTCTCTCTTGTGTATGTCCTCTTAACTAATCTTTGATCTGTACTCTTAACATCATCACAACCAAAGATTGCAACACTGTTTCCTGTTCTGTCACTTGTCTTGACTTGCTATCAGTTACCAGGCACTGGGAACTAGAATCTTGAGCACAGCCTTCACCTTGACCTACCTGAGTACAGATAGAAAGTCAAATGCTAAATAAAAACATGATTGAATGTTGAAATGGGACATAACTCTAACAGACCTAAAAAAAACGTATTTTCTATGACACCTCTTTGTAAGGTTTCTCTGCAAATTACAAAGAGGTGTCATGGAAAATACATTTTTTCTGTCGCATGAATGTAAGTAACACCTGTAAGAGATCGTGTGAATTGATCATTTTCCATAACTAATATCAGTATATGAGAGTCTTCTAAGTTGTGTGATAATATTCAATGTCTGCATGTGATAGAAGAATACTTTAGTTTTTCTAGTTAAAATTGCATACTTTACCTCATCAGTATCTATATAGACCAGAGGTCCATGCTCAGGACAGCCTCCTTCATATTTCAGCTGACATTTCTCACAATCTAAAGACAAAGATGAGTTATGATTACAATAATGAAAAATGTGATATGGTACACAACGTGTGAATTAATATTGACACAAACTGTAAGAGCTAAAACAAGTATACAAATCAACTTAATTTAACCAAAATGTGAATACAGATCTCATTGATAACAACAAAAAACTTACACAAAAAACTGTCCTTGTCAGAACAAGAAAGAGATAGGGAACTAGACCTTGCTCTCTCCATGACAGTAAATGTGTCACTTTCCTTCTCTTCCTCTTCTTCCTTCTTCACTGTCTGACCCTGAAGATATTATTGTGTTCATTTACAAAAGATTAATGTGTGATCTTGTACAAAGAGGACAATAGAGGACCAGTTTTATCTAAATTATGAAACTTGTTCATATCAAGATCTATTTTATAATCACACAGTCTATCTTTTATTGATGTTGAAGTCCCATTCACCTGAGTGCTACTGGGACCATGGTCTGGGGGAGAAAAGAACAACTGCTACCTGTGAGGTAATTAAGGAGCTTTTAGGGGATAGGCTAACAAACTATCACCTGTAACAATAAGATTCTGCAGCTTACAATAAGGTAAACAAGGAAATCAACTTATCATTTCTTCTTGGAAAGGAAGGGATGCTTGTAACAGGGAGTATCAAGTCATGCTATCAAAGCCAGTAAGATGCTACAGGACTGATATCCCAACTAAGCACCAGAAAGAGAACTAACAGTAGCATGTTGGAATGCTCAAACAGTATCAATATAATAATGAATCCAGAGAAATGAAAGAATAAATATTTTGGGACAGAGTGGAACACACTGGACAAGAACAGAACAGCCAAGATTATTAAGAAATGAACTGATAATATTCTCAGGACATAAAGACCCAGATGACACACATTCCAAGTGAGTGTCTAAAATATTACTCATAGAAACCCCAAAACCATTGGTGAGCTGGAGTCACTAATTCAAGAACACAGCCTAATTCTAAACTAAAAAAACCCATTAAAATCAACATTATTCAAGTTTATGTCCCTAAGCATGATGCTGAAGAGTCAGTGAAAGATGAATGCTGCAGTATACTCCAATTATAGATTTAACCATCTTAATGGGAAATGTAAATGCTAAAATAGAAACATTAAAAATGGTGTGCAAGACGCTATTGCTGATCTATGACTGGCTAATCTGTGAGAAAATTTCTGAACATCAGATCGCAAGACAAATTCAGAAATAAAGACATGTTTAAAAAAAAAAATGCAAATGAAGATGTATTGAACACACATTAAGAAAACCTGGTGATAGCAAAGCAAGTCAGTTCTGCTATGAAATCCACAGTGAAAGTCTCCATGGTGAGAATTGCATTGCAATGTTATGTTAGGCATGTAGCCCAGTGCATCTAATTTCAACATGTTTGAATCTCAATTTTGATAGTCTCAGCCCTTTAACTTGTCTGGCTTGGTGATCCCTTGGTAGTATTGCTAGGGCGATCCCTTGGTAGTATTGCTAGGGCGATCCCTTGGTAGTATTGCTAGGGCGATCCCTTGGTAGTATTGCTAGACGGTCCCTTGGTAGTATTGCTAGGGTGATCCTTGGTAGTATTGCTAGGGTGATCCCTTGGTAGTATTGCTAGGGTGATCCCTTGGTAGTATTGCTAGGGTGATCCCTTGGTAGTATTGCTAAGGTGATCCCTTGATAGTACTGCTAGGGTGATCCCTTGGTAGTATTGCTAGGGTGATCCCTTGGTAGTATTGCTACCACTAGAACAACTCCTGAGGATATGGGAACCAGGGTCCTCTACCACTGTGGTGGAAACACACCAGAGAAGTAAATTTGTACAGGTGCTCTACTGGTAAAGTTTTATTACATAAAACCTCATTTTCTAGTAGAGCATCTACAGGGTCAGATGTGTGGTTTTAAGAGTTGGCCCATTTTCAATAGATAAAGAGAAAGTTGGGAAGGTTCATGAATACATGAAAAAGAGAAGTCATGGAAATCCTAAAGATCATTGGCCTTTACTGAGAAAAGTAGAGAAAATATCCCAGAATAAGGATTGAGGGAATGACCATGAATGCATAAAGTTGAGAACTCATGGAAATCCTTAAGATCATTGGCCTTACTCGAGAGAAGTTGGTACCTAGTTGGGAAAACCACCCGACTGGACTACCGATGTTCGGACAACCCATGTTCGATTCCCGCTGGAAGCAGTGTGAGTTGTACTCATGATTGGAAACAAAAGATACTCACACGGTCGCCCCAGCCGTTGGCAGAAATATGTACCAGTGTATTACCCTCGGAAGGTGAGGAATGTCACCTTGCATCGTAAGTTTCGATGCTTGAAGCGACACTATCCAGAAATCTCAGAACATTTTTGGATAGGCGACCAAACATATATTGGTGGAAACTCGCGTGCTAAGACGCCAATTCAAGTCTTGTACTTAACCTTTACCTTTTAGTAAAGAAAATATCCCATAATAAAGATTGAGGAGAGACCCCATTTGTGACCTATGCTCCAAAAGTGGTCTAAAGGGATATGATTTAAATTTAAAGACTAAGATCTCAACATCAGTGATCTCACTAAATCTAGAGCCTCAAAGACTAATATCTCAACATCAATGATCTCACTAAATCTAGAGCCTCAAAGACTAAGATCTCAACATCAATGATCTCACTAAATCTAGAGCCTCAAAGACTAAGATCTCAACATCAATGATCTCACTAAATCTAGAGCCTCAGAGACTAAGATCTCAACATCAATGATCTCACTAAATCTAGAGCCTCAGATCTCAACATCAATGATCTCACTAAATCTAGAGCCTCAGAGACTAAGATCTCAACATCAATGATCTCACTAAATCTAGAGCCTCAAAGACTAAGATCTCAACATCAATGATCTCACTAAATCTAGAGCCTCAAAGACTAAGATCTCAACATCAATGATCTCACTAAATCTAGAGCCTCAGATCTCAACATCAATGATCTCACTAAATCTAGAGCCTCAGAGACTAAGATCTCAACATCAATGATCTCACTAAATCTAGAGCCTCAGAGACTAAGATCTCAACATCAATGATCTCACTAAATCTAGAGCCTCAAAGACTAAGATCTCAACATCAATGATCTCACTAAATCTAGAGCCTCAAAGACTAAGATCTCAACATCAATGATCTCACAAAATCTAGAGCCTCAGATCTCAACATCAATGATCTCACTAAATCTAGAGCCTCAGAGACTAAGATCTCAACATCAATGATCTCACTAAACCTAGAGCCTCAGAGACTAAGATCTCAACATCAATGATCTCACTAAATCTAGAGCCTCAGAGACTAAGATCTCAACAACAATGATCTCACTAAATCTAGAGCCTCAGAGACTAAGATCTCAACATCAATGATCTCACTAAATCTAGAGCCTCAGAGACTAAGATCTCAACATCAATGATCTCACTAAATCTAGAGCCTCAGAGACTAAGATCTCAACATCAATGATCTCACTAAATCTAGAGCCTCAGAGACTAAGATCTCAACATCAATGATCTCACTAAATCTAGAGCCTCAGAGACTAAGATCTCAACATCAATGATCTCACTAAATCTAGAGCCTCAGAGACTAAGATCTCAACATCAATGATCTCACTAAACCTAGAGCCTCAGAGACTAAGATCTCAACAACAATGATCTCACTAAATCTAGAGCCTCAGAGACTAAGATCTCAACATCAATGATCTCACTAAATCTAGAGCCTCAGAGACTAAGATCTCAACATCAATGATCTCACTAAATCTAGAGCCTCAGAGACTAAGATCTCAACAACAATGATCTCACTAAACCTAGAGCCTCAGAGACTAAGATCTCAACAACAATGATCTCACTAAATCTAGAGCCTCAGAGACTAAGATCTCAACATCAATGATCTCACTAAATCTAGAGCCTCAAAGACTAAGATCTCAACATCAATGATCTCACTAAATCTAGAGCCTCAAAGACTAAGATCTCAACATCAATGATCTCACTAAACCTAGAGCCTCAGAGACTAAGATCTCAACATCAATGATCTCACTAAATCTAGAGCCTCAGAGACTAAGATCTCAACATCAATGATCTCACTAAACCTAGAGCCTCAGAGACTAAGATCTCAACATCAATGATCTCACTAAATCTAGAGCCTCAGAGACTAAGATCTCAACATCAATGATCTCACTAAATCTAGAGCCTCAGAGACTAAGATCTCAACATCAATGATCTCACTAAACCTAGAGCATAAGATCTCAACATCAATGATCTCACTAAATCTAGAGCCTCAGAGACTAAGATCTCAACATCAATGATCTCACTAAATCTAGAGCCTCAGAGACTAAGATCTCAACATCAATGATCTCACTAAATCTAGAGCCTCAGAGACTAAGATCTCAACATCAATGATCTCACTAAATCTAGAGCCTCAGAGACTAAGATCTCAACATCAATGATCTCACTAAACCTAGAGCCTCAGAGACTAAGATCTCAACATCAATGATCTCACTAAATCTAGAGCCTCAGAGACTAAGATCTCAACATCAATGATCTCACTAAACCTAGAGCCTCAGAGACTAAGATCTCAACATCAATGATCTCACTAAATCTAGAGCCTCAGAGACTAAGACCTCAACATCAATGATCTCACTAAACTAGAGCCTCAGAGACTAAGATCTCAACATCAATGATCTCACTAAATTTAGAGCCTCAGAGACTAAGATCTCAACATCAATGATCTCACTAAATCTAGAGCCTCAGAGACTAAGATCTCAACAACAATGATCTCACTAAATCTAGAGCCTCAGAGACTAAGATCTCAACAACAATGATCTCACTAAATCTAGAGCCTCAGAGACTAAGATCTCAACATCAATGATCTCACTAAATCTAGAGCCTCAGAGACTAAGATCTCAACAACAATGATCTCACTAAATCTAGAGCCTCAAAGACTAAGATCTCAACATCAATGATCTCACTAAATCTAGAGCCTCAAAGACTAAGATCTCAACATCAATGATCTCACTAAATCTAGAGCCTCAGAGACTAAGACCTCAACATCAATGATCTCACTAAACCTAGAGCCTCAGAGACTAAGATCTCAACATCAATGATCTCACTAAATCTAGAGCCTCAGAGACTAAGATCTCAACATCAATGATCTCACTAAATCTAGAGCCTCAGAGACTAAGATCTCAACATCAATGATCTCACTAAATCTAGAGCCTCAGAGACTAAGATCTCAACATCAATGATCTCACTAAATCTAGAGCCTCAGAGACTAAGATCTCAACAACAATGATCTCACTAAATCTAGAGCCTCAAAGACTAAGATCTCAACATCAATGATCTCACTAAATCTAGAGCCTCAGAGACTAAGATCTCAACATCAATGATCTCACTAAATCTAGAGCCTCAAAGACTAAAATCTCAACATCAATGATCTCACTAAATCTAGAGCCTCAAAGACTAAGATCTCAACATCAATGATCTCACTAAATCTAGAGCCTCAGAGACTAAGACCTCAACATCAATGATCTCACTAAACCTAGAGCCTCAGAGACTAAGATCTCAACATCAATGATCTCACTAAATCTAGAGCCTCAAAGACTAAGATCTCAACATCAATGATCTCACTAAATCTAGAGCCTCAAAGACTAAGATCTCAACAACAATGATCTCACTAAATCTAGAGCCTCAAAGACTAAGATCTCAACATCAATGATCTCACTAAATCTAGAGCCTCAGAGACTAAGATCTCAACATCAATGATCTCACTAAACCTAGAGCATAAGATCTCAACATCAATGATCTCACTAAATCTAGAGCCTCAGAGACTAAGATCTCAACATCAATGATCTCACTAAATCTAGAGCCTCAGAGACTAAGATCTCAACATCAATGATCTCACTAAATCTAGAGCCTCAGAGACTAAGATCTCAACATCTATGATCTCACTAAATCTAGAGCCTCAGAGACTAAGATCTCAACATCAATGATCTCACTAAATCTAGAGCCTCAGAGACTAAGATCTCAACATCAATGATCTCACTAAACTAGAGCCTCAGAGACTAAGATCTCAACATCAATGATCTCACTAAATCTAGAGCCTCAGAGACTAAGATCTCAACATCAATGATCTCACTAAACCTAGAGCCTCAGAGACTAAGATCTCAACATCAATGATCTCACTAAATCTAGAGCCTCAGAGACTAAGACCTCAACATCAATGATCTCACTAAATCTAGAGCCTCAGAGACTAAGATCTCAACATCAATGATCTCACTAAATCTAGAGCCTCAGAGACTAAGATCTCAACATCAATGATCTCACTAAATCTAGAGCCTCAGAGACTAAGATCTCAACAACAATGATCTCACTAAATCTAGAGCCTCAGAGACTAAGATCTCAACATCAATGATCTCACTAAATCTAGAGCCTCAGAGACTAAGATCTCAACATCAATGATCTCACTAAATCTAGAGCCTCAGAGACTAAGATCTCAACAACAATGATCTCACTAAATCTAGAGCCTCAAAGACTAAGATCTCAACATCAATGATCTCACTAAATCTAGAGCCTCAGAGACTAAGATCTCAACATCAATGATCTCACTAAATCTAGAGCCTCAAAGACTAAGATCTCAACATCAATGATCTCACTAAATCTAGAGCCTCAAAGACTAAGATCTCAACATCAATGATCTCACTAAATCTAGAGCCTCAGAGACTAAGATCTCAACATCAATGATCTCACTAAATCTAGAGCCTCAGAGACTAAGATCTCAACATCAATGATCTCACTAAATCTAGAGCCTCAGAGACTAAGATCTCAACATCAATGATCTCACTAAATCTAGAGCCTCAGAGACTAAGATCTCAACATCAATGATCTCACTAAATCTAGAGCCTCAGAGACTAAGATCTCAACATCAATGATCTCACTAAATCTAGAGCCTCAGAGACTAAGATCTCAACATCAATGATCTCACTAAATCTAGAGCCTCAAAGACTAAGATCTCAACATCAATGATCTCACTAAATCTAGAGCCTCAAAGACTAAGATCTCAACATCAATGATCTCACTAAATCTAGAGCCTCAGATCTCAACATCAATGATCTCACTAAATCTAGAGCCTCAGAGACTAAGATCTCAACATCAATGATCTCACTAAACCTAGAGCCTCAGAGACTAAGATCTCAACATCAATGATCTCACTAAATCTAGAGCCTCAGAGACTAAGATCTCAACAACAATGATCTCACTAAATCTAGAGCCTCAGAGACTAAGATCTCAACATCAATGATCTCACTAAATCTAGAGCCTCAGAGACTAAGATCTCAACATCAATGATCTCACTAAATCTAGAGCCTCAGAGACTAAGATCTCAACATCAATGATCTCACTAAATCTAGAGCCTCAGAGACTAAGATCTCAACATCAATGATCTCACTAAATCTAGAGCCTCAGAGACTAAGATCTCAACATCAATGATCTCACTAAATCTAGAGCCTCAAAGACTAAGATCTCAACATCAATGATCTCACTAAATCTAGAGCCTCAAAGACTAAGATCTCAACATCAATGATCTCACTAAATCTAGAGCCTCAGAGACTAAGATCTCAACATCAATGATCTCACTAAATCTAGAGCCTCAGAGACTAAGATCTCAACATCAATGATCTCACTAAATCTAGAGCCTCAGAGACTAAGATCTCAACATCAATGATCTCACTAAATCTAGAGCCTCAGAGACTAAGATCTCAACATCAATGATCTCACTAAATCTAGAGCCTCAGAGACTAAGATCTCAACATCAATGATCTCACTAAATCTAGAGCCTCAGAGACTAAGATCTCAACATCAATGATCTCACTAAATCTAGAGCCTCAAAGACTAAGATCTCAACATCAATGATCTCACTAAATCTAGAGCCTCAAAGACTAAGATCTCAACATCAATGATCTCACTAAATCTAGAGCCTCAGATCTCAACATCAATGATCTCACTAAATCTAGAGCCTCAGAGACTAAGATCTCAACATCAATGATCTCACTAAATCTAGAGCCTCAGAGACTAAGATCTCAACATCAATGATCTCACTAAATCTAGAGCCTCAGAGACTAAGATCTCAACATCAATGATCTCACTAAATCTAGAGCCTCAGAGACTAAGATCTCAACATCAATGATCTCACTAAATCTAGAGCCTCAGAGACTAAGATCTCAACATCAATGATCTCACTAAATCTAGAGCCTCAGAGACTAAGATCTCAACATCAATGATCTCACTAAATCTAGAGCCTCAGAGACTAAGATCTCAACATCAATGATCTCACTAAATCTAGAGCCTCAGAGACTAAGATCTCAACATCAATGATCTCACTAAATCTAGAGCCTCAGAGACTAAGATCTCAACATCAATGATCTCACTAAATCTAGAGCCTCAGAGACTAAGATCTCAACATCAATGATCTCACTAAATCTAGAGCCTCAGAGACTAAGATCTCAACATCAATGATCTCACTAAATCTAGAGCCTCAGAGACTAAGATCTCAACATCAATGATCTCACTAAATCTAGAGCCTCAAAGACTAAGATCTCAACATCAATGATCTCACTAAATCTAGAGCCTCAGAGACTAAGATCTCAACATCAATGATCTCACTAAATCTAGAGCCTCAGAGACTAAGATCTCAACATCAATGATCTCACTAAATCTAGAGCCTCAGAGACTAAGATCTCAACATCAATGATCTCACTAAATCTAGAGCCTCAGAGACTAAGATCTCAACATCAATGATCTCACTAAATCTAGAGCCTCAGAGACTAAGATCTCAACATCAATGATCTCACTAAATCTAGAGCCTCAGAGACTAAGATCTCAACATCAATGATCTCACTAAATCTAGAGCCTCAAAGACTAAGATCTCAACATCAATGATCTCACTAAATCTAGAGCCTCAAAGACTAAGATCTCAACATCAATGATCTCACTAAATCTAGAGCCTCAAAGACTAAGATCTCAACATCAATGATCTCACTAAATCTAGAGCCTCAAAGACTAAGATCTCAACATCAATGATCTCACTAAATCTAGAGCCTCAGAGACTAAGATCTCAACATCAATGATCTCACTAAATCTAGAGCCTCAAGACTAAGATCTCAACATCAATGATCTCACTAAATCTAGAGCCTCAGAGACTAAGATCTCAACATCAATGATCTCACTAAATCTAGAGCCTCAAAGACTAAGATCTCAACATCAATGATCTCACTAAATCTAGAGCCTCAGAGACTAAGATCTCAACATCAATGATCTCACTAAATCTAGAGCCTCAGAGACTAAGATCTCAACATCAATGATCTCACTAAATCTAGAGCCTCAGAGACTAAGATCTCAACATCAATGATCTCACTAAATCTAGAGCCTCAAGACTAAGATCTCAACATCAATGATCTCACTAAATCTAGAGCCTCAAAGACTAAGATCTCAACATCAATGATCTCACTAAATCTAGAGCCTCAGATCTCAACATCAATGATCTCACTAAATCTAGAGCCTCAGAGACTAAGATCTCAACATCAATGATCTCACTAAACCTAGAGCCTCAGAGACTAAGATCTCAACATCAATGATCTCACTAAATCTAGAGCCTCAGAGACTAAGATCTCAACAACAATGATCTCACTAAATCTAGAGCCTCAGAGACTAAGATCTCAACATCAATGATCTCACTAAATCTAGAGCCTCAGAGACTAAGATCTCAACATCAATGATCTCACTAAATCTAGAGCCTCAGAGACTAAGATCTCAACATCAATGATCTCACTAAATCTAGAGCCTCAGAGACTAAGATCTCAACATCAATGATCTCACTAAATCTAGAGCCTCAGAGACTAAGATCTCAACATCAATGATCTCACTAAATCTAGAGCCTCAGAGACTAAGATCTCAACATCAATGATCTCACTAAATCTAGAGCCTCAGAGACTAAGATCTCAACATCAATGATCTCACTAAATCTAGAGCCTCAGAGACTAAGATCTCAACATCAATGATCTCACTAAATCTAGAGCCTCAGAGACTAAGATCTCAACATCAATGATCTCACTAAATCTAGAGCCTCAGAGACTAAGATCTCAACATCAATGATCTCACTAAATCTAGAGCCTCAAAGACTAAGATCTCAACATCAATGATCTCACAAAATCTAGAGCCTCAAAGACTAAGATCTCAACATCAATGATCTCACTAAATCTAGAGCCTCAAAGACTAAGATCTCAACATCAATGATCTCACTAAATCTAGAGCCTCAAAGACTAAGATCTCAACATCAATGATCTCACTAAATCTAGAGCCTCAGAGACTAAGATCTCAACATCAATGATCTCACTAAATCTAGAGCCTCAAAGACTAAGATCTCAACATCAATGATCTCACTAAATCTAGAGCCTCAAAGACTAAGATCTCAACATCAATGATCTCACTAAATCTAGAGCCTCAAGACTAAGATCTCAACATCAATGATCTCACTAAATCTAGAGCCTCAAAGACTAAGATCTCAACATCAATGATCTCACTAAATCTAGAGCCTCAAAGACTAAGATCTCAACATCAATGATCTCACTAAATCTAGAGCCTCAAAGACTAAGATCTCAACATCAATGATCTCACTAAATCTAGAGCCTCAGAGACTAAGATCTCAACATCAATGATCTCACTAAATCTAGAGCCTCAGAGACTAAGATCTCAACATCAATGATCTCACTAAATCTAGAGCCTCAAAGACTAAGATCTCAACATCAATGATCTCACTAAATCTAGAGCCTCAGAGACTAAGATCTCAACATCAATGATCTCACTAAATCTAGAGCCTCAAAGACTAAGATCTCAACATCAATGATCTCACTAAATCTAGAGCCTCAGAGACTAAGATCTCAACATCAATGATCTCACTAAATCTAGAGCCTCAGAGACTAAGATCTCAACATCAATGATCTCACTAAATCTAGAGCCTCAGAGACTAAGATCTCAACATCAATGATCTCACTAAATCTAGAGCCTCAGAGACTAAGATCTCAACATCAATGATCTCACTAAATCTAGAGCCTCAGAGACTAAGATCTCAACATCAATGATCTCACTAAATCTAGAGCCTCAGAGACTAAGATCTCAACATCAATGATCTCACTAAATCTAGAGCCTCAAAGACTAAGATCTCAACATCAATGATCTCACTAAATCTAGAGCCTCAAAGACTAAGATCTCAACATCAATGATCTCACTAAATCTAGAGCCTCAAAGACTAAGATCTCAACATCAATGATCTCACTAAATCTAGAGCCTCAAAGACTAAGATCTCAACATCAATGATCTCACTAAATCTAGAGCCTCAGAGACTAAGATCTCAACATCAATGATCTCACTAAATCTAGAGCCTCAAAGACTAAGATCTCAACATCAATGATCTCACTAAATCTAGAGCCTCAGAGACTAAGATCTCAACATCAATGATCTCACTAAATCTAGAGCCTCAAAGACTAAGATCTCAACATCAATGATCTCACTAAATCTAGAGCCTCAGAGACTAAGATCTCAACATCAATGATCTCACTAAATCTAGAGCCTCAGAGACTAAGATCTCAACATCAATGATCTCACTAAATCTAGAGCCTCAGAGACTAAGATCTCAACATCAATGATCTCACTAAATCTAGAGCCTCAAAGACTAAGATCTCAACATCAATGATCTCACTAAATCTAGAGCCTCAAAGACTAAGATCTCAACATCAATGATCTCACAAAATCTAGAGCCTCAGATCTCAACATCAATGATCTCACTAAATCTAGAGCCTCAGAGACTAAGATCTCAACATCAATGATCTCACTAAACCTAGAGCCTCAGAGACTAAGATCTCAACATCAATGATCTCACTAAATCTAGAGCCTCAGAGACTAAGATCTCAACATCAATGATCTCACTAAATCTAGAGCCTCAGAGACTAAGATCTCAACATCAATGATCTCACTAAATCTAGAGCCTCAGAGACTAAGATCTCAACATCAATGATCTCACTAAATCTAGAGCCTCAGAGACTAAGATCTCAACAACAATGATCTCACTAAATCTAGAGCCTCAGAGACTAAGATCTCAACATCAATGATCTCACTAAATCTAGAGCCTCAGAGACTAAGATCTCAACATCAATGATCTCACTAAATCTAGAGCCTCAGAGACTAAGATCTCAACAACAATGATCTCACTAAATCTAGAGCCTCAGAGACTAAGATCTCAACAACAATGATCTCACTAAATCTAGAGCCTCAGAGACTAAGATCTCAACATCAATGATCTCACTAAATCTAGAGCCTCAGAGACTAAGATCTCAACATCAATGATCTCACTAAATCTAGAGCCTCAGAGACTAAGATCTCAACAACAATGATCTCACTAAACTAGAGCCTCAGAGACTAAGATCTCAACAACAATGATCTCACTAAATCTAGAGCCTCAGAGACTAAGATCTCAACATCAATGATCTCACTAAATCTAGAGCCTCAAAGACTAAGATCTCAACATCAATGATCTCACTAAATCTAGAGCCTCAAAGACTAAGATCTCAACATCAATGATCTCACTAAACCTAGAGCCTCAGAGACTAAGATCTCAACATCAATGGTCTCACTAAATCTAGAGCCTCAGAGACTAAGATCTCAACATCAATGATCTCACTAAACCTAGAGCCTCAGAGACTAAGATCTCAACAACAATGATCTCACTAAATCTAGAGCCTCAGAGACTAAGATCTCAACATCAATGATCTCACTAAATCTAGAGCCTCAGAGACTAAGATCTCAACATCAATGATCTCACTAAATCTAGAGCCTCAGAGACTAAGATCTCAACAACAATGATCTCACTAAACTAGAGCCTCAGAGACTAAGATCTCAACAACAATGATCTCACTAAATCTAGAGCCTCAGAGACTAAGATCTCAACATCAATGATCTCACTAAATCTAGAGCCTCAAAGACTAAGATCTCAACATCAATGATCTCACTAAATCTAGAGCCTCAAAGACTAAGATCTCAACATCAATGATCTCACTAAACCTAGAGCCTCAGAGATTAAGATCTCAACATCAATGATCTCACTAAATCTAGAGCCTCAGAGACTAAGATCTCAACATCAATGATCTCACTAAATCTAGAGCCTCAGAGACTAAGATCTCAACATCAATGATCTCACTAAATCTAGAGCCTCAGAGACTAAGATCTCAACATCAATGATCTCACTAAATCTAGAGCCTCAGAGACTAAGATTTCAACATCAATGATCTCACTAAATCTAGAACCTCAGAGACTAAGATCTCAACATCAATGATCTCACTAAATCTAGAGCCTCAAAGACTAAGATCTCAACATCAATGATCTCACTAAATCTAGAGCCTCAGAGACTAAGGTCTAACATCAATGATCTCACTAAATCTAGAGCCTCAAAGACTAAGATCTCAACATCAATGATCTCACTAAATCTAGAGCCTCAGAGACTCAGATCTCAACATCAATGATCTCACTAAACCTAGAGCCTCAGAGACTAAGATCTCAACATCAATGATCTCACTAAATCTAGAGCCTCAGAGACTAAGATCTCAACATCAATGATCTCACTAAACCTAGAGCCTCAGAGACTAAGATCTCAACATCAATGATCTCACTAAATCTAGAGCCTCAGAGACTAAGATCTCAACATCAATGATCTCACTAAATCTAGAGCCTCAGAGACTAAGATCTCAACATCAATGATCTCACTAAATTTAGAGCCTCAGAGACTAAGATCTCAACATCAATGATCTCACTAAATCTAGAGCCTCAGAGACTAAGATCTCAACATCAATGATCTCACTAAATCTAGAGCCTCAGAGACTAAGATCTCAACAACAATGATCTCACTAAATCTAGAGCCTCAGAGACTAAGATCTCAACATCAATGATCTCACTAAATCTAGAGCCTCAGAGACTAAGATCTCAACAACAATGATCTCACTAAATCTAGAGCCTCAAAGACTAAGATCTCAACATCAATGATCTCACTAAATCTAGAGCCTCAAAGACTAAGATCTCAACATCAATGATCTCACTAAATCTAGAGCCTCAGAGACTAAGACCTCAACATCAATGATCTCACTAAACCTAGAGCCTCAGAGACTAAGATCTCAACATCAATGATCTCACTAAATCTAGAGCCTCAGAGACTAAGATCTCAACATCAATGATCTCACTAAATCTAGAGCCTCAGAGACTAAGATCTCAACATCAATGATCTCACTAAATCTAGAGCCTCAGAGACTAAGATCTCAACATCAATGATCTCACTAAATCTAGAGCCTCAGAGACTAAGATCTCAACATCAATGATCTCACTAAATCTAGAGCCTCAGAGACTAAGATCTCAACATCAATGATCTCACTAAATCTAGAGCCTCAGAGACTAAGATCTCAACATCAATGATCTCACTAAATCTAGAGCCTCAAAGACTAAGATCTCAACATCAATGATCTCACTAAATCTAGAGCCTCAAAGACTAAGATCTCAACATCAATGATCTCACTAAATCTAGAGCCTCAAAGACTAAGATCTCAACATCAATGATCTCACTAAATCTAGAGCCTCAAAGACTAAGATCTCAACATCAATGATCTCACTAAATCTAGAGCCTCAAAGACTAAGATCTCAACATCAATGATCTCACTAAATCTAGAGCCTCAGAGACTAAGATCTCAACATCAATGATCTCACTAAATCTAGAGCCTCAAAGACTAAGATCTCAACATCAATGATCTCACTAAATCTAGAGCCTCAGAGACTAAGATCTCAACATCAATGATCTCACTAAATCTAGAGCCTCAAAGACTAAGATCTCAACATCAATGATCTCACTAAATCTAGAGCCTCAGAGACTAAGATCTCAACATCAATGATCTCACTAAATCTAGAGCCTCAGAGACTAAGATCTCAACATCAATGATCTCACTAAATCTAGAGCCTCAGAGACTAAGATCTCAACATCAATGATCTCACTAAATCTAGAGCCTCAAAGACTAAGATCTCAACATCAATGATCTCACTAAATCTAGAGCCTCAAAGACTAAGATCTCAACATCAATGATCTCACTAAATCTAGAGCCTCAGATCTCAACATCAATGATCTCACTAAATCTAGAGCCTCAGAGACTAAGATCTCAACATCAATGATCTCACTAAACCTAGAGCCTCAGAGACTAAGATCTCAACATCAATGATCTCACTAAATCTAGAGCCTCAGAGACTAAGATCTCAACATCAATGATCTCACTAAATCTAGAGCCTCAGAGACTAAGATCTCAACATCAATGATCTCACTAAATCTAGAGCCTCAGAGACTAAGATCTCAACATCAATGATCTCACTAAATCTAGAGCCTCAGAGACTAAGATCTCAACAACAATGATCTCACTAAATCTAGAGCCTCAGAGACTAAGATCTCAACATCAATGATCTCACTAAATCTAGAGCCTCAGAGACTAAGATCTCAACATCAATGATCTCACTAAATCTAGAGCCTCAGAGACTAAGATCTCAACAACAATGATCTCACTAAATCTAGAGCCTCAGAGACTAAGATCTCAACATCAATGATCTCACTAAATCTAGAGCCTCAGAGACTAAGATCTCAACATCAATGATCTCACTAAATCTAGAGCCTCAGAGACTAAGATCTCAACATCAATGATCTCACTAAATCTAGAGCCTCAGAGACTAAGATCTCAACATCAATGATCTCACTAAATCTAGAGCCTCAGAGACTAAGATCTCAACATCAATGATCTCACTAAATCTAGAGCCTCAGAGACTAAGATCTCAACATCAATGATCTCACTAAATCTAGAGCCTCAGAGACTAAGATCTCAACATCAATGATCTCACTAAATCTAGAGCCTCAAAGACTAAGATCTCAACATCAATGATCTCACTAAATCTAGAGCCTCAGAGACTAAGATCTCAACATCAATGATCTCACTAAATCTAGAGCCTCAGAGACTAAGATCTCAACATCAATGATCTCACTAAATCTAGAGCCTCAGAGACTAAGATCTCAACATCAATGATCTCACTAAATCTAGAGCCTCAGAGACTAAGATCTCAACATCAATGATCTCACTAAATCTAGAGCCTCAGAGACTAAGATCTCAACATCAATGATCTCACTAAATCTAGAGCCTCAGAGACTAAGATCTCAACATCAATGATCTCACTAAATCTAGAGCCTCAGAGACTAAGATCTCAACATCAATGATCTCACTAAATCTAGAGCCTCAGAGACTAAGATCTCAACATCAATGATCTCACTAAATCTAGAGCCTCAAAGACTAAGATCTCAACATCAATGATCTCACTAAATCTAGAGCCTCAAAGACTAAGATCTCAACATCAATGATCTCACTAAATCTAGAGCCTCAGAGACTAAGATCTCAACATCAATGATCTCACTAAATCTAGAGCCTCAGAGACTAAGATCTCAACATCAATGATCTCACTAAATCTAGAGCCTCAGAGACTAAGATCTCAACATCAATGATCTCACTAAATCTAGAGCCTCAGAGACTAAGATCTCAACATCAATGATCTCACTAAATCTAGAGCCTCAGAGACTAAGATCTCAACATCAATGATCTCACTAAATCTAGAGCCTCAGAGACTAAGATCTCAACATCAATGATCTCACTAAATCTAGAGCCTCAGAGACTAAGATCTCAACATCAATGATCTCACTAAATCTAGAGCCTCAGAGACTAAGATCTCAACATCAATGATCTCACTAAATCTAGAGCCTCAAAGACTAAGATCTCAACATCAATGATCTCACTAAATCTAGAGCCTCAGAGACTAAGATCTCAACATCAATGATCTCACTAAATCTAGAGCCTCAGAGACTAAGATCTCAACATCAATGATCTCACTAAATCTAGAGCCTCAGAGACTAAGATCTCAACATCAATGATCTCACTAAACCTAGAGCCTCAGAGACTAAGATCTCAACATCAATGATCTCACTAAATCTAGAGCCTCAGAGACTAAGATCTCAACATCAATGATCTCACTAAATCTAGAGCCTCAGAGACTAAGATCTCAACATCAATGATCTCACTAAATCTAGAGCCTCAGAGACTAAGATCTCAACATCAATGATCTCACTAAATCTAGAGCCTCAGAGACTAAGATCTCAACATCAATGATCTCACTAAATCTAGAGCCTCAGAGACTAAGATCTCAACATCAATGATCTCACTAAATCTAGAGCCTCAGAGACTAAGATCTCAACATCAATGATCTCACTAAATCTAGAGCCTCAGAGACTAAGATCTCAACATCAATGATCTCACTAAATCTAGAGCCTCAAAGACTAAGATCTCAACATCAATGATCTCACTAAATCTAGAGCCTCAGAGACTAAGATCTCAACATCAATGATCTCACTAAATCTAGAGCCTCAGAGACTAAGATCTCAACATCAATGATCTCACTAAATCTAGAGCCTCAGAGACTAAGATCTCAACATCAATGATCTCACTAAATCTAGAGCCTCAGAGACTAAGATCTCAACATCAATGATCTCACTAAATCTAGAGCCTCAGAGACTAAGATCTCAACATCAATGATCTCACTAAATCTAGAGCCTCAGAGACTAAGATCTCAACATCAATGATCTCACTAAATCTAGAGCCTCAGAGACTAAGATCTCAACAACAATGATCTCACTAAATCTAGAGCCTCAAAGACTAAGATCTCAACATCAATGATCTCACTAAATCTAGAGCCTCAGAGACTAAGATCTCAACATCAATGATCTCACTAAATCTAGAGCCTCAAAGACTAAGATCTCAACATCAATGATCTCACTAAATCTAGAGCCTCAAAGACTAAGATCTCAACATCAATGATCTCACTAAATCTAGAGCCTCAGAGACTAAGACCTCAACATCAATGATCTCACTAAACCTAGAGCCTCAGAGACTAAGATCTCAACATCAATGATCTCACTAAATCTAGAGCCTCAGAGACTAAGATCTCAACATCAATGATCTCACTAAATCTAGAGCCTCAAAGACTAAGATCTCAACATCAATGATCTCACTAAATCTAGAGCCTCAAAGACTAAGATCTCAACATCAATGATCTCACTAAATCTAGAGCCTCAGAGACTAAGATCTCAACATCAATGATCTCACTAAACCTAGAGCCTCACTAAGATCTCAACATCAATGATCTCACTAAATCTAGAGCCTCAGAGACTAAGATCTCAACATCAATGATCTCACTAAATCTAGAGCCTCAAGACTAAGATCTCAACATCAATGATCTCACTAAATCTAGAGCCTCAGAGACTAAGATCTCAACATCAATGATCTCACTAAATCTAGAGCCTCAGAGACTAAGATCTCAACATCAATGATCTCACTAAATCTAGAGCCTCAGAGACTAAGATCTCAACATCAATGATCTCACTAAATCTAGAGCCTCAGAGACTAAGATCTCAACATCAATGATCTCACTAAATCTAGAGCCTCAGAGACTAAGATCTCAACATCAATGATCTCACTAAATCTAGAGCCTCAGAGACTAAGATCTCAACATCAATGATCTCACTAAATCTAGAGCCTCAGAGACTAAGATCTCAACATCAATGATCTCACTAAATCTAGAGCCTCAGAGACTAAGATCTCAACATCAATGATCTCACTAAATTTAGAGCCTCAGAGACTAAGATCTCAACATCAATGATCTCACTAAATCTAGAGCCTCAGAGACTAAGATCTCAACATCAATGATCTCACTAAATCTAGAGCCTCAGAGACTAAGATCTCAACAACAATGATCTCACTAAATCTAGAGCCTCAGAGACTAAGATCTCAACATCAATGATCTCACTAAATCTAGAGCCTCAGAGACTAAGATCTCAACATCAATGATCTCACTAAATCTAGAGCCTCAAAGACTAAGATCTCAACATCAATGATCTCACTAAATCTAGAGCCTCAGAGACTAAGATCTCAACATCAATGATCTCACTAAATCTAGAGCCTCAGAGACTAAGATCTCAACATCAATGATCTCACTAAATCTAGAGCCTCAAAGACTAAGATCTCAACATCAATGATCTCACTAAATCTAGAGCCTCAGAGACTAAGATCTCAACATCAATGATCTCACTAAATCTAGAGCCTCAGAGACTAAGATCTCAACATCAATGATCTCACTAAATCTAGAGCCTCAGAGACTAAGATCTCAACATCAATGATCTCACTAAATCTAGAGCCTCAGAGACTAAGATCTCAACATCAATGATCTCACTAAATCTAGAGCCTCAGAGACTAAGATCTCAACATCAATGATCTCACTAAATCTAGAGCCTCAGAGACTAAGATCTCAACATCAATGATCTCACTAAATCTAGAGCCTCAAAGACTAAGATCTCAACATCAATGATCTCACTAAATCTAGAGCCTCAAGACTAAGATCTCAACATCAATGATCTCACTAAATCTAGAGCCTCAAAGACTAAGATCTCAACATCAATGATCTCACTAAATCTAGAGCCTCAAAGACTAAGATCTCAACATCAATGATCTCACTAAATCTAGAGCCTCAAAGACTAAGATCTCAACATCAATGATCTCACTAAATCTAGAGCCTCAGAGACTAAGATCTCAACATCAATGATCTCACTAAATCTAGAGCCTCAGAGACTAAGATCTCAACAACAATGATCTCACTAAATCTAGAGCCTCAGAGACTAAGATCTCAACATCAATGATCTCACTAAATCTAGAGCCTCAAAGACTAAGATCTCAACATCAATGATCTCACTAAATCTAGAGCCTCAGAGACTAAGATCTCAACATCAATGATCTCACTAAATCTAGAGCCTCAAAGACTAAGATCTCAACATCAATGATCTCACTAAATCTAGAGCCTCAGAGACTAAGATCTCAACATCAATGATCTCACTAAATCTAGAGCCTCAGAGACTAAGATCTCAACATCAATGATCTCACTAAATCTAGAGCCTCAGAGACTAAGATCTCAACATCAATGATCTCACTAAATCTAGAGCCTCAGAGACTAAGATCTCAACATCAATGATCTCACTAAATCTAGAGCCTCAGAGACTAAGATCTCAACATCAATGATCTCACTAAATCTAGAGCCTCAGAGACTAAGATCTCAACATCAATGATCTCACTAAATCTAGAGCCTCAGAGACTAAGATCTCAACATCAATGATCTCACTAAATCTAGAGCCTCAAAGACTAAGATCTCAACATCAATGATCTCACTAAATCTAGAGCCTCAGAGACTAAGATCTCAACATCAATGATCTCACTAAACCTAGAGCCTCAGAGACTAAGATCTCAACATCAATGATCTCACTAAATCTAGAGCCTCAGAGACTAAGATCTCAACATCAATGATCTCACTAAATCTAGAGCCTCAGAGACTAAGATCTCAACATCAATGATCTCACTAAATCTAGAGCCTCAGAGACTAAGATCTCAACATCAATGATCTCACTAAATCTAGAGCCTCAGAGACTAAGATCTCAACATCAATGATCTCACTAAATCTAGAGCCTCAGAGACTAAGATCTCAACATCAATGATCTCACTAAATCTAGAGCCTCAGAGACTAAGATCTCAACATCAATGATCTCACTAAATCTAGAGCCTCAGAGACTAAGATCTCAACATCAATGATCTCACTAAATCTAGAGCCTCAGAGACTAAGATCTCAACATCAATGATCTCACTAAATCTAGAGCCTCAGAGACTAAGATCTCAACATCAATGATCTCACTAAACCTAGAGCCTCAGAGACTAAGATCTCAACATCAATGATCTCACTAAATCTAGAGCCTCAGAGACTAAGATCTCAACATCAATGATCTCACTAAATCTAGAGCCTCAGAGACTAAGATCTCAACATCAATGATCTCACTAAATCTAGAGCCTCAGAGACTAAGATCTCAACATCAATGATCTCACTAAATCTAGAGCCTCAGAGACTAAGATCTCAACATCAATGATCTCACTAAATCTAGAGCCTCAGAGACTAAGATCTCAACATCAATGATCTCACTAAATCTAGAGCCTCAGAGACTAAGATCTCAACATCAATGATCTCACTAAATCTAGAGCCTCAGAGACTAAGATCTCAACATCAATGATCTCACTAAATCTAGAGCCTCAGAGACTAAGATCTCAACATCAATGATCTCACTAAATCTAGAGCCTCAAAGACTAAGATCTCAACATCAATGATCTCACTAAATCTAGAGCCTCAGAGACTAAGATCTCAACATCAATGATCTCACTAAATCTAGAGCCTCAGAGACTAAGATCTCAACATCAATGATCTCACTAAATCTAGAGCCTCAGAGACTAAGATCTCAACATCAATGATCTCACTAAATCTAGAGCCTCAGAGACTAAGATCTCAACATCAATGATCTCACTAAATCTAGAGCCTCAGAGACTAAGATCTCAACATCAATGATCTCACTAAATCTAGAGCCTCAGAGACTAAGATCTCAACATCAATGATCTCACTAAATCTAGAGCCTCAGAGACTAAGATCTCAACATCAATGATCTCACTAAATCTAGAGCCTCAGAGACTAAGATCTCAACATCAATGATCTCACTAAATCTAGAGCCTCAGAGACTAAGATCTCAACATCAATGATCTCACTAAATCTAGAGCCTCAAAGACTAAGATCTCAACATCAATGATCTCACTAAATCTAGAGCCTCAAAGACTAAGATCTCAACATCAATGATCTCACTAAATCTAGAGCCTCAGAGACTAAGATCTCAACATCAATGATCTCACTAAATCTAGAGCCTCAGAGACTAAGATCTCAACATCAATGATCTCACTAAATCTAGAGCCTCAGAGACTAAGATCTCAACATCAATGATCTCACTAAATCTAGAGCCTCAGAGACTAAGATCTCAACATCAATGATCTCACTAAATCTAGAGCCTCAGAGACTAAGATCTCAACATCAATGATCTCACTAAATCTAGAGCCTCAGAGACTAAGATCTCAACAACAATGATCTCACTAAATCTAGAGCCTCAGAGACTAAGATCTCAACATCAATGATCTCACTAAATCTAGAGCCTCAGAGACTAAGATCTCAACATCAATGATCTCACTAAATCTAGAGCCTCAGAGACTAAGATCTCAACATCAATGATCTCACTAAATCTAGAGCCTCAAAGACTAAGATCTCAACATCAATGATCTCACTAAATCTAGAGCCTCAGAGACTAAGATCTCAACATCAATGATCTCACTAAATCTAGAGCCTCAGAGACTAAGATCTCAACATCAATGATCTCACTAAATCTAGAGCCTCAGAGACTAAGATCTCAACATCAATGATCTCACTAAATCTAGAGCCTCAGAGACTAAGATCTCAACATCAATGATCTCACTAAATCTAGAGCCTCAGAGACTAAGATCTCAACATCAATGATCTCACTAAATCTAGAGCCTCAGAGACTAAGATCTCAACATCAATGATCTCACTAAATCTAGAGCCTCAAAGACTAAGATCTCAACATCAATGATCTCACTAAATCTAGAGCCTCAGAGACTAAGGTCTCAACATCAATGATCTCACTAAATCTAGAGCCTCAAAGACTAAGATCTCAACATCAATGATCTCACTAAATCTAGAGCCTCAGAGACTAAGATCTCAACATCAATGATCTCACTAAATCTAGAGCCTCAGAGACTAAGATCTCAACATCAATGATCTCACTAAATCTAGAGCCTCAGAGACTAAGATCTCAACATCAATGATCTCACTAAATCTAGAGCCTCAGAGACTAAGATCTCAACATCAATGATCTCACTAAATCTAGAGCCTCAGAGACTAAGATCTCAACATCAATGATCTCACTAAATCTAGAGCCTCAGAGACTAAGATCTCAACATCAATGATCTCACTAAATCTAGAGCCTCAGAGACTAAGATCTCAACATCAATGATCTCACTAAATCTAGAGCCTCAGAGACTAAGATCTCAACATCAATGATCTCACTAAATCTAGAGCCTCAGAGACTAAGATCTCAACATCAATGATCTCACTAAATCTAGAGCCTCAGAGACTAAGATCTCAACATCAATGATCTCACTAAATCTAGAGCCTCAGAGACTAAGATCTCAACATCAATGATCTCACTAAATCTAGAGCCTCAAAGACTAAGATCTCAACATCAATGATCTCACTAAATCTAGAGCCTCAAAGACTAAGATCTCAACATCAATGATCTCACTAAATCTAGAGCCTCAGAGACTAAGATCTCAACATCAATGATCTCACTAAATCTAGAGCCTCAGAGACTAAGATCTCAACATCAATGATCTCACTAAATCTAGAGCCTCAGAGACTAAGATCTCAACATCAATGATCTCACTAAATCTAGAGCCTCAGAGACTAAGATCTCAACATCAATGATCTCACTAAATCTAGAGCCTCAGAGACTAAGATCTCAACATCAATGATCTCACTAAATCTAGAGCCTCAGAGACTAAGATCTCAACATCAATGATCTCACTAAATCTAGAGCCTCAGAGACTAAGATCTCAACATCAATGATCTCACTAAATCTAGAGCCTCAGAGACTAAGATCTCAACATCAATGATCTCACTAAATCTAGAGCCTCAAAGACTAAGATCTCAACATCAATGATCTCACTAAATCTAGAGCCTCAAGACTAAGATCTCAACATCAATGATCTCACTAAATCTAGAGCCTCAAAGACTAAGATCTCAACATCAATGATCTCACTAAATCTAGAGCCTCAAAGACTAAGATCTCAACATCAATGATCTCACTAAATCTAGAGCCTCAAAGACTAAGATCTCAACATCAATGATCTCACTAAATCTAGAGCCTCAGAGACTAAGATCTCAACATCAATGATCTCACTAAATCTAGAGCCTCAGAGACTAAGATCTCAACATCAATGATCTCACTAAATCTAGAGCCTCAGAGACTAAGATCTCAACATCAATGATCTCACTAAATCTAGAGCCTCAAAGACTAAGATCTCAACATCAATGATCTCACTAAATCTAGAGCCTCAGAGACTAAGATCTCAACATCAATGATCTCACTAAATCTAGAGCCTCAGAGACTAAGATCTCAACATCAATGATCTCACTAAATCTAGAGCCTCAGAGACTAAGATCTCAACATCAATGATCTCACTAAATCTAGAGCCTCAAAGACTAAGATCTCAACATCAATGATCTCACTAAATCTAGAGCCTCAAAGACTAAGATCTCAACATCAATGATCTCACTAAAAATCTAGAGCCTAAGATCTCAACATCAATGATCTCACTAAATCTAGAGCCTCAGAGACTAAGATCTCAACATCAATGATCTCACTAAATCTAGAGCCTCAGAGACTAAGATCTCAACATCAATGATCTCACTAAATCTAGAGCCTCAGAGACTAAGATCTCAACATCAATGATCTCACTAAATCTAGAGCCTCAGAGACTAAGATCTCAACATCAATGATCTCACTAAATCTAGAGCCTCAGAGACTAAGATCTCAACATCAATGATCTCACTAAATCTAGAGCCTCAGAGACTAAGATCTCAACAACAATGATCTCACTAAATCTAGAGCCTCAGAGACTAAGATCTCAACATCAATGATCTCACTAAATCTAGAGCCTCAGAGACTAAGATCTCAACATCAATGATCTCACTAAATCTAGAGCCTCAGAGACTAAGATCTCAACAACAATGATCTCACTAAATCTAGAGCCTCAGAGACTAAGATCTCAACAACAATGATCTCACTAAATCTAGAGCCTCAGAGACTAAGATCTCAACATCAATGATCTCACTAAATCTAGAGCCTCAGAGACTAAGATCTCAACATCAATGATCTCACTAAATCTAGAGCCTCAGAGACTAAGATCTCAACAACAATGATCTCACTAAATCTAGAGCCTCAGAGACTAAGATCTCAACAACAATGATCTCACTAAATCTAGAGCCTCAGAGACTAAGATCTCAACATCAATGATCTCACTAAATCTAGAGCCTCAAAGACTAAGATCTCAACATCAATGATCTCACTAAATCTAGAGCCTCAAAGACTAAGATCTCAACATCAATGATCTCACTAAATCTAGAGCCTCAGAGACTAAGATCTCAACATCAATGATCTCACTAAATCTAGAGCCTCAGAGACTAAGATCTCAACATCAATGATCTCACTAAACCTAGAGCCTCAGAGACTAAGATCTCAACAACAATGATCTCACTAAATCTAGAGCCTCAGAGACTAAGATCTCAACATCAATGATCTCACTAAATCTAGAGCCTCAGAGACTAAGATCTCAACATCAATGATCTCACTAAATCTAGAGCCTCAGAGACTAAGATCTCAACAACAATGATCTCACTAAACCTAGAGCCTCAGAGACTAAGATCTCAACATCAATGATCTCACTAAATCTAGAGCCTCAGAGACTAAGATCTCAACATCAATGATCTCACTAAATCTAGAGCCTCAAAGACTAAGATCTCAACATCAATGATCTCACTAAATCTAGAGCCTCAAAGACTAAGATCTCAACATCAATGATCTCACTAAACCTAGAGCCTCAGAGACTAAGATCTCAACATCAATGATCTCACTAAATCTAGAGCCTCAGAGACTAAGATCTCAACATCAATGATCTCACTAAATCTAGAGCCTCAGAGACTAAGATCTCAACATCAATGATCTCACTAAATCTAGAGCCTCAGAGACTAAGATCTCAACATCAATGATCTCACTAAATCTAGAGCCTCAGAGACTAAGATCTCAACATCAATGATCTCACTAAATCTAGAGCCTCAGAGACTAAGATCTCAACATCAATGATCTCACTAAATCTAGAGCCTCAAAGACTAAGATCTCAACATCAATGATCTCACTAAATCTAGAGCCTCAGAGACTAAGATCTCAACATCAATGATCTCACTAAATCTAGAGCCTCAAAGACTAAGATCTCAACATCAATGATCTCACTAAATCTAGAGCCTCAGAGACTCAGATCTCAACATCAATGATCTCACTAAACCTAGAGCCTCAGAGACTAAGATCTCAACATCAATGATCTCACTAAATCTAGAGCCTCAGAGACTAAGATCTCAACATCAATGATCTCACTAAACCTAGAGCCTCAGAGACTAAGATCTCAACATCAATGATCTCACTAAATCTAGAGCCTCAGAGACTAAGATCTCAACATCAATGATCTCACTAAATCTAGAGCCTCAGAGACTAAGATCTCAACATCAATGATCTCACTAAATTTAGAGCCTCAGAGACTAAGATCTCAACATCAATGATCTCACTAAATCTAGAGCCTCAGAGACTAAGATCTCAACATCAATGATCTCACTAAATCTAGAGCCTCAGAGACTAAGATCTCAACAACAATGATCTCACTAAATCTAGAGCCTCAGAGACTAAGATCTCAACATCAATGATCTCACTAAATCTAGAGCCTCAGAGACTAAGATCTCAACAACAATGATCTCACTAAATCTAGAGCCTCAAAGACTAAGATCTCAACATCAATGATCTCACTAAATCTAGAGCCTCAAAGACTAAGATCTCAACATCAATGATCTCACTAAATCTAGAGCCTCAGAGACTAAGACCTCAACATCAATGATCTCACTAAACCTAGAGCCTCAGAGACTAAGATCTCAACATCAATGATCTCACTAAATCTAGAGCCTCAGAGACTAAGATCTCAACATCAATGATCTCACTAAATCTAGAGCCTCAGAGACTAAGATCTCAACATCAATGATCTCACTAAATCTAGAGCCTCAGAGACTAAGATCTCAACATCAATGATCTCACTAAATCTAGAGCCTCAGAGACTAAGATCTCAACATCAATGATCTCACTAAATCTAGAGCCTCAAAGACTAAGATCTCAACATCAATGATCTCACTAAATCTAGAGCCTCAGAGACTAAGATCTCAACATCAATGATCTCACTAAATCTAGAGCCTCAAAGACTAAAATCTCAACATCAATGATCTCACTAAATCTAGAGCCTCAAAGACTAAGATCTCAACATCAATGATCTCACTAAATCTAGAGCCTCAGAGACTAAGATCTCAACATCAATGATCTCACTAAATCTAGAGCCTCAGAGACTAAGATCTCAACATCAATGATCTCACTAAATCTAGAGCCTCAAAGACTAAGATCTCAACATCAATGATCTCACTAAATCTAGAGCCTCAAAGACTAAGATCTCAACAACAATGATCTCACTAAATCTAGAGCCTCAAAGACTAAGATCTCAACATCAATGATCTCACTAAATCTAGAGCCTCAGAGACTAAGATCTCAACATCAATGATCTCACTAAACTAGAGCATAAGATCTCAACATCAATGATCTCACTAAATCTAGAGCCTCAGAGACTAAGATCTCAACATCAATGATCTCACTAAATCTAGAGCCTCAGAGACTAAGATCTCAACATCAATGATCTCACTAAATCTAGAGCCTCAGAGACTAAGATCTCAACATCTATGATCTCACTAAATCTAGAGCCTCAGAGACTAAGATCTCAACATCAATGATCTCACTAAATCTAGAGCCTCAGAGACTAAGATCTCAACATCAATGATCTCACTAAACTAGAGCCTCAGAGACTAAGATCTCAACATCAATGATCTCACTAAATCTAGAGCCTCAGAGACTAAGATCTCAACATCAATGATCTCACTAAACCTAGAGCCTCAGAGACTAAGATCTCAACATCAATGATCTCACTAAATCTAGAGCCTCAGAGACTAAGATCTCAACATCAATGATCTCACTAAACCTAGAGCCTCAGAGACTAAGATCTCAACATCAATGATCTCACTAAATCTAGAGCCTCAGAGACTAAGATCTCAACATCAATGATCTCACTAAATCTAGAGCCTCAGAGACTAAGATCTCAACAACAATGATCTCACTAAATCTAGAGCCTCAGAGACTAAGATCTCAACAACAATGATCTCACTAAATCTAGAGCCTCAGAGACTAAGATCTCAACATCAATGATCTCACTAAATCTAGAGCCTCAGAGACTAAGATCTCAACAACAATGATCTCACTAAATCTAGAGCCTCAAAGACTAAGATCTCAACATCAATGATCTCACTAAATCTAGAGCCTCAGAGACTAAGATCTCAACATCAATGATCTCACTAAATCTAGAGCCTCAAAGACTAAGATCTCAACATCAATGATCTCACTAAATCTAGAGCCTCAAAGACTAAGATCTCAACATCAATGATCTCACTAAATCTAGAGCCTCAGAGACTAAGATCTCAACATCAATGATCTCACTAAATCTAGAGCCTCAGAGACTAAGATCTCAACATCAATGATCTCACTAAATCTAGAGCCTCAGAGACTAAGATCTCAACATCAATGATCTCACTAAATCTAGAGCCTCAGAGACTAAGATCTCAACATCAATGATCTCACTAAATCTAGAGCCTCAGAGACTAAGATCTCAACATCAATGATCTCACTAAATCTAGAGCCTCAGAGACTAAGATCTCAACATCAATGATCTCACTAAATCTAGAGCCTCAAAGACTAAGATCTCAACATCAATGATCTCACTAAATCTAGAGCCTCAAAGACTAAGATCTCAACATCAATGATCTCACTAAATCTAGAGCCTCAAAGACTAAGATCTCAACATCAATGATCTCACTAAATCTAGAGCCTCAAAGACTAAGATCTCAACATCAATGATCTCACTAAATCTAGAGCCTCAAAGACTAAGATCTCAACATCAATGATCTCACTAAATCTAGAGCCTCAGAGACTAAGATCTCAACATCAATGATCTCACTAAATCTAGAGCCTCAAAGACTAAGATCTCAACAACAATGATCTCACTAAATCTAGAGCCTCAAAGACTAAGATCTCAACATCAATGATCTCACTAAATCTAGAGCCTCAAAGACTAAGATCTCAACATCAATGATCTCACTAAATCTAGAGCCTCAGAGACTAAGATCTCAACATCAATGATCTCACTAAATCTAGAGCCTCAAAGACTAAGATCTCAACATCAATGATCTCACTAAATCTAGAGCCTCAGAGACTAAGATCTCAACATCAATGATCTCACTAAATCTAGAGCCTCAAAGACTAAAATCTCAACATCAATGATCTCACTAAATCTAGAGCCTCAAAGACTAAGATCTCAACATCAATGATCTCACTAAATCTAGAGCCTCAGAGACTAAGATCTCAACATCAATGATCTCACTAAATCTAGAGCCTCAGAGACTAAGATCTCAACATCAATGATCTCACTAAATCTAGAGCCTCAAAGACTAAGATCTCAACATCAATGATCTCACTAAATCTAGAGCCTCAAAGACTAAGATCTCAACATCAATGATCTCACTAAATCTAGAGCCTCAAAGACTAAGATCTCAACATCAATGATCTCACTAAATCTAGAGCCTCAGAGACTAAGATCTCAACATCAATGATCTCACTAAACCTAGAGCTAAGATCTCAACATCAATGATCTCACTAAATCTAGAGCCTCAGAGACTAAGATCTCAACATCAATGATCTCACTAAATCTAGAGCCTCAGAGACTAAGATCTCAACATCAATGATCTCACTAAATCTAGAGCCTCAGAGACTAAGATCTCAACATCAATGATCTCACTAAATCTAGAGCCTCAGAGACTAAGATCTCAACATCAATGATCTCACTAAATCTAGAGCCTCAGAGACTAAGATCTCAACATCAATGATCTCACTAAATCTAGAGCCTCAGAGACTAAGATCTCAACATCAATGATCTCACTAAATCTAGAGCCTCAGAGACTAAGATCTCAACATCAATGATCTCACTAAATCTAGAGCCTCAGAGACTAAGATCTCAACATCAATGATCTCACTAAATCTAGAGCCTCAGAGACTAAGATCTCAACATCAATGATCTCACTAAATCTAGAGCCTCAGAGACTAAGATCTCAACATCAATGATCTCACTAAATCTAGAGCCTCAGAGACTAAGATCTCAACATCAATGATCTCACTAAATCTAGAGCCTCAGAGACTAAGATCTCAACAACAATGATCTCACTAAATCTAGAGCCTCAGAGACTAAGATCTCAACAACAATGATCTCACTAAATCTAGAGCCTCAGAGACTAAGATCTCAACATCAATGATCTCACTAAATCTAGAGCCTCAGAGACTAAGATCTCAACAACAATGATCTCACTAAATCTAGAGCCTCAAAGACTAAGATCTCAACATCAATGATCTCACTAAATCTAGAGCCTCAGAGACTAAGATCTCAACATCAATGATCTCACTAAATCTAGAGCCTCAAAGACTAAGATCTCAACATCAATGATCTCACTAAATCTAGAGCCTCAAAGACTAAGATCTCAACATCAATGATCTCACTAAATCTAGAGCCTCAGAGACTAAGACCTCAACATCAATGATCTCACTAAATCTAGAGCCTCAGAGACTAAGATCTCAACATCAATGATCTCACTAAATCTAGAGCCTCAGAGACTAAGATCTCAACATCAATGATCTCACTAAATCTAGAGCCTCAGAGACTAAGATCTCAACATCAATGATCTCACTAAATCTAGAGCCTCAGAGACTAAGATCTCAACATCAATGATCTCACTAAATCTAGAGCCTCAGAGACTAAGATCTCAACATCAATGATCTCACTAAATCTAGAGCCTCAAAGACTAAGATCTCAACATCAATGATCTCACTAAATCTAGAGCCTCAAAGACTAAGATCTCAACATCAATGATCTCACTAAATCTAGAGCCTCAAAGACTAAGATCTCAACATCAATGATCTCACTAAATCTAGAGCCTCAAAGACTAAGATCTCAACATCAATGATCTCACTAAATCTAGAGCCTCAAAGACTAAGATCTCAACATCAATGATCTCACTAAATCTAGAGCCTCAGAGACTAAGATCTCAACATCAATGATCTCACTAAATCTAGAGCCTCAAAGACTAAGATCTCAACAACAATGATCTCACTAAATCTAGAGCCTCAAGACTAAGATCTCAACATCAATGATCTCACTAAATCTAGAGCCTCAAAGACTAAGATCTCAACATCAATGATCTCACTAAATCTAGAGCCTCAAAGACTAAGATCTCAACATCAATGATCTCACTAAATCTAGAGCCTCAGAGACTAAGATCTCAACATCAATGATCTCACTAAATCTAGAGCCTCAAAGACTAAGATCTCAACATCAATGATCTCACTAAATCTAGAGCCTCAGAGACTAAGATCTCAACATCAATGATCTCACTAAATCTAGAGCCTCAGAGACTAAGATCTCAACATCAATGATCTCACTAAATCTAGAGCCTCAAAGACTAAGATCTCAACATCAATGATCTCACTAAATCTAGAGCCTCAAAGACTAAGATCTCAACATCAATGATCTCACTAAATCTAGAGCCTCAAAGACTAAGATCTCAACATCAATGATCTCACTAAATCTAGAGCCTCAGAGACTAAGATCTCAACATCAATGATCTCACTAAATCTAGAGCCTCAGAGACTAAGATCTCAACATCAATGATCTCACTAAATCTAGAGCCTCAGAGACTAAGATCTCAACATCAATGATCTCACTAAATCTAGAGCCTCAGAGACTAAGATCTCAACATCAATGATCTCACTAAATCTAGAGCCTCAGAGACTAAGATCTCAACATCAATGATCTCACTAAATCTAGAGCCTCAGAGACTAAGATCTCAACATCAATGATCTCACTAAATCTAGAGCCTCAGAGACTAAGATCTCAACATCAATGATCTCACTAAATCTAGAGCCTCAGAGACTAAGATCTCAACAACAATGATCTCACTAAATCTAGAGCCTCAAAGACTAAGATCTCAACATCAATGATCTCACTAAATCTAGAGCCTCAGAGACTAAGATCTCAACATCAATGATCTCACTAAATCTAGAGCCTCAAAGACTAAGATCTCAACATCAATGATCTCACTAAATCTAGAGCCTCAAAGACTAAGATCTCAACATCAATGATCTCACTAAATCTAGAGCCTCAGAGACTAAGATCTCAACATCAATGATCTCACTAAATCTAGAGCCTCAGAGACTAAGATCTCAACATCAATGATCTCACTAAATCTAGAGCCTCAGAGACTAAGATCTCAACATCAATGATCTCACTAAATCTAGAGCCTCAGAGACTAAGATCTCAACATCAATGATCTCACTAAATCTAGAGCCTCAGAGACTAAGATCTCAACATCAATGATCTCACTAAATCTAGAGCCTCAGAGACTAAGATCTCAACATCAATGATCTCACTAAATCTAGAGCCTCAAAGACTAAGATCTCAACATCAATGATCTCACTAAATCTAGAGCCTCAAAGACTAAGATCTCAACATCAATGATCTCACTAAATCTAGAGCCTCAAAGACTAAGATCTCAACATCAATGATCTCACTAAATCTAGAGCCTCAAAGACTAAGATCTCAACATCAATGATCTCACTAAATCTAGAGCCTCAAAGACTAAGATCTCAACATCAATGATCTCACTAAATCTAGAGCCTCAGAGACTAAGATCTCAACATCAATGATCTCACTAAATCTAGAGCCTCAAAGACTAAGATCTCAACAACAATGATCTCACTAAATCTAGAGCCTCAAAGACTAAGATCTCAACATCAATGATCTCACTAAATCTAGAGCCTCAAAGACTAAGATCTCAACATCAATGATCTTCTAGAGCCTCAAAGACTAAGATCTCAACATCAATGATCTCACTAAATCTAGAGCCTCAAAGACTAAGATCTCAACATCAATGATCTCACTAAATCTAGAGCCTCAAAGACTAAGATCTCAACATCAATGATCTCACTAAATCTAGAGCCTCAGAGACTAAGATCTCAACATCAATGATCTCACTAAATCTAGAGCCTCAGAGACTAAGATCTCAACATCAATGATCTCACTAAATCTAGAGCCTCAAAGACTAAGATCTCAACATCAATGATCTCACTAAATCTAGAGCCTCAAAGACTAAGATCTCAACATCAATGATCTCACTAAATCTAGAGCCTCAAAGACTAAGATCTCAACATCAATGATCTCACTAAATCTAGAGCCTCAGAGACTAAGATCTCAACATCAATGATCTCACTAAATCTAGAGCCTCAGAGACTAAGATCTCAACATCAATGATCTCACTAAATCTAGAGCCTCAGAGACTAAGATCTCAACATCAATGATCTCACTAAATCTAGAGCCTCAGAGACTAAGATCTCAACATCAATGATCTCACTAAATCTAGAGCCTCAGAGACTAAGATCTCAACATCAATGATCTCACTAAATCTAGAGCCTCAGAGACTAAGATCTCAACATCAATGATCTCACTAAATCTAGAGCCTCAGAGACTAAGATCTCAACATCAATGATCTCACTAAATCTAGAGCCTCAGAGACTAAGATCTCAACATCAATGATCTCACTAAATCTAGAGCCTCAAAGACTAAGATCTCAACATCAATGATCTCACTAAATCTAGAGCCTCAAAGACTAAGATCTCAACATCAATGATCTCACTAAATCTAGAGCCTCAGAGACTAAGATCTCAACATCAATGATCTCACTAAACCTAGAGCCTCAGAGACTAAGATCTCAACATCAATGATCTCACTAAATCTAGAGCCTCAGAGACTAAGATCTCAACATCAATGATCTCACTAAATCTAGAGCCTCAGAGACTAAGATCTCAACATCAATGATCTCACTAAATCTAGAGCCTCAGAGACTAAGATCTCAACATCAATGATCTCACTAAATCTAGAGCCTCAGAGACTAAGATCTCAACAACAATGATCTCACTAAATCTAGAGCCTCAAAGACTAAGATCTCAACATCAATGATCTCACTAAATCTAGAGCCTCAGAGACTAAGATCTCAACATCAATGATCTCACTAAATCTAGAGCCTCAAGACTAAAATCTCAACATCAATGATCTCACTAAATCTAGAGCCTCAAAGACTAAGATCTCAACATCAATGATCTCACTAAATCTAGAGCCTCAGAGACTAAGACCTCAACATCAATGATCTCACTAAATCTAGAGCCTCAGAGACTAAGATCTCAACATCAATGATCTCACTAAATCTAGAGCCTCAAAGACTAAGATCTCAACATCAATGATCTCACTAAATCTAGAGCCTCAAAGACTAAGATCTCAACATCAATGATCTCACTAAATCTAGAGCCTCAAAGACTAAGATCTCAACATCAATGATCTCACTAAATCTAGAGCCTCAGAGACTAAGATCTCAACATCAATGATCTCACTAAATCTAGAGCCTCAAAGACTAAGATCTCAACATCAATGATCTCACTAAATCTAGAGCCTCAGAGACTAAGATCTCAACATCAATGATCTCACTAAATCTAGAGCCTCAAGACTAAGATCTCAACATCAATGATCTCACTAAATCTAGAGCCTCAGAGACTAAGATCTCAACATCAATGATCTCACTAAATCTAGAGCCTCAGAGACTAAGATCTCAACATCAATGATCTCACTAAATCTAGAGCCTCAGAGACTAAGATCTCAACATCAATGATCTCACTAAATCTAGAGCCTCAGAGACTAAGATCTCAACATCAATGATCTCACTAAATCTAGAGCCTCAGATCTCAACATCAATGATCTCACTAAACCTAGAGCCTCAAAGACTAAGATCTCAACATCAATGATCTCACTAAATCTAGAGCCTCAGAGACTAAGATCTCAACATCAATGATCTCACTAAATCTAGAGCCTCAGAGACTAAGATCTCAACATCAATGATCTCACTAAATCTAGAGCCTCAGAGACTAAGATCTCAACATCAATGATCTCACTAAATCTAGAGCCTCAAAGACTAAGATCTCAACATCAATGATCTCACTAAATCTAGAGCCTCAAAGACTAAGATCTCAACATCAATGATCTCACTAAATCTAGAGCCTCAGAGACTAAGATCTCAACATCAATGATCTCACTCTAACCTAGAGCATAAGATCTCAACATCAATGATCTCACTAAATCTAGAGCTAAGATCTCAACATCAATGATCTCACTAAATCTAGAGCCTCAGAGACTAAGATCTCAACATCAATGATCTCACTAAATCTAGAGCCTCAGAGACTAAGATCTCAACATCAATGATCTCACTAAATCTAGAGCCTCAGAGACTAAGATCTCAACATCAATGATCTCACTAAATCTAGAGCCTCAGAGACTAAGATCTCAACATCAATGATCTCACTAAATCTAGAGCCTCAGAGACAGATCTCAACATCAATGATCTCACTAAACCTAGAGCCTCAGAGACTAAGATCTCAACATCAATGATCTCACTAAATCTAGAGCCTCAGAGACTAAGATCTCAACATCAATGATCTCACTAAATCTAGAGCCTCAGAGACTAAGATCTCACATCAATGATCTCACTAAATCTAGAGCCTCAGAGACTAAGATCTCAACATCAATGATCTCACTAAATCTAGAGCCTCAGAGACTAAGATCTCAACATCAATGATCTCACTAAATCTAGAGCCTCAGAGACTAAGATCTCAACATCAATGATCTCACTAAATCTAGAGCCTCAGAGACTAAGATCTCAACAACAATGATCTCACTAAATCTAGAGCCTCAGAGACTAAGATCTCAACAACAATGATCTCACTAAATCTAGAGCCTCAGAGACTAAGATCTCAACATCAATGATCTCACTAAATCTAGAGCCTCAGAGACTAAGATCTCAACATCAATGATCTCACTAAATCTAGAGCCTCAGAGACTAAGATCTCAACATCAATGATCTCACTAAATCTAGAGCCTCAGAGACTAAGATCTCAACATCAATGATCTCACTAAATCTAGAGCCTCAAGACTAAGATCTCAACATCAATGATCTCACTAAATCTAGAGCCTCAAAGACTAAGATCTCAACATCAATGATCTCACTAAATCTAGAGCCTCAGAGACTAAGATCTCAACATCAATGATCTCACTAAATCTAGAGCCTCAGAGACTAAGATCTCAACATCAATGATCTCACTAAATCTAGAGCCTCAGAGACTAAGATCTCAACATCAATGATCTCACTAAATCTAGAGCCTCAGAGACTAAGATCTCAACATCAATGATCTCACTAAATCTAGAGCCTCAGAGACTAAGATCTCAACATCAATGATCTCACTAAATCTAGAGCCTCAGAGACTAAGATCTCAACATCAATGATCTCACTAAATCTAGAGCCTCAAAGACTAAGATCTCAACATCAATGATCTCACTAAATCTAGAGCCTCAAAGACTAAGATCTCAACATCAATGATCTCACTAAATCTAGAGCCTCAAAGACTAAGATCTCAACATCAATGATCTCACTAAATCTAGAGCCTCAAAGACTAAGATCTCAACATCAATGATCTCACTAAATCTAGAGCCTCAAAGACTAAGATCTCAACATCAATGATCTCACTAAATCTAGAGCCTCAGAGACTAAGATCTCAACATCAATGATCTCACTAAATCTAGAGCCTCAAAGACTAAGATCTCAACAACAATGATCTCACTAAATCTAGAGCCTCAAAGACTAAGATCTCAACATCAATGATCTCACTAAATCTAGAGCCTCAAAGACTAAGATCTCAACATCAATGATCTCACTAAATCTAGAGCCTCAAAGACTAAGATCTCAACATCAATGATCTCACTAAATCTAGAGCCTCAAGACTAAGATCTCAACAACAATGATCTCACTAAATCTAGAGCCTCAAAGACTAAGATCTCAACATCAATGATCTCACTAAATCTAGAGCCTCAGAGACTAAGATCTCAACATCAATGATCTCACTAAATCTAGAGCCTCAGAGACTAAGATCTCAACAATCAATGATCTCACTAAATCTAGAGCCTCAAAGACTAAGATCTCAACATCAATGATCTCACTAAATCTAGAGCCTCAAAGACTAAGATCTCAACATCAATGATCTCACTAAATCTAGAGCCTCAGAGACTAAGATCTCAACATCAATGATCTCACTAAATCTAGAGCCTCAGAGACTAAGATCTCAACATCAATGATCTCACTAAATCTAGAGCCTCAGAGACTAAGATCTCAACATCAATGATCTCACTAAATCTAGAGCCTCAGAGACTAAGATCTCAACATCAATGATCTCACTAAATCTAGAGCCTCAGAGACTAAGATCTCAACATCAATGATCTCACTAAATCTAGAGCCTCAGAGACTAAGATCTCAACATCAATGATCTCACTAAATCTAGAGCCTCAGAGACTAAGATCTCAACATCAATGATCTCACTAAATCTAGAGCCTCAAGACTAAGATCTCAACATCAATGATCTCACTAAATCTAGAGCCTCAGAGACTAAGATCTCAACATCAATGATCTCACTAAATCTAGAGCCTCAAAGACTAAGATCTCAACATCAATGATCTCACTAAATCTAGAGCCTCAAAGACTAAGATCTCAACATCAATGATCTCACTAAATCTAGAGCCTCAAAGACTAAGATCTCAACATCAATGATCTCACTAAATCTAGAGCCTCAGAGACTAAGATCTCAACATCAATGATCTCACTAAATCTAGAGCCTCAGAGACTAAGATCTCAACATCAATGATCTCACTAAATCTAGAGCCTCAGAGACTAAGATCTCAACATCAATGATCTCACTAAATCTAGAGCCTCAAAGACTAAGATCTCAACATCAATGATCTCACTAAATCTAGAGCCTCAGAGACTAAGATCTCAACATCAATGATCTCACTAAATCTAGAGCCTCAGAGACTAAGATCTCAACATCAATGATCTCACTAAATCTAGAGCCTCAGAGACTAAGATCTCAACATCAATGATCTCACTAAATCTAGAGCCTCAGAGACTAAGATCTCAACATCAATGATCTCACTAAATCTAGAGCCTCAGATCTCAACATCAATGATCTCACTAAATCTAGAGCCTCAAAGACTAAGATCTCAACATCAATGATCTCACTAAATCTAGAGCCTCAGAGACTAAGACCTCAACATCAATGATTTCACTAAACCTAGAGCCTCAGAGACTAAGATCTCAACATCAATGATCTCACTAAATCTAGAGCCTCAGAGACTAAGATCTCAACATCAATGATCTCACTAAATCTAGAGCCTCAAGACTAAGATCTCAACACAATGATCTCACTAAATCTAGAGCCTCAAAGACTAAGATCTCAACATCAATGATCTCACTAAATCTAGAGCCTCAGAGACTAAGATCTCAACATCAATGATCTCACTAAACCTAGAGCATAAGATCTCAACATCAATGATCTCACTAAATCTAGAGCCTCAGAGACTAAGATCTCAACATCAATGATCTCACTAAATCTAGAGCCTCAGAGACTAAGATCTCAACATCAATGATCTCACTAAATCTAGAGCCTCAGAGACTAAGATCTCAACATCTATGATCTTACTAAATCTAGAGCCTCAGAGACTAAGATCTCAACATCAATGATCTCACTAAATCTAGAGCCTCAGAGACTAAGATCTCAACATCAATGATCTCACTAAACTAGAGCCTCAGAGACTAAGATCTCAACATCAATGATCTCACTAAATCTAGAGCCTCAGAGACTAAGATCTCAACATCAATGATCTCACTAAACCTAGAGCCTCAGAGACTAAGATCTCAACATCAATGATCTCACTAATCTAGAGCCTCAGAGACTAAGACCTCAACATCAATGATCTCACTAAACCTAGAGCCTCAGAGACTAAGATCTCAACATCAATGATCTCACTAAATTTAGAGCCTCAGAGACTAAGATCTCAACATCAATGATCTCACTAAATCTAGAGCCTCAGAGACTAAGATCTCAACAACAATGATCTCACTAAATCTAGAGCCTCAGAGACTAAGATCTCAACAACAATGATCTCACTAAATCTAGAGCCTCAGAGACTAAGATCTCAACATCAATGATCTCACTAAATCTAGAGCCTCAGAGACTAAGATCTCAACAACAATGATCTCACTAAATCTAGAGCCTCAAAGACTAAGATCTCAACATCAATGATCTCACTAAATCTAGAGCCTCAGAGACTAAGATCTCAACATCAATGATCTCACTAAATCTAGAGCCTCAAAGACTAAGATCTCAACATCAATGATCTCACTAAATCTAGAGCCTCAAAGACTAAGATCTCAACATCAATGATCTCACTAAATCTAGAGCCTCAGAGACTAAGACCTCAACATCAATGATCTCACTAAATCTAGAGCCTCAGAGACTAAGATCTCAACATCAATGATCTCACTAAATCTAGAGCCTCAGAGACTAAGATCTCAACATCAATGATCTCACTAAATCTAGAGCCTCAGAGACTAAGATCTCAACATCAATGATCTCACTAAATCTAGAGCCTCAGAGACTAAGATCTCAACATCAATGATCTCACTAAATCTAGAGCCTCAGAGACTAAGATCTCAACATCAATGATCTCACTAAATCTAGAGCCTCAAGACTAAGATCTCAACATCAATGATCTCACTAAATCTAGAGCCTCAAAGACTAAGATCTCAACATCAATGATCTCACTAAATCTAGAGCCTCAAAGACTAAGATCTCAACATCAATGATCTCACTAAATCTAGAGCCTCAAAGACTAAGATCTCAACATCAATGATCTCACTAAATCTAGAGCCTCAAAGACTAAGATCTCAACATCAATGATCTCACTAAATCTAGAGCCTCAGAGACTAAGATCTCAACATCAATGATCTCACTAAATCTAGAGCCTCAAAGACTAAGATCTCAACATCAATGATCTCACTAAATCTAGAGCCTCAAAGACTAAGATCTCAACATCAATGATCTCACTAAATCTAGAGCCTCAAAGACTAAGATCTCAACATCAATGATCTCACTAAATCTAGAGCCTCAGAGACTAAGATCTCAACATCAATGATCTCACTAAATCTAGAGCCTCAAAGACTAAGATCTCAACATCAATGATCTCACTAAATCTAGAGCCTCAGAGACTAAGATCTCAACATCAATGATCTCACTAAATCTAGAGCCTCAGAGACTAAGATCTCAACATCAATGATCTCACTAAATCTAGAGCCTCAGAGACTAAGATCTCAACATCAATGATCTCACTAAATCTAGAGCCTCAAAGACTAAGATCTCAACATCAATGATCTCACTAAATCTAGAGCCTCAAAGACTAAGATCTCAACATCAATGATCTCACTAAATCTAGAGCCTCAAAGACTAAGATCTCAACATCAATGATCTCACTAAATCTAGAGCCTCAGAGACTAAGATCTCAACATCAATGATCTCACTAAATCTAGAGCCTCAGAGACTAAGATCTCAACATCAATGATCTCACTAAATCTAGAGCCTCAGAGACTAAGATCTCAACATCAATGATCTCACTAAATCTAGAGCCTCAGAGACTAAGATCTCAACATCAATGATCTCACTAAATCTAGAGCCTCAGAGACTAAGATCTCAACATCAATGATCTCACTAAATCTAGAGCCTCAGAGACTAAGATCTCAACATCAATGATCTCACTAAATCTAGAGCCTCAAAGACTAAGATCTCAACATCAATGATCTCACTAAATCTAGAGCCTCAAAGACTAAGATCTCAACATCAATGATCTCACTAAATCTAGAGCCTCAAAGACTAAGATCTCAACATCAATGATCTCACTAAATCTAGAGCCTCAGAGACTAAGATCTCAACATCAATGATCTCACTAAATCTAGAGCCTCAAAGACTAAGATCTCAACATCAATGATCTCACTAAATCTAGAGCCTCAGAGACTAAGATCTCAACATCAATGATCTCACTAAATCTAGAGCCTCAAGACTAAGATCTCAACATCAATGATCTCACTAAATCTAGAGCCTCAGAGACTAAGATCTCAACATCAATGATCTCACTAAATCTAGAGCCTCAAAGACTAAGATCTCAACATCAATGATCTCACTAAATCTAGAGCCTCAGAGACTAAGATCTCAACATCAATGATCTCACTAAATCTAGAGCCTCAGAGACTAAGATCTCAACATCAATGATCTCACTAAATCTAGAGCCTCAGAGACTAAGATCTCAACATCAATGATCTCACTAAATCTAGAGCCTCAGAGACTAAGATCTCAACATCAATGATCTCACTAAATCTAGAGCCTCAGATCTCAACATCAATGATCTCACTAAACCTAGAGCCTCAGAGACTAAGATCTCAACATCAATGATCTCACTAAATCTAGAGCCTCAGAGACTAAGATCTCAACATCAATGATCTCACTAAATCTAGAGCCTCAGAGACTAAGATCTCAACATCAATGATCTCACTAAATCTAGAGCCTCAGAGACTAAGATCTCAACATCAATGATCTCACTAAATCTAGAGCCTCAGAGACTAAGATCTCAACATCAATGATCTCACTAAATCTAGAGCCTCAGAGACTAAGATCTCAACATCAATGATCTCACTAAATCTAGAGCCTCAGAGACTAAGATCTCAACAACAATGATCTCACTAAATCTAGAGCCTCAGAGACTAAGATCTCAACATCAATGATCTCACTAAATCTAGAGCCTCAGAGACTAAGATCTCAACATCAATGATCTCACTAAATCTAGAGCCTCAGAGACTAAGATCTCAACATCAATGATCTCACTAAATCTAGAGCCTCAGAGACTAAGATCTCAACATCAATGATCTCACTAAATCTAGAGCCTCAAAGACTAAGATCTCAACATCAATGATCTCACTAAATCTAGAGCCTCAAAGACTAAGATCTCAACATCAATGATCTCACTAAATCTAGAGCCTCAGAGACTAAGATCTCAACATCAATGATCTCACTAAATCTAGAGCCTCAGAGACTAAGATCTCAACATCAATGATCTCACTAAATCTAGAGCCTCAGAGACTAAGATCTCAACATCAATGATCTCACTAAATCTAGAGCCTCAGAGACTAAGATCTCAACATCAATGATCTCACTAAATCTAGAGCCTCAGAGACTAAGATCTCAACATCAATGATCTCACTAAATCTAGAGCCTCAGAGACTAAGATCTCAACATCAATGATCTCACTAAATCTAGAGCCTCAGAGACTAAGATCTCAACATCAATGATCTCACTAAATCTAGAGCCTCCGAGACTAAGATCTCAACATCAATGATCTCACTAAATCTAGAGCCTCAAAGACTAAGATCTCAACATCAATGATCTCACTAAATCTAGAGCCTCAAAGACTAAGATCTCAACATCAATGATCTCACAAAATCTAGAGCCTCAAAGACTAAGATCTCAACATCAATGATCTCACTAAATCTAGAGCCTCAAAGACTAAGATCTCAACATCAATGATCTCACTAAATCTAGAGCCTCAGAGACTAAGATCTCAACATCAATGATCTCACTAAATCTAGAGCCTCAAAGACTAAGATCTCAACAACAATGATCTCACTAAATCTAGAGCCTCAAAGACTAAGATCTCAACATCAATGATCTCACTAAATCTAGAGCCTCAAAGACTAAGATCTCAACATCAATGATCTCACTAAATCTAGAGCCTCAAAGACTAAGATCTCAACATCAATGATCTCACTAAATCTAGAGCCTCAAAGACTAAGAATTCAACAACAATGATCTCACTAAATCTAGAGCCTCAAAGACTAAGATCTCAACATCAATGATCTCACTAAATCTAGAGCCTCAGAGACTAAGATCTCAACATCAATGATCTCACTAAATCTAGAGCCTCAAAGACTAAGATCTCAACATCAATGATCTCACTAAATCTAGAGCCTCAGAGACTAAGATCTCAACATCAATGATCTCACTAAATCTAGAGCCTCAGAGACTAAGATCTCAACATCAATGATCTCACTAAATCTAGAGCCTCAGAGACTAAGATCTCAACATCAATGATCTCACTAAATCTAGAGCCTCAGAGACTAAGATCTCAACATCAATGATCTCACTAAATCTAGAGCCTCAGAGACTAAGATCTCAACATCAATGATCTCACTAAATCTAGAGCCTCAGAGACTAAGATCTCAACATCAATGATCTCACTAAATCTAGAGCCTCAGAGACTAAGATCTCAACATCAATGATCTCACTAAATCTAGAGCCTCAGAGACTAAGATCTCAACATCAATGATCTCACTAAATCTAGAGCCTCAAAGACTAAGATCTCAACATCAATGATCTCACTAAATCTAGAGCCTCAAAGACTAAGATCTCAACATCAATGATCTCACTAAATCTAGAGCCTCAAAGACTAAGATATCAACATCAATGATCTCACTAAATCTAGAGCCTCAAAGACTAAGATCTCAACATCAATGATCTCACTAAATCTAGAGCCTCAGAGACTAAGATCTCAACATCAATGATCTCACTAAATCTAGAGCCTCAAAGACTAAGATCTCAACATCAATGATCTCACTAAATCTAGAGCCTCAGAGACTAAGATCTCAACATCAATGATCTCACTAAATCTAGAGCCTCAAAGACTAAGATCTCAACATCAATGATCTCACTAAATCTAGAGCCTCAGAGACTAAGATCTCAACATCAATGATCTCACTAAATCTAGAGCCTCAGAGACTAAGATCTCAACATCAATGATCTCACTAAATCTAGAGCCTCAGAGACTAAGATCTCAACATCAATGATCTCACTAAATCTAGAGCCTCAAAGACTAAGATCTCAACATCAATGATCTCACTAAATCTAGAGCCTCAGAGACTAAGATATCAACATCAATGATCTCACTAAATCTAGAGCCTCAGAGACTAAGATCTCAACATCAATGATCTCACTAAATCTAGAGCCTCAAAGACTAAGATCTCAACATCAATGATCTCACTAAATCTAGAGCCTCAAAGACTAAGATCTCAACATCAATGATCTCACTAAATCTAGAGCCTCAAAGACTAAGATCTCAACATCAATGATCTCACTAAATCTAGAGCCTCAGAGACTAAGATCTCAACAACAATGATCTTGTTTGATCAGTAAAAGTGTTTAACAGAAACAGAATTATATTTGATCAAGGTCTTGTGGTAATCTATTGATTTAGCTCTACCTCAGTTCTTATGTTATAAACCAACATAATATAAAGTATGTGTTTTCAGTAAATATCTGTGTAGCCATCAGAACAAACAAAATGAGAATCATTTGCCAGATAAACAAAGTGAATAATATCCAAATTTTGGTTTCCTCCTGTAAGCTTTCAACTCTCAATCAATGAGATAAAATTCAAGTACCATGGGCAAACAAAAAGTGACAAAATTTAACACTAATGAGGTTCTCCTTTCTCTTTATTGTTAACCTTCATTCTGTCAATAAAAAAAATTATTGCTCATGGCATAACACATCCATCTTTGGAACAAATTTCTTAACAATTTTTCCAGGAAAGTGCCAATTTGGCCTACTCTTTATTTTAACTGCTAAAGAGTTCTTTAATATGTAAATGAGACCTGTTTTCTTCCATTATTCAAAATGGCTAGTCATTGATTCACTACTAAGAGACTAAGGAATGGTAAAGCCATGAATAAACCATGGATTTGTTGATAAAAATCCCCATCACCCATGGCAAATCATTGATCCAACTACCAAGAGACTAAGGAATGGTAACAAAAAAAAGTAAAGTACCCCCGTCACGCCAAGTGGCGTATAGGGAAATATGGTGTTAGTGGCCCTATATTTTACAGACCTTCATCACATGATTTTGGGGTAATGTGGTCAGTATTACGCCCGTGCTGCTTTACTTTCCCAGAAAAAATCCGGTACCCATTTAAGGCTGGGTGAACCCGGAGCTGTCGGTTGGGATCGAACCCTACCCCTTGTCCGTGGTAGTCCAGTTCACTAACCACTGAGCTATCGCGGCTCCCTAAGGAATGGTAAAGCCATGAATAAACCATGAATTTGTTGATAAAAATCCCCATCACCCATGACTGAATTCAAAAACTGGGCCTTACTTTTCAAAGGCAGTAAGTTAATTTTTAAATTATTTTTTTTATTTTTAAATTATTAAATAATTAATTCAGTAATACTTCACTTTGTGTGCTAGTTTATTTAACTCATTCTTCTTCTTGACATTGTCTTGACAGGGTGTCTACATGTTTATCATTACCTTGTAGGGCAGCAACAAAATCCTTCCATGCATCAGCCTCAATAGCTTTTATTTTAATTTCAACCAATCAACTCACTTTAAAATCATCTTCTTGCTTTATGTTCCAACTGACATCAAGCACTGAGTTTCCAGGTTTCTGGTAGTCTGAGAATAAAAGAGTAAGGTCCCATGTTAGCAACAGGAAATACTGATCAAAAAGGAGAATAAATGACAAAACAACCTTGTTCTTATTCATTCTGACAATAATATTTGAGACTTAATTATCAGAATTGTTGTCAGCCTTGGTTAGTGAGTGTAAGAAAAATATGTCACACATTAGAGAAGTTTGTGGTCATGTTACGTATTTTCTAGCAGAGATCATTACATATGGGCAAGCTCAAATGTCTGCCCTATGTGCCATCTCCAGCTCACATGGTCAATAGACAGATAATCAGATATATTTTTCAGGTACCAGAATGAGTTCACAATCAGAACCATGTCATTGCAATGTCTACACAGGTTTGTGCTATTATGTCTGTGTCTTTGGGCCAGGATTGATGTTGAAGACTACCATGGTTAGTTTCCAATCTTCAGTCACTCCTGAAGAAGGTGTTCCAGAGTCCATGCTCATGCCACCTACAATGACATCACCAGTGTGGGGTATTTCAATAAAGTGAAGGTGGCCTGATCTGAGGTGGAAAATGATGGTCTAGGCATGCCTTTGTAGCTGGTGTAGATTGTGTCCTACTTGTCTTTTGCTGCCGTTACTATCAAATTGTTAAATATTTGTTTCCTATGGCTGTTAATAATTGTTGGTGAATATCTGTAATGAGTTATTGAGTTATTTGTGGGTCATCATCATTGCACTCCAAACATGTCCTTAGGTGCTCAGATCCCCTCCTCAGCAAGTTCTACAGTGTCCAGCAACTGATGACTCCAGTTATGTGTTTGTTGATAAGTCCTCTTATAACGCCCACTAAGTTTCTCATTTCTGGCTGTGCATATAAATCTGTACATCTTATTCCAGTTCAGGTAACTCTCTGGCTATGGAAAAAACATATTCTAGTTCAAATCCTAACACAGGTTGTGGGAAATTTTCTCTTCAAATCTTATTCCTTCATGGCTTTACCATTCCTGTGATCTCTGGATAGGGAGATCCAATGTCTAAGCCCTGCTGGGTAAGGGTGAAAGCAGAAAGTCCAGTGCATGTGCTCTACACAGGGATAAATAACCTTGGTAACTGAATATCGCCAATGAGGAAAACCCCATTGGCCCAGAGTTACAAAACTACAGGTAAAACTATATGGGACATTTGCAAGAATTACAAAAAAACAATACAATTTATACAAGATACAACATTGCAGATATAGATAGTACTTCAGGTGAAAAAAAAAATACAGACAGAAGAAAGGTAGACAGACAGACAGGTAGACAGATTAATTCTATTTCCTCAACATCACTTTCTAATCAAATATATGAACATTTCAAACAAATGTTGTTTAAATTATCAATTTGAATGTTATAATGATCAATGAACGCAAGTGAAGGAGGCATTTGATCATGATTTAAGTTGTTTCGTGCATTTATGCTGTGATACAGTTATGTTGTGAAGCAGTTATGTTGTGATGCAGTTATGTTGTGTTGCATTTATGTTGTGATGCATTTATGCTGTGAAGCAGTTATGTTGTGATGCAGTTATTTGTGTTGCATTTATGTGTGATGCAGTTATGCTGTGTTGCATTTATGTTGTGATGCATTTATGCTGTGTTGCATTTATGTTGTGATGAGTTATGTTGGTGATGCAGTTATGCTGTGTTGCATTTATGTTGTGATGCAGTTATGTTGTGATGCAGTTATGTTGTGAGGTAGTTATGTTGTGATGCAGTTATGCTGTGTTGCATTTATGTTGTGATGCAGTTATGTTGTGATGCAGTTATGTTGTGAAGTAGTTATGTTGTGAAGCAATTATGATGTGATGCAGTTATGTTGTAATGCAGTTATGTCATGATGCAGTTATGTTTGAAGCATTTATGTTGATGCAATTATGTGTGAAGCATTTATGTTGTGATGCAGTTATGTCATGATGCAGTTATGTTGTGATGCAGTTATGTTGTGAAGCAGTTATGTTGTGATGCAGTTATGTTGTGACGCTGTTATGTTGTGAAGCAGTTATGTTGTGATGCAGTTATGTTGTGACGCTGTTATGTGTGAGGCACACCTATTACTAATAACCCTTAAAACTAACCAATCAACTCACTTCATAATCTGGTTCCTGTTTAATACTCCAACTTGATAGCAGCTTCTTGGCTTCCATAATTCTAACTGTCAGAGAATCAAGGAAAACTCATTATATGATTACATGAAACAGCTGTCACCATGAAGTTAATCATTGATGGAAATAATAATACAGAAATAGATTTTCCCATAAATTAGTTGTGAGTGCATGATTATTATTTTTCATTTCAAATTAAATGTCATTTTTAAGCAATAAAATCCAGGGCTATCCAAGTGTTTTATAAAATGATATCACTCAGTTTTACATCTGGGTCATAAGTTGAAAATATAAGTGTTCTCAAAATTATAGTGATTAGTGTGCAGATTGTTGGACAAAAGGATTAGGGGTTGAATGTAACAGACACAGCTGAATTGTTTTTTTTCGGACTGAGACACGCTTCAGCTACAGATAACACTGACTTTAAAATGGGTAGCAGAGATTTCAGATTCTTCCTGTGAAATAGGGTGTCCTAATGTGATACAGACCATATTCTTCCTCTCTTTTCTCTTTCAACTGAAACCTAAAAGGTGTCGTGGGTTATATCATTTGTCGTTCTTGAGCTGTTCGAACTGTCTGAATTAGTGACTTTCCTTTGTTGTTGCATGTCTCTGTCACTGCATCTATCCATCTTCTTCTGGGTCTTCCTCCATGCATTCTCGAGAAGAACGCCCTTGATGGTGATTGGTAAGGGTTCATTCTGATGCAATTTTCGATGGGAGTCAAATTTAAGTTATAAGTGAATTTCAATGCCCGTAGTAAAAGAAATTCAAGCGTTCTTGTGTTATTTCGAACGGATTTATTTGTGATTTATTCTTACAGTTTCTTTTAATTACCATCCATTGTGCTATTACGATCACGAACGAAAATGCAAAATGAAAGCGGGAAGACTATAACAGACCATATAGCTCACAAAATTATACTGTGGTCACTGACACATATGGGCACTAACAATGATATTCTCTGGTATTCCCTTGTCTTATGACATGGATGAATCTCTTATCTTTACTTTGCTCCCAAAATTTAGACCTGTCTTTACAATTATCCAGTCCAAAAGCATACCTGCAGAAAGCATGTAATTGCCGAAAGGTCATAGTTTGTCATGTCTTTCTACAAGTTTAGCTACTAAAATCCATTTTAGGTTTATTTTTACATTTTCTTTTAACTAACTTCCTACCTGCATTTATTGTGCTTATGTAAACAAAATGAAGTCAATAACATTATTCATTAATTCATTAAATTATGAACTCATAACATTATTTGAAATATGTGACAATGACATGCACTTGATTATGCATAAACTACAAATAGTTCACTACAACCAAGATACAGAGTGTAATATTTTTTAAAGATTATAGGTAATTTCCTAGTTTGATCAGATATATTATTTCAGTTGGAAGAGTGATGTCCCCTAAAATATGTCTGCCAAAATACAGTGGTCTACGCATTCTTGGCGTTGGGGTCCAGGGGTTAGGTTTAGCTTTAGTGTTAAATATTTATAAATATATTATAACGCGTGACAAAAACGACGCCACTCGGCCTAATTATGATCTTCTGATCGAAGGGAATCACGCTTACCCAAACGCCAGTGTGAGTGACACATGCCAGCGTAATGACCCCAACGCCAAGAATGCGTAGAACCACTGTATTTTGGCAGACATATTTTAGGGGACATCACTCTTCCAAACTGAAATAATAATCTGATCAAACTAGGAAATTACCGATTTATATCAGTGATCAGGACTCTAGTACTGTCTTATGACATATTATTTATCGAATAAATGATCTATAATCTAATATAACACTTTTTTATGATGTTTTACTTTTATGTTTTCAATTATTTTGACGATATTACCAAAGTATGTACATTTTTCTAGCAAAAAAATGTTTCAAATCAAATCATAAACGTAAAAAAAATGCCTTTTATAATATTACTATTATTATAGTTGGTTAAAAAATCCATGCCCTTCTTCAAAATGATATAACTAATAACTTGACTGTCTTGTTATTATAGTTATTTTTAGTATTAACTGTTGTAGCCAGTGATAAATAAATCTGCATTAGTGAAGAGTGGACTCATCTTATCATCATTATCATGTCAGACACAGACGGATTATTATTATATCATTATGATGATGCATTAAAACAGAGGCTATAAGAATAAGCAAATTAAGACACCCATTAAACATCAAGATCAAAGATAAAGAAATAAAACAAGTAGAGGAATTCAAGTATTTAGGCACAATGTTCACAGAAGATGGAAAACTAGACAGAGAAATTGACATGAGAATACAAAAAGTAAATGCTGTCACATACCAGCTTTCACCATTGCTAAGACATTCAAACATTTCTATGCCAGCTAAACAACGAATGATAAATAGCATCTTCATACCAACTTTGTGCTATGAAAGTCAAACATGGACCCTTTCTAAATCACATTTAAGAAAGATCAATACATGTGAGATGCGATGCTTGAGAAAAGTAACAAACAACACAAGAAGAGATATAATACCAAATGAAACCATAAGAAAATGGTAGGAACAAAACCCTGCCAAGAATATATAACAACTTAAATGGTTTGGCCACCTGGTCAGAATGAATCCTCACCAATCACCATCAAGGGCGTTGTTCTCGAGAATGCAAGGAAAAAGACCAAGACCAAGAGGAAGACCCAGAAGAAGATGGATAGATGCAGTGACAGAGACATGTAACAACAAAGGAAAATCACTAATTCAGACAATTCGAGCAGCACAAGAACGACAAACGATATAAACCACGACACCTTTAGGTATCAGTGAAAGAGAAAAGAAGAAGAAGATGATGCATTTGAATAATTTGCTTATTTTCGAAGGCGAACTCAATGAATTTGATTCGAATACAGAAAACAAAACATACAACATAGAAAGACAAAGTCACAAACACTGGAGATGTCAGTGTGAGTTAGTACTCTGTAACTGGGTACGGTTGGTAGTCACAGGTAGTGAATAACTAACTTGTTTTTTTACTGACTGTTTGGTTAACTACCCGGCCGTAGGAGGTACTCACTGAACTACTACTATAACTTTAACATCGAATGAAACATGGTCGTGTAGTGTATGAGGAACCAAACAGATGGGTATGTCACTATGTGCGCAGTCATCACAGCCTCACACTTACCAAACCGAAATCTGCTGGCGAAATCCCAACAAACAACAGCGGCCTATCGATCTCTCAACTGATAATTTATTTATTTATTTATTTTTCAACCGGAGTTGCCAGGTAACATTCTGAAAAACAAGCCCTGAGTTACCAGATGGGCTGATCACAGCCACAACCGCCCCTGTTCGAAAAGCTGAAAACCTCACAAACTTTGGGAATTTCCTTGATTTCCCTCTCAGCACGCAGGCCTTATTAAAACTATAGATGGTTGTAGTGCGAACATATTAGATAACATGTGTATGCCTACAAATTTACGTAGATCTTTTGTATGTGTGTTATTTGGTTATGGAAGGCCCCGACATCACTGCAAGCGAATTAAAATCCATAATTACTCAACCGCCCGTGGTGCCAGCGCAATCATCCGAATTAATATCTCATCTCCCGAACAAAGAAAGGTAACTGTAGTCCCCATCGTAGCAGTCTCAGCACACGTCAAAAGACATAAGGCAAAACCGCGCAGAAAGTGAACACAGCCAACGGTTCCCAGTCATACGATGTCATCATTCATCGTAAACAATTGGAATATCCAAACATGACCAAAACGGATGAGACACACAGCTCATGGTGTGCACAGAGCACTTAACTCAGTAGCTCCTGCAACAAGCCGGACTCGGAATATAAGGAAACTGCAACAAGGAACACTTTTCATGTATATCCTTCAATTGTTCCCGCCGCCTATCCACCATATACCATGGAAGTTCACGTCCTCTTAAAAATGATGATCGTCGTATTTTTAAAAAATGTATAGCGCTTGATGATGTTAGGCCATCGTTGTTGACTCCAATTCCGAACATATAGACACACAGTTTATCGTCAGATTATCCCCGTCGCACATCAAACAACAGACCTAGATTAGCGTACGGCCGGTTATCAGACGTGATCTTGTCAACTGTAAGTGTCTTCAAACTGTGTTGTTGGTTTTGTTCCTCAATGAGATCATAGCAACATGGACAAATACAAATTAACTTAAGAAAATGTGCACAACATGGACCTTTTGACTTTGCTTTCAGAATGGAATGGCTTCACTGCAGGCGAGGCACTCAACATGTATGTGTGTTCGCTAGTTTTCACGTCTGGCGAAGTCCCTACAGACTAGGAACTGAAATTTACAAATTAATTCATTTTTCCTTGTTCACAGGGGACCCTCGCCGCACAAACAGATAACTCAGTCTTCTGAGGTATTTTTTTCTGCCCTTGAGTAATTGGTGTTTCAACTCGGGCACCACTGCTGAATGGTTGCCATAGAGATAACAACAAAAAATAATAACAGAGTATATTGTAATAATAGAGTAAAGGGTAGAAATATAGACAGAGATATATGGAGAAGGCAACCTCCTGTGTGTTACCGGGGCCTCATTATGAGGGAAGTAAAGAATAGTGACACTGTGACCTTCCAGGCATGTCGTAAGAGGCGACTAAGGAGGTTGATCGATGGCTTGACAAGCTGTCATTGTAAAAAGTATTGTTATGGAAACAGAGCCATAAGTTTGGGAAGCAGCGATCTCTGCAATATGTGCCATTTTGGCACGCAAGGTTTCTGTTTTTTTAAATTGTGGTTCTGCCCTATGTGCCGTCTTCGGCTCGAAAGGATGATAGATAGATAGATATGGAGAAGGCATGATCATACAAGAGTATACAAAAGACACATTTATAAAAAAAATATATAGATAACAAAATAAAATAAAAAACAATAACCAAATCAAATTCCTTTTAATATCTCAGCTCAACAACTATTTTCACAGGCGGCATATTACAAATTGTAACACGTTGTATCAACATAAACAAAATTAAAGCAACTGGCTGAATTAATGCCTGTGATTTTACTTCTGTACTAACATCAAGGCAAATAACACCAGGGCTAAAACTAAGAATAGAAAAATGTTATATCTTCTCAAAATTCATGTATGGTGCAGAAAAATCGATATTAGACAAGAAAATAGAACAGAAAATTGAAGCCCTTGAAATGTGGATTTTATAGAAGACTGGGAAGAATTGGATGGAAAGAAATTAAAACAAATGATGAAGTCTTAAAACAACTAAAAATGAAAAGAGAACTACTAAACACAATTCAAACAAAACAAATGAGATTTGTGGGGCATGTTAAAATAAAAGACGCAGCAGTCTACTAAAAGTAATCTTGGAAGGGAAAATACAATGTAAAAGAAGCAGAGGTAGACCAGACTAACATGGTCGAGTAACATCAAAAGATGGACAAATCAGCCTATGACAATCTGCACCATCAAAGCAAGAGACAGAGTGGAAAGTTGGCTCCATGGGAGCCAACCTTCGATGCGTAGATGTCACTCAATGATGATGATGATACCTTAACACTTGCTGGGCAGGTATCATCATCATCATGCTCAGCTGAAATGTACTGACATCACAGCTTGCCAAAATCTAAAATACAACACATCACAAATTATGCCCACAAAGGGCACTTTTAATGGTGCAGTACAGAACTCACAAAGTTCACCACAGACATAAATAACCTCATTAACATATATGACATAAGGCCAGTGATACAATGGATCACAGGACACTCCAAAACATCAGGAAATGCTAAGGCAGATACATTAGCTAAGAGAGGGTCCAGACAGACACAATTTAACACCAACAATTAAACACAGCCAAACAAATCATAAACTCCAAACAAATCACAAACTCATAAACAGTAGAGAAGATTGGATGAATGGATGGGCTATGGGAAAATAGGGAGAGAACTTTTTAAACTCATGACAAGGCCAAACCCCAATGACAACATTAACAACCTAAAAGAAGAGACCACACCACCATCTTCAGACTGAGAACTGGTCATGCATCAGTGAATAACCACTTCATAGAATACAACAAAAGCAAACTCCAGCATGTCCACTCTGTGAACACCCACATGAAACAGTAGAACATCACCTTTTTTGACTGTCCAAAGCTCACTGACATCAGAGCAACTCTATTTCCTCAAAGACCTGATTAATGGAATACCTTGTATGGAACTACAAGGGGACTCAGAATTACCTACAAGTATAATTATGTGGCATTGGGCCAAAGGGCATCACCTCACAGGCTTCTGGATCCATAACAACAACAATGGTGGAGTAGTCAGATGATAGGAGGTAAAAAAAATTTTTTTCAAAAGAAAACAATTGAAAACCATTTTTGTCAACAGAAAAATAAAGATTACAATCATCCCTGTCACATTCATTAAGAGATGCTTGCTAAGTTATGATCTATATATTACATTGAAAAATTGTGACTGAATATTTGATATCTTGCTACATCATTTTCTCTATTACATTGAAAAACTGTGACTGAATATTTGATATCTTGCTACATCATTTTCTCTATTACATTGAAAAACTGTGACTGAATATTTGATATCTTGCTACATCATTTTCTCTATTACATTGAAAAACTGTGACTGAATATTTGACATCTTGCTACATCATTTTCTCTATTACATTGAAAAACCGTGACTGAATATTTGACATCTTGCTACATCATTTTCTCTAATACATTAAAAAACTGTGACTGAATATTTGATATCTTGCTACATCATTTTCTCTATTACATTGAAAAACTGTGACTGAATATTTGATATCTTGCTACATCATTTTCTCTATTACATTGAAAAACTGTGACTGAATATTTAATATCTTGCTACATCATTTTCTCTATTACATTACAAAACTGACTGAATATTTGATATCTTGCTACATCATTTTCTCTATTACATAAAAAACTGTGACTTACTATTTGATATATCTAGCTATATCATTTTCTCTATTACATAAAAAACTGTGACTGACTATTTGATATATCTAGCTATATCATTTTCTCTATTACATAAAAAACTGTGACTGACTATTTGATATGTCTAGCTACATCATTTTCTCTATTACATAAAAACTGTGACTGACTATTTGACATCTTGCTACATCATTTTCTCTATTACATTGAAAAACTGTGACTGAATATTTGATATCTTGCTACATCATTTTCTCTATTACATTGAAAAACTGTGACTGAATATTTGACATCTTGCTACATCATTTTCTCTATTACATTGAAAAACTGTGACTGAATATTTGATATCTTGCTACATCATTTTCTCTATTACATTGAAAAACCGTGACTGAATATTTGACATCTTGCTACATCATTTTCTCTATTACATTAAAAAACTGTGACTGAATATTTGATATCTTGCTACATCATTTTCTCTATTACATTACAAAACTGACTGAATATTTGATATCTTGCTACATCATTTTCTCTATTACATAAAAAACTGTGACTTACTATTTGATATCTTGCTACATCATTTTCTCTATTACATTGAAAAACTGTGACTGAATATTTGACATCTTGCTACATCATTTTCTCTATTACATTGAAAAACCGTGACTGAATATTTGACATCTTGCTACATCATTTTCTCTATTACATTAAAAAACTGTGACTGAATATTTGATATCTTGCTACATCATTTTCTCTATTACATTACAAAACTGACTGAATATTTGATATCTTGCTACATCATTTTCTCTATTACATTGAAAAACTGTGACTGAATATTTGATATGTCTAGCTATATCATTTTCTCTATTACATAAAAAACTGTGACTTACTATTTGATATGTCTAGCTATATCATTTCTCTATTACATAAAAAACTGTGACTGACTATTTGACATGTCTAGCTATATCATTTTCTCTATTACATAAAAAACTGTGACTGACTATTTGATATGTCTAGCTATATCATTTTCTCTACATAAAAAAACTGTGACTGACTATTTGATATATCTAGCTATATCATTTTCTCTATTACATAAAAAAACTGTGACTGACTATTTGATATGTCTAGCTATATCATTTTCTCTATTACATAAAAAACTGTGACTGAATATTTGATATCTTGCTACATCATTTTCTCTATTACATTACAAAACTGACTGAATATTTGATATCTTGCTACATCATTTTCTCTATTACATAAAAAACTGTGACTGAATATTTGAATCTTGCTACATCATTTTCTCTATTACATTGAAAAACTGTGACTGAATATTTGATATCTTGCTACATCATTTTCTCTATTACATTGAAAAACTGTGACTGAATATTTGACATCTTGCTACATCATTTTCTCTATTACATTGAAAAACCGTGACTGAATATTTGACATCTTGCTACATCATTTTCTCTATTACATTGAAAAACTGTGACTGAATATTTGATATCTTGCTACATCATTTTCTCTATTACATTGAAAAACTGTGACTGAATATTTAATATCTTGCTACATCATTTTCTCTATTACATTACAAAACTGACTGAATATTTGATATCTTGCTACATCATTTTCTCTATTACATAAAAAACTGTGACTGACTATTTGATATATCTAGCTATATCATTTTCTCTATTACATAAAAAACCTGTGACTGACTATTTGATATGTCTAGCTATATCATTTTCTCTATTACATAAAAAACTGTGACTTACTATTTGATATGTCTAGCTATATCATTTTCTCTATTACATGAAAAAACGTGACTGATATTTGACATCTTGCTACATCATTTTCTCTATTACATTAAAAAACTGTAACTGAATATTTGATATGTCTAGCTATATCATTTTCTCTATTACATAAAAAACTGTGACTGACTATTTGATATGTCTAGCTATATCATTTTCTCTATTACATAAAAAACTGTGACTGACTATTTGATATGTCTAGCTATATCATTTTCTCTATTACATAAAAAACTGTGACTGACTATTTGATATGTCTAGCTATATCATTTTCTCTATTACATAAAAAACTGTGACTGACTATTTGATATGTCTAGCTATATCATTTTCTCTATTACATAAAAAACTGTGACTGACTATTTGATATGTCTAGCTACATCATTTTCTCTATTACATAAAAAACTGTGACTTACTATTTGATATATCTAGCTATATCATTTTCTCTATTACATAAAAAACTGTGACTGACTATTTGATATATCTAGCTATATCATTTTCTCTATTACATAAAAAACTGTGACTGACTATTTGATATATCTAGCTATAACATTTTCTCTATTACATTGAAAAACCGTGACTGAATATTTGACATCTTGCTACATCATTTTCTCTATTACATTAAAAAACTGTGACTGAATATTTGATATCTTGCTACATCATTTTCTCTATTACATTACAAAACTGACTGAATATTTGATATCTTGCTACATCATTTTCTCTATTACATAATAAACTGTGACTTACTATTTGATATGTCTAGCTATATCATTTTCTCTATTACATAAAAAACTGTGACTTACTATTTGATATGTCTAGCTATATCATTTTCTCTATTACATAAAAAACTGTGACTGACTATTTGATATGTCTAGCTATATCATTTTCTCTATTACATAAAAAACTGTGACTGACTATTTGACATATCTAGCTATATCATTTTCTCTATTACATAAAAACTGTGACTGACTATTTGATATGTCTAGCTATATCATTTTCTCTATTACATAAAAAACTGTGACTGACTATTTGATATGTCTAGCTACATCATTTTCTCTATTACATAAAAAACTGTGACTGACTATTTGATATGTCTAGCTACATCATTTTATCTATTACATAAAAAACTGTGACTGACTATTTGATATGTCTAGCTATATCATTTTCTCTATTACATAAAAAACTGTGACTGACTATTTGATATGTCTAGCTATATCATTTTCTCTATTACATAAAAAACTGTGAATGACTAACTGACTATTTGATATGTCTAGCTACATCATTTTCTCTATTACATAAAAAACTGTGACTGACTATTTGATATGTCTAGTTACATCATTTTCTCTATTACATTAAAAACTGTGACTGACTATTTGATATGTCTAGCTATATCATTTTCTCTATTACATAAAAAACTGTGACTGACTATTTGATATGTCTAGCTATATCATTTTCTCTATTACATAAAAAACTGTGACTGACTATTTGATATGTCTAGCTACATCATTTTCTCTATTACATAAAAAAACTGTGACTGACTATTTGATATATCTAGCTATATCATTTTCTCTATTACATAAAAAACTGTGACTGACTATTTGATATGTCTAGCTACATCATTTTCTCTATTACATTAAAAAACTGTGACTGAATATTTGATATGTCTAGCTACATCATTTTCTCTATTACATAAAAAACTGTGACTGACTATTTGATATGTCTAGCTATATCATTTTCTCTATTACATAAAAAACTGTGACTGACTATTTGATATGTCTAGCTATATCATTTTCTCTATTACATAAAAAACTGTGACTGACTATTTGATATGTCTAGCTATATCATTTTCTCTATTACATAAAAAACTGTGACTGACTATTTGATATGTCTAGCTATATCATTTTCTCTATTACATAAAAAACTGTGACTGACTATTTGATATGTCTAGCTACATCATTTTCTCTATTACATAAAAAACTGTAACTTACTATTTGATATATCTAGCTATATCATTTTCTCTATTACATAAAAAACTGTGACTGACTATTTGATATATCTAGCTATATCATTTTCTCTATTACATAAAAAACTGTGACTGACTATTTGATATGTCTAGCTACATCATTTTCTCTATTACATAAAAAACTGTGACTGACTATTTGATATGTCTAGCTACATCATTTTCTCTATTACATAAAAAACTGTGACTGACTATTTGATATGTCTAGCTATATCATTTTCTCTATTACATAAAAAACTGTGACTGACTATTTGATATGTCTAGCTATATCATTTTCTCTATTACATAAAAAACTGTGACTGACTATTTGATATGTCTAGCTATATCATTTCTCTATTACATAAAAAACTGTGACTGACTATTTGATATGTCTAGCTATATCATTTTCTCTATTACATAAAAAACTGTGACTGACTATTTGATATGTCTAGCTACATCATTTTCTCTATTACATAAAAAAACTGTGACTTACTATTTGATATATCTAGCTATATCATTTTCTCTATTACATAAAAACTGTGACTGACTATTTGATATATCTAGCTATATCATTTTCTCTATTATATCCAGATTATATCTTTTGTATCACAGTTTACAGTAAAAGTCTGTGACACAATAAACTACATTAGAGCAATATTCTGAATACCACTGTTGTCTTGTGTTACAGTCTTCAGATGTCCATGTCAGAGTAGATGTCTACTCTGAGCAAAAGTTGCACCACACATGTTGTATTTGTAAGGCTTCTATTCTGAATGAACTTTCTTGTGCTCTTTTAGATATCTACCCTGAGAAAATCCTATACCACAAACATCACATTTGTAAAGCTTCTCTCCTATATGTGTTAACGTGTCTCTTTAGATTGCTACTACAAGCAAAACTTGTACCACACACCTCACATTTGAATGGCTTTTCCCTGGTGTGTATTCTCTTGTGTTCTATTAGATAGCCACTTTGTGTAAAAGCAGCACAGCATATATCACATTTGTAAGGCTTCTCTCCTGTATGTGATCTCATATGTTTTATTAGAATGTCATTCACAGCAAAACAAGCACCACACACATCACATCTGTAAGGCTTTCTCGCCTGTGTGTGTTGTCATATGCCTTGTTAGATTGCTACTAACAGCAAAACTTGCACCACACACATCACATGTGTATGGCTTCTCTCCTGTATGTGTCTTCTTGTGTTCTATAAGACCCCATTTGAGCAAATACTGCCTCACAAACATCACATTTGTAGGGTTTCTCCCCAGTATGGATTCGCTTGTGGCATTTCAGAATTGCACTCTGAGCAAAACGACACCACATACATCACATTTGTAAGGTTTTTCTCCTGTATGTGTTCTTTTGTGTCTTTTAAGAGTGCCATTTTCAGAAAAACTTGTACCACACACATCACATTTATACAATTTCTCTCCTGTGTGTTCTCATGTGTGTGTTTAGGTTGCCATTCACAGCAAAACTTCTACACACACATCACATTTGTAAGGCTTTTCTCCTGTATGTGTTTTTTGTGTTTTAGTAGAACTAAATCATGTGCAAATATTTTACCACAAACATCACATTTGTAGGGTTCTCTCCGGTATGGATTCTCTTGTGCTGTTTTAAATGCCCACTCTGAGAAAAACCTATACAACACACATCACATTTGTAGGGCTTCTCTTCTGTATGTGTTCTCTGGTGGCTTATTAGACCGTATCTACGAACAAAACCTGCACCACACACATCACATTTGTATGGTTTCTCTCCTGTATGAATTTTTTTGTGCTGTTTAAGATATGTATTATGTGAAAAACCTATGCTACACAAATCACATTTGTAAGGCTTCTCTCCAGTATGTGTCCTGTTGTGTTTAAATAGATTGCCACTTGAAGCAAAATTGAAACACACACATCACATTTGTATGGCTTCTCACTGTGTGGATTCTCTTGTGGTTTATTAGAATATTACTGTGAGCAAAACATGCACTGCACACATCTCACATTTGTAAGGCTTCTCTCCTGTATGGATTCGCTTGTGTTGTTTCAGATGTCCACTCTGAGCAAAACCTACACCACACACATCACATTTGTAGGGCTTCTCTCCTGTATGGGTTCTCTTGTGTTGTTTCAGATGTCCACTCTGAGCAAAACCTGTACCACACACATCACATTTGTAGGGCTTCTCGTTTTGTATATTTCTTAAGCAATCTTTGATCTGCACTTTCAACATCATTACTATGGGCATCATAACCAATGGTTGAAGCACTATTTCCTGTTCTTGTCTTGACTTGCTATTAGTTACCTGGCACTGGGGATTAGAATCTACTACAGCCTTCACCTTGACCTACCTGAGTACAGAAATAAAGTAAAATACTAAATCAAATAATGACCAAATTGAAATTTGAAAAAGAATATGATTCTTAGAGATCTTAAATATTCTTTGCTATCATCATCATCATCTTCTTTGCTATGCTTCAGGGCAATATCAGTTTTATGAATGCAACTAAAATCTACAAGAATAAATTTAAACTCTAGATTACATTCACGTTGTAAAAATTACAACCTCAAAATACAAATTCTTAGAATTTGACAGTTTGCTGCCTGCCATATGCAAATTCTTTCCCATTAACTGTTTCTACCAGTGACCCCTGATGATTCATTGTGATAGATTTTTTTTTTTTTCAAATACACTGCACATACTATAAAAGACATGATGTTATTGTAATAGTTTGTGGGTTTTAATAACAGTAAACACATTCAAGATGGAAGTTGTGTTTACTTTCTGTCTTGTGTGGACTGTTGGGTGTAAGGGTTAAAACCTTGCCTCAAGACTCACTTATGGGCCAACCCTTTGGTGAAATAATAATTTAGTGTTGTGGAAGCACGTACAGTCGAACCTGGCTAGGACCACCTGTTTAAAGCGTTTCCCTGGTTATAGGACCGGGTCTACAATTTCCCCGAGTTTTTTACTATATGCTAACACTGATTACGGCGCTCACCGTATGACGCGACCAGAGACCAGCTAATTAACCGCCGCCATGTTATTTATACGTTTACGACACGCGGGTAATAGACCGAGATAACGATACACTGACCAGCCAGTCCTCCTCCGTCTCGCTGGGAGCCATAAACGATCGACACAGGTGTCTATATAGGTGTCGAAGTTTTCCCGTATTTAGTGAGTCCCAGATTACAGTGGGACGTGTTACGTTTATCAGTCAATACTGGTGTGAGAAACACGGCAGACGCAGATCTATGATTCGTGAAGTGACATCACTTCGCGGTTCCGTCTAGACCAGAGTAGACCATTGCGTGGCCCGTATAAATTACAGGAATTAACTAAAGAATTAGTCATTGCCCGCTTAGAGTGTATTCACGTACATGTACAGTATCTCAGTGAATTATTTTTGTGGATTTTAAAAAGTGTTACACACAATATAGGAAATGGCCAGTGTCAAAAGTGTAAAACCAAAAGCATAACGCTGGAAGAACGAATATCAGTGATTCGACAAAATCAGCAAGGAAAAAGTTCGCGATTATTGGCAGAACAGTTTGGAGTGGGAAAGACACAGATTTTACGTACGTTTAAAGAGAAAAGCCGAGTATATGAATGACTTTGAAATAATGCACAAGATGAAAAGAAGGAATAGCAGGAAAACGGGAAATGAAGACATAAATACACTTTGTTGGAAATGGTGTCAATCAGCACTTGCACGAAAAATTCCGTTATCTGGGCCGATGATCAAAGAACGAGCTTTACAGTTTGCAAAAGAATTGGAAAACTCAGTCTTTAATGCATCGAACGGCTGGTTAGAGGCCTTCATTAAAAGACACAATCTTGTGTTTTGTAAGCAATGTGGCGAAGTCGGTGATTCAGATATGAGTGCTGGCGGCTGACTGGACTTCTAAATTATCCGAGATATGCTATGGTTACGCTGCTCAAGACATTTTTAATTTAGATGAAACCGGGTTATTTTTCAAAGCGACTACGGACAAAACATTTTTGTCAAAGGAGAAAAATGCGCTGGGGTAAAAAAAGCAAAAGCGAATAACAGTGATGCTATGCACTAACATGTTGGGGGAACGAGAAACCGGCTTTAGTGATTGGGAAAGCAGCTAACCCTAGGATTTTAAAAACATCAACATAACACACTGCCAGCGATTTACAGAAACAACAAAAAGGCATGGATGACTGCAGCTATATTGAAGATTGGCTGAAAAGTTTGACCGTAAGATGCAGAAAAAAAAGCGCCACATTATTTTATTTGTTGACAACGCTACCTGTCATCCCAAGATCGAACTACAGAATGTTAAGCTGCAGTTTCTGCCACCCAAACACAACTGCATTAGTTCAACCCCTAGACCAGGGTGTCATTCAGACATTTAAATTAAAGTTTAGACAAAAACAGCTTCTACATCTTATCACAGTCATGGAATCAAACAAGGATGCTTCCGGAACCGAACTCATGAAACAGGTCAATTTACTGGACGTAGTCTACTGGATTGCTGCAGCATGGAAAGAATGGACAACTCAACCATCCTTAAGTGTTTCTGTAAAGCAGGTTTCATTGTCCTGCTGAAACACACGCATATTCTCTGACGCACATGAATCTGCATCAAAGACCGACGTGCAAATTGTTTCTACTGCAATTTCTACTGCTTTGGATAACCTTTCAAAAGAATTGTTTGGATACCAATTGACAGACATCTCCATGATTGATTCAGGGCTCCAAACTTGCAACACAATAGAAACAAACTGGGATCTTCCTGCCACTGCAATTTTAGCTGCTGAGGATGTGAATAGTGAATCAGACAACGAACAAGATTCTACTGACATTGAGAAAACATACACTATCGCAGATGCACATAATGCTGTGGAGCTTCTGCGCACCTATTCAATAACAAACGGAGATCTGACATACTAGACGTTATATGGACTTGAGAGAAAAATTGAACTTATCGTTTATTTCATCTGTCAAACAGACTACCATATTGGATTTTTTTCAAGTCAAAAGTGATACATGTACAGTATAAGTGGAATCTGTGTATGTGTGTTTTATTTTTGTGTGTTTAACTATCGTGTTTTATGAAAAGTGTCCAACCCAGTGGCTATTGTAGACCGACATGTGCACTATGTTCTACTCATGGATTACGCTGATTTGCAGGTTAGTTTTCATAGTGCTTAGGATAAAATTTTTTTTATCGCTCTATTTATTAGGTGAAACCTGTGAGGCAGGACCACCTGTCCTATGGGACCAGTTTTGAAAGTCCCGTGAATGGTCGCCTTAGACGGTTCGACTGTATTAAAATCTCAAGTCATGCCCACAAAAATACTATGGTAGATACTTGACCAGAGAATTACTAAGCAGACTCTCAAATGGGAAAAACCAGATCAGAGGAAAAGAGGATGCCTTCGAGAAACACTGAAAAGAACTCAAAAGAGGCAAGATTGGCAAGAATAGACTCTCTATAATCGAACAGCTCACCCAGAATAGAGACAATTAGCGGGAGACTCTACAAGAAATATGTGCTATCTAACAGCACTGGAAAGATCAAAAAGTGCAACAGATTTTTTGTGTGTTCTAATAATGTTCTTCTCCTCTCTCTTGAGAAGAGAAACAATTTTTTGCCTTACCTGACCACTGCCTATTGACAGAGTCAGCCAGGCTAGCTTAATCTCAACAGATTTCCAAATGTGAAACCTTCTTTTGGCTTTTGTTGATAACTCCATCAAGCCTTCATAGCCACAAGATAGATTTTTCTTGCACTGAATAAATGCAAGATGGTGGTACAATACTGGCCTGACCAATACAGCATTGCACTATCAGGTGAGAAAAATAGCAATCAGGGAACACTGTCTTGTTAGCACACCCTACCTACACAGGCAAATGAATACATACTTCCATATAGGTGGCCTTTGTAGGTGAATGCATATTGTTCAGTGTTGAGTTATTTTTGTTTCTTCACAAAGAGTTTGTGCTCTGTATACCTCCAAAGGCATACAAATTATAATAAACTATTTCCTTGGCTTTTGTAACAAAATCTCAACAATATTCTGATTTTGAAACCATCACAGACTTTCATCAAGACCTCCTAAGAAGCCTGTGACCACAGGATAGACTTTCCCTACAGCAAAAGAACACAAGATATGGGCACAATACCAGCTTGATTGGTAAAACCACACACAACCTGGTGAGAAAACTACCGCGTATGCAAATGCAGGCTCAGGTGGCAGCGTTTGCAGGTAATTGCATATCATTCACTCACTTGTGAGAGCATTGAATTGATTTTAGATTCTTATGAACATGTTCTGTTCTGTATCCATTCAAAGCCAGAAAAAAAAAACATTTTTTTTTTTTTTTTTTGTAAAAAGACTATTTGCTGTGGACATAATGTTTTAACATTTGTTCTGGCGGAGCTTCTTAACTCTTTCCATCATCATCATCATTGAGTGCCTTCTCCACAATGAAGGTTGGCTACCATGGATCGCCATTCCACTCTGTCTCTTCCTTTGATGGTGCAGGTTGTCATAGATTGACTTGTCCATCTTTTGATGTTACTCGTTCATGTTAGTCTTGGTCTGCCTCTTTTACCTTGTATTTTCCCTTCCAATATTACTTTTAGTAGGCTGTTGTGTTTTTTAACATGTCCCAAAAATTTCATTTGACTTTTTCCATATGGAAGCTTTTTACAGAAAAAACAGAAGCGATTTCGGAGACAAAATTGTTCATGGTTTTAAATAATCAATCTATATATTTATCCAATACAAAACATATTATATATGAGTTTTAAATAATCAATCTATATATTTATATAATACATAAATTATTATATATGAATTATTAAATAATCAATCTATACATTTATATTTATCCAATACATAACATATTATATATGAATTTTTAAATAATTGAACAAGGTAGTAGATTTCACCAATACCAAAATGATACAAGACGTGTAAAAAGAATTTAATTTGATAACAATTTATCACTAATCAAATTGAGAGTGAAGCACTATGCTGCTAAACATAGGTGACCAAAATCATCACATGGTGTGTCAAAATATACAGAAAGAGTTAATTGTTGTAATTATTTTCAATTTAAATTTCTTCCAAAGTGTCATTGTTTCTCAAGATTTGTGACAAAATGTCTATATTCTTTCTCAAAAATACAGTTCTTTTTTCTGAATAGTAACTTTTACAATAGTCAAAACTTTGATGTGGAGACGGCACTCAATGATGATGAAATTTTATGATAGTGTCACAGTCTGAGCTTAAAAGGATAACTGTCCATAGCAAACATCTTTATATCAGTGACTGTCCAGATTATGTGAATGTAACCAACATATTTTTGTGGTAAAACATAGATGACTGATTCAGGTTTGTGAGCTATAATAGTGTACTTTACCTCATCATTATCAATATAGATGAAATCTCCATGCTCTGAACAATCTCCTTCATATTTCAGCTGACATTTCTCACAATCTAAAATTAGAGATGGGTTATCATTACAATGATTTGAATAAACTGACTGGCAAAGAGAAGAAGAAGAAGAAGAAGACTGGCAAAGATGACAATGGGACTCAAAGTATGAAATAGCACACAAAGCATGTATTAATGCTTAATGCAAACTGTTTAAATAGACACACAAGTCAGCTAAAATGTGAATACAAACTCTAATGACAACAAACAAAAACTCACTCAAAAAAAGTTCTTTATCAGGACAAAAATGAAATGGAAAACTAGACTCTGTTCTCTTCATGACAGTGGACATGTCACTTTCTTCCTCTCCATTCTCTTCCTTCTTCACAGTCTGACTCTGAAAAAATACAATAGTTTGAACATTTAGAACAGATTAATGCATGACTATGTACCAAAATATAATAGTTTGAACATTTAGAACAGATTAATGCATGACTATGTACCAAAATACAATAGTTTGAACATTTAGAACAGATTAATGCATGACTATGTACCAAAATACAATAGTTTGAACATTTAGAACAGATTAATGCATGACTATGTACCAAAATACAATAGTTTGAACATTTAGAACAGATTAATGCATGACTATGTACCTAAATAGCAACAGCTGAGGGTGTCATCAAAATATGGAGGGCCTCGGTAGCTTAGTTGGGAAAACCATCCGACTGGGGTACCAATGTTCAGACAACCTGTGTTCTTTTCTCACTGGAAGCAGTGTAAGTTGTACTCATAGATGGAAAAAATACCCGTTGTTGACCCAGCCACTGACAGAAAAATGGTACCAGGGTAACACTCTGGGAAGGTGAAGAATGAATAATCAATCTCAGACTGCAGTGATACCTGGAAAGTGGAAATCTCCTTGTCCCACAACAAGCAGGCTTTAGACAGTGTTACTCTACCGAAGATCAGGTAACCTATCTTTCACAGGAAATTGAGGATGCGTTTCAAGAAAAAGAAACTGGTACTAGCAGCATGGATAGACCTAAAGAAGGCATCTGATAAGGTATGGAAGGAAGGACTTTTGAAGAAACTGATAAATTATGGAGTAAATGGCAGGATGTACAAATGGGTCAAAACATACCTGCATAACAGGAGAGCCAGAGTGCAATTGGATGGTCTTAAGAGTAAGAAGGTCTTACTGTGCCAGGGCGTTCCACAGGGAGGGGTACTATTTCCAACACTTTTTGCTGATCTACATCAATGACCTAGTTACTGAACTACCACATGGCATCAAAGTGGCAATGTATGCAGATGACTTGGTAATGTGGTGCAAAGAGGAGTATGCAACAGTGGCCTCCAAATTGCTACAAAGAGCTATGAATGCACTGAATTCATGGACAAATAGATGGTATCAGCATCTATACAGACAAATGCAGTACTACACTTTTCACTCTCTCCCCAAAACAAAAAGCAGGAACCATCTACATAAACAATGAGCCTGTGAAAGAAGACATACAAGCTACATATCTCAGAGTTACATTTGATAACAAACTATCTTGGAAACAGCAGATAAATAAGGCAACCCAAAAAGCAAGGAGGAGATTGGCTATTCTAAGAAAGTTGTGTGGAACCACATGGGGTGCGAGGGAAAATACTCAGTAAAGTTTACCAACAGAGTATACGCCCACATTTAGAATATGGATCATCTGCATGGTGCTCATCATCAAACACCACACTGCAAGAGCTGGATAAAGTACAAAACCAGGCACTTAGGGTCATCACAGGAGCAATGAAATCAACACCAATATTGGAGATGGAGAAATTGTGGAGGATACCAGCACTGAGAGAACAGAGGGTCACAAAGGTGCTGATATAGGCAGAAAAATTTGCTTGCATGCCGAGACATCCAATGAAGGACCAATTCCAAAATCTTGCATTGGGATGACTTAAGAGAAGCAGTTTTATCCACCAAGCCAAGCGTATCAGTAGACAAACACCAGACATGCCAAGAGTTGTTAATCCCTACTGCCATACCAGAACATACTCCATGGACAGAGGAATCAGGATTATCAATACAAATACGGACAGAAGTGAAAGGGATAGTTGACAAAGAGGAACAGAATAGTCTACAGCATAAAAATAATAACTCTCAGTTTCCTGGATGAAGAATACCCACAAGACCTATGGATCCGTGTGTACACAGATGGATCAGCACAGAATGCAGTAAAGAATGGGGGAGCAAGTGCATATATGGAGTACCCAAATAACACTAGGGATATGAATAAAATAGCAACAGGGAAATATTGTCACAATTATGATGCAGAAATACAAGCAATAAGTTGGCAATAGAAAAACTGCTAAACAGTAATCTTAGCCCGCAGCCTGTAGTGTTTTTGACAGATGCAAGATCAGTACTCCAGGCACTACAATCCAGAAAATTACCACATCTGCAGACCTTATTGACTGAACCCTGCAAGCACCACAGGGTTGCACTGCAGTGGATCCCATCTCACTGTGGAATACCAGGAAATGAGGAAGCAGATCAGTTGGCAAAGGAAGGTTCAACAGGCACACAACTAGATACACTGGTTACATACCATCATAAGAAACAGATAATCAAATCAATCAGAGGACCACAAGCCCCAAATCAGGATGCCTTTCATAATATGAATAGATATGACCAAGTTATCATACGCCTCAGAACAGGACACAATCGACTCCATAGTCACATGTATACAAAATTCAAGATCGGCACATCAACTACTTGTACATGTGGACAGGCGCCCCAGACTGCTGAACACATACTTCAAAACTGCACTGAATATAGTAGACTGAGGAAAATCCATTGGCCCATATATACAACACTACAGACAAAACTATATGGGCACTGCAAGAATTACTAAAGACTGTAAAATTTATACAGGAAATGACACTGCAGATATAGACAATACTTCGGGCGAACGAAAGATAGATAGAGAATCCACAACCTCTCTGTCGCAAGGCCGGCGTCCTGCCTCGAGACCAACCAGTCCCCCATGGACTTGGAATATGAGGAAACTGCAACAAGGAACACTTTTCATGCATAGCCTGCAATGGTTCCTGCCGCCTATCCAACATATACCAGAAGTTCATGTTCTCCCAAAAGTGATGATCGTCATATTTCTTTAAAAATGTACAGCGCTTGACGATGTTTTTCAAACATATAAACACACAGTTAGTCGTCAGATTATCCCCGTCGCACATCAAACAACAGACCATAAGTTTGGCGTAATGGCGGTCTAGGGATTTACGATGAGCCATTATGATGATGTAGCACACATAACAATGACGCAAGCACAGCAATGACATGCCTTTTAGATTCTTGACTACTCTAGTGAATGTAGCCTACGACAAACAGATCACGGTGCAAATTCCCTAAAGAGATAAATCTGCGGCTGACGAAGCATTTTACATTAATAAGTAACATGGAAATAACTTGCGTCAAGCAAATCCAACAACGGTCATGAACAGCACCATTGTGACGTACAGCGCGGAACAAGCCTAGACGATGGAAGGTCACATTCACAACACTTGATTTGTTGAAAATGGAATATCGCCGGCATACGACATTGTTTTATCAGCGCAGATGTAATAAGTAGATCATTATCTTGACTTTAACGCATAGGAGTGCTATGGAGAACTGAAATTAATCAGACATTGAATGTACTTTTTGCAGCGATCGAGAGAATGTGGACTAGATCCGCCATCTTAGAAATGGAAGTTTCTACTGGTGGTATGAGATCAACACCCTTTACAGAACTGGAAAAATCACAGAACACTTTACCACCAGTGTAAGACAGAAGAGACACCACTACACAACAACAAGGTAACAAAGTTCAGAAAACTGACAATGTACTCCATGACTACACAACAACAAGGTAACAAAGTTCAGAAAACTGACAATGTACTCCATGACTACACAACAACAAGGTAACAAAGTTCAGAAAACTGACAATGTACTCCATGACTACACAACAACAAGGTAACAAAGTTCAGAAAACTGACAATGTACTCCATGACTACACAACAACAAGGTAACAAAGTTCAGAAAACTGACAATGTACTCCATGACTATACAACAACAAGGTAACAAAGTTCAGAAAACTGACAATGTACTCCATGACTACACAACAACAAGGTAACAAAGTTCAGAAAACTGACAATGTACTCCATGACTACACAACAACAAGGTAACAAAGTTCAGAAAACTGACAATGTACTCCATGACTACACAACAACAAGGTAACAAAGTTCAGAAAACTGACAATGTACTCCATGCATCAGAGAATAAATGGTTAAGCTAGACAAAAGTGCAACAATTTGGAGGAAAGAAAAAAAGCTCTTCAGAAAGTAGACCCAATAAACTCTATGACAATGGTTAAACCATTTAAAATCCTTAAAAACATCCAAAGAAAACTGTGTCTTCCTGACATAATAGAGAACATTCCTGACATAATAGAGAACATTCCTGACATAATAGAGAACATTCCTGACATAATAGAGAACATTCCTGACATAATAGAGAACATTCCTGACATAATAGAGAACATTCCTGACACAGTGAATGAAAACAGCCAGAATGGAGAACAAAGAACAAAATAATAATATTAAACTATATAGAAAATGGAGCCACGGTGGCTGAGTGGTTAGTGTGCTCACTTCCTTACCAGAAGGGTCCAGGTTCGATCCACAGCAGTGGTGGATTTTTTGCGGACTGACAAGGCTCCAGGGTTCACCCAGCATCTAAAAATGGGTACCTGAGATTTTTCTGGGAAGTAAAGGCGGCCTGGCGATATACTGACCACATCACCCAAAAATGTGCCGTGGTTATAGAACAATATGGTCACTAACACCATATTCCCCCAATGCATAGCAAGGCATGAAGGGAACCTTTACTTTTTTTTATATAGAAAATACACCCAAATTCCTCTTGGGCTCATTCATACATGGTATAAGCATATCAAGACTGGACAAGTATCTGTTCAAGATAACAAGCTTTCTGGGCATCCTGTCACCAGAAAAACACCAAAAATGTGCAAACAGATTCAAGTGGGCCATATCTGAATAATCCAACAGTTCTCTCACATGGTTAAAATCAGTTATAGATTCAAGAGAGCCTAACAGAGAGTCTGGACAGCAAAGTTCATTCCCAGCCTCTTCACAGTCATAAAATAATATCTAAAAATGTGGCCTTAGTGATTGTGGACACCACTGTTTTGACTCAAATGATTGTGGACACCACTGTTTTGACTCTAATAATTGTGGACACCACTGTTTTGACTCTGGATGATAGCTGTAAATCCAAATTTCAATGCCAGTCACAATCCTAGACTTGAAAGTTATGCTGTCAAAAGCCATCTCAAGTAACTCAAGGCATACATTAAGACACCACTGTTTTTTATAGAGTATCATAGGTCTGGAAATGAATTTTGTAGCAAGGCAGTTATGGTTCAGCCTTGCTGTTAGGTCTCCTGACAGACTCCATAACTGATTCCATATGATATGGACATTTAATATCAACCAACCAACCAATCAACTCACCTCAAAATCATGTTCTTGCTTTATATTTCCAGCTGGTACCAGGCACTGAGTTTCCATGTTTCTGGTTGTCTGAGAATAAATGAAATGAGTCAGGTAAAGTCTCATGTTAATAATGGAAACTATTGATCACAAAGGTTAGTGAACTGGACTACAAAGGACAAGCGGTAGGGTTCAATCCCAACCAATGGCTTCCGGTTCACCCAGCCTTTAATGGGTACCAGATTTTTTTCTGGGAAGGTATTTTAAAAATGACTGTCACTGTTGCAAATTAAAATCGCACCATTGAATTAAAATTAATTATTTTAATTATAATAATTTTATGAGAAAACATAAACAAACTTACTTATTAGACTTATTAATTATATTATTACTGTATGTTAAGTGTGTAGTATCATTGTTACATTGTATTATGTATAGTAAATAACTATAAATTATTATATAATAATAATAGTGAAGTGTATTATTTATAACTAACTATAACTCACAACTCAGACTCGAGACTGTATTTATTAATTATTTTATAGTATATCAAATTTACTATTTTGTTGTTGTTGTAATTTAGAATCAATCTTTAAGATTAAGAATTACGATGTGGTGTGTAACAGAACATGTGTGAAACAGTAATACTGATACAATAAAATAATCAAGCTAGTACCTACTTATCTAAATCTGAGAGAGAATGAGAGATTTATCATTGAAGGGATCCCTCCTTCAGATTTCATCGCTCGACAACAGAACTGAGGATTTCAGGAAGTGACGTCACATTGTCTGCCGTCTCCGCACCGAAGGTTGGCTACTATTGATTTTCACATTTTATCCATTTGTATCCAAAGGCACATCTCTTTTTCGTTCCATCGTTTCATCTCTTATTGCATTGTTTTACCTGCCCCTCTCATGCTATAGCTCGTTTCAAATCACGTGCCCAACTTCAAAACGCTATTACTCAGTAACCGTTTGTTAAAAAACTGTTGAAATTTTCCAAATGTTATTAGAATGCAAAAGACCCTTTAAATGTATATTTAACAAATATCTTGCAGCTGCAGTTTTCTTAAAGCGGCGAATTTCTTTGATGTTTGTCAAAATTGTAAATTGTGAACCCCTAAATAATAGAAATTACCGTAGTTGCTGGTCTATGATTAATTTTCACTAGGTAAAGGCTGTATCCTGTGTGTTACCGGGGCCTCATTATGAGGGAAGTAAAGAATAGTGACACTGTGACCTTCCAGGCATGTCGTATAAGGCGACTAAGGAGGTTGATCGATGGCTTGACAAGATGTCATTGTAAAAAGTATTGTTATGGAAACAGAGCCATAGATTTTAGAAACAGTAATCTCTGCAATATGTGCCATTTGGCACGCAAGGTTTCTGTTTTTGAGATTGTGGCTCTGCCCTATGTGCAGTCTTCGGCTCGAAAGGACAATAGATAGAAAGGCGTGGCCGTAATGGGGAAATAACCTAATAAGACAAAACACCAGGAGAATTATTGTCTTCTCAGTTCGAGGACGGACGATAATATCAAGGTATACCTGTATGTCCAATTTTCATAGTTGTGTGGTCCTGATAATGACCGTTTGTTGAAATAATTTAAGGTAATATAGGGGCCAACATTGTGGGGGCTATATACTTTCATTCTGAATCAGACGAGTCTAAAAGATTAATAACTGTTTGGGGTTGAACATTCCACAAACCATCATTTTTCCAATATTCCTCTTCCTGTTTTAAGACGTGGTCTTCATATTTAGCCCAATAATCATTGTCTATATTTAATAAAGCGAGATTAGCAAGAGTCTTTACATCGCATATTTTGAATGTTGTATTTTCATCTGCCACTTGTCCTTTTAATTTTGCCCAGATTAGTTCTATTGGATTTAAATGAGCATGGTTAGGTGGCAGCCTCAAACTTATATGACCGTGCTCTTGGATAATCTTATCTATTTGAAAAATCTTTGTCCTTTGTTTTTGCTTTACTAGAGATAGTAATTCAGGTTTTAAGTACATGTTATTAAATTGTATGTGCTCCTTTGTGAGCCATATCTTAATAGCATCTTTTGTACTGGATGACGTCTGGACTTTATCTTCAAGTGCAACAATGTTGTGGTACGCTGCATTGTCCATTATTAGGCAAGATGGTCGATCTAGTGATGGGAGAACAGAATTTTCAATCCACTGTCTAAATATGTGACCATTCATCTCAGAGTGATAATCCCGATTGTCTATGGATTTTGAAAGAAAAATGAGCTCTGCATTCTGTATTAGTCCATGTTGTCGACTACCTGCATGAGCAATTATCAAGCGCTGTCCTTTGCTGCTAGGTATTAATCTCTTAATCTTTCCATCTGATGACTGCCATTCCCTTTGGTTAGTGTGGTGAGCATTGATCAATGTTTCATCCAAGTACACAATATCATAACCTTGCTTGCGCACCTCTTTTACTTCACGTAAGTACTTGCTTCTCATGACTACTATATGTGGCTTCTCACAGATGATGTTTCGTCCATTGGAATACTTTCTGAATGTAAAGCCTGCAGCTCTCACATTCCTCCATAATGTAGACTTTGATATTTCAATACTGTTGTTCTTTTTCAGCGATACTTTTAATTTTCTTATTGTAACAGTTTCATTCATACCCAACATTTTGCGAATTTCACTTCTAATAAGTTCACTGTCGAAATTATCCAACATTTTTGCTCTTCCTTGTGATTTTGTATATTTTGAACATTGACGGTCACGTGCTTGAATCCAGCGATTAAATGACCGTTTAGATAAATCCAAAATGTGTCTTGTCCTATTCTCAGGGTTTTCTAAAGAATGAAATAATCTTCCTCGTTTAGCCTCTTTGCAAAAATAGTCATACATTTTTATTGCGATGCTTTGTAAACTGCAGAATTTCATTTTAAGACTCATGATAAATGTTATCGTTCCACGTCTTCACCTATGAATGAACGGAAATGGAACACACAATTTCTCGTGTTCTTTACAAGTGTCTAATTGTGTCAAAAAACCACGGCGAAAGCGTACAAACACGTCAATTTTGCCGTGTATGGATTTTTACTCGCTATTTTTAACTTAAAATACTGTAAACATTAAGTTTTGACTACATCAATGGGTCGTTATACATTTATATAAATCAAATAAGCAACAATAATAACCAAATGTTTTTTTTTAATGAAATTAATTCCCTGTTGGGTTCTAATCATTATAACTTTACATGCAAATTTTGAACAACTTACAACAAGCGGTTAAAAAGCTATCGATTTTAAAAGTTGGGCACGAGTTATGAAACAAGCTATAGATGCAGTAGCGTTTACTTTAGTTCGTTCATGTTGTTCGCGTTTTCTAAGGAAGGCTACAAATAGGTCGAAACGTTAGTATTTTGTTGTGTCCTTTTTATGTAAAGCTGTTATCATACCTTGTATGATAGTGTACGTTAAACCCCATCAGTGGCGTATACTGGTTTTGGGGGCTGGGCTACCGCTGACATAATAGATAAAGACAAGACATACATTATATTCAGTAGGCTAACATGAAGTGATATTTGCTAATGACATCACTACATTTTAAATTGCTTACTTATCTATATGTAAATCTATCTAGTTTGGGACGAAAGTGTCTCGCAGACTTTGTCATTGAAAGCACTGTTGAGATGGTTTCTAAGTTTCTGAAGGAATGATTCCGCAATAGACATTATTGCCAAACCAGATAAGCGTTCTTGTATCTGAGTTGAGCGACAATAAGATTTGATTCTCTTGAGAGCAAAAAAAGGTTCATTCTACAGATGCTAATGCGCATAACTTATTATAAATAGGTTAAGAATTTCCGGTAATCAGACATAGTTTCACTTTAACTTTGTGACGCTTCTGATTGGCTAGAGCTAAAAATAACCCATGAAACCGCATTCCTCTAGCGGTAGCTTTCGCCGTATTATTTTGACGGGAATTTTGGAATGTCAAGGTCATTAACTCTAAGTCGGAGAGAAGAGAACTGTACCGCTGCTTATTAACGGTTTCATGTACTATCTTAGAGTAGTTTCAGTTTCATTCACAAACGTTATAGTGGCCATAGGAAAACCTTGCTTTAATAAATGCAAATCAAAGCAAATAAACCATATTGACCTACGAAATGTGTGATAGAATATTCGAAAATGTATAATATAATTATGAAAAAAATATAATAAATTATCATTTCCTTTTGTATTTCGTTAATATGTTCAGGCTACCGGCGGTAGCTGCGGTAGCATAGAGAATACGGCACTGCACCCCACTACTTGCTCCTGTTACCAGCTTTACTGCAGCACTGCAATTATATGCCTGTTCCCTGTATTTTCGCCAGTTTGTTAATGTTCATCGTACTGGTGGTAAGAATTGCTAAGGCATTCTCGATTGGTGTGAGGACTAATCCCTGCAACAAAAGGGTAAGCAGCCTTTGCTCGCAGTTGGCAGCTGCCATGACCTTCAAGGACTCTAATCCTTTGCGGGATTTTGTTATCGCATGGTCAATGTGGTCCCGAAAACATAGGTAGCGATCAAACGTAACTCCGATTAGGTCATCAACCTGCCCTGGTTACATCATTAGCTCCCATTCGTACCACCGGTGTTTCCGTGTTAGCGATATGATTGTTAAGGGACAACAGTGTAACTGATGCTTTATCATGATTAACCAAGGCATCCGATACTTCACACCAGAAAGAGATGCTAGCGAGTTCGTTTTACAGCGTGGAGGCGATTTCCCGTTTGTCTCTTCCCTGTCGATATATCAGAAAGTTAGCATCAAAAGTCATAGTTCTTCCCCTCCCATCCAGCTGTTGTTCCGTTATCGTTATTGTTATGAAAAGCCCCGGTATCTCTGCAAACGAATTAAGATTCATTATTGCTTAACCGTCCCTGCCAGTGGAATCATCCGAATTAACATCTCATCTCCCAAACAAAGAAAGGTAGCTGCAGTCTCCATCATAGCAGTCTCAGCACACGCCAAAAGATATAAGGCGAAACCGCACATAAATTGAACACAGCCATCTGTACCCCGTCATACGATATCATCATTCATCGTAAGTAATCGGAATATCGAAAGACGATCTGGATGAAAAACACAGCTCAGGGTGTGCACAGAGTACTTAATTCAGTAGCTCTAGCGGCAAGCCAAACTTAAAATACGAGGAGACTGCAACAAGGAACACTTTTCAGACACAGACTTTAACGGTTCCTGCCATATTGACCGGAAGTCGATCGCTATTGTGTACACGTTAAAAGGAACTGGTGACAATGGTGATCCCTGTGGCAGCCCTGGACAGATGGATGTTGGCTCGTATGACCAACTTCCAAATTTGAGTATCACCTTCCTCTGAAACAGTACTGCAGCGATTTATCTGATGAGGCAGGGGTGCACCGCTAGTTTGAGGAACATGTGCACGAGGTATTCAATTGGTACTCCGACCATGTTTATTTCTGAAATCTATAATCTCTGAATGTAGATGGGAATGCGCGTATCAGTTCAAAGTGACAGGTGAGTACACGGGAGATTATTTTCTCTAGTAGCTTGCTCACAGTGTTCTGCATCGTGATGATTCTGTAGGAACTGATCTGAGAATGGTCCTTGTTTGGCTTCGGTATTGGTAATTAGTAGCTGTGTAGCCACTCCTGCTTAATCTGGCCATTCTGAATGCTGGCATTAAACTCTTTGGCCAGTTTTTCAAGTCGTCGTCAGCTAAATCGCCTATGTCGTAGTACCGAACACCATCTGGACCAGGAGCAATGTTGCGTGACCTTTTAAGTGTTGTGCAAATGGCATAGGTTGTGATTGTGAGATTTTCTCCCAGCACAACATCCGCACATAATTCTGAGAGTGACCCCCTAATACTTACAGCTTCATTTCTTTGGTCAGTCTGCTCAATGTAGCGGGAAAGCAGAACTTACCTTTGCTTTCATCAGATTTGTGCCATATCTGACCTGAGCTCGGAAGTCCGTTATGCCTCTGTTACGTGTTGTGCCATCCATGCTCTGATGAAGGCGCCAGAATGTGGCTAGCGATTTTTTTGTGCAGTGGTTTTTTGCAGAAATCATCCCATTCGGCCTCCTTAGCACCCAGTTTAAAGTACAATGTTGTATGGTCGACCTCTTCCTTCAGACACTTCAAGAGCTCAAGTTGTGTTCCATTGCTTCTGGCTTTCTGCCATTCTCATCCGTTTGTCTCTTGTTCCACCAAGCTTCCTCAACGTAGCTTTCTACGTTCCACCAGGGTGGCTGCGTCCATCTTTCATGCCTCTTGCGCCCTGTTTCTTAAGTCTGATTTTGCTAATGATGTCCTGGTCTGTGTTCTCATAGTGGAATGTGGTGAGCTTACTTTTCTGGCTTCTATTTCTGCCTTTCTCAGTTAGAATGATATATATGGATAGTGATCACTTCCGTGGAATCCCAGTACACTCCACCTACAAACCGGTGCGAAGCTGGACGACACCAGTGCCAGGTCTATGACACTATCACAGTCCACTGTTCAAGTGGCCATTCTGTTTACCCTTCCATTATTCAAGCACACTAAATTGACCGACACCAGTGCGTTCTCTAGGTCTTCTCCCTGCTTGTTATGACGTTACCCCACAGGTTGCCTCTAATATTAACATCTCAGCAGAAATGACGGTTTCCTCCTTGAACGTGAAGAGATTCTGCCACTGTTGTGTGTACACTTTCCCATTACAGGCGTACACATTTACAACCACGAAAGGAACTGGGGTCTGCACCCTGACCGCGTGTACCTGCAATTCTGCATTGTCCCACGCAGACATACCAACCTCAGCTGCCACCATATTGTTGCGCACAAGGATGGCCTGTCCAAGGTGTCGTATATCGTAGAAACAGTGCAATCCAGGGGCGCTAACTGCCTAGAAGTGTTTCTTGCAAAATCATTATATCGGCGCCGCACAGTAGCTTATCAAGAATGGGCCGTCGTTGATTTATGGAAGCACAGCTATAGTATGTAACACGCACATACTTTAGGTCTAGCCTCTTGCACTTCATTCGCTCCATACACACTGCAGCACATTTTACTTCAGCGATGTTGTTTAGGCTTTACCCGAATACCTCTCGTCATCGTTGATTTTGTAGGGAAAAGTCGATGGCTGTGGATGGTCTAGACTCAGTTGCACAGTCCAGAACCCGTTTCGACGTTATATACTGGTATCTATACTGAAGGATCTGTAACACGACACCACAGAAGTGCATGGGCATTTACAGCACGCTCGGCAGGCAGAATAGTCAAAGAAGACAGTGGTGCATACATCATGACCACGAGTAGCATGACGATGGAGGTGATGGCAGTGACCAAGGCATTCATCTGGTTAGAGTCACAAGACTACACCCATACCTGTATACTGAGCGATTCGATGAGCATGATCCAAAAAAAAAAAAAAAAGTGGAAGCGGGCTCTGTACTCATGCAATGGGTAGAGTCATTGCAGAAGTAAAAAATACGTAAGGTCTCCTTTGTCTATGTCCCTGGACACGCGGGAGTACGGGGAAATGAAAGAGTGGGAGGCTGGCTAGCTACGCTGTCGTTGAGGACGGGCAACCAATAGATCGGGCTGACATCATCAATGCCCTCCGAGATGTGGGAAATGCACAGGACTTCGACAAACAAAGATCCACGTCACTCCATTGGATGAAAGAGATGGGAGTTAAGATGGGCACAGCCAGAAATGAGAAAGTGGGCATGTAAGAAGACTTATCAACCAACACAGAACTGGAGTCATCAGTCGCTGGACTACTATGGGACTTGCTGACGAGAGGATCTGAGCACCTATGGACATGTTCGGAGTGCAACTCTGATCAACCCCAGTCATTCAGCTCTTCAGCAGGTGATACACCGTGAGCTTTTTATTTTCTTCATTCAGAATCACACAGCAAAATGAAATCATACTTCTTAGTCGATGAACTGGCAAAAAGACACCACCATCTTGGGTAGTACTGGAAGTGCAATCCTTTCTTTGAACAATATAAAGGTTATACTAGGGAATGGCTGGTTGCACACTGATTTTAACTCATTGAGCTAGAATGTGATATTATTGTGATAAAATATTAAATGAGTCATGGCCTCTACTGCCTCCCCTGAATATTCGCCGCTGATAGAAGTATTGACACAGGTAAGGTGAAGGGAAGCAATTATACAAGAGTAGACTCATCATGAAGGACAGATATGGGCACAAGAAGATGGCTAGAAATACAGACATAAAAAACACAACCATAATCTCATATACAAAGATTAAAACACAGACAAAAGCAGAAATAGAGACACGTAGACACAAATAAACAATGACAATGGCAGGACATAGACAACAACAGAAAACAAAAATCAAGCCAAATTAATTTAATGTAACTTCCTTGAGAATATTATAACAGTATTAAATTGTTATCATCATCATGTACCATACCGGTTGGCGTAGGCGATCATGTCCTTCCACAATCTTCTATCTACAGTGCATCGTATCAGTTCTGTTGTTGACCGTTTTCCATGCCATGACACCAAGCTATCCAGTATTTTCTCTCTTTGTCTTCCGCGATCTCTCTGTCCTTTTATTTTGCCAGTTGTAACCAAGCATTCCAACTTTCCTCTTCTCATGATGTGCCCGAAAAATATTGATTCTTTCTGATGTTTTTTAGGAGCTGCCTTTTGTGTTGGCCTCTTTGAGAACTTCCTCATTGGTCTTTTTAGCTGTCCAGGGAACTTTCAACATTCTTCTGAGAAATCCCATCTCTCTGGCCTCTAATCGTCTTTTCATTTGTTTGTCTACTGTCCATGGTTCGCTTCCATAGGTCAGAATTGGTTCCATATAGCACTGATGAACTCTCTTTCTCATTTCTATTGACATAGATTTGTTGCATAAGATATTTTTCATTTTCTGAAATGCTATTTTGGCCTGAGCTATTCTACTTTTTATTTCCGGGGTGCATCTTCCATCCGATGTTATTATTGTGCCCAAGTATTTGACGTGTTGCACTTGTTTCAGATTTGTCTCGTTTATTTTTATGCTGCATGCTGGTGATGATTGTTTCTTCGATATGACCATTACTTCTGTTTTCTTACTATTCAGACTGAGACCTTCCTTGTTGCTTTCTTTCACTATTATGTCTATCATTTCTTGTAGTTCATTCTCTGTCTCTGCTATTAAGATTGTGTCATCCGCATATCGCAAATTATATATGTTGTGACCGTTGACTTCAATTCCTTTTTTGTCTACTATTGATCTCATAATATGTTCGCTGTAAAGTGAAAACAAATCCGGCGACAGAACACAGCATTGTCAGACTCCTTGTTTTATAAGTTGAAATTGTCCTGTTTGATTGTTAATTCGTATTGCTGCTGTTTGTTGCCAGTACATGTTTTTTATGATTCGCAGATCCTTGCCATCAATGTTTAATTTCTCCAGCATATTGATTATTTCCACATGCTTTACTTTGTCAAATGCTTTTGTGTAGTCTATAAAGCACATATATAGATCTTTCTATCAATGTTCTATGGCATTATTGGTGTCCTTTTCCTTGCTTTGCCTCTTTTCATGTGTTGGATTGTGTCCTCCACTTCACTCTGCATAATTGGTGGTCCTGTGTCAAATTGTTATACACATTAAAAAAGCTGCTTAAAAAAAAAAAGGAGAATGTTAGCAAATCGCTAAAAACCCACCACACTAAAAAAAAATAAGCGACTGCTACTTTGAAACTAGATAGCTTGGTACCATGGCATGAAAACAGTCAACAACAGAGAACTGATATGATGCACCGTGGTTAGAAGATTATGGTAAGACATGATCGCCTATGCCAACTGGTATGGCACGTCGTGATGACCAGTATTTACACCTTTTACTTCTGTCTTGATAAGTAGTTACATGTGTGTCTTTGTCCTGATGGTCCAGAAGTCTGGTGTTATATATAAAGACATTAATGATATATCTCCTACATACCTGCACCCAAACTTCTATACCAAAAGTTAGATTTTCTGATTAACTAGGAAATGAAAATAAGCATGATCACATGGTATGCAGCAATTTCTTGAAAAACAGTTGAAACAAAATGCGTAAAAATCAATTAAATAACAGTGGAAATTACAGGAATTCAAGTAAGATCAACAAGATAAAATAACATAATGACACAATTTATTTCATTAAAATTTAGATAAATAAAAAAAATGTGATCAAGCATAAATGTTTGTTATATAAATTTGTATTAAATAATTCACAAGAATCAATTTGCAAATCTGATGGTTTTTCGGAGCTTTCATATAAGGAAAACTCAGTCAAAAATACATAAATGAATTAAGGTCTTTCACATGACTGTCTGCTTTAATAGGTTTCAATGGATTTGTTGAAGGAAAAATAACATAAGAGCTATTTATGCCTTATGACCATTGGGTGAAAGAGACTTGTAGGTACAGAAAGATCAATAACCATGATTATGTTTTATTGACTGCACCAAAGCTTTCAATAGGTTAAATCATGAACAGGTGATGCCAGAAAATAATCTAGACAGTAAAGATCTGAGGATTGTTAAACATGTACATTGGAAGTAGCCATTAGAATTTAAAACAAACATGGAGATTATCAACAAATAAAACAAGGAGTGCATATTGTCACCAGATCTATTTTCTTTGTACAGTGAACATATTTTAAGAACTATTGTGAACAAGCCTGAACATTAAGGGGATGGAGGGTTGGGGGTGAGAGCAACTCAAACAACCATAGTTACACAAAGGAACACACATGAATGTAGAGTATAACTATATGGAACAGTCCTGAAACAAGTGCATAGATTCAAATACCTGGAACCTACAATAACATCAGATAGCAGATGCAATGCAGAAATTAGAAGCAGACTATAAGGCAGAACCCCATCGAATAAAAACATCCTATGTAATAAATCAGAGAGCCGGAATAGCTCAGTGGTTAGTGAACTGGACTACAAAAGACAAGAGGTAGGGTTAGATCCCAACCGACGGCTTCTGGGTTCACCCAGCCTTTAATGGGTACCGGATTTTTTTCTGGGAAAGTAAAGCGGCATGGGCATAATACCAACCACATTACCCCAAAAATCATGTGCCGAAGGTCTGTAAAATTTATGGTCACTAACACCATATTCCCTATACGTCACTTGGCGTAACGGAGGTACTTTAATTTACTTTTTACTATGTAATAAACCAGTCAATTAATTTTAGAAAACATGTCCTAAAGTACTACATCAAACCTGCTATGGAAGTGAGTCATGGATGATAACATAAGCAAGACAACACAAAGAACATTAAAGGTACCTGAGATGTGGCTTATCAGAAGAATGCTACAGATTCGATGGAAAGAAAACAATTACAAATGAAGAATGTTTAAAAAAAATTGAGATAACCAGAAATGCTATCAGTATCCAATGGGAAAAGATCATCACCATTTATTGGGCAAGTGATACAAAAAGAAGGCAATGAAAAAAAATACTATAATAATGGGGAGAATGAAAGAAGAGCAGAGGAAAACCAAGAGAAAAAACATTGAACAGATTATCAAAATGGTATAATAAAAGATCACCAACTGAAATTATGACATGCGTAAAGGACCAAGTGATGCACAGAGAGATGATCGCCTATGCCGATTGGCATGTGATGATGATGATGTGTTTTAATTAAAATAACTTCCGGATATGGATAACTTCCAATACGGCAGATAGGCAGCAGGAACCATTATAGGCAGTGTCTGAAAAGTGTTCCTTGTTGCAGTTTCCTTATATTCCAAGTCCGGCTTGTTGCAGGAGCTACTGATTTAAGTGTTCTGGGCACACAGTGAGCTGTGCATTTCATCCGTTTTGATCGTGTTTCGATATTCCAAATGCTTACGATGAATGATATCGTATGACGGGGAACAGATGGCTGTGTTCACTTTCAGTGCAGTTTCGCCATATGTCTTTTGGCATGTGCTGAGGCTGCTATGATGGGGACTGCAGCTACCTTTCTTTGTTCGGGAGATGAGATATTAATTTGGATGATTTCACTGGCATGGGCGGTTGAGCAATTATGGATTTTAATTCATTTGCAGTGATACCAGGGCCTTCCAAAACCATAATCATAACCAATTAAAATCAGTTTATATATAGAATAAGTCAGGTTTAAAGTGAAATTTGTTAACAATGAAGGAGTTTAAATTTGCATCTACCGATTCGCAAGTGGACATTTTTGTGTGACAGGAAGTGTGACAGGTGCAATGGCCATTGTTAAAAAATAAATAATATTTTTTAAATGTTGCAATTTTTGGTCACAAAAAATGGTTTACTTTGCTTCATTGCATATCATTATACAGTTGTTTTTTTACCACTCACAGTGGATCTATTTCTCAAATTGGGTCTGAGGCTCAGTATGGCACCTAATGATGATGGCAAGAAAAACCAATAACGTAAATGTAACCAATGACAATACTGATTTATACTCGCATAAGTTGTGAGTAGTTGGTTTTTCAGTTTTGAACTGTGACAGTTCCTTTCATAAATCAGAGACGATAAGTGCTAGAGGACAAATTCAGTAGATACTGATGTTAACCTAGTGAGTTTGTCTCAATATAATACCTTATTGCTAATGTTCAGTACTGCTCCATAATAATGTTAAATAAACTTGATATGAATATTCTATAAACAGATTATAGGTTGTATCCAACCATTGTTGTATCAATGTGATATGTTATTGCATATATTCAGTACTACTACTAATTTATCACAGGCCAAGATGATGTTCAATACATTTGTTATAAATGTTTCATAGACTGACTGTTGGTTGTGTCCAACAATTGTTGATTAAATTGTGCTGTGATTTTTGTGAACTCAGAATTCTGATATCTGAATGGTTGACATACATAGAATTCTGATATCTGAATGGTTGACATACATAGAATTCTGATATCTGAATGGTTGACATATATAGAATTCTGATATCTGAATGGTTGACATAGATAAAATTCTGATATCTGAATGGTTTACATACATAGACTTCTTCAAACCTATTACAAAACTGCCCCACTAAAATGACATTTGTAGAGTTTCTCTCATGTATATTTCTTCATGTGTTCTCTGGACTGCAACGATGATAAAAAATTGCACCAGACATCATACTTGTAGGGATACTCTCCTGTATGGGTTCTCTTGTGTTGTTTTAGATTTCCACTTAAAGCAAACCCTACTCCACAAACAACACATCTCTAAGGTTTCTCTCCTGTGTGTGTTCTTGTGTGTCTTTTTAGACCACCGCTTCTGGCAAAACTTGCATCACACACATCACATTTGTAGAGTTTCTCTCCTGCATGGATTCTCTTGTGTTGTTTTAGATTTCCATTGTGAGAAAAACTTACAGTGCACAAATTACAATTATATGGCCTCTCTCCTGTGTGTGTTCTTGTGTGTCTTTTTAGAGTATCACTGTCTGCAAAACTTGCACTACACACATCACATTTGTAGGGTTTCTCCCCTGTATGTGTTCTCTTGTGTCTTTTTAAAGTACAATTTTCTGCAAAACTTGTACCACACACATCACATTTGTAAGGTTTCTCTCCTGTATGGATTCTCTTGTGTTCTTTCAGATGTGTACTATGATTAAAACTTGCGCCACAAACATCACATTTGTAAGGTTTCTCTCCTGTATGGACTCTCTTATGATTTATTAAATTGCCATTGCTGGCAAAACTTGCACCACACACATCACATTTGTAGGGTTTCTCTCCCGCGTGGATTCTCTTGTGTTGTTTTAGATTTCCACGGCGAGAAAAACTTACACCGCACAAATTACAATTATATGGCTTCTCTCCTGTGTGTGTTGTTGTGTGTCTTTTTAGTGTATTACTGTCAGCAAAACACACACTACACACATCACATTTGTAGGGTTTCTCCCCTGTATGTGTTCTCTTGTGTCTTTTCAAAGTACAATTTTCTGCAAAACTTGCACCACACACATCACATTTGTAAGGTTTCTCTCCTGTATGGATTCTCTTGTGTTCTTTCAGATGTGTACTATGATTAAAACTTGCACCACAGACATCACATTGGTAAGGTTTCTCTCCCGTATGGATTCTCTTATGACATATTAAATTGCCATTGCTGGAAAAACTTGCACCACACACATCACATTTGTAGGGTTTCTCTCCTGCATGGATTATCTTGTGTTGCTTTAGATTTCCACGGCGAGAAAAACTTACACCGCACAAATTACAATTATATGGCTTCTCTCCTGTGTGTGTTGTTGTGTGTCTTTTTAGAGTATTACTGTCTGCAAACCCTGCACTACACGCATCACATTTGAAGGGTTTCTCCCCTGTATGTGTTCTCTTGTGTCTTTTTAAAGTACTATTTTCAGCAAAATTTGCACCACACACATCACATTTGTAAGGTTTCTCTCCTGTATGGATTCTCGTGTGTTCTTTCAGATGCGTATTATGATTAAAATTTGCACCACAGACATCACATTGGTAAGGTTTCTCCCCTGTATGGATTCTCTTATGAATTATTAAATTGCCATTGCTGGAAAAACTTGAACCACACACATCACATTTGTAGTGTTTCTCTCCTGTGTGTGTCTTCCTGTGGTTGATTAAACTGCTACTGCTAGCAAACCCTGCACCAAACACATCACATTTGTAGGGCTTCTCTCCTGTACAAATATCCTTAACCAATCCTTGATCTGCACTCTCAACATCATCACTATGAGCACCACTAACCAAAGACTGAAACCCTATTTCCTGTTCTGTCACTTGTCTTGACTTGCTGTTTGTTACCAGGCACTGGGGACTAGAATCTTGAACACAGCCTTCACCTTGACCTACCTGGGAGAGCAAGGATAGGGTAAAATTAAAAACAAAAATGTGACGCAATTGAATGTTGAAATGGGACATAACTCAAAGAAACCTCAAAACAATGTTTTACTGTGCTGCTTGGTAATTTCAGTTGTATGAAAGTAACTAACACCTGTATGAGGTCATTCAAACTGAAGATCTTCTATAACAAACATCATTACATGAGTGTTTTGCCAAGTTTTGTGACCATCTTTTTGTCATCAGCATCAGATTGTGATAAAATATATAAATGACTACTTCAGGTTTGTTGGTTAAAATTGTGTACTTTACCTCATCAGTATCAATATAGACCAGAGGTCCATGCTCAGGACAGCCTCCTTCATATTTCAGCTGACATTTCTCACAATCTAAAGACAGAGAAGAGTTATTATTGCAATGATTTTAATAGACTGACTTACAAATTTGGCAGTTTGTGAAGTAGGAGACAAAGTGTGAAGTACTTGTAATATCTGGCAAAGCAAAGCACATTCTACTAGACTGTCCCTGGTACACAGAGTTGTAGAGGGAAAATGAGCCAAACAACCACTACATTGGAAGAGAAACTGTAATGTGCAACAAAGTCAGAAGACTACATAAGACATTCTGGAATCCCTGTCTGATGAAATAATCAAACTAAATGAAACAAACAAATCAACTTAATTTAACCAAAATGTGAGTACAGATCTCATTGATAACAAACAAAAACTTACACAAAAAACTGTCCTTGTCAGAACAAGAAAGAGATAGGGAACTAGACCTTGCTCTCTCCATGACAGTAAATGTGTCACTTTCCTTCTCTTCCTCTTCTTCCTTCTTCACTGTCTGACCCTGAAAATATTATTTTGTACACTTAGAACAGGTTTTAGGAAGAACAGATCATGTGCTGATCAAATAACTACTCTACGTATAATAGTTGAACAAAGTTTAGAACTAAAATCCCCACTTTATATTGGATTCATAGATTACGAAAAGGCATTTGATAGTTTAGACAGAAGAATGCTTTGGAAGTTACTGAGTCATTACGGAATCCCCATAAAGTTTATTAACCTGATAAAAACAATGTATGAAGGAATGAAATGTAGTGTGGTGCATGAAGGACAGCTTACAGAAGCATTTGAAATAAGAACAGAAGTAAGGCAAGGATGCCTTCTGTCTCCATTTCTCTTTCTACTGGCCATAGATTGGATTATGAAAATAAATCAAAACAACAGAAATGGGATCCAGTGGTCACTGACCAAACAACTTGATGATTTAGACTTTGCTGATGACATAGCTCTCCTATCACACAGCCATCAACAGATGCAGGATACAATGAGTATATTAGATGAGAGATCACAACAGCTAGGACTAAAGATTAATAGAGATAAGACCAACATTATGAGAATTAATGCAGTTGGCAATAACCAAAATAAAACTAGGAGAAATACCTCTACTAGACGTACAATCTTACATATATCTGGGCAGTAATATAGATAAAGAGGGAGGAACAGAAAATGATACCAAAATAAGGATATCAAAAGCAAGAGGAGCTTTCATTGCACTGGGAAACATATAGAAATCCAAAGAAATTAGGCTAAATACAAAAATAAAAATTTTCAACTCCAATGTTAAGTCGGTCCTATTATATGGCTGTGAAACATGGAGAATAACAAAATTGACAATCACGAAGGTACAGACTTTCATTAATGGATGCTTTCGCAGAATAAAGGGATGGAAATGGCAGGACAAAGTCACTAACGTGGAATTATGGAAATGTACCGCTCAAACACCAGTGGATAAAGAGATACAGCGAAGACGATGGCGATGGATAGGACACACACTACGGAAGCCAACTGAGAGTATTACACAACAGGCCCTTTTTTGGAATACCCAGGGGAAAAGACAAAGAGGAAGACCAAGGAATTCTTGGAGAAGACAGATCGAAGCAGAGATGAAGATGATGGGGAAGACATGAAATGATCTTAAAAGAATTGCAAAAACAGAACGACTTGGAAAGTGTTTGTTGAAGACCTATGCTCCACTGGGAGCTAAAAGGTAGAAGACACTTAGAACAGATTAATGTGTGATCTTTTACAAAGAGGGCAGTAGAGGAAAAGGCATAGTAGTAGAGGACCAGTTCTATCTAAATACTGAAACTTGTTCAGTACTAAAACTATTGTAAAAATCACACATTCCTTTTATTTATGTTGGATGTTTCTTCCTACTCTTCACTCTTCTATCACTTCTAAGGTAGCAACTCTAAAAACTTGTTACATTTCTTTTTGTGCTTTGTGGGGCTGCTTTTTGTTTTGGTAATTTGTGAAATGTAGGTGACTATATTCCTTCACTTTTTGACAACACAATATAATACAGTCGAACCTGTCTAAGGCGACCATTCACGGGACTTTCAAAAACTGGTCCCATAGGACAGGTGGTCCTGCCTCACAGGTTTCACATAATAAATAGAGCGATAAAAAAAATTTTATCCTAAGCACTATGAAAACTAACCTGCAAATCAGCGTAATCCATGAGTAGAGCATAGTGCACATGTCGGTCTACAATAGCCACTGGTTGGACACTTTTCATAAAACACGATAGTTAAACACACAAAAATAAAACACACATACACAGATTCCACTTATACTGTACATGTATCACTTTTGACTTGAAAAAAAATCCAATATGGTAGTCTGTTGTTTGACAGATGAAATAAACGATAAGTTCAATTTTTCTCTCAAGTCCATGATAACGTCTAGTATGTCAGATCTCCCGTTTGTTATTGAATAGGTGCGCAGAAGCTCCAAAGCATTATGTGCATCTGCGATAGTGTATGTTTTCTCAATGTCAGTAGAATCTTGTTCGTTGTCTGATTCACTATTCACATCCTCAGCAGCTAAAATTGCAGTGGCAGGAAGATCCCAGTTTGTTTCTATTGTGTTGCAAGTTTGGAGCCCTGAATCAATCATGGAGATGTCTGTCAATTGGTATCCAAACAATTATTTTGAAAGGTTATCCAAAGCAGTAGAAATTGCAGTAGAAACAATTTGCACGTCGGTCTTTGATGCAGATTCCATGTGCGTCAGAGAATATGCGTGTGTTTCAGCAGGACAATGAAAACCTGCTTTACAGAAACACTTAAGGATGGTTCAGTTGTCCACTTCTTTCCATGCTGCAGCAATCCAGTAGACTACATCCAGTAAATTGACCTGTTTCATGAGTTCGGTTCCGGAAGCATCCTTGTTTGATTCCATGACTGTGATAAGATGTAGAAGCTGTTTTTGTCTAAACTTTAATTTAAATGTCTGAATGACACCCTGGTCTAGGGGTTGAACTAATGCAGTTGTGTTGGGTGGCAGAAACTGCAGCTTAACATTCTGTAGTTCGATCTTGGGATGACAGGTAGCGTTGTCAACAAATAAAATAATGTGGCGCTTTTTTTTCTGCATCTTACGGTCAAAACTTTTCAGCCAATCTTCAAATATAGCTGCAGTCATCCATGCCTTTTTGTTGTTTCTGTAAATCACTGGCAGTGTGTTTATGTTGATGTTTTTAAAAATCCTAGGGTTAGCTGCTTTCCCAATCACTAAAGCCGGTTCTCGTTCCCCAACATGTTAGTGCATAGCATCACTGTTATTCGCTCTTTGCTTTTTTACCCCCAGCGCATTTTTCTCCTTTGACAAAAAATGTTTTGTCCGTTGTCGCTTTGAAAAATAACCCGGTTTCATCTAAATTAAAAATGTCTTGAGCAGCGTAACCATAGCATATCTCGGATAATTTAGAAGTCCAGTCAGCCGCAGCACTCATATCTGAATCACCGACTTCGCCACATTGCTTACCAAACACAAGATTGTGTCTTTTAATGAAGGCCTCTAACCAGCCGTTCGATGCTTTAAAGACTGAGTTTTCCAATTCTTTTGCAAACTGTAAAGCTCGTTCTTTGATCATCGGCCCAGATAACGGAATTTTTCGTGCAAGTGCTGATTGACACCATTTCCAACAAAGTGTATTTATGTCTTCATTTCCCGTTTTCCTGCTATTCCTTCTTTTCATACTTGGTGCATTATTTTCAAAGTCATTCATATACTCGGCTTTTCTCTTTAACGTACGTAAAATCTGTGTCTTTCCCACTCCAAACTGTTCTGCCAATAATCGCGAACTTTTACCTTGCTGATTTTGTCGAATCACTGATATTCGTTCTTCCAGCGTTAATGCTTTTGGTTTTACACTTTTGACACTGGCCATTTCCTATATTGTGTGTAACACTTTTAAAATCCACAAAAATAATTCACTGAGATACTGTACATGTACATGAATACACTCTAAGCGGGCAATGACTAATTCTTTAGTTAATTCCTGTAATTTATACGGGCCACGCAATGGTCTACTCTGGTCTAGACGGAACCGCGAAGTGATGTCACTTCACGAATCATAGATCTGTGTCTGCACCAGTATTGACTGATAAACGTAACACGTCCCACTGTAATCTGGGACTCACTAAATACGGGAAAACATCAACACCTGTAGACACCTGTGTCGATCGTTTATAGCTCCCAGCGAGACGAAGGACTGGCTGGTCGTCGTAAACGGGATAAATAACATTGGCGGCGGTTAATTAGCCTGGTCTCTGGTCGCGTCATACGGTGAGCGCCGTAATCAGTGTTAGCATATAGTAAAAAACTCGGGGAAATTGTAGACCCGGTCCTATAACCAGGGAAACGCTTTAAACAGGTGGTCCTAAGACCAGGTTCGACTGTATCTCCATTCCCCATAACCTAAGAATGCATCTTTCACTTACAGTTTCCATATATGTCTTAGATAGAGATAAGTTATCTGTAGAAGAGATGTTGCCTTTTTATGAACTCTACATGTGCACTGGGGAGAGAACAGGCAAATAATTGTAGTTCTGTTGTAAAGCTGGTAGCAAGTAGTCGGGTGTAACATACATGTACATTGAGGAGGGAGCAGGCAAATAATTGTAGTGCTGTTGTAAAGCTGGTAGCAAGTAGTCGGGTGTAACATACATGTACACTGGGGAGGGAACAGGCAAATAATTGTAGTGCTGTTGTAAAGCTGGTAGCAAGTAGTCGGGTGTAACATACATGTACACTTGGGAGGGAACAGGCAAATAATTGTAGTGCTGTTGTAAAGCTGGTAGCAAGTAGTCGGGTGTAACATACATGTACACTGGGGAGGGAACAGGCAAATAATTGTAGTGCTGTTGTAAAGCTGGTAGCAAGTAGTCGGGTGTAACATACATGTACACTTGGGAGGGAACAGGCAAATTATTGTAGTTCTGTTGTAAAGCTGGTAGCAAGTAGTCGGGTGTAACATACATGTACATTGAGGAGGGAGCAGGCAAATAATTGTAGTGCTGTTGTAAAGCTGGTAGCAAGTAGTCGGGTGTAACATACATGTACACTGGGGAGGGAACAGGCAAATAATTGTAGTGCTGTTGTAAAGCTGGTAGCAAGTAGTCGGGTGTAACATACATGTACACTGGGGAGGGAACAGGCAAATAATTGTAGTGCTGTTGTAAAGCTGGTAGCAAGTAGTCGGGTGTAACATACATGTACATTGAGGAGGGAACAGGCAAATAATTGTAGTGCTATTGTAAAGCTGGTAGCAAGTAGTCGGGTGTAACATACATGTACATTGAGGAGGGAACAGGCAAATAATTGTAGTGCTATTGTAAAGCTGGTAGCAAGTAGTCGGGTGTAACATACATGTATACTTGGGAGGGAACAGGCAAATAATTGTAGTGCTATTGTAAAGCTGGTAGCAAGTAGTCGGGTGTAACATACATGTACATTGAGGAGGGAACAGGCAAATAATTGTAGTGCTATTGTAAAGCTGGTAGCAAGTAGTCGGGTGTAACATACATGTATATTGGGAAGGTAACAGGCAAATAATTGTAGTGCTATTGTAAAGCTGGTAGCAAGTAGTCGGGTGTAACATACATGTATATTGGGAAGGGAACAGGCAAATAATTGTAGAACTGCTGTAAAGCTAGTAGCAGGAGCAAGTAGTCGGGTTAACGTACATGTACATTTGAAGGATGGATATGTGCTACAAGTGTTTATAGTGTTAACATCTGTTATATTAACATTTATTACTAAACAAGTCATACAAAATGTATGATCCAAAACATTCACCTCTCCTACTAAAAGGCAAAAACATGATGCTTTTTATTGTAATCGATTGAATCTGTTAGCTTTTAGATTTTAGGTTTTTTTTTTAACAAAAAATAACCTACAAATAAGCTATGTTCAGCAGGCAATGTTTAATTACATAAGAACAATTTGGTTACAAAAAGATAAATAAGCTCATATCATTATCAGGTTTATTTATCAAGAAAAAATCAAGGAATAGGATATTATTTTCCACTTTTAGATTTGAAACAAAAAATAACCTACAAATAAGCTATGTTCAGTAGCCAATGTTTAATTACATAAGAACAATTTGGTAACAAAAAGATAAATAAGCTCATAACATTATCAGGTTTATTTATCAAGAAAAAATCAAGGAATAGGATAATATTTTCCACTTTTAGATCAGCCTGAAAAGATTAAACAACATCAACAGCTTTATTATTGTTTCTTATTGTTGATCCATACAACTCAATGTATGTTTGGTATTTACAACATAAGTAAATATTTAAAGTTAATGTACAGTAAATTGTAAAAGTTTCTATAAAATAAATGAGTAATTATGGCTGCCTGTCAGCAACTCATAGCTGACTGCTAGTGTCAGAATTAGCGAACAATAATTGTCCAGATCCAATTCCACTTCTTTGTTATGTCCACAGTCAATGCCAAAATATGCAACTGATGCTGTACTGTCTACACATGGCCAGCTTCCTCAAGCTATTTTTTTATCTTGTGTTTGGGCTGCTCTATGATCAGTATAATATTTGACAAATTCAGCAAATTCTATCAATGTGTTTGCTTCAAATCTTGCAAGAAACTTGGCTGTAACCAACATACTCAAATTACTTATTCAGGACTCTGGTGAACATCCTGTAGGTCATCAAACACAGGATTCTGGTGAACATCCTGTAGGTCATCAAAAATAGGCCTCTGATGAACATCCTGTAGGTCATCAAACACAGGATTCTGGTGAACATCCTGTAGGTCATCAAACACAGGATTCTGGTGAACATCCTTGAGGTCATCAAACACAGGCCTCTGGTGAACATCCTTTAGGTCATCAAACACAGGCTTCTGGTGAACATCCTCTAGGTCATCAAACACAGGCTTCTGGTGAACATCCTTGAGGTCATCAAACACAGGCTAGGTGGTGGACATCCATTAGGTCATCAAAAACAGGCCTCTGGTGAACATCCTTGAGGTCATCAAACACAGACCTCTGACTGGTACAAGTTTCAAGATCGTTCAAGTATCTCTTCAAGATGATGAGCACTCTGGGTAATCTGTCACCAGCAAAACACTAGAAAATGTGGACACAAATTAGTGAATAGATTTACGAGGATGGTTGCTGAACAATGCCTTCATTCTCTATCATCATCATCGAGTGCCGTCTCCGCATCTAAGGTTGGCTACCATGGAGCGCCATTCCACTCTGTCTCTTGCTTTGATGGTGCAGATTGTCATAGGTTGACTTGTCCATCTTTTGATGTTACTCGTCCATGTTAGTCTTGGTCTGCCTCTGCCTCTTTTACCTTGTATTTTCCCTTCCAATATTTCTTTTATTAGGCTGTTGTGTCTTTTAACATGACCGAAAAATTTCATTTGTCTTGTTCTAATTGTATTTAGTAGTTCTCTTTTCATTTTTAGTTGTTTTAAAATTTCATCGTTTGTTTTCTTTTCTTTCCATCCAGTTCTACCTATTTTTCTATAGATCCAAATTTCAAAGGCTTAAATTTTCTGTTCTGTTTTCTGGTCTAATGTCCATGTTTCTGCACCATACAGGAATATTGAGAAAATGTAACATTTTGCTATTCTTAGTTTTAGCCCTGGTGTTATCTGTTTTGATGTTAGTATATTTTTCATGGCATTAAAATTACTTTTTGCCATACCTATTCTTTTGTTTATTTCAGTTCTACATGTTCTATCACTGGTTATAGTATGTCCCATGTAGTTGTAACTCTGAACTGTCTCTAGTTGTATTCCTTCAAATTTGATATTTAATTGTAGGTCTTGAGAATTTTCTTTGTTTATGATCATAGTTTTAGTCTTTTTGATATTCATATCTCAACATATTTTTTGCTTGTCATGTTTATTACATTAAGTAATTGTTGTTAATTTTCTCACATGGTTACAATAAAGGAGAACCTGACAGAAAGCCTGAAAATGTCATCCTGTTGCTGCAGAGTTTGTTCAGCGGGTGACATTCCTTAAAATATGCCAGAAAATGTGGTATTGGTGACCTACAGGCTCCTCCTCCGTGATGACTGTTGTTTTGACTCTAGATAGTAGCTGTACATTCGCAGCTTTCATCATCTGTGATGATCTTAGAGCTGAAAGTCTTTCTCTCATTAGTATCTCATACGATTCAAAGCACACATCAAGACAACTCTGTTTTGGTTGAGTATCAAGAGCCTGGGGATAAACTTTGTAGAAAAAAGATGAATGTTCAATCTTTGTGCTAGGATCTCCTGACTGAAGAAAAAAGATGAATGTTCAATCTTTCTGCTAGGATCTCCTGACTGATTCTATAAATTGCCAACAGACCTTTAATACCAACCAACCAATCAACTCACCTCAAAATCATGTTCTTGCTTTATATTTCCAGCTGGTATCAGGCACTGAGTTTCCATGTTTCTGGTAGTCTGAGAATAGAAGAGTCAGTTAAAGTAATAGAAACAATTGAGCTAAAAAATGAAAAGAAAAGAAAACTATTTATATTTCATTTAGTTATATCCATGAATTTTTTATGTGATTTTTGTTGTCAGCTTTGGTCAGTGAGAATAAGTAAAAAAATATCACAAAGAAATCAAGCACAAGAAATAATCGTAAGCTAATCACCCCCTCCCAAAGAAATTGGGCTAAATACAAAAATACAAATTTTCAACTCCAATGTTAAGTCGGTTCTATTATATGGCTGTGAAACATGGAGAATAACAAAATTGACAATCACGAAGGTACAGACTTTCATTAATGGATGCTTGCGCAGAATAAAGGGATGGAAATGGCAGGACAAAGTCACAAACGTGGAATTATGGAAATGTACCGGTCAAATACCAGTGGATAAAGAAATACAGCGAAGACGATGGCGATGGATAGGACACACACTACGGAAACCAACTGAGAGTATTACACAACAGGCCCTTTTTTGGAATCCCCAGGGGAAAAGACAAAGAGGAAGACCAAGGAATTCTTGGAGAAGACAGATTGAAGCAGAGATGAAGATGATGGGGAAGACATGGAATGATCTTAAAAGAATTGCAAAAAACAGAACGACTTGGAAAGTATTTGTTGAAGACCTATGCTCCACTGGGAGCTAAAAGGTAGAAGAATCACCCCCTCTCTCCTTCTATGCTTGATTTATTCATTATTGGCATTTGACCAGTTACCAGGAAATAGCTGTCAATTCCCTGCAGGTTATCAATGAGATCAAGAACAGCAAAACATTCAAGAAGATTTTGGTTATACTTTATAGTCTCCCATGTTGCCAAGATAAAGCATGCAAATATCTCAAGGTCATAGTAGTGTTTGGCTAAAAGGCGCAAATATCACAGTTATACTGTAAAACCACAACACAAGACACGCCCACTTAATGTTCTTTCAAGGGCAGATGATGAAGAGGTGTACTCCTTTAGTCACTGGGCGAACGCAAGTAAGCAAGCATAATAGTGCTCACATATTTTTTTTATTCTGTTTCATTGGGTTAGGTTTGTTGTTGAAGACTGTCAAACATCATGTGCCAGTTCAGTAACTTCTTATGGGCAGCGGCGGATATTCAGATGAAGCTATGGAGTCCAGGACTCCTCTAATATTTTATCAGAATACATATCATAATCACACTCCAGCTCATTGAGTTACATGTCAGTGTACAACCAGCCACCGTATCAAGTTTGCTGTTACATTGCTTAAGTAATTCAAGCCGTAACTAATAGATAAGTTTCAATGTTTAAGGAGAACAAATAACTAAACATTACATTGACATGAGACAAATGGCGAGATTTGATAAAATATCTTTAAAAGAATTGAAAACTGCTAGAACAAAAATTCAGATAAGAGAGGGAGTATCTTGGTCTACGCCCTATGGGCCAGCTACAGCTCGAAAGGTCTATAGATAGACATTGGCATCTATTGACCTTGTATTGTATATAAGAATTAGGGAGGCTATTTCAGAAATAAGTTCCCCGTTTCTATGGCAACGTTGGTCTAGCCAATCAGATGATGTTCTCTCACTATTGTAACATATAGTAATTTGATGACGTAAAGGAGAAAAAGCAAATAATGCTATACTCTATGTCACTGTGCTGTGTGTTTATATAAAAAAAACTGAAACAAAACTATAAGAGATTTTAATTAACAGCAAAGCTATGCTCTCTTTCTAACTTGCAATGAAAAAAAACTATGATGTTATGATATCATTATTTAATTTAGAGTAACAAATGAAAGAACTATTTTACTTAGTGGCATTGCATAAATTGCTGTAACCTTTATATGCAAATTATCATGTTAAAGGTCAACCTATAAGTTTGAATGGCTATCACAGTCCCATATGGCTGTTCTAAATTTAGTAACAACATCCAGCTCACTATTAAATCTAACTATAGAACCACAGAGCATCAAAGTGGCAATCTATGCAGGTGACCTGGTAATGTGGTGCACAGAGGAGTATGCAACAGTGGCCTCCAAATTGATGCAAAGAGCTATGAATGCACTGAACTCAAGGACAAATATATGATGTATCAGCATCTATACAGACAAATGCAGTACTAAACCTTTCAATCTCTCCCCAAAATCAAGTCAATAGCTACTGGGAAATTCTCAAACAACTATAAAGCAGGAACTGAAGTCCCCAAAAACACTGCAAAACTTGCTATCCAACACAACAATATCATGCACAAGAAATTGGTGATACTGACTGATGCACTGTCAGTTCTAGCAGCTCTAAAAGCCCACAGGAACAGTAAGTTAGATGACTTGAGAACAAGCACAGACCAACTGTGCAATAACTTCCAGAGAGTGGTCATCCAGCGGATACCGTCACATTGTAACATGCACAGAAATGAATGTGCAGACAAACTAGCTAAGAAGGGAGGGAGATTGAGTTATTTGCGGGTCATCATCATTGTACTCCGAACATGTCCATAGGTGCTCAGATCCCCTCCTCAGCAATTCCCTCAGTGTCCAGCGACTGATGACTCCAGTTCTATGTTGGTTGATAAGTCTTCTTACACGGCCACCAAGTTTCTCATTTCTGGCCGTGCCCATGTTAACTCCCATTTCCATCATCCGAAGAAGTGCCGTTGATCTATGTTTGTCGAAGTCCTGTGCTTTTCCCACATCTCGAAGGGCATTGATGATGTCCGCCCGATCCATCGGTTGCCCGTCCTCAATGACAGCACAGCTAGCCAACCTGTCCGCTCTCTCATTTCCCCGTACCCCCGCATGTCCAGGGACATAGACAAAGGTGACCTTACGTATTTTGGATTTCTGCAACGACTCTACCCATTGCATGCGTACAAAGCCCGCCTCCACTTTTTTTATCATGCTCATCGAATCACTCAGTATACATGCGTGGATATAGTCTTGTGACTCTAACCATTTGAATGCCTTGGTCACTGCCATCACCTCCATTGTCATGCTACTCGTGGTCATGGCGTATTCACCACTGTCTTCCTTGGCTATTCTGCCTGCTGAGCGTGCTGTAAATGCCCATGCACTTCTTTCGTGTCGTCTTACAAATCCGTCTGTATAGATGACTGCATCTTTCTCATCGGTATTATCGCAGATGAGACCGTTGACCTCAGCATTAACCACGACCGGGTTCTGTTCCCTACTTTTCCTGTCGAGTGTCGAGGGAGGGAGATTACCACAAGAGAACCATCAGGTCAGCTACAATGAAGCTAAATCCATAATCAAAGGCCAGTACCATGAAAATTGGAAACAAGAACTATCTATCTATTGACCTTTCGAGCCGTAGCCAGCCCATAGGGTGTAGACCAAAAAACACCTTCTCCTATCTGAATTTTTGTTCTAACAGTTTGCTTTTAAAGATATTTTATCAAATCTCACCATTTGTCTCTGTTCTGTGCAAGCAGCTCTATCTCATTGAGGGAGCCGAATCCTGCTGCTCTTGTCTCTCGCATCAATGTTCTTCTCAGTGTCTCCCTGGGTCTTCCTCTTTTTCTCTTACCTGTTGTTTCCAATATGAGGGCTTGCTTTGCTATTCGGTTATTATCTCTTCTCATCACATGTCCAACATATGACCATTGTCTTTTCTTTATTACTGAAGATATTAGTGGTTGATTGGTGATTTCTCTAATTTCTTCGTTGTTTTGAATTTTTTCCACGCTATACCAAGTATTTTCCTTAGACATTTATTTTCGAATGCGTTCAAGACAACAAACAAGAACACCCAAAGTATAATGAGAGGGACGGATATCTCCAACTATTAAGGAGGGATCAAGTCATCATACTTCACCTATGCACTGGCCACAACAGAATGAGAAACCACATGTTCACCAAACTCAAAATTGGAACTACCAGCCAGTGCCACTGTACCCTGAAAAACATGACAACAAAACATGTTCTACAGGGTTGCCTCCAGCACACATGTCTGAGGAGGACAATGTGGCCCACACCCACCTCCCTGGAAGAGCAACTATATGGGGCAACCGAATCACTTAAACAGACAGCTGCCTTCATAAGAGAGTCCAGAGTCCTAGTATGAATGAGCCATGATCACAGAAGAAGAAGAAGAATCTCTCATCAAAACAGAAAGCAGGAGACATCTACATAAACACTGACCCTGTGAAAGATGACATACAAGCTACTTATCTCAGTTACATTTGACAACAAACTATCTTGGAAGCAACAGATAAATAAGGCAACCAAAAAAGCAATGAAGAAGTTGGCTATTCTAAGAAAGCTGTGTGGAACCATATGGTGTGCGAGTGGGAAAATGCTCAGCAAAGTTTGCCAACAGAGTATACGCCCACATTTAGAATATGGATCATCCACATGGTGCTCAGCATCAAACACCACACTGCAAGAGCCAGATAAAGTACAAAACCAGGCACTTAGGGCCCCACATGAGCAATGAAATCAAAACCAATATTGGAGATAGAGAAATTGTGGAGGATACCAGCACCTAGAGAATGGGGGGGGGGGGGTGTCACAGGAGCAATGGAATATGGGGGGGGGGGGACACAAAGGTGCTGATACAGGCAGAAAATTGTTCATGCATCCAATGAAGGACCAATTCCAAAATCTTGCATTGGGACAGTTTAAGAGAAGCAGTTTTATCCACCAAGCCAAGCGAATTTGTAGACAAACACCAGACATGCCAAGAGTTGTTAACCCCCTACTGCCCATACCAGAACAGACCCCCCTGGACAGAGGAATCTGGATTGTCAATACAAATATGGACAGATGTGAAAGGAATACTTGATAAGGAGGAACAGAATAGTCTACTGCGTAAAACAATAACTCTCAGTTTCTTAGATGAAAAATATCCACAAGATCTATGGGTTCATGTGTACACAGATGGATCAGCACAGAATGCAGTAAAAAAAACTGGGGGAGCAGAAGTACCCAAATAACACTAGGGATATAAATAAAACAGCAACAGGGAAATATTGTCACAATTATAATGCAGAAATCCAAGCAATAAAGTTGGCAATAGAAAACTGCTGAACAGTAATCTTACCCCAAAGTTAGTAATGTTTCTGACAATTGCAAGATAAGCACTCCAGGCACTACAATTTTAGCCCACAGCCTGTACTATTTTTAACAGACACAAGATCAGCACTCCAGGCACCACAACCTTAACCCACAGCCTGTTGTGTTTTTGACAGATGCAAGATCAGCACTCCAGGCACTACAATCCAGAAAATTGCCACATCTGTAGGCCTTATTGACTGTACTTTGTAAGCACCACTTGGTTGCCCTACAGTGGATCCCATCTCACTGTGGAATGCCAGGAAATGAGAGAAAAGATAAGCTGACAAAAGTAGGTGAAACAGGCACACAACCAGATGCACCAGTAACATACCATCAGAAGAAACAGATAATCAAATCAATCAGAAGACCACAAGCTCCAAATCAGGATGTCTTTCATGATATGAATAAATGGGAACAAGTTATTATGCACCTCAGAATAGGACACAATTGACTCCACAATCACATGTATACAGAATTCAAGATCAGCACCCAACTACATGTACATGTGGACAGATGCCCCAGAATGCTGAACACATACTTCAAGACTGTATTGAATATAGTAAACTGAGGAAAATCTATTGGCTCATAGATACAACACTACAGACAAAACTATATGGCTCACTGCGGGAATTACAAAAGACAGTAAAATGTATACAGGAAATAACATTGCAGATAAAGACAATACTTCAGGCAATTGAAAGATAGATAGACACGTTGCCATTAGCTGATATATCACAACAAAATTACAGTGGTTCTAAAATAATAAAAGTATGCTATGGTTTGTATTAGGACTTTACCCTTATGTTGTTTCTCTTTTCTCTAAATTTGGAGGGTCTTCTAAAGACAAATTAGAGCACCAACTATAGTGCAATGTCACATATGGGAACTTCACTCTTCTGAACTGAAATAATTGATGTCCTCAAAATCATAACTATATATTCATGTTGCTGATCTAGATTTGGTTCACTTATTTTTTGGCACATAATTTATTTATGTAGAAATCTGCAAGGGGGCATGATTAATTAAAACACTTTTAAAACAACAAACTGTGTAGTGTGTTACTGTTAACTGTGTAGTATAGCACTAACAATTTTTTTAATGATTTCATGATGAATGATCAATCATAAACTTTTTTTTTAAATAATTGACTACACAACACACAGCAGTACTGTTCAGTAGTACAGACGTGAATGAGGTATGTTTTTTTTTTGATCATTTGTAATTTTGTTGCTCTCACTCTCGTCAACAAGGGCTAACTAACTAATCTACTTTTATCTACCTATATATATTTATATTCCATTATTGTTTTATGTATTATTTTTTTAAAGTATTTTATTTAAACAAAAAAGTAACTAATTCCATCTAATGTATTGAATGAATTTTTTTTAAATTTTGAAATTGATTGAGTAATTTTCAGTAATTATTGGTCGTTTCAAATCTAAATGTTCACGATTAACATGAAATATCTCCTCTTTCCCTGCACTTACAAACTTGATTTTTTGCATCTGGCCTTGTTTTTCCAAGGTCCCACCGATTTCACAAAATTTAATGATGTAGGAAGTATGCTTCATCATGAAGCAGCACTTTCCTTTGATCTCAGTGAATTTACGGATCTTTTTGCTCCTGGAGAAAATAATTTACCGTACATTAATGGAAATCAGCTTCTCGACATAGGCGTCTCTACACAACTTGAAAGTTGGAGGCGTTTATCAACTGTTTACTTTCTATTGTTTACTTTCTTTAAAATACTATGAGAATGTCAATGTTATAGCCTTTACAGACGGTCTAAAACAAATCAGCGTATAAACAGTTCCATTAATGAAAACTATTTAAACAATATACAACAAAGAATACATTTTAAAAAATTAATTATCCGTTGCGAGCGATAACGAGCATGACATATCAAGCAAAGTTATTGTTTATGGGTACGCATGTGACTAAAGAGTCCGATGTAAGCACGGGATCCTCTTCACTGTAAAGAGCTACATTGTTCGTTTTATGTCTTTCCATGTGACTTTCATTATTTTACGTAAACAAGACATATGAAAGTGATTTAGTTTCTTTGCATGCCTGCAGTACACATATCAAGAATCTTTACATTTTCAAAACGTTATCAACTTTAGCTAAAGATTGATCATGCGGACATATAAAAACGTCCATTATTATTTCATTTATTCTGAATCAGAGGAGTCTAACATATTGATTACTAATCTGGGCTGAACGAACGATAGTCCATCTTTTTTCCAATAGTCATTTTCTTCTTTTAAGACATGATCTTCACATTTGCACCAAAAATCTTTGTCAATCTGTGATAGAGCAGCATATGTCAGTCCTTTTATATCGCATAGTTTAAAACTTGTATTCTCAGCTGCCACCTGCCCTTTAATTTTTGCCCAAACGAGTTCAATGGGGTTTAATTGTGGATGATAAGGGGGCAGTCTCAAGCACGTATGACCATGCTGTTGAATGATTTTGTCTATTTGGAATACTTTGGTCTTTTGCGATTTCTTAACAAGTGACAGTAATTCAGGTTTCAAAAATCCCTCGTTAAATGGAATTCCTTCCTTTCTTAGCCAAATCTTTATAACATCTTTTGTACTGGTAGATGTAGGAATTTTGTCTTCTTCTGCCACAGCGTTGTGGTACGACGCGTTGTCCATTACCAGACAGGATGGTCTGTCTAGAATTGGAAGAAGAGTATTTTCAATCCACTCTCTAAATATATGGCCATTCATCTCGGTGTGATAGTCCCTGTTGTCAGTATAATTAGAGGTGAATATAAGTTCTGCATTTTTCACCAACCCTTCTTTTCGGCTGCCTGCATGTGCCATTATAATACGCTGTCCTTTTCCAGTGGGTACACATCTTTTAATACTTCCATCTGATAACTGCCATTCCTTTGCACTTGTGTGGTGAGAATTTATCCAAGATTCATCTAGAAATACAATATCATAACCTTGGTTACGCATTTCCCGTACTTCACGTAAATATTTACTCCTCATAGAAACTAAGTGCGGCTTCTCGCAGATGACATTTCTACCACTATCGTACTTTCTAAACGTAAAACCGATGCTTCTAACAGTTCTCCAAAATGTTGTTTTCGACACAACAATGTCATTTTCTGCTCTCAGTCGAATTTTCAGTTTTCTTAAAGTCACAGTTTCTTTGGAATCGAACATTTTACAAATTGCTCTTCTAATCACTTCCTTGTCAAAACTATCTACTACTTTCTTTCTTCCTAGCGTCCTAGTCTTGATTGAACTGGACACTCCATTAGCTTTAAGCACTTGTTTGAAAAAGCGTTTGCTTATACCCAATGCGTGAATAGTTCTCTTTTCTGGCTTTGAGATGCTTCGATACAGTTTTCCACGCTTAGCTTCTATGCAAAAATATTTATACACCTTTATTGCCACTGATTGCAATGTAAGGAACTTTACTTTTATACCCATTGACTAACAGATCACAAATTTAACGAAATTACCCAATAATTAGGATACGCCGTTGCACATAAATCACAACAAAACGACAGGAAATGGGATGCACCGGATATAAAATTATAACTATGACGCGTTTTATGTGTTTTTTAGTGCTTAAAACAGGGAAATTGGCGCGCATTACGTTCAAGATGACAAGTCTGTGGGTGCTCACTCGTATGAAGCGGTAATTCCTCCAAATATATGGTTTGACCAAAATGCCTTAAATTTGTATACTTCAAATAAAGAATATTTAAAACTATACGTTTGTTGGTGAGGAAATGAATGTACTTCTTGGGACCAAAAAATCACAAGACCATATGCAAAATTTCAGCATTATCAATCAATTGGTTGCAGAGATATGGAATTTTAAACACCTTCAAAATATTTTGAAACGACAAATAGTAAATAGTAAATAGAATAGAGGTGTGATGTGTAGTTACTCAACTGGTGAACTAGTCAGACTTAGCAGACTAGTGAACTGAGTGATTTTTTTTTTTTTCACAGAGCCAGAACCCACTATAGAATTTTGAATCATCTCTTAAGGTTGAAAAGAAACACCGTGGTTGATGGAACAGATAGTATCAAGCGTACAACGGCACAATTATCGCATCTGATACCTGCCTATCTTCGAACTGATGAAGAAATCTCTAGATTTGAACTCTCAACAACCAGAAGGAAGCTAACAGGAAGTGACGTCTGTGTCTATATATTTAGACCAGAGTGCCAGGTGGCACCGCCATGAATATACCATTTATACCCGACCTGTGATCGTAACCCTACGCTATAGTCATGAGAACACCTGCGTGAAAGACATCGTCCACGATAGCTAATTTTCTAGTTAGCTGAGTGGCAGGGTTCGGCTTCTCGTGGCAAGGCGCAGTGCCAAGGAGTACGGGTTCGATCCTGCTTCGGATCATATATCGTTCTTTGTTTTTTTATGTTGTTTATTTATCATTTTTTTCTGAGTGCGGTAAAACATACCTCTTCCCTCTATGATTCACTGACATCCAGCAAGCAATGCCCAAGGCCCCCAACAATATCTGACCGAGTGTAATCTGCTATTCATCTGCTTGCGTCTGGATAAGTGACACTTGGACCAGAACTGATCAATACCTCCACAATACCAACTGTGGTAATGACTGGCAACATTTATCAGTCTTGGGGAAAAAAAAGGGAAAAAAGGGGGGGGGGGGGAAGAGTCAATGAGGTGAGGTAACTTGTTCTCAAAAAATGATTTGCTGAAGTTGGATCATCATCATGTGCCATGACGGTTGGCGTAGGCGATCATGTTCTTCCACAATATTCTATCTACAGTAGAGAGAGAGTACCCCAGTCACGCCAAGTGGCGTATAGGGAATATGGTGTTAGTGACAAAAATTTTACAGACCTTCGGCACATGATATTTGGGGTAATGTGGTCGGTATTACGCCCGTGTCGCTTTCATTATCATCAAGTACCGGGCCCACTGGCGTAGGTGATCATGTCTCTCCACAACTTTCGATCTCGGCAGTTATTTATCATTTCTGTTGTTGACCTTCTGCCAAGCCATTCTCTTAAACTGTCTGTTACTTTTTCTCTTTGCTTCTTTCTATTTGTTCTCCCCCCCCCCCACAATTTTTCCAGTTGTTACAATATATTCCAGCTGTTCTCTTCTCATTACATGGCCAAAAAATGATGATTGTTTCTTCCTAATATTAGAAATTAGCTCTCTTTTTGCTTTGACCTCTTTCAGAACATCTTCATTACTCTTCTTAGCTGTCCATGGTATTCTCAATATTCTTCTGTAAAACCACATTTCTACAGACTCCAGTGATTTTCTTGTCTGTTGTCCTATTGTCCTTGATTCGCATCCATATGTTAAGACTGGCTCTACATAACATTTAAGTACTCTTTTTCTTGTTTCTATTGTCACAAATGGATTGCATAGTATCTTCCTCATTTTCTGGAAAGCTGCTTTTGCCTGAGCCATTCTGCATCTCGCCTCTTTTGTACATCTTCCGTCTGGGGTTAACAAAGTTCCCAAATATTTAAATTCATTTACCTGTTTTAATATTGTTCCACTTGTCTTTATTTTGCACTGGGGTGATGTCTTTTTCTTTGTTGTCACCATTACCTCTGTCTTTTGCTCTTAAGGGTGAGTCCTTTATTTTTGCTTTCTTTCACTATAATGTCCAACATTTCTTGTAACTCATTTTCGCTCTTAGCGATTAAGACTGTATCATCAGCATACCTTAAATTATTTATATTATGACCTCTAATTATTATTCCAGGCATGTCCCTTATGGATCTTAAAATAATCTCACTATAAATATTAAACAAATCTGGTGACAGCACACAATCTTGTCTAACACCCTGTTTTATTTGTTGAAACATTCCCAATTGGTTTCCAATTCTTATGGCCGCTGTTTGTTGCCAGTAAATGTTCTTTATTATTCTTAGATCTTTGCTGTCTTGTTTATGCTTTCTAAAATGTTGATTATTTCTTGGTGCTTTACTTTGTCAAATGCCTTGGTGTAATCTATGAAACATAGGTATCGATCTGTCTTCACCTCTATGGCTCTTTATACTAAAGATCTTATGATATAAATGGCATTGCTTGTTCCTTTATCTCTATTAAAACCACACTGTTCATCGCTAATTTCTGGACTGATTTTGTTTCGCCCTCTTCGCATGATGATTCTTAGTAATATCATAGTCATATGACTCATAAGGCTTATTGTGCGATGATCCTCACATTCAATCGTACCCGATTTCTTTGGTAGGGCTATGAATATTGATTTGAGCATGTCGTCTGGTATATATCCGCTGTTGTAGATATCATTCAATATTTTTGTTATTATTTCTATTCCAAAATCACCCATGTCTTCAATCTCTTCTTTAGTTATATTATCTGGTCCAGGAGCTTTGCCTGCTTTCATATTGCGTAAGGCATCTTCCACTTCTTCTCTGAGTATTTCTGGTCCTTCTCTATTATCCTTAATATTTACTTCCGTTCGTTCATCATTATACAGATCTTTAATGTATTCTGTCCATCGTTCCCTTATGTTTTCTTGATCAATCAACAGTTCTCCTTTCTTTGATCTTAGACTTCCATTTTTGTATTGCGTTTTTCTTCCTGTTAATTTGTTTGTATATAGCTTTAGCATCTCCTTTTTGTTGCATTTCAATCTCTACTTTTTCAGAAAAAAATCCGGTACCCATTAAAGGCAATATATATCTAAGAGTAAGGCAATGATGCCTTCTGTCCCCATTTCTCTTTCTACTGGTCATAGATTGGATTATGAAAATAACACAAAACAACAGAAATGGGATCCAGTGGTCACTGACCAAACAACTTGATGATTTAGACTTTGCTGATGACATAGCTCTCCTATCACACAGCCATCAACAGATGCAGGATAAAATGAGTATATTAGATGAGAGATCACAACAGCTAGGACAATCTTACATATATCTGGGCAGTAATATAGATAAAGAGGGAGGAACAGAAAATGATACCAAAATAAGGATATCAAAAGCAAGAGGAGCTTTCATTGCACTGGGAAACATATGGAAATCCAAAGAAATTAGGTTAAATACAAAAATAAAAATTGTCAACTCCAATGTTAAGTCGATCCTATTATATGTCTGTGAAACATGGAGAATAACAAAATTGACAATCACGAAGATACAGACTTTCATTAATGGATGCTTACGCAGAATAAAGGGATGGAAATGGCAGGACAAAGTCACTAACGTGGAATTATGGAAATGTACCGGTCAAATACTAGTGGATAAAGAGATACAGCGAAGACGATGGCGATGGATAGGACACACACTACGGAAGCCAACTGAGAGTATACACAACAGGCCCTTTTTTGGAATACCCAGGGGAAAAGACAAAGAGGAAGACCAAGGAATTCTTGGAGAAGACAGATCGAAGCAGAGATGAAGATGATAGTGAAGACATGGAATGATCTTAAAAGAATTTAAAAAAACAGAACGACTTGGAAAGTGTTTGTTGAAGACCTATGCTCCACTGGGAGCTAAAATGTAGAAGAAGATTAAAGGCTGGGTGAACCGAAAGCGTAGGTTGGGATCGAACCCTACCTCTTGTCCTTTGTAGTCCAGTTCACTAACCACTGAGCTGTCGCGGCTCCCTCTATCTACAGTGCATCGTATCAATTCTGTTGTCTACTGTTTTCCATGCCATGACTACAAGCTATCTAGTATCTTCTTGCTTTTTCGTCCGCGATCCTTCTTTCTCTGTATTTTGCCAAATGTAACCAAATATTCCAACTTTCCTCTTCTCGTGATGTACTAAACAAATCTAATTGTTTCTTTCTGATGTTCTTACGGGGTTCCTTTTTGTGTTGGTTTCTTTGAGAATTTTCGCGTTAGAATGTTATCTGTCCAGGGAACTTTCAACATTCCTCTGAGAAATCTCATCTATGTGTCTTTACATTTGTTTGACTACTGTCCATGTTTCGCTTCCATAGTCGGAATTGGTTCTATATAGCAGATGAACTCTATTTCTCAGTTCTATTTTCATAGATTTGTTGCATAAGATGTTTTTCATTTTCTGAAATGCTATTTTGGCCTGAGTTATTCTCCTTTTTATTTCTGTGGTGCACCTTCCATCTGATGTTATTATTGTGCCTAAGTGACTACTACATGTACTACTATCCCCCACCCCCCACCTTTACTGTTTATTACATACAAGGACTATATAAGCATGTTAGCCAACCCATCATAGACAGAACAGATCAACGAGTTTCTATTTGCAGACAATCAGGTACTAATACATGGAAAAATAGAAGACCTACAAGAACTCTTAAATAGACTCAACAGCACAGGCACAATACAACATGAAAATCAACAAAACAGAAGTCATGAATGTCGCAAAAGAGAAATAGAACATTAATATAACTATAGAAGGTAGGCAACTAAAACAAATAGATGAATTCAAATACATAGGAAGTATAGTAATAAACCATAATTCACAAACAGCAGAGATAGACTCAAGATGCAACAATGCTTGTCAAATCATTGGACAGATATCACCACTAATGTCCAACAAGGAAATAATTCTAGAAGCAAAACATGCACTCTACAATACAATTTTCATCCCGATGTTGTGCTACCAATGCCAGTCCTGGACCCTAGATGCAAGAATAAGAAAAATAACCTCTGCTGAGAAGAAAGTGTGTTAGACGAATGGCAGGAAACAGCATAAGAAACAAGATCAGAGATGAAGAACTGAGAAAAAAAGCTAGCAATAATCCCCACTGTAGAATATATAATTAAACAACAGATAAAATGGTTTGGCCACGTGACAAAGCAGAGAGATCACAACACAACGAGCCTTCAATAAACATTGCGAAAACACCAGACTCAAGGGCCGACACGAAAAGATGGATTGACAGAGAATTAGAAGCATAAGGAAACATAGCAGCAGAGGCGAACTGAATCAAAAGGCCGCAAATTATACCTCCCCTGGACGCTGAAAGGTAAATGAGGAAGGAAAGAAGATGGAGAAGAAGAGAAGTATTTGACGCGTTGCACTTCTTTCTGATTTGCCATGTTTATTTTTATACTGGAGGAGTTAAGGCATCAAGATGCTACAAAATGTATAGAGATGCGAAGCTGCTGTAAAGCTGATGATAATGACAATATAAAAAAAGAATAAAAAAGTGGTATGGTAACAGCTTACGTGGTAATTAACAAAACAAAAGTCGACGGTTCGGCCAAGTAGGCCTTCAGCTGGAACAACAAACAACAACACAAACATATATAAGGATATGTACACAAATCTAACTATATGGCGATAATATGCTAGATACTCAAAAAAGGAAATAAAAAAGGTCACTTCCCTGCGGTCCAGAGCGTGGTCACCTTCTGAATGAGCTAAAATAAGTGGGCAGGCTGACCAACTATATATCTCACTGACCAGGCAGACAGATAAAAAGAAAAGGATCGGTTCTAAAAGTATGGGGAGGTGGGTACAAGATACGTATAACCTGTGTATATCTAGCTGTGTGTGTGCACAGCAAACAGATGTGTAAAAAAAAAAAAGAATGTGTACATAACCATACATGCGTACAAGCACAAGTCTGTATATATTGCCACAATGCTCACAAAAGAAATCCCGAAGGTGTCCAAATGTGCTAATACATATGCAGACAAATATACATGCATGTATAGGTTCGGTAGCGCATGGGGTAAGAAATGTGTGATAGATGTCCTATGTGTATGAGAGCGATATGTTCATGCCTTCGGGGACAGCGAACCCAACTAGGCGATGAGACGATTCTCAAGGGCTAACCTCGGCTGCGATTTCTGGAGTGACACGAGACAATGCCAGTGGCTTGCATGTCAGATTTACCACTATGGCCCAGGGGGTTGAAATGGGCAGACATCGCGCTGCCAGTCTTTTTCTCAACATTACGAAGATGCTCACAAAATCTGTAACTCAGGCATCGTCCAGACTCGCCCACATACGTCATCTGGCAATGCTTTCATATTATGGAGATGATATTCTGTGAAACACAAATAAAACCCCTCATTGATGTCCAATCGCCTATTAGGGATCAGGACCGAATCGGTGAAAAGCAAGTAATCACAAGTTCTGCATATCCGACGTACACAACGAACAGTACCAAGGTGTTTGTGGTTTGAACGCGGGAGGTGGCTCGTGACAAGAATGTCTCTCCTTGAATAGTCAAGGAAGACAGTGGTGCATACGTTATGACCAAGAGTAGCATGGCGATGGAGATGACGGCAGTGACGAAGACATTCATCTGGTCAGAGTCACAAGACTACACCCACACATGTATACTGAGTGATTCGATGAGTATGATAAGAAAATTGGAGGTGGGATCTGTACGTTTACAATGGGTAGAATCATTGCAGAAATTTAAAAAAAAAATATGTACTGTCACCTTTGTCTAAGTCCCAGGACATGTGTGAGTACGGGGAAATGAAAGAGCGGACAGGTTGGATAGCTGCGCTATTGTTGAAGATGGTCAACCAATGGACCGATCGAACATCATCAATGCCCTGCGGGAAGTGGGAAGGACACAGGACTTTGACAATCATGAGTCAACGTCACTCAATCGAATGAAAGAGATAGACACAGCCAGAAACGATAAATTTAGTGGGGCGTGTAAGAAGACTAATCAACCAACACAGAACTTGAGTCGTCAGTCGCTGGAGACTGCGAGACTTGCTGAGGAGGCGATCTTAGCCCCTATGGACATGTTCGGAGTGCAATGACCCACAAATAATTCAACTCTATTGCAATTACTTTTTTTTCACACAGTGATTCTTCCATTAGCGGCATCTAAGACAAGCCCATATCATAAGTATTTGGTGGACTTAAAAAATGACAAGTCTCGATGTTCGGATCGCCTTTGATGTCTGCGACATTATTTTCCTTTCCTCGCTCTTTAATGGCATCTTTTTATAGTTCAGAGCTACACCAGTAGCAGACAGACACTTATAAACTTGTCCCTATGACATTACAAGCGACTAGAGAAGGATGATGAAGGAGTGTCAACTACCTTGGTGAGAAGAGGATTTTTAACGACTGCGGCAGCTTGTAGCAGCCGGGTCTACCGCAGAGAGGTGCATTATATATGTATATATATATATAATAGTCGTGTATGGTGGGGAGTTGTTTATCTCTCGAATAGGGTGATGGAATAACTGAGTAGATTGGTTAATTAGTAATGTAATCTAGCATGGACTCTGTTTTCCACCAGATTTGACAGGGCTAATAAAAGCGGGCTATTTTTCCCGCTCGAGATATAGCCACGCCCACAACAACCGGAATTGTATTGTCCAAAAATGTACAGACACGCCGTAAAGATACATTTATTATACACTATTTATATACTTTTTTTTACACAGGTATTATATATTGAGACTCTTAAAAAGGGGTTATAATTTCTATAAATAGGGTCATATTGAGTGATACTTTATTGATGCCCACGGCCACGGCGATTTCGTGGTTTAATTCTCTCCCAACCCTTTGTGCACCGAGCAGTGGTCAATTCTCTTTACATGTGAGAGTATCGATCTCTAGATGCTTATAGAGGAACTGCAACGAGCTGTTATGTAATCTAACGAGCAGTCTGTCTCTCTATGTTAACAGACAGTACGACATAGGTTAATATCAATACTAAGGGATTCCATATGCTTTTCTCGTGAGCGTGTGAATTGCGTCACCAGTGTGAACGTGTCATCATACGAGGGTTCGTGGCTCACCCTCTACTACAACGGTGTGGGTCGGTTTGAATTCTTTGACTCATACGGTTTTTTTTTTCTCAGACATACTGAGATCATCACTTTTAACGATAAGAATTCGAACAGACCTTTCATTTACAACTCACATCAAGTTACAAGATCTGCTTAGTAACGCGTGTGGACTGTACTCTGTGTATTTTCTACTGACTAAGACGTGAGGAGGATTAATGCAAAGGGTCCTGGTGCCGTTTACCTAATCCACCAGACAAAACATAAACGATAGAATCGTATATCGACTAGTATGACCGTGGCCAAACGAGTCACGTTTAAGTGCAAAATTTGAATTTCTGTGACACTTAAGAATTACGTTAGTAGCTAAAACTATCAGACAAGTCTGGGCATGTCATCTTACATATATGTATAATAAACCGGATCTACAATCTCACCTATGTTATAAAAGTAGCGGGTGAGAAAGCTCCAGTCACACATCGTTCAGTGCTGCGATACTGACATACACCATGGCTGTACCAGTTGTCAATGTACCCGCTAGCTGGGTCTACGTTACTGTAGCTCATGAAATGGTCAAACCATTGGCTGTGGGGCTGAAAGTGGCATCTGTGTCTTCATAAATAGGGTTGATTATGATTCATATTCGACAATTTTTCGGGATATTATAATTAAAATATCACACCAAGTTCAGGACCATGTTGAATCGTTCAGAATTTGAACAGCTCGTGTCTATGCAGGAAGAGTTATTGACTTAATTTGATCGTCTCGAAGCTAAAGCAATAACACCCCAGACTCATCCTGTGAACGATCAGACGATCACAGACCTACAATATCTACATTAGCAAGCAGCAAACACTATTCAATAAATAATGGCTTTTATAGGGCTCCTGTCCACGATACTGACAACATTGAAAACATTCAGCCAGTAACAGCCCTGGCCATCTTAGACGAAAAATACTAAGATTGGATATATAGACTATCGTACACTAGAGGTTGTATTTTTTAATCGTGTCTAGCAGTCCTGTATACGCAATATTGGTGTTGTGTTGTTGCAATAAATATACATAAATTACAAAACATGCCTTGTGTTATTTGTCTTATCTGTGTACATATTTAATGGGATATGTAGCTGTGAAAGTCATAGAACCAGTATACTGTCCAATAGACGTTGGTACTCGTACTAATATGATAACAGTGCAGAGTTAGATGGGGGTAGTCCTGTGTTTTTTTTCTGTTTAAACACATTGGGTTTTAAAACCATGGACATTAATAGTTTGCATTTTATTCTTATGATACATTACCAAATAAACCTTATTTAAAACAATGAAAAACAGTATACTTCTTTTGATATGTTTAATACATTACTAACATGACAATGACATAAACAAAATAATGTGTTATAATTATCATTGTATATAAACCATGGACAATAGGACAACAAACAAGAAAACCACTGGAGGCTGTAGAAATGTGGTTTTACAAAAGAATGTTGAGAATACCTAGGAAGAAACAATCATCATTTTTTGGCCATGTAATGAGCAGAGAACAGCTGGAATATATTGTAACAACTGGGAAAATTGAGGGACGAAGAGATAGAGGGAACTAAAAAGAAAAGATACCAGACAGCTTAAGAGAATGGCTTGGCAGAAGGGCTACAACAGAAATGATAAATAACTGTTGTGATCGAAAGTTGTGGAGAGAGACATGATCAACTATGCCAGCAGGCTTGGTACCTGATGATGATGAATATGGTTAAACACTTTCTTAGATTAATGTAATTTGAGCTTGAAATAGATGCCCGGCAGTAAATAATGCTTTTGAGCAAAGGTATCTGAAAATACCCATCACATCCATTTCTTGCTTCTGGCTGGCTAGATAACAACGTACTTTTAGCCTGCATTTGGACTGATCCTTCGTGTCGCCCATGTCGTTTGGTGTGCCTTTGTAAAAGAGAGCTGATGTCAGATGACCTAGCTTGGCTTCCTCGCCTTAGTTTAAGGTAGTTTCCGGGTAGGCCCTGTATGGGTATATGTTCTCACTAGGGGTGATCATGGTATCGTTCAGGCACACATCCACTTGGGAGATTAGACGGTGCAAGTAATAATTGGTTGGCGTCATGGCTGGAATGTATTGTAGAGATCTAGATACTCCTCCATCACAGATCTAGATACTCCTCCCTGTTTCCCGTTATCGCTAATTCCACTGGAGTAACATTTCCAGACTCAACCACGGCCTGTGTTGGAGGTATGCTAAATAAGCCTAGACCAGAGTGAAGAGATTCGTATGAACTGGGGTGGATCAGTGCCATCATCCAAATATATCCGACTGCGTGTGATGATGGCTTTAGTAATAAAGGTTTACAACATTTTTCTGTATGAGTAACTCTAGTTTTATCACACGATATTCTATAAACACTCATGGTTTTTTTTTTTTACTTTTCTATGGCATTATCTGGTGATCCATCTGTGTATATGTTGTGACCTGGGTACTTTTTTCTAGCATGCTGAGTGTGGCTACTCTTTTTTCAATGTTTTCCTGCTTGCCATTGTTTGCACCTTAACTTGTCTTGATGTGTAGTTGTATGTGTGTCTTTGTTCATGTGGTCCATAAGTCTGGTGTTATATAATGTATGTGTATGTTTTGCTGCTTGCCGATGTGTTCATCTCTCACCTCTGTCTTGATGTGTCATACCTCTGGTATTATAAATATAAAGCTTTACTTTTATGTGCAAGTACACAAACTTCAATAGCATAACATCATCTTCTACCTTTATAGCTCACAGTGGAGCATAGGTCTTCAGCAAACACTTTCCAAATCATTTTGTTTTTTGTCATTCTTTTAAGATAATTCTATGTCTTCTCCATCATCTTCATCTCTACTTCTATCTGTCTTCTCCAAGAATTCCTTGGTCTTCTTCTTTGTCGTTTCCCCTGGTGATTCCAAAAAAGGGCCTGTTGTATAATACTCTCAGTTGGCTTCCGCAGTGTGTGTCCTATCCTGCGCTATCATCTTTGTTGTATCTCTTTATCCACTGGTATATTTCCATAATTCTATATTAGTGAGTTTGTCCTGCCATTTCCATCCTTTTATTCTGCGTAAGCATCCATTAATGAAAGTCTGAATCTTCATGGTTGTCAATTTTGTTGTTCTCCATGTTTCACAGCCATATGATAGGACCGCCTTAACATTTGAGTTGAAAATTTTTATTTTTGTATTTAACCTAATTTCTTTGGATTTCCATATGTTTCCCAGTGCAACAAAAGCTCCTCTTGCTTTTGATATCCTTATTTTGGTAGCATTCTCTGTTCCTCCCTACCATAACAACATGGTAAGCTGTAATTTCTTTCAAAATTAACATAAAAATAGGTGAAACTCAAAGGAACAAAGAAAACAAACTAAACACTAATAGTAATTAGAAAACTTAAGAACTAGAAATGACAGTTAAAACAGATTGATGATACAAAGAAATTATATTCTAAACATTAGCAAATTAGTCAAGAACAGATTACAGAAACAAACATGAAAGCAAATAGCCAAATCACCACAGAAATAACAACACAAAATAATATCAGTTTTAGTATAGAGAAATTAAAAACAAATGTAAAATTGATATAAACCAAAAACAAGCATTGTGGCAACAAAAAGATAAAAATAATGACCAAAATTATACAGTTAAAGTGTAGATTTTAAAAAGTTTAAATCAGAATTTAATAACAATTGTTTTGTTCATAAAATTGAAACACTTCAAAAGGATAAATGTCCAATTCTAATTGTATGTCTGTGCATTCAAGCAAGGGGAAGCATTTGGGAGTTAAGATGGGCACAGCCAAAAATGAGAAACTTAGTGGCCGTGTAAGAAGACTTATCAACCAACACAGAACTGGAGTCATCAGTCGCTGGACACTGAGGGAATTGCTGAGGAAGGGATCTGAGCACCTATGGACATGTTTGGAGTGCAATGATGATGACCCGCAAATAACTCAATAACAAAAAGAAGAAAAAAAGTGGTATGGAGACAGCTTCACGTGGTAAAGGACAAAACAAAAGTTGACGTTTCAGCCAAAAGGGCCTTCAGCTGGAACAACAAACAACAACTCATTGTCTATTACCACATAAAGATGTCACTATATCACTTTTTTCTTCTTTTTTTTGAATTGCTATTACCATCAGCTTTACAGCAGCTTCGCATCTCTACGCATCTTGATGCCTTTACTTCTTGCCTGCATTAGTAGATTTCAATGAAGTCACAACTTATGTGACTTTCTCAGCAAAACGTGACACCAGTGACATTTAGTTGAGTAATATGCCATATTAAGGTATTTTTCCCATGTGGATTTCTTGTGTTGTTTTAGATGTTCACTTTGACCAAAACCTTTATTACACACATCACATTTGTAAGCTTTTCTGCTGTTTCTTTTAATAGGAAACCAATCAATGTAAAATCTGCATTACTTCTATCACATCTGTAAGGCTTCTATTGGAATGAGATCTCTTGGGCTTTAATATAGTGTCATTCTCATCAAAATTGTCACCCTTAACATCACATTTAAAAAACTTATTTATAGTGTGTGTTGTCATATGTCTTTTTAGCCTGCATCTAAAAAGAAAAGCTGCACCACATACATCACATTTGTATGGCTTTTCTCCTGTATGTGTCTTCATATGCTCATTTAGATTATTACCATAAGAAAATGCTACACCACACACATCACATTTGTAGGGTTTCTCTCCTGTATGGATTATTTTATGTTGTTGTAGATGTCCACTCTGAGCAAAATCTACACCACACACATCACATTTGTAAGGTCTCTCTCCTGTATGTGTTCTTTTGTGCCCTTTTAGAGCAGATTTATTAGCAAAATCTACACCACACACATCACATTTGTAAGGCTTCTCTCCTGTGTGGATTCTGTTGTGTTGTTTTAGATGTCCACTTTGAGAAAAACTTACACCACATACATTACATTTGTAGGGCTTCTCTCCTGTATGTGTTCTCTGGTGCTGTTTCAGATTTCCACTCAGAACAAAATTTACACCACACACATCACATTTGTAAGGCTTCTCTCCTGTATGTGTTCTTTTGTGTCCCTTTAGAGTACCATTTACTGAAAAACTTGCACCACACACATCACACATGTATGGCTTCTCTCCTGTGTGCGTCTTCTTGTGGTTTTTTAGATTGCCACTGCTAGCAAAAACTGCACCACACACATCACATTTGTATGGCTTTTCTCCTGTATGTGTTCTCTTGTGTTGTCTTAGTTTCTGACTCCGAGAAAAACCTGCACCACACACATCACACTTGTAGGGTCTCTCTCCTGTATGGATTCTCTTGTGTTCTTTTAAATAACTACTCTGAGCAAAATCTACACCACATACATCACATTTGTAGGGCCTGTCTCCTGTGTGGATTTTGTAATGTCGTTTTAGATGTCCACTCTGACCAAAACCTGCACCACACACATCACATTTGTAAGGCTTCTCTCCTGTATATGTCCTCTTAACTAATCTTTGATCTGCACTTTCAACATCATCACTATGAGCACCACTAATCAAAGACTGAAACACTATTTCCTGTTCTGTCACTTGTCTTGACTTGCTGTTAGTTACCAGGCACTGGGGACTGGAATCTTGAACACAGCCTTCACCTTGACCTACCTGAGTACAGATAGAAAGTAACATGAAAAATAAAAATATGCCTCACTTGATTGTTGAAATGGGATATAACTCTTACAAAACTCAAAACAATTTTTGTCCTGTCTATCAACATTTCAAGCCATAGCCAGCCCATAGGACATGACTCAGATACTCCCTGTTTTGAAATGTTCTTTCTAGCAGTCTCAATCCTTGCAAAGATCTATTATCAAATCTTGCCATTTGTCTCTATTCTGTGCAAGCATCTCGATTTCATTGAGGAAGTTGATTCTAGCTGTCTTTGTCTCCCTGATCAATGTTCTTCTCGGTGTTTCTCTGGGTTGGCCTCTTTTCCTTTTACCTGTTATTTCCCACTTGAGGACTTGCTTTGCTATTTGGTTATTATCTCTTTTCGTCACATGTCCGACATCTTTTTCTGATTACAGAAGATATTAGTGGTTGATTGACGATTTCTCAAATTTCTTCGTTTGATTTGAATTCGTTCCACGCTATACCAAGTATTTTCCTCTTTCCTATGCTGCTTGGGTAATTTCAGTTCAATGAATGTAATTAACATCTGTATGAGGTAATTCAAAATGATTTCCATAAAAAGCATCAGACTATGAGTGTCTTGTTGTATGACCATAACCTGTGATAGTATTGACTTATTTGCCTTCAGATTCATATCTTTAGACCTCTTCGTCATCCGCCCTTAAAAGGACGTTAAGTGGACATGTCTGCGTTGTGTTGTGGTTTGCAATTTAACTGTTATATTTGCGCCTTTCGGCCCAACACATCCGACTTTAGCACAATATTTTTGAGTACCGGGTTGTATTCCCTCTTCGATCCCTGCTCGCTTGGCCAGACTAGACAGGTTAGTCTGTTACTAGAGGCACCACAGAGAGATGGAGCAGGGTCTGGAAACTCTAGAATACTTTAGTCATCGGGCGAATGCAACCAACCAACCATATCTTTAGACTGGGAACTGGCACTAACTATTTTATGATATAGAGGTTAGATATTTTCACAATCATTAAACATAGATCACAACATGGAGTACTAACAATGTCTTGACATGGATTCATGTAGTCAATAATTACAGACTATGAATTTTGCTTATTTAAGTTTATTTGATCGTTGGTTGTACAAGTGAAGTATAGTTGAGTATATTTAAATGATAAGTCTAATTCCAAAATTAATGTTCTTGATCTGGATGAGTTCAAGTGGTTAGCACTGGTCTTTATTTGAGGCATCTCTTAGTACATATTGCCTGTTACAGTTATAATTCTCTCTCTCTATCATAGATCATCTTATTTTACACTTACTATTCTATACCTATGTTATGACTTATTCAATGCTACTCTTGACCTCTACTATTGTTCTCTGGAGCACAAAACTTCTGAATCTAACTTGAAACACTTCTCAACTAAACTGTCTGGTCTAACTTGATGTTCACTTCTCAACTAAACTGTCTGGTCTAACTTGATGTTCACTTCTCAACTAAACTGTCTGGTCTAATTTGATGTTCACTTCTCAACTAAACTGTCTGGTCTAACTTGATGTTCACTTCTCAACTAAACTGTCTGGTCTAACTTGATGTTCACTTCTCAACTAAACTGTCTGGTCTAACTTGATGTTCACTTCTCAACTAAACTGTCTGGTCTAACTTGATGTTCACTTCTCAACTAAACTGTCTGGTCTAACTTGATGTTCACTTCTCAACTAAACTGTCTGGTCTAACTTGATGTTCACTTCTCAACTAAACTGTCTGGTCTAACTTGATGTTCACTTCTCAACTAAACTGTCTGGTCTAACTTGATGTTCACTGGGTGATTATCGCTTGCTAATTTATATCCATATTGCACTGGTTCTCTAGCTCTATGTTTTTTAACTCTAAGCGTTTCTTTTCCTCAGTGTTTCTGGACGTTGCTTGATGTTCGACCTAGCCTGCTCCTGAGTTTGTTTATCAAACAAATTTCTGGACATATGAGGGTCAAGTCAAGTTTACATCTATTCCCCAACCATTCCAATAACAGTTAAAATGTTCCATTCCCTAAACTTGCTACTGTTATTATTTTTGTGACTGTGTTATAATTGTACTGCTACTGCTACCAACTACTTCATTTATGGGTAACTACTAAGCTATCCGACCCATGCTATATCTCTATCTCCCATTATGTGATCCATTCTATCATGGTCCATATACTATTATATAATCAACATCTGCATATAATAAAACAGCATGGTCCGACCTATGCCCAGTGAAAAAAATCTTTGATGTTCTCATTTTTTTAAACTAATAAATTACTTGTCTGGTTGTAAACTTTTGTTATTACCTACCTTTTAAATGAATGAACGCGCACGAACACACACATGTGCACGCGCACACACACACTCATATGATGACTCCTTCTGTTTGGCCCTTGGGTAAGAAAAGGTTGGGCCACACTGTGATAACATATATAGATTAAAGCTTAAGTTTTTTTTTTATAGTAAAAATTGTGTACTTTACCTTATCATTATCAATATAGATAAGAGGTCCATGTTCAGGACAGTCTCCATATCTCAGCTGACATTTGACACAATCTAAAGACAGAGATGAGTTATCATTACAATTATTTATAAACTGACTGGCAGGGATGACAGTGTGAAATGAGACACAAACAGTGGAATACCAAGCACAGTAAAAAAGTCAACATGCTGCCCTTAGTAGACATAAGAGGGGAATATGGCAAACACCCACTACATTGGAAGTGAAATTGAATTATGTAAACTTCTTTTATGCTGTTCTGCGTTTTGCTGGTAAGAATTGCAGTCTTAACTCAATGAAGTAGTGGTAGGTTGTCAAAGGCCCCAGTATAACTGCAAATGAATTAAAATTCATAATCGCACAACCGCCCGTGCCAGTGGAATCATCTGAATTAACATCTCATCACATTGAAGGATCCAAACAAAGAAAGGCAACTGCAGTCCCCATCATAGCAGCTACAGCACATGCCAAAAGACATAAGGCATAACCACATTGAACGTGAATGCAGCTGAACTGTCCTTTGTCATACTATATCATCATACATCGTAAACAATCAGAATATTGAAATATGATCCCGGATTAAGTAAACAGTTCACGGTGTGCAGAGAGCACTAAACTCAGTTGTTCCAGCAGCAAGTCGAACTTGGAATAAGAGGAAACTGCAACAAGGAACACTTTTCAAACAGTTTCAACGGTTCCTGTTGCCTATCCATCATATTGACCAGAAGTATCAATGATGTTTTTTCTATCAAGGGCACTTTCTGTGGCTTGGTATATAGTGATACTGTGTTATTTTATTATGTTGTAAATTACCTCAATCCATCTTCTTGGTCTACCTCTATATCTTGGTTGTTTCATTTTGTTGCTATAAGCTATAGACTCAGGTGTTAAGGGGTTAATGCTAATCCCAAATGAAAGAGTCATGTTTGCAGATGAAGAAATATCTAGCATAAACTGATCAAATTGAAACAGACACAAATCAACTTAATCCTATATTATGATACCTATCTGTGACTCATGTTTTTATGAATACCATAGAAAAAAACTACTCACATAAAACTGTGCACAATTTGTAAAAATAATATTTATTTGGACATTTTGTGTTTACACAAATATGGAACAATGACACTTCTTCTTCTTCTACCTTTCTACCTGTGGAGTATAGGTCTTCAACAAACACTGTCCAAGCCATTTTGTTTTCTTGCCATTCTTTTAAGATCATTCCATATCTTCCACATCATCTTCATCTCTACATCCATCTGTCTTCTCCAAGAATATTTTGATCTTCCTCATTGTCTTTTCCCCTGGCGATTTCAGAAAAGGACCTGCTGTGTAATACTCTCAGTTGGCTTCTGCAGTGTATGTCCTATTCATCGCCACCACCTTCGTTGTATCTATTTATCCACTGGTGCTTGATTGGTACTTTTCCATAATTGTGTGTTAGGTGGGGGCCTCGGTAGCCGAATTGGGAAAACCACACGACTACCGCCGTTCGGACTACCCGTGTTTGATTCCCGCTGGGAGCAGTGTGAATTGTACTGGTGGTTGGAAAAAAAAAATACCCCCACGGTCAACCCAGCTGTTGGCAGAAATGGGTACCTGGGTACTACCCTGGGAAGGTGAGAAATGTTGCCTCGCATCTTCGATGCTTGAGGCGACACTATACAGAAATTTCCGAACATTTCTGGATAGGCTGCTGAGCACATATGGGTGGAATCTTGCGTGCTAAGACACCGGTTCAAGTCTCATACTTTACCTTTAATTGTGTGTTAGTAATTTTGTCCTGCCATTTCCATCCTTTTATTCTGTATAAGCATCCATCAATGAAGGTTTGTATCTTCATGATTGTCATTTTTGTTGTTCTCCATGTTTCACAGCCATATAACAAGACTGACTTAACATTGGAGTTGAAAATGTAAATTTGTGTATTTAACCTAATTTCTTTGGACTTCCATATATTTCCCAGTGCAACAAATGCTCCTCTTGCTATTGATATCCTATATAAAGATTGACTCACATAAAAGAGTGTGTAATTAGCAAAAATAATATTTGTAAATGTAATAATGTAAATGGCATAAGCATTCATTTTCCATACTATTAGAACACATAAAGCACTAAAAATGAAATAATGAACTTCAACTTGTGATATTTCTTCAAGTATCCTCTGTATATCTGATTCAAACTCAATCCAAATGAAGGTTCATGAGTGACTAGCATAAACTAGGATTCAGATTTACCTGTATGTAGGTAAGCACTACTGCCAGTGCCTGTATCTACTGCTATGTATTGGATGCAGTAATTATTCCTCAGTCTCAATCAGATTTATTAACTGTTGAAAATATTATACTTTTGCTATCACACGTGTACTTTGCTCGTTGACCCATCCAGCCCGCTCGTTGCTGGTATGTTGCCCATTCATCGCCAGTACATTCACCATTATCTTAGGGTTAGAGTTTGTTTTATTATTGTGTATTACGTTTAGTTAGCTTGTGCCGAACATACGGTGTAAGCTTTAGAGGCAATGCAGCAGGAGGTCGACGCCTGGGAGTCATGACCCAGGCAGGCACACCTCCCCTAGAGTGTCAAGAAGCTAAAGGGCCGAAACACTTGCTTGACGGGGGACCTCTTCTGATGATCAGATTGCCTCCTGCTGCGAAGCTCTGTACAAAGAGTTTCCTACTACTGTTTTAAGTCTCACCAACAGCAAGCAGAAGAGATTTCCACAGAAAACTCAAGATTTCCCCAGGCCAAATTAAAAAAAAACTTCCTTTTCCCTTCATGAAAATTAGTAGAATTTATATAAAAAGAAACAGCCACATTTTTACAATACCATAATATTTTAGACCACACTGTATAGGAAAACAATTCCAAGAAAAAAAAAGCAAAAAACCAAAGACTAAAGGGTCAACAGAATTAATAATTAGAAGGGTATATGAAAAGGGGGGGGGGGGGGGGGGTTGTCTGCCTGCAACAAACTCAAATTCCAAAATAATGAATTTTGAGGTGGTAATTTTTATGACAGTTTCATAATTATGGGTTAAATTTAACCAAAATGTGCAAACAGGTGTCATTTGTTAAAATAAAAACTTACACAAAAAACTGTCCTTGTCAGAACAAGAAAGAGATAGGGAACTAGACCTTCCTCTCTCCATGACAGTAAATGTGTCACTTTCTTTCTCTGCCTCCTTTTCCTTCTTCACTGTTTGACCCTAAAAATATTATTTTGTACATTTAGAACACATTAGTATGTGATTTTGTACTAAAAAATGGAGAGCAGAGGACCAGTTGTATCTAAATTGTGAAACTTGTCTAGAACTATTTGATAATCACACAATCTATCTTTTTATTTCTGTTGAAATGTTTCTTCCTACTCTTCATTCTTCTGAGGCAGTGACTCTAAAAATTGTTCCATTTTTCTCTGTGGTTTGTCAGGATCTGTTATGACTTGTTTATTGTGTTGGTAATTTGTGGAGTGGTTATAATTCTTTATTTTATGATGACCAAATGTAATTCTTCATCCCCCATAGTTGGGAATGCACTTTTCACTGTCCATCTGCATATGTCTGTCCATATTTGAGTTATTTGTGGGTTATCATCATTGCACTTTTTGGCTATACCCATCTTTGATCCTATCTCTTTCATTAAAAGGAATGATGTGGACTCATGGTTGTTAAACTGCTGTGCCTTTCCAGCATCTCTGAGGGCATTAAACCTAGATTATGATTCTGAAGTATAAAAAACAGCACCAAAATACAAATTCTTCCAAATTTGATAGTGTGTAGTGTTTGAACATTATTCCCCCCCCCCCCCCCACTGGTTCCTTCCTAATTACTTCTTCCGGCGACCAATGAGTGTTTAATTTATTTCTATTGATGTTGGATTTTTTTATCTTTTCCATTTTGTGAGATACTGTCTTATAATACGAAAGACAAATTTCAACAAATAAGTCGGGTTTCATTTTTTTTCCCTTTCTTCTTCTTCTACCTTTGAGCTCCCTGTGGAGCATAGGTCTTCAACAAACACATTCCAAGCCGTTCTGTTTCTTGCCATTCTTTTAAGATCGTTCCATGTCTTCCCCATCATCTTTATCTCTGCTTTTATCTGTCTTCTTCAATAATTAATAGGTCTTCCTCTTTGTTTTTTCCCTGGGGATTCCTAAAAAGGGCCTGTTGTGAAATACTCTCACTTGGCTTCCACATTGTGTGTCCTATCCAGCGCCATAATCTTCGCTGTATCTCTTTATCCACTGGTATTTACTGGTGCATTTCCATAATTCTATGTTAGTGTGTATGTTTTATCCCTTTGAACATGGACATTTTTTCAGTCATCGGCAACAGGATAAAAAACTGAAAGTTAGGCTAGTGTCTCAAGTGGATAAAAATGTAACTATACAACTGAATTATAAAAATGTTATTGACCGGTCATCACCATTATGTGTCATACCATTTGGCATAGGCAATTATGTTCTTCCACAATTTTCTATAAAACAGTATATTGTATCAATTCTGTTGTTAACTGTTTTCCATGCTATGACACCAAGCTATCCAGCATCTTCTCTCATTGTCATCCATGATCTCTCTTTCTCTCTATTTTGCCAGTTGTAACCAAGTACTCGAACTTTCCTCTTCTCATGATGTATTTGAAAAAAAAAAGACTGTTTTTTTTTTACGTTTTTTTTAGGCTTTTTTGTGTGTTGGCCTCTTTAAGAATGTCCTCGTTGGTTTCTGTTTTTGTTGTCCAGGAAACTCTCAATATTCTTCTGAGAAATCCCAACTTTGTGCCATCCATTCCTCTTTGCATTTGTTTACCTACTGTCCATGATTCGCTTCCATAGGTCAGAATTGGCTCTATATAGCACATATGAACTCTCTTTCACACTTCTATTGATATAGATTTGCTGCATAAGACATTTTTCTTTTTCTGAAGTGCGATTTTGGCCGGAGTTGTTCTGCTTTTAATTTATGTGGTGCATCTTCCATCTAATGTTATTATTTAGCCAAGTATTTGACGCTCTCCACTTGTTTCAGATTTGTCTTGTTTATTTCTATGTTGCATGGTAGTAACGACTGTTTCTTCGATATAACCATTACTTCTGTTTTCTTACTATTCAGAATGAGACATTTCTTGTGCTTTCTTTTACTATTATATCTATCATTTCTTTGTTCATTTTCTCACTCTGCGATTAAGACTGTCATCCACGTATCACAAAATATTTATGTTGTGACCATTTACTACAATTCCTTTCTTGTCTATTATTTCTCTCATATTTTTGCTGTAGAGTGAGAACAAACCTGGTGACAGAACACAGCCTTGTTTGACTCCTTGTTTTATATATTGGAACTGTCCTGTTTGGTTTATAATTCTTGTGGCTGCTGTTTGTTGCCAGTACATGTTTTTTTTTATGATTCTCAGATCCTTGCCTCAACGTTTAATTTCTCAAGCATATTGCTTATTTCCACATGCTTTACTTCATCAAATGCTTTTGTGCAGTCTATAGAGAACATATTTAGATCTTTCTCTACCTCTATAGCTCTTTCTATCAATGTTCTCAGGATACATCTTGCATTATTGGTGCCCTTTACTTCCACAAATACACATTGTTCCTCACTTATTTATGTTTTTTGTTCCTTACATATCTCGTGATGATTCTTAACAATATTTTGGTCACATGGCTTATGAGACTAATAGTGTGGTGGTCTTTGCAATCAGTGGTACCTGACTTCTTTGGAATGGCTACAAAAACAGATTTTAGTAGATCTTCAGGTAGGTGTAAACTGTTATGCATATCATTAAATAGTTCTGTTATGACATATGCTCCCAGCTATCCTAATGCATATATCTCTTCGACTGTTATATTATCAGGACTTCGAGCTTTGCCTCTTTTCATGTGTTAAAATGCCTCTTCTGCTTCACTCTGTATTATTGGTGGTCCTGTGCCTTTGTTTGAATTGTTTAGCTCTAGTCTTTCATCATCATAGAGTGGATTGATATATTCTGTCCATCTTTCCATTATCTTCTTTTCTCCCATTGTTATTAACCAGTCAGACTTTAGATTACCTAGAGAAGAGCTCCAATATGTGTTAGTCAAGCACATTGTTTCAGGATAAATTCAAGACACTTCGGTAAATAAACATAGCATCTCATCAAACTTAAGGTGTACCAAGCAGTTATGTTGTTGGGCGCATCTGTTATTAATGACCCTTAAAACTAACCAATCAACTCACTTCACAATCTGGTTCCTCTTTAATATTCCATCTTGGTAGCAATTGCATGGTTTCCATGTTTCTGACTGCCAGAGAATACAAATAGGAATGATCAGTATTTAGTAACATAAAACAAATGTAATAAATTTAATGAATGATAACAATAGTAACTCACAAATAGGTTTGCCCATAAATTAATTGTGAATGTTATTTTATTCTATTATTATTCATTTCAAATAAGTGTTTTGTCATTTTTAAGCAACAAATCCATGATTACCCAGGTATTTTATTAAATAATATCACTCAGAATTACATATTGGTCATAAATTGAAAATATAAGAGCTCTAAAAATTAGACTAGACTATCAATATGCTATCAAAAGTGTCAGTGTTTAATTATCACAGATGTGGCTATTTTATTTCTCTGACTAAGAAACCACTTCAGGGTTAATCCAGACAACAGAAAATGGGAAGCAGAGATTTTAGATTTTTGTTTGGGAACTAGGGTGTCCTGCAGTGATAATGACCACAACATTCACAAAATAAATTAATCTTTGGTCATTAAAAAGTATTGACATTATCACTGTATGTTCTATAATCTTTAATCTTTTCCTTAAGGCATAGAGAGAACCTGAACATAAACTCTACTCCAAAAATTAAGACCTGTTATTAGAATGTTTTATTCCCGATGAACACAAGAGAATAAGTGGGGGGGGGGGGAGACTGTCTTTCATAATCACTAATCCTGCAACATGGGAGGTCAGCCGATCATCTTGACAATGACTTCACAATCTTCACACAACCACCGCCTTCGATTTATAGAGCTTTAATTTCAGCTATTTTTTACTTCTCTCTTAAGATGAATTGCAGAAATGTATTATAAACACTAGTGACATTCCTTTTCATACTAACTATCTATGTGTGCTGCAAACATTGCAAAATTGTATGTGGGTAAGAGTTAAGAGTTCAGTTCAAAAATTAAATTTTTTTAGAATAACAGAACTTTCACACAGTACATTACTACACAGTGTTCATCTTAATGTAGTAATATTATTGCAATATGTGCACTACTGATAAACATTAAACGATTATGTTCATATTTCTTTTACTTTTAAATAAAGTCATGGTTTACGAGGAGGCTACAAAAAACTGCCGGCGGTCTTCCCTAAAATGTAATATTTGACTGAATGACTATGACTATTGACCATGAGAATGAGATTTAGATTAGATTAGACTTAGAGATTCAGACCGGCTGAATTAAAGTGCATGGAGACGTTATTCCGAACAGAAATAAATGAAGAGGCTAAAGTCGTAAATTACGGCACGGTGTAGGGTAACATAAAATATGTGTCCAATCATCACAGCAGTTACTTGAGGTACCTACTTATCTGAGATTTGATGAAGAAATCCCACAACAGATTTGATCTGATTTTTTTTTTTCTTTACCGGGGTTGCCAGGTGACATCCACCAAGCAAAGCCAATCAGGGATACAAACATCATAAACAACACGCTTACTAAATCATCATCTTCATCATTGAGTGCCATCTCCGCATCGAAGGTTGGCTACCATGGAGCGCCATTCCACCCTGTCTCTTGTTTTGATGGTGCATATTGTCATAGGTTGACTTGTCCATCTTTTGATGTTGCTCGTCCATTTTAGTCTTGGTCTGCCTCTTTTACCTTGTATTTTCCCTTCCAATATTACTTTTATTAGGTTGTTGTGCCTTTTAACATGTCCCCAAATTTCATTTGTCTTGTTCTAATTGTGTTTAGTAGTTCTCTTTTTATTTTTAGTTATTTTAAAACTTCATAAACGTCAATAATAAATAGCAACGTACCATCATTTGACAACGTGATTTCTTCAAACTTGCACAATGCCATGTGTCAGCTCTGACGACTACTTTTATGCATTATCAGAGAAATCGCCATGTTACAGTATGTATAGCTTCATTCCGTGATGACAGGAACAGAATATCAATTGAAGAGTTAATGGCTGCGATCTCTGACCGGTAGAGTCACTTATGAAGCATTAGCCCTGCAATGTTAGCTCGGCTCGCTAGCCGTGTAGCACGGATCGGCTACAACCTGGGTTAACAATGACCGTGACTTTTTTTTTTATAGTTCACGGGACAAGGTAAATAAGTGGACAACTGTGATAATATTACACCCTTACAGCAGAGCTACGATATAACATACAAACCATAGCGATGAAATGTTATCATAAGGTAACACAAGGTAAAAGAGGCAAACCAAGACTAACATGGACGAGTAACATAAAAAAAAATGGACAAGTCAGCCTATGACAATCTGCACCATACAAACAAGAGACAGAACGGAATGGCGCTCCATGGTAGCCAACTTTCGATGCGGAGACGGCACTCACTGATGATGATGACAGCAGGACTACAGAGTAAAATACAAACTATAGGGATGAAATGTTATCGTAAGGATATTGAGTTATTTGCGGGTCATCATCATTGCACCCCGAACATGTCCATTGGTGCTCAGATCCCCTCCAGTCCAGTGACTGGCGACTCCAGTTCTGTGTTGGTTGATAAGTATTCCTACACGCCCACTAAGTTTCCCGTTTCTGGCTGTGCCCATCTTAATTCCCATCTCTTCCATCCGAAGGAGTGACGTGCACTCATGGTTGTCGAAGACCTGTGCCCTTACCACATCTCGGAGGGCATTGAATATGTCCGCCCGATCCATTGGTTGGCCGCCATCAACGACAGCGCAGCTAGCCAACCTGTCCGCTCTTTCATTTCCCCATACTCCTGTAGCAGTGATTAGAGAGTGGCACGATAAGATGGGAGTGTGTGATAGAATTGGTGGAAAATGTGTGAAAGGTTGACTAAACACGGAATCATCGAGTTCACGGGGAGACGTGATTAGTAGTGAAAACAACTTAGAAACATCGGGTTGCTCGGGGAGTATGAGACGCAATTAGGATGAGTTAAGAAATGTAAAAGGGAAGATGATTGGTGGAGGAAAACAGTTAGAGAAAAGAATAGGTTAGAAAGTCAGTCGAGTTAGAATGAGACGAGAGTGCGGGCAGTGGTTTTCGGACAGCTGATACCGCAGGATGAGTGGTCGACATCTGGATGACAGAACGTTTGTGTGTGGCAGAGGTATGGATAATCCTCTTTGTGGGCGTAGTGACAATAGTAGTGCTGTGTAATTTAGCAGAGAGAGAACAACATTTAGCGCTAGTGAACAGAACAGTGTTCCAGTGTGACGCTGGCGAATAAGCAAGATGTTATATTAGAGCGGAGCAGTGTAGCTTTATGAAAAGTTAAAAACAATGGAAGAAATAGTCTCAGTGATTATACTTGAGCCTGCTTGTGATATTTAGTAGTGCTGTGTAATTCAACAGATTTAACGGTATAATTAAAGCTTCACGTAATAAGTGGACATCATAAATCAGAACGACGTTTCGGCGCAAAGGCCTTCAACAGGAACAAACATACACCACACGTACAAACATGTATTAAAAATTTTTAAAAATAATAAAATCAAATTAGAAGGAGGAATGAGAGGAAAGTAAGAATAAAGTCTTCCCTGTAAGATCTGATGTGGAAAGAACGGAAGTGCACACGGGGTGCGCGTGCATGCTATCTATCTATCTATTGACCTTTCGAGCCGTAACCGGCCCATAGGGCGTAGACCAAGATACACCTTCTCCTATATGAATTTTTTTGTTCTAGCAGTTTTCTTTTAAAGATATTTTATCAAATCTCGCCATCTGTCTCTGTTCTGTGCAAGCAACTCTATCTCATTGAGGGAGCCGATTCCTGCTGCTCTTGCCTCTCTCATCAATGTTCTTCTCAGTGTCTCCTGGGTCTTCCTCTTTTTCTTTTACCTGTTGTTTCCCATATGAGGGCTTGCTTTGCTATTCGGTTATTATCTCTTCTCATCACATGTCCAACATATGACCATCGTCTTTTCTTTATTACTGAAGATATTAGTGGTTGATTGGCGATTTCTCTAATTTCCTCGTTTGTTTTGAATTCGTTCCATGCTATACATGGTATTTTCCTTAGACATTTATTTTCGAATGCGTTCAACTTTGTTTCTATATCTCTTGTTGTTTTCCAGCTTTCACGCGCATACGTAAGGGTTGATAGTACATTTGATTCGAATAGCCTAAGTTTTGTGTTTGTGCTGATAAGTTTTGATTTCCACAACTTTTCAAGGCGTGCATGCACAAAAGTGAATATGTGCGCATACAGCATACAGTAACAGAAGTTTCCAAAAATAGAACCGTGTGCATATACAATACGCAAGAAACATATAAGAGAGGAGGAAAGATAGAGGTGTCATAGAGTGTGGTAATATATATAGGGGACAGACGAAGTGATACAGTGTGGATTAGTAGAGGAGAGATGTGTATTGCATAGCATGTGTTTATAATAATGTGCTCAAACATGGGCAAAAGAGAATATGCAATAGAGAAGCAATAACAATAGGGAAACAATGTGTAAGAGTGTGATACATTAATGACTCGTGGGATTAGCAAACCCAATTGAACTATAAGGCGATTCTCCAAGGCAAACCGACTGTGGTCGTTGGAGTGGCAAAGGACAATACCAGTAATACGGATACTATCTTCACCTTTGTGGTCCGAGGAATTGGAGTGGGACACAACTGGAGTGCTAGTATTCTGTTGTACATCTCGAAGGTGTTCACAAAACCTTTCAACTAAACGTCAACCAGGCACGCCAATATGTCATGTAACATCGTTGGCATAAATTATATTGTGGGGCACACATGTGGAACCCATCCCTGATCTCGAATTTCCCGTTAGAAAAAAGTCAGAGTTAGTGCGGAGCACATACGCATATGTTATGCAGTTACTTCCACAGGTAACCGTAGCAAATTGTTTGTGGTCGAAGCGAGAGAGATGTATCCGAACAAGAATATCCCTTAGATTCTTATAGCATTTGAAGGCGACCATAGAGGGATCACCAAAGAGCAGATGAGAATAGCGGGGTCAGATTGAAGAATGGAACGGTAACGGTTGAGTATTCTTACAGCAGCTAAGTTTTGAGGATGATGGGTAAGGGTGAGTATTCTTACAGCAGCTAAGTTTTTAGGATGATAGGTAAGGGTGAGTATTCTTACAGCAGCTAAGTTTTGAGGATGATGGGTAAGGGTGAGTATTCTTACAGCAGCTAAGTTTTGAGGATGATGGGTAAGGGTGAGTATTCTTACAGCAGCTAAGTTTTTAGGATGATAGGTAAGGGTGAGTATTCTTACAGCAGCTAAGTTTTGAGGATGATAGGTAAGGGTGAGTATTCTTACAGCAGCTAAGTTTTGAGGATGATGGGTAAGGGTGAGTATTGTCCTGTCAGAGTGGGAGCGGTTGGAAGGAGTAAGTACCCCATGACGAGATAAGGAGGGCCCGTATGAGGGCAGATTGAAGGATTGAATCTGGATAAAACCGGCGTCGAAAGAAGATGAGCCTGTTGGAGGAAATCATGGTCATATTGGCAGATACGACGAAGACGCAGTGACAGAGAAAACGGATTCGAATCACGACATGAAAATGGGTGTGGTGAAGTATAGAGAAGGTAACAATGGGGGTCTGTGAGTTTATAGAAACCGAGGATCATAAAGGATAGGTTGGCACATATGTTGACACAAAAAAGACTACTAGTAACACAAACAGAAAGATAAAACCATAGGAACAAATAGAAAAATTAAAACACGGACAAAAGCAGAAATATACTGGTAGAAAACAAAAATAATTTCCTTTTATTGTTTCTTGCTCAAGAACAATTTTAACAGTTAAAATGTTATACATGATAAACGTTTCACACACAAATGGATAATCTGACGACGAACTGTGTTTTGTATGTTCGGAGTTGGAGTTAAACACGATGTCCTAGCATCATCAAGCGCTATACATTTAAATACTATGACGATCATCATTTTCAAGAGGACGTGAACTTCCGGGCAATATGGTGGATAGGCGGCAGGAACCATTGAAGGCTATGTCTGAAAAGTGTTTTTTGTTGCAGTTTCCTCATATTCCAAGTCCGGCTTGTTGCAGGAGCTACTGAGTTAGGTGCTCTGTGCACACCGTGAGCTGTGTGTTTCATCCCGTTTGATCATGTTCCGATATTCCAATTGCTTACGACGAATGCTGATATCGTATGACAGGGAAAAGTTGGCCGTGTTCACTTTCTATGCGGTTTCACCTTATGTCTTTTGGTGTGTGCTGAGACTGCTATGATGGGGACTACAGCTACCTTTCTTTGTTTGGGAGATGAGTTAGTAATTCGGATGATTCCACTGGCACGGGCGGTTGAGCAACTATGGATTTTAATTCGTTTGCAGTGATACCAGGGCCTTCCATAACCAAATAACACAAATGGAGATCAGGCTGCAAATAGATAAAAACCTGTCATACTACACAAAAAATAAAGTGACTGCCAGTTTGAATCACGGCACGACCCCCCCCCCCCCTCTCTGCAATCAGGATTCAATCAGAGTAGGATTCCAGACTCTCACATGAAGTCAGCTGTCAGGTTAAGTGTTTTAATCGCCCCACAGGCAGAACATCACAATTAGAGTCTGCCAGATCCACTCTGATTGAACGCCCGTTAAAACGTTGCACTGTGTTCTGCGCCAGTGGCCCAGAGCATCCGATTTCAGCCAGAATTTTATTCAGGTTTGCATTCCTTAGCCTTTGATTGTCCCAAATCTTCCTGCAAGGCAGCAGATGGGGGTTAGTGCTTCTGGTTCTTTATACCATCCTGAACCGTTGTTGATATGTAAATGGTAAACTTAATTCTTTCATTCTGATACCATCTTTGGAAGAGCCTATGGCTTTGTAGTTAGTGCACATGTCAACATGAAGATTCACTGTTCAAGTGCCAGTTAAGGCAGCATTTTTTCCCTCCAATCTAAAAGGCTCTCGAGGTCCACCCAGCCTGTTTAAAAGAGTACCACTTCTCTGGGAAAGAAATGCAGCGAGAGATTGGCCAACCCACAAAGATGAGGTAGTACAATGAAGCCACTAGTACTTCCTTCACATTACCCCAAAAATCATGTGCTGAAGGTCTGTAAAATATAGGGTCACTAACACCATATTTCCCTATACGCCACTTGGCGTGACGGGGGTACTTTACTTTTTACTTACTAGTTCTTCCTTACCAAAAAGCAGTTGCTACGAGGGCTACATTTACCATCATTGGCCAGGTAGGATCAGCTTTCTCATTTAATGGTACGTCACAATTGGATAGGAAATCACTTTTCTTTAGCTACATACTTTTTTGTAACATTTTTTAAGTTTGTGTATTTGTATGTGTTTCAAGTACTAATCGTGCATCTGTTAAAAACACAGTTTTGTATGTTTATATGTTTCAAAGTTGCAGTTCTAGAGTCCCTCTGTCACTGTGATGATGTCTTTAGTGACAAATGTTTCAAAGCATCTCCCTGTATTGACGATGACTCTTGTTAAGTCATAATTCTATAAGTATTCAAGCTCCTCACTTTTCTATAGCATCATCTGATGATCCATCTGTATATACGTGGATCTACGTGTCACATGGGTACTCCTCTTCTAGCATGCTAGTAGGTGGCTACTCTTCATTAGATGTCTTCCTGCTTGCACCTTTAACTTGTCTTTATGTGTTGTTCCATGTGTGTCTGTATATCAGTGATGGCCAACTTAAGGTTGACCAATGACCTAATTATAGCCAGGGCCAGAGGACTAAACTTTGGAGAATCATAACAAGTTATATTATATGATTTCTATCTATTAACCTTTCGAGCAGTAGCCGGCCCATAGGGCGTAGACCTTCTCCTATCTAAATTTTTATTTTAGCAGTTTTCAATCCTTGTAAAGATCTTTTATCAAATCTCGCCATTTGTCTCTGTTCTGTGTAAGCAGCCCTATCTCATTGAGGGAGCCGATTCCTGCTGCTCTTGCCTCTCTCATCAATGTTCTTCTCAGTGTCTCTCTGGATCCTCCTCTTTTACCTGTCGTTTCCCACATGAGGGATTGCTTTTTCAGGTCTACGTTTCATTAACAAAATTGTTATTACGAAAGAGGCTTGTTAAACCTCTGATCAACGAATCTATACCAAGCCAGAGAAAAATTGTTCCTCCATTTTGGATCCGACCGGAAACGAATATGATCTAGTCATATATAAATAATGCTTACACTTTGACAATATATTTTATAATTTGTAACAATAAATTTGTTTAATCATTTTAAAATTAACTTTATATTGTTTTTTTTTTAACCAATTTGAACTTTGGTTTTTATTTATGGGTATTTCAAATAGTAGTTTATGTGGACTCTTCAAGAGCCAAGAAAAAGACTGGTGGGTTGAATCTGACCAGTGGGCCACCATATATGGTTATTTTTCTGTTTGCCATCGTGTTCACCTCTTATCCCTGTCTTGCTGTGTCATAACTCTGGTATTATAAATATGGACATACGTTTATCTTCTATGTGTATGTATCCAAACTTTTATATAAAAGAAACATTTTCTCATTTGCTGGGAAATGGAGATAAGCATGACAACAGTAATGCAGTAATTTCTTTCAAAATTGACATAAAAATAGGTGAAACTCAAAGCAGCAAAAACAATGAATAAATGGTAGTAGTAATTTCAAGAATTTAAGATGGATCTTGAGATGACAGCAAAAACAATGTACCAGAGATTTATTTATTAGAGCTAAAAATAGAGGGCATTAACCTGGTAGATTGTAGGACATAGTAATGGTTAAATGTGGTCAATTGAAGGTTATCCCATGGAAGTCATGTACTAAGGGTTTGGTCACGTGATGAAGCCTGAAAGCCAATTTCTTGTTTAGATTTTGACAGTTATCATGTTAGCCAGAAACAAGTTGCAGTTTGGGTTAGATAGGAAGATTTATTGGTGAGAATGGACTCCATCATGAAACAATGAAAACATCCAAATTGAGAAAGAGATAGACTCTTGTGTTAATAACCTCAGAGGTTTTCTTACATGCAAGAAGGAAAAACTGAATAACAGTTGTAGAAACTCAGACTGATGAGATTAAGTAATATGGTTTGATTGCAGAGATCTTGAATTTGCCAATGCTATGCAGTTATATCAATGAACATCAGGAGAGCTGGACATATCTGATGCATTCTCTTCTTCTCACATTTGATTCCATCAAAGTCCTCATGATGATGTCTCCATGTTATGACATCTGTCCATTTTGTCTCAGTCACTAAACCATGAAAGTTATGCAGAGGATAGATTTCAGTAACTGCCTTTTGACGATAAAGATACACCAATAATTATAATGGCTCCACCATTGATGAATTAAAATTAAGTAAAGTACCCCCGTCACGTATAGGGAAATATGGTGTTAGTGACCTTATATTTTACAGACCTTCAGCACATGATTTTTTTGGGGTAATGTGGTCGGTATTATGCCCGTGCTGCTTTACTTTCCCAGAAAAAAATCCGGTACCAATTTAAGGCTGGGTGAACGCGGAAGCCGTCGGTCGGGATCGAACCCTACCCCTTGTCCTTTGTAGTCTAGTTCACTAACCACTGAGCTATCGCGGCTCCCTCCACCATTGATGAATATATATATATATGGCCCTTTTCGTCTTGTCAGACGGTCTAGTGGAGGCTATTGCGTATTTTTTTGAGGTATTGTTTTTGCCGAACAGCTTCTCTCGTGGCTAAATTGATGAATATATTATAAATCAAATAAATTGTGCAATAACATATATTTTTTTTGCATTTGCCAGCTTTCACCTCTGTCTAAGTCTCTAGAAACTAGGAACTGAATTTGTTTTTCCCTGGCAGTGTGTCCACAGGTGTCCCTCACTGCACAGGCAGATAACTCCATCTTCAGAGTTCATCATCATCATCATGTACCCTGCCGATAGGCGTAGGCGATCATGTCCCTCCACAATCTTCTATCTACAGTGCATCGTATCAGTTCTGCAGTTCTGTTGTTGACTGTTTTCCATGCCATGACACCAAGCTATCCAGTATTTTCTCTCTTTGTCTTCCGTGATCTCTCTTTCCTTTTATTTTGCCAGTTGTAACCAAGTAATCCAACTTTCCTCTTCTCATGATGTGCCCGAAAAATGTTGATTGCTTCTTTCTGATGTTTTTTAAGACCTCCCTTTTTGTGTTGGTCTTTTATCTGTCCAAGGAACTTTCAACATTCTTCTGAGAAATCCCATCTCTGTAGCCTCTAATCGTCTTTTCATTTGTTTGTCTACTGTCCATGATTCGCTTCCATAGGTCAGAATTGGTTCTATATAGCACCGATGAACTCTCTTTCCCATTAGAGAACTCTTCAGAGTTACTCATATATTTTACCACAAATGAGTAATTGATGTTTCAAGCCAGGCCTCACTGCTAAGACCAGTGTTGATTGCTGCAGAGAGAAATCGCACCCAAAAATCCCAACAGGTTCAACCTTGATTTCAACTCACAGCCTATCTGTCTTTAGACCGATGTCTTGCCTCAAGTCCAACTATCTATCGTCCTTTCGAGCCAAAGACGGCACATAGGGCAGAACCACAATCCCAAAAACAGAAACCTTGCATGCCAAAATGGCACATATTGCAGAGATCACTGCTCTAAAATCTATGGCGCTGTTTCCATAACAACACTTTTACAATGACAGCTTGTCAAGACATCGATCAACCTCCTTAGTCGCCTCTTATGACATGCCTGGAAGGTCACAGTTCTTTACCTCCCTCATAATGAGGCCCCGGTAACACACGGAATAAGTCCAACTAGTCCCTGGTAATAACAGATTGAAGCTACAAAGAAATAAAAAAATATTAGCAAATTAGACAATATCCTGATCCTTCCAGCACCACTAGACACCACATAGGTCTTGTAGTGTTTTTCACCATCTGTCTCTATTCTTGGCATGATGTTTGATCTTATCTAATGAGTCTATGCCTGCTAACTTTGTTTCTCTTATAAGTGATCTTTCTAGTGTCTCTCTAGGTCTTTCTCTTTTTCCGTATCCTGATGTTTCCCACAGACAAGCCTCTTTTGAAATTCTCTTGATGTCTTTTCTCAGCACATGTCCGACATATGTCCATCATCTCTTCCTAATTGTAGATGAGATTGTTGGTTGCATGGCCATTTCCCTTATCTCTATATTAGTGTTAAATTCATTCCATTGTACTAAGAGAATTCTTGTTAGGCATTTGTCTATAAAAGCATTTAGTTTTCTTTCAATCTCTATTCTTGTTTTTCAGCTTTTACATGTGTAGGCAAAGGTTGCTTATATGTTTGAGTTGAACATTCATAGAAAAGATTATAGAAATGAACATGAAAGCAAATAGCTGAAAAACCAAAGAATAAAATATCAGTTTTGCTATGGAACTTTTAAAAACAAATATAGATAAAACAAAAACATTATGGTAAAAAAAAGATAACAAAAGTAATGACCAAAATTATTAAGTTAAAGTCTAGATTTTGAAAGAAATATTTTAATTCAAACTTCCAAAATAATTGTTTTATGCATATATTTTTAGAAACACTTCACAAAAAGATCAATGTGACCATTTTTCTGTGCTTTCAAGCCAGGGGAAACACTTAGAAATTGACAACACATCAAAGAATTAAATTCCTTCTCTTGTTTGTATGAATAGGTTTTCTATTCTATTGACCTTTCGAGCCGTAACCGGCCCATAGGGCGTAGACCAAGATACACCTTCTCCTATATGAATTTTTGTTCTAGCAGTTTTCTTTTAAAGATATTTTATCAAATCTCGCCATCTGTCTCTGTTCTGTGCAAGCAGTTCTATCTCACTGAGGGAGCCGACTCCTGCTGCTCTTGCCTCTCTCATCAATGTTCTTCTCAGTGTCTCCCTGGGTCTTCCTCTTTTTCTTTTATCTGTTGTTTCCCATATGAGGGCTTGCTTTGCTATTCGATTATTATCTCTTCTCATCACATGTCCAACGTATGACCATCGTCTTTTCTTTATTACTGAAGATATTAGTGGTTGATTGGCGATTTCTCTAATTTCCTCGTTTGTTTTGAATTCGTTCCATGCTATACCGAGTATTTTCCTTAGACATTTATTTTCGAATGCGTTCAACTTTGTTTCTATATCTCTTGTTGTTTTCCAGCTTTCACACGCATACGTAAGGGTTGATAGTACATTTGATTTGAATAGCCTAAGTTTTGTGTTTGTGCTAATGAGTTTTGATTTCCACAACTTTTCAAGGCTTCTGAAAGACATTGCTGCTTTAGCTATTCTGATTCTAATTTCTTTGCTCGTATCCCCTTCTCGATCAATGTGACTTCCAAGATAGATAAAGTGATTGATCTCTTCTACTGGTTTGTTTTCCATGTATATTTTGTCACTTGTTGGAATTAAACTTTTCATGACTTTAGTCTTTTCATGATTGACCTCAAGCCCAATTTTGCTGGCTATTGATGATAGTTCATTTGTGTTTTCCTGCATCGTTTTTATCTGACTGCTGATGAGAACTATGTCATCAGCAAAGTCGAGGTCCTTCAAATGGTCTCCTTGTATCCATTCGATGCCTTTATTACCAGTGCAGCATTTCTTCATTATGAAGTCCATAACAATTCCAAATAACAAGGGTGATAAAATACATCCTTGTTTAACCCCAGTTTCTATTGGGAAACATTCGCTCAGTCCTTCCTCTGTTCGAACTGCACATGTGTAACCATCATACATGTCTTTAATAATATTTATGATTTTTGATGGTAAACCATATTGCTTCAGAATTTTCCACAAAGAATCTCTATGAATACTATCAAATGCTGTTTTGAAGTCGACGAAGTTAAGTACAAAAGGTTTTTGCTTTTCAATGTGTTCCTCCAATATAAGTCGTAGAGTGAAAATGTGGTCAAGACAGCTTCTCCCTTTGTATGAATAGGTTTTAATGACGTCATAATGTATGCGACTTTCTCAGCAAAACATGTCACCACTCACATCACAATTGTACAGCATCCAACTCCCATATGGATTCTCTTGTGTTGTTTCAGATGTTCACTTTGAGTAAAACCTGTACTACAAATGTTATATCTGTAGGGTTTCTACCATATATGGATTCTTTTGTGCTCTTTTAGATATAGACAAGCCCCCACTAGAAGGAAAACTCACACATTAAACTAAGATTCAGTCTGTCAACGACAGAGTGTGTGTCAGCCAATGCGCAGGTTTAGGGGAAAAATCAGGACATATGCACATATATACAAGTACTGACCATTCGACCAGCTCATCGTGTGTCTTGATGTTCTTACTCTTGCATCATGACACAAGACAAACAGTCAAGTTCGCATGATGACAAGACTTAAACACTGAAGAAGATGATATCCACACTTCGCAAAACTTGCATCACACAAACATCACATTTGTAAGGTTTTTCTCTTGTGTATATTCTCTTGTATATGTAGATATAGAGGCGTGCTGAGAATATAGAATAACCAGCCGCGTTCCGCAAAATGAAGTCAAGTGGCGATACAGAGGGTGGGGTGAATTAGTTGCTTGGGGCAGCTAATTCTATAAAATGCCCCAAATGCCCTATGACGTTTTCGCCGGCGAATCGGAGGCGCCTCTAACCTCCTCCCCGGGTAGGTGCGACCCATCAGCCTAAAGATGGCAACGCATCTAGGAGAAGGTCAACTCTGATTATAAACCCCTGCCGTCTAGCAGGTACCCGTTCACGGAATAGACTTCGGGAGTAAACCCTGAGGAAAAATCCGGAGATGGAGTCCCTAAGGCAAGGCAGTCCAGTGTTGATTTCAACATTGCTCTGGCAACTCCTGCGGCGCAGTTGGCACCAAACTGTTCTTGCCCTGCTAGACCTTTGGATCGCTCGGCTGCGCGGAGTGAAGAAACATGCTGCATGGGCAACAACTTGTCTCTTTCTTTTTCTGCCCAAGCTCGCGCCCTGGAGAGAACACTCCAGAATCGCCATTTTGGTGTCGACAGGATACCATCCACACCTGCCACACAAGTGAAACCAACAATTAAGAAACTCAACCTACGTTTGGGTTGCTGGAACGTCCGCACAATGCAAACTGGCCTATCTGACAATTTGCGTGATATAAACGACGTTAGAAAGACAGCCATAATTAATAATGAACTGAAAAGACTTCAGGTGGATATAGCCGCACTTCAAGAGACACGTTTGGCAGGATCAGGCATGCTGAACGAGGCGGACTACGTGTTCTATTGGCAAGGAAAGAGCAGCGACGATATCAGAGAACACGGTGTGGGATTTGCTGTGAAAAAATCTCTAAAAGGTCTGGTTACACTTGGTCAGAATGCATCAGAGCGGATACTAACACTTCGCCTTAATACAACATCAGGACCAGTTACACTTATAAGTGTGTACGCTCCGACCTTGTGCTCGTCATCTGAAACCAAGGACAATTTCTACGAAAATTTGACAGAAGCCATGGAAAGTATACCAGGACAAGATCACATTATTCTACTGGGGGATTTCAATGCTAGAATTGGTGCAGACCACAGTTCGTGGCCAACCTGCATCGGTCGCTTTGGAGTTGGTAAATTAAATGAAAACGGCCAACGACTTCTAGAGTTTTGCGCCTATCATAACCTGTGCGCCACAAATACTTTTTTCAAAACCAAGCCTCAGCATAAAGTATCTTGGAGACACCCACGATCGAAACACTGGCACCAGCTGGACTTGATACTTGTCAGACGGCCTTTCCTCAAATCTGTAATTCACACACGGTCATACCACAGTGCAGACTGCGACTCGGATCATTCTCTAGTCTGCTGCCACACGGTCATATCACAGTGCAGACTGTGACTCGGATCATTCTCTAGTCTGCTGCCACACGGTCATACCACAGTGTAGACTGTGACTCGGATCATTCTCTAGTCTGCTGCCACACGGTCATACCACAGTGCAGACTGTGACTCGGATCATTCTCTAGTCTGCTGCCACACGGTCATACCACAGTGCAGACTGTGACTCGGATCATTCTCTAGTCTGCTGCAAACTCAAGTTACTGCCCAGGAGGTTCCACTATGCCAGGCAGCCAAAGAAGAGACCTCGCATAGACACTAGCAAGCTAACACATTCTGGACTGGTCGAGCAGTTCAACAAAACCCTCAAGGAGTCGCAAAGCGCTCATGAACACTACAACAGCGCTGTGGAAAAATGGGAGCATCTCCACCACGTCATCTACAACAACACGGTTAGCATCTTTGGAAAACAGACATTTAAGTCTCACGATTGGTTTGAAGCCAACTCCCATGTTTTGACACCCTTAATCGAGGCTAAACGCGCGGCCTTCTTAGATCACAAGCGCGCACCAAATGCAAATACTCTGCATGCTATTAAAATGACCAGAAACAAAGTCCAACAAACATCTCGACGCTGTGCTAATGAGTACTGGCTCCAGCTTAGCGACGGCATCTCAAACTGGAAACCTAAAAGTAATGTATGATGGCATAAAGAAAGCCCTTGGGCCAACAAAATGCACTATTGCCCCACTAAAGTCATCCACTGGGGAGAAAATAACAGACAGAGGCAAACAGATGGAAAGATGGGTGGAACATTATTCTTCACTTTATTCAATAGAAAACACTGTTACATCAAACGCCCTCGACACCATACAATGTCTCCCACCTATGGAAGAGTTGGACATTGAACCAACCGTAGAGGAACTTAGCAAGGCCATAGATAGCTTGGCCATCGGCAAGGCTCCAGGACAAGATGGGATCCCTCCCGATCTGATTAAATCCTGCAAAAGTGCATTATTACATCCCCTGCTTGAAGTGCTACATCAATGCTGGAAAGAGAAAACCATTCCTCAAGATATGAGAGACTCCGTGATTGTAACTCTCTACAAAAATAAAGGAGATAGAAGCGACTGCAACAACTACAGAGGCATCTCCTTACTCAGCATAGTCGGCAAGACCTTCGCCAGAGTCATCTTAGGAAGGCTACAAAAACTCGCAGAACGCGTATATCCTGAATCGCAATGCGGCTTCAGATCAGGAAGATCAACTGCAGACATGATTTTCTCCTTACGTCTACTTCAAGAAAAATCTAGAGAGCAGAAAAAGCCTCTCTTCATCGCCTTTATCGACCTTACAAAGGCATTTGACCTTGTCAGCAGAGAAGGTCTTTTCAAAATACTCTCCAAAATAGGCTGCCCACATACTCTACTGTCGCTAGTCAAATCGTTTCATGAGGACATGAAGGGCACCATCCAATATGACGGCAGCACATCACAACCCTTCGGCATACGCAGCGGTGTCAAGCAGGGATGCGTTCTTGCTCCAACTCTATTTGGAATCTTCTTCGCTGTTCTGTTAAAACATGCATTCTCACATTCAAATGAAGGTGTCTTTCTGCATACTAGATCCGATGGCCGACTGTTCAACATCTCAAGACTAAAGGCAAGGTCTAAGGTCAGACATACTTATATTAGAGATCTGTTATTTGCTGACGACACTGCACTTGTCACGCAAAGCCAGGAAGAACTCCAGAGCATGGTACATCGCTTTGCGCATGCCTGCCAAGACTTCGGTCTAACAATAAGTTTGCAGAAAACTAACATACTCGGTCAGGACGTCGAAGCAACACCTGAAATCTCTATCGACAACTATAAACTTGACATCGTGAGGCAGTATAACTACCTGGGGTCCATCATCAGCGACAGGCTATCTTTAGATACAGAAATTGACACTCGTATTGGTAAAGCCGCTACCACCTTTGCCCGTCTTTCTAAGCGTGTCTGGCAAAACAACAAACTGACAATTAAAACAAAATCTGCAGTGTACAATGCCTGCATAATTAGTATCCTCCTGTATGGCAGCGAATCTTGGACAACCTATGTAAAGCAGGAGAGGAGGCTAAATGCATTCCATATGCGATGTCTACGCCGTATTCTTGGTATCACCTGGAAGGATAAAGTGACAAACGTGGAGGTCCTGACTCACACAGGCCTACCGAATATCTACACGCTGCTCAAACAACGTAGGTTACGCTGGCTTGGCCATGTACACCGTATGAAAGATGGCCGCGTACCAAAAGATATACTCTACGGGCAACTGGCATATGGTAAAAGAACTAGGGGGCGCCCAAAACTTCGATTTGTAGATGTGTGTAAACGCGACATGAAGACTCTGAACATAAACCCTGCAGCATGGGAAGGCATAGCTGCAGACCGCAATCTCTGGAAACACACTCTAAAGGTTAACCTCAAAGAAGAAGCAGACAGATTCATAGAGAAAGAGAATACGCGGCGAAAGAAAAGAAAGGAAAAATAACATTTCTAGGGGCGCTGAAAAATCCATAGTCAACTATGACTGACGGAGGCTACTACTACTACTATATTCTCTTGTGAATCATTCAATAGACAACCAATCAATGTATGATCTGTATTACTTCTATAACATTTGTAAGGTTTATCTCTTGTGTATATTCTCTTGTGAATCATTCAATAGACAACCAATCAATGTCAGATCAGTATTACTTCTATAACATTTGTAAGGTTTATCTCTTGTGTATATTCTCTTGTGAATCATTCAATAGACAACCAATCAATGTATGATCTGTATTACTTCTATAACATTTGTAAGGTTTTTCTCTTGTGTATATTCTCTTGTGAATAATTCAATAGACAACCAATCAATGTAAGATCTGTATTACTTCTATAACATTTGTAAGGTTTTTCTCTTGTGTATATTCTCTTGTGAATCATTCAATAGACAGCCAATCAATGTAAGATCTGTATTACTTCTATAACATTTGTAAGGTTTTTCTCTTGTGAATCATTCAATAGACAGCCAATCAATGTATGATCTGTATTACTTCTATAACATTTGTAAGGTTTTTCTCTTGTGAATCATTCAATAGACAGCCAATCAATGTCAGATCAGTATTACTTCTATAACATTTGTAAGGTTTATCTCTTGTGTATATTCTCTTGTGAATCATTCAATAGACAACCAATCAATGTCAGATCAGTATTACTTCTATAACATTTGTAAGGTTTATCTCTTGTGTATATTCTCTTGTGAATCATTCAATAGACAACCAATCAATGTATGATCTGTATTACTTCTATAACATTTGTAAGGTTTTTCTCTTGTGTATATTCTCTTGTGAATAATTCAATAGACAACCAATCAATGTAAGATCTGTATTACTTCTATAACATTTGTAAGGTTTTTCTCTTGTGTATATTCTCTTGTGAATCATTCAATAGACAGCCAATCAATGTATGATCTGTATTACTTCTATAACATTTGTAAGGTTTTTCTCTTGTGAATCATTCAATAGACAGCCAATCAATGTATGATCTGTATTACTTCTATAACATTTGTAAGGTTTTTCTCTTGTGAATCATTCAATAGACAGCCAATCAATGTATGATCTGTATTACTTCTATAACATTTGTAAGGTTTATCTCTTGTGAATCATTCAATAGACAGCCAATCAATGTCAGATCTGTATTACTTCTATAACATTTGTAAGACTTCTCTTTGTATGAGTTCTCTTGGACTTTAATATAGTCCCATTCTCAGCAAAATTTTCACCATGCACATCACATTTTTAAAACTTATTTCTTGCATGTGTTGTCAAGTGTCTTTTTAGCCTGTGTCTATAAGGAAAACCTGCCCCACATACATCACATTTGTATGGCTTTTCTCCTGCATGTGTCATCATGTGTTCTTTCATACTATTAATATAAGCAAAACCTGCCCCACATACTTCACATTTGTATGGTTTTTCTCTTGTATGTGTCTTTGTGTGTTCTTTTAGACTTTTACTATAAGAAAAAGCTGCACTACACACATAACATTTGTATGGTTTCTCTCCTGTATGGATTATCTTATGTTCCTTTAGATGTCCACTTCGAGCAAAATCTGCACCACAAACATCACATCTGTAAGGTTTCTCTCCTGTATGTGTTCTTTTATGTCTTTTTAGGTTACTATTTTTAGCAAAACCTACACCACATACATCACATTTGTAGAGCTTCTCTCCTGTATGTGTTCTTTTGTGTATTTTTATAGCATCATTTTGAGCAAAACCTGCATCATACACATCACATTTGTAAGATTTCTCCCCTGTATGGATTCTCTGATGTCGCTTCAGATGTGAACTTTGAATGAAATCTGCACCACAGACATCACATTTGTAGGGTTTTTCTCCTGTATGTGTTCTCTTATGCTGTTTTACATGCCCACTTTGAGCAAAATCTGCATCACACACATCACATTTGTAGGGCTTTTCTCTTGCAAGTTTCCTCTTAACTAATCTTTGATCAGCACTCTCAACATCATCACTGTGAGCATAACTAACCAAAGATGGAAATGCTGTTTCCTGTTCTGTCACTTGTCTTGACTTGCTGTTAGTTACCAGGCATCGGGGACTAGAATCTTGAACGCAGCCTTCACCTTGACCTACCTGGGAACAGATAGAAAGTAAAATGCTAAATAAAAATATGACTCAAATGAATGTTGGAATAGAATGTAACTCTAAGAGACCTCAAACAAATTTCTCTCCTAAGATGCTTGATAATTTCAGTTGTGTTAATGTAACTAACATCTGTTTGAGGTAATTTAAATTGATGATTTTCCATAACAAACACAAACAATATATAAGTGTCTTCAAACTGTTTTATAATAACCGTAATATGCACATAAAGTAAAAGTAAAGAGCCCCGTCACCCCAAGTGAGGCATAGGGAATATCTATCTATCTATCTATTGACCTTTCGAGCCGTAACCGGCCCATAGGGCGTAGACCAAGATACACCTTCTCCTATATGAATTTTTTGTTCTATCAGTTTTCTTTTAAAGATATTTTATCAAATCTCGCCATCTGTCTCTGTTCTGTGCAAGCAGTTCTATCTCATTGAGGGAGCCGACTCCTGCTGCTCTTGCCTCTCTCATCAATGTTCTTCTCAGTGTCTCCCTGGGTCTTCCTCTTTTTCTTTTACCTGTTGTTTCCCATATGAGGGCTTGCTTTGCTATTCGGTTATTATCTCTTCTCATCACATGTCCAACGTATGACCATCGTCTTTTCTTTATTAGAAATGGTGTGACCATAATTTATAGACCTTTGGCACATGATTTTTGAGGTAATGTGGTTGGTATTTTGAGGTATTACGCCTGTGCCACTTTACTTTCCCAGAAAAAATCTGGTACCCATTTAAGACTGGGTGTACCAAAAAAGCCGTCAATCAGGATCGAACCTAACTAACCACTGAGCTGTCACGGTTCCATAAATTCTACATGTGATAAAAAAATACAAATTAATGCTTCAGTATTATTTTTTTACTTTCAACTGTGTACTTTACCTCATCAGTATCAGTATAGATGAGAGGTCCATGCTCAGGACAACCTCCTTCATATTTCAGCTGACATTTCACACAATCTAGAGACAGAGATGAGTTATCATTACAATGATTTTTATAAAATGCAAAGATGGCAGTGTAAAATGGGACACAAAGTGTGAAATACTATCTGGCATAACAAAACATTTTCTAGAAGACTGTCCCCAGTAAATAAAGTTGAAAATGAAAGCTTTATTGTACAACCAAATTGCTGAAAGAATTCATAAGATAATTGGAAGATTAGATAAGAGTTTTTGGAATCCCAGTGTAATGAAATAGTCATGATTGCAGACAAAGAAATGTCTAGAATAAACTGATCAAGCTAAAACAGACACACAAATCAACTTAATTTAACCAAAATGTGAATACAGATCTCATTGATAACAAACAAAAACTTACACAAAAAACTGTCCTTGTCAGAACAAGAAAGAGATAGGGAACTAGACCTTGCCCTCTCCATGACAGTAAAAGTGTCACTTTCATCCTCTTCCTCTTCTTCTTTCTTCACCGTGTGACTCTGAAAAAATTATTTTGTACATTTATTATAACTGATTAATGTGTGATCTAGTACAGAAAGATATAACAATATTAAAACAGGTAAATGAATTTAAATATTTGGGAACTTTGTCAACCTCAGACGGAAGATGTACAAAAGAGGTGAGATGTAGAATGGCTCAGGCAAAAGCAGCTTTAAAAAAAATGAGGAAGATTCTATGCAATCCATTTTTGACAATTGAAACAAGAAAAAGAGTTCTTAAATGTTATGTAGCCCAGTCTTAACATATGGATGCGAATCATGGACAATAGGACAACAGACAAGAAAATCACTGGAGTCTGTAGAAATGTGGTTTTACAGAAGAATGTTGAGAGTACCATGGACAGCTAAGAAGAGCAATGAAAATGTTACGAGAGAGGTCAAAGCAAAAAGAGAGCTAATTTCCAATATTAGGAAGAGACAATCATAATTTTTTGGCCATGTAATGAGAAGAGAACAATTGGAATATATTGTAACAACTGGAAACATTGAGGGATGAAGAGATAGAGGGAAGCAGAGAGAAAAGATAACAGACAGCTTAAGAGAATGGCTTGGCAGAAGGTCAACAACAGAAATGATAAATAGCTGCCAAGATCGAAAGTTGTGGAGAGACATGATCTCCTACGCCAGTAGGCCCAGTACTTGATGATGAGTACAGAAAGAACAGTTAATTATCTAAATTATGAAACTTGTTCATGTCTAGAACTATTGGATAATCACATGATCTAACTTTTTATTTACATTAAAATGTTTCTTCCTACTCTTCATTCTTCTATTACTTCTGAGGCAGTGACTCGAAAAATTGTTGCATGTTTCTCTGTTGTTTGTTAGGATCTGTTATGGCTTGTTTATTGTGTTGGTAATTTGTGAAATGCTAGTGACTATAATTCTTTATTTAATGATGACCAAATGTAATTCTAAGGTCATGAAAAGCTTAATTCCAACAGGCGACAAAATATACATGGAAAAAAAACCAGTGGAAGAGATCAATCACTTTATCTATCTTGGAAGTCACATAGATCGAAAAGGGGATACAAGTAAAGAAATTAGAATCAAAATAGCTAAAGCAGCTATGTCTTTCAGGGGGATACAAGTAAAGAAATTAGAATCAGAATAGCTAAAGCAGCAATGTCTTTCAGAAGGCTTGAAAAGTTGTGGAAATCAAAACTCATCAGCACAAACACAAAACTTAAACTATCCAAACCAAATGTACTATCAACCCTTACATATGCGTGCAAAAGCTGGAAAACAACAAGAGACATAGAAACAAAGTTGAACACATTCAAAAATAAATGTCTAAGGAAAATACTTGGTATAGCATGGAACAAATTCAAAACAAATGAGGAAATTAGAGAAATCACCAATCAACCACTAATATCTTCAGTAATCAAGAAAAGACGATGGTCATATGTCGGACATGTGATGAGAAGAGATAATAACTGAAAAGCAAAGCAAGCCCTCATGTGGGAAACAACAGGTAAGAGGAAAACCTAGAGACACTGAGAAGAACATTGATGAGAGAGGCAAGAGCAGCAGGTATCAGCTCCCTCAATGAGATAGAGCTGCTTGCACAGAACAGAGACAAATGGCGAGATTTGATAAAATATCTTTAAAGGAATTGAAAACTGCTAGAACAAAGATTCAGATAAGAAAAGGAGTATCTTGGTCTACAACCTGTGGGCCGGCTACGGCTCAAAAGGTCAATAAATAGAAATGTAATTCTCCATCCCCAATAGTCTGGGAATGCATCTTTCAATGTCCATCTGCATATGTGTTTATCCATATTTGAATTATTCATGGGTTATCATCATTGCACTCTCAACATGCTTATAGGTGCTCAGAACCTCTTCTCAGCATGTTCCACAGCAGCCAGTAACTGGATGACTCCGGCTCCGATGAGTCCTGTGCCCTTCCCGTATACTACGGAGGACATTAATGATGTCTGACTAGTCCATTGATTGACCATCTTTTATGACATCACAACTAGATAACCTGTCTGCTCTTTCATTTCCCTGCACTCCCACATGTCCACAGACAAACATAACTCTATTCAAGAACCATTGGTTTGAGAATCAAAAATGAGAAACCAGAAAGGGCCACTGCCCAGAAAAAAGTGATCAGGAAAACACACCTGAACACTAGATTACGATACTATAGTAAAAATTACTGTATGAAAACACATTTTGCGGTATTCAAGCATTACCCCTTCATTACACCTTCCTAATTACCACTTCTGGTGACCCCTGAATGTTTGATTTATTTAAATTATTGTTGGATTTTTTTTTTCGATTTCAAGAGATATGATTTCATATAATGCAAAAAAAAAAAAAAAAATTCCAAAATTTTAAGAAAAAGAAATTGGTTGATTCTCCCTTTTCTTATTTTTTTTTTTTGCTGTGACCAGGGAAATTTCCTCGGTAGTCGGCCATATGAAACAACCCTTTGTAATTTTGGAAACGCAGTGAATAACGCTATGCAGTGGCAGAATATAATGACTGGCTTATGATGCCAGTATCGATAGACATTGTAACAAGTCCCACACCTGAGGTGAAATTCAAGTCATAAATCAACATGAGACAAGAAATCCATGTTCCCAGTGTCTGTCCTGGTGTAAACACACAGCTGTGTGTCACAATGTTCAAAGAAAACACTATTTTGAGAGCTCCTAATGTTATAATAAAGTGGTAGTAAATTGTACTCATTGTAAACAAATCAGTCACAGATTCACATCACAATCTGGGGTTAAGCATCAAACTCTTCACATTAAAGAAAACATATACATATATGCAGACATATACACAGGTTGTTCAGTGCAAACTGAATATGGCTTTAAATGAGGACATTAATCGAAATGTACACATAAGAAAACAAACCAATATATGCCTGCTTCATAGACTACACCAAAGCTTTTGATAGAATACACCACAAACAACTTATAAACTGCCTAAAAGATATAAATCTAGATGATAAAGACATACTGATAATATGTAATTTATACTGGGAGCAAACAGCAATAATAAAATATAACAAAGAGAACTCTACACCCATTGATATAAAAAGAGGAGTAAGACAAGGATGCATCCTATCACCAAGCTTGTTCAATCTATACACTGAGCAAATCTTTAGAAACATCACAGAGATGTCAGGCCTAAACACTAAAAGGAAATTCAAAAGATAATCAATAACCTAAGATATGGTGATGATACTGTATTACTAGTAGAAAATCCTAAAGACCTACAACAATTATTTAATGAAATAATGTGAAAGTTATACTGACCAATCAGAGCATAGATTACCTAAAGGAGAGCTCCAATATGTGTCAGTGAAGCAAATGTTGCAGGATTAATTAAAGATACTTCTGTAAGTGAAGACAGAATTTCATCAAACTTAAAGTGTATCAAACAACTATGTTGTTGAGAACATCTATTATTAATTAAAACTAACCAATCAACTCACTTCACAATCTAGTTCCTCTTTAATATTCCATTTGGTAGAAGTTTCTTGGTTTCCATATTGACTGCCAGAGAATCAAAAGGAATGCATAATATTTAGTAACATCAAACGAGATAAAACAAATGTAATAAAGTTAAATGAATGATAACAATAGCAACTCACAAATAGGTTTCCCCATAAATTAATTCTATATTTCAAATAGGTGTTTTGTCATGATTTCTGTTTTGTTGATGTTGATTTTCATGTTGTATTTTGTGCCTGAGATGTTGAGTTTGTTTAAGTGTTCTTGTAGGTCTTCTATTGTTTCATGTAGTGCCTGGTCATCTGCAAATAAAAGCTTGTTGATCTCCTCTGTCTCTGATGGGTTGGCTAGCTAGCATATATGGTCCATGTATGTAATAAACAGTAATGGGGTGGGGGTGGGGGGGTGGGGGGAAATAGTACGCACCCCTGTCTTACACCTGATCTAACTTCAAAGTGGTCTGTGTAGCCTGCTGCTGTTCTGACTCTACTCTGCAGCTGCTGTTGTTGTAGGGACTTTTAATAAGGTTGGTTAGATGTTGGCTTACTCCGTATGTTGTTAGTATCTCCCACAGTTGTTCTTTGTTTACTCTGTCAAATGCTTTTTCCTGGTCAATGAAGGCTATACTATGTATAAGTTTTGATTGTGTTCTGTCGCTTTTTCTGCAAGCTGTTTTAATATGTGAATAGTCACATAGTGCGTCGGTATCTCTGTTTATTTTTGGAACCTCTCATTTGAGAATCGCTTAACTGTAGTTCTATTATTGGTCTCAGCCTTTTTTCCAAGATTTTGGCGTATGGAATCGGGTGCGGTAAATCGTTTCCTGACTCGTGGTGGTCATTCTCAGTGAGTTGATTCTTCTAGAGACCTCAACTTCCAGAAAACGCGGCATCGAAATATCGATTTCTGAAATACCTATCATCATCATTACTATTACAATTACAGATTACAGTAATTATTATTATACACGGTTTGTTTGATGTCTAGCCGACATTGCCCACGTCATAAGAAATACAAAAAAAAAAAAAAAAAGTTGAAACGAAACACGGTATATGATGTTACAGAAAATATGTGTAGTACAGTGCGGTAATCACAGCTGATACCTACCTATCTCAGATTTAATGAAGAAATCCCCTAACAGATTTCATCTCTCGACAACCAAAGATTACGGGAAGTGACGTTTTTGTCGGTATTTCTGTTTGTAAACCGGGGTTGCCAGGTGACACCAGCAAGCAAAGCCATAGACATCAGACATCCAACAACGCCTCATTGACAGCGGCGGACAGTGAATTTGAAACTTGAGGAGGACGACAAGAGACTGAACTTTTAGGTTGACCTTTGACCTAATAATTTGGACTTAAAACACTGCTGCAATTTGCGCTATGTAATATCTTAATTTTTTTTCTTGTATCCAGCGGCTGATGCATTTAAGCGCCACAGAGAAAAGAGGTTGTTAACAGCTTACTATGGTGTCTCTATATATTTGGTTATGTAATATAATTCTTTTTAATTATTGTTCTAAATTAACATAATTATAGTTCACAATAATATCTTAGTTTTTTGCGTTATAAGTTACGAAAAAAAACGTGTTACCGTTAATTAAAATCTCTAACAGATTTGTTAACTTTCTTAGTATATGAAGACACAGCGCAGGGAAACATTTCATAAATCCTTCTCATCATCGGCACTACTTCTATATGTTTTAATAAAAAGATATAACGTGATGTGATTAGTTAGCCTTTTGTTGCCATGGAAACCGGGAAGTAATTGTTGAAATGGCCCACCGAGTTCTCATACACATCATAAGATTGATAGATGCCGTTGTACAGTTGTAGTAGGTTTGACTTCCATAGATTTTGGAGTCTTATATTTGTAACGGCTTGAGTTATTTGAACGATATCACAGTTATACTAGGGAATACGGTTGATGGTTGTACATTTACATTTAACTCATTGAGCTGGAATATGATTGTGTTATGTATTCTGATAAAATATAGAGGAGTAGTGGCCACTGTTGTCTCCTCTGAATATCCGCCGCTGTTGACTGAATTCATTCATTTATTCATTTTCCTCTCGAGCCAAAGTTCAGGTAAAAGTCACAGTTCTCCATGATTGACGATTTGTTTTTAGTTCTTGTAATCCTTTATTGTTTCTTAGTCCCATGGTTGAGCTTTCTTAGAGTTAGAGTAATGTTTCTGCGTAGCGATTCTCGTAGGCTGCCGTCTGTTCTTTCACCAGATGGTTTCCACATTAATTCTTAACGGTGAAGTCTTTCTTCATTCATTCTCAGCACATGATCGGTGTATTTCTAACGCTTTCTTTATTGTAAAGCGGATTGTAACACGTGTATCCTTGTTTTGATTCGTCTCTTATCCGCTCGTTTGAAATGTATTCTTCCCTGCTTATGTTTGAGGTCATGTGAAGACATTTGTTTTCAAGGGCATTTAATTTCCTATCTAAAGTCTTGGTATATTTGTCAACTTTCACATCCACGTATTAGCATTGGTATTACACATGAGTTGTACAGTCTAAGTTTATTATCAATCCACTTAATGCCTAATTGCCTGTCTTCTATTAATTTTCTCATGATCCAATCAACGTCAAGTCCGAATAAAAGTGAAGATAAACACAACTATCAAATATATAAAATAGTAAATACTGTGTGGGGCCGCAAGCAGAACATCACAGAACATGTAAAATAAATAAACAAAAATTGGTATGGAGCAACAAAACTAATAGGAAGACAAGAACACCTACGACGGTTCGTCAAAAGCCTTCCCAAGGTATAACAAACAAACTATACAACTAGAAGAAATAAATACTAACCAGAAAACACAACACGGAACTAAAAAAATTGCCACTTATTTTTTTTTAGATTGTTATTGTAATTGGTTATGGAAGGCCTCGGTATCACAGCAAATGAATTAAAATCCATAATTGCTCAACCGCCTGTGCCAGTGGAATCATCCGAATTACTAACTCATCTCCCAACAAAGAAAGGTAACTGTAGTCCCCATCGTAGCAGTCTCAGCACACGCCAAAAGACATAAGGCGAAACCACGCAGAAAGTGAACACAGCCAACTGTTCCCTGTCATACGATATCATCATTCATCGTAAACAAGTGATATATTGAAACAGGATCAAAATGGATGAGACACACAGCTCACGGTGTGCACAGAGCACTTAACTCAGTAGCTCCTGCAACAAGCCGGACTTGGAATATGAGGAAACTGCAAGAAGGAACACTTTTCAGACATAGCCTTCAATGGTTCCTGCCGCCTATCCACCATATACCATGGGAGTTCACGTCCTCCCGAAAATGATGATCGTCATAGCACTTGATGATGTTAGGCCGTCATTGATGACTCCAATTCCAAACATATAGACACACAGTGGTGGTAAGTTATCATTTCCAATCCAACAGAAGCCACATGACCTGTAGTTAGTAAAACCACAGAGAGAATATGATTTTGTGACCTTCACTGATTCACTCTTAGATGTGAATGTGTAGTTTACACAAGAGGAGAAGTTTTCAACTACAGTGATCCCATTTAAACTAAAGTCATGAAAAGTTTAATTCCAACAAGTGACAAAATATACATGGAAAACAAACCAGTAGAAGAGATCAATCACTTTATCTATCTTGGAAGTCACATTGATCGAGAAGGGGATACGAGCAAAGAAATTAGAATCAGAATGGCTAAAGCAGCAATGTCTTTCAGAAGCCTTGAAAAGTTGTGGAAATCAAAACTCATCAGCACAAACACAAAACTTAGGCTATTCAAATCAAATGTACTATTAACCCTTACGTATGCGTGTGAAAGCTGGAAAACAACAAGAGATATAGAAACAACGTTGAACGCATTCGAAAATAAATGTCTAAGGAAAATACTTGGTATAGCATGGAACAAATTCAAAACAAATGAGGAAATTAGAGAAATCACCAATCAACCACTAATATCTTCAGTAATAAAGAAAAGACGATGGTCATACGTTGGACATGTGATGAGAAGAGATAATAATCGAATAGCAAAGCAAGCCCTCATATGGGAAACAACATGTAAAAGAAAAAGAGGAAGACCCAGGGAGACAGTTAGAAGAACATTGATGAGAGAGGCAAGAGCAGCAGGAATCGGCTCCCTCAATGAGATAGAACTGCTTGCACAGAACAGAGACAGATGGCGAGATTTGATAAAATATCTTTAACAGAAAACTGCTAGAACAAAAAATTCATATAGGAGAAGGTGTATAGGAGAAGGTCTACGCCCTATGGGCCGGTTACGGCTCGAAAGGTCAATAGATAGATCCCATTTAAGGCAATTCTGGGATAGCAAGGCAAGTCTCCTTTATAGCAGCAGAACTCGATGTTCTCCGCTCCCTTCTTGTAGCTGCTGCCACACGATTCTGATGTCTCATTAACTTGGACATCATTCAAGAACAATGTCAGATTAACATTCCATAGATCTGGCTCTGCTGATGAAGTGCTTGGTGCAACAGTTGTATCAATTATACAGGAGGCTCCTGGTCTGTGGTCATTAATATCACAGACGGCACATGATGTTGTTATATTCAGTATTTCTTTCTGGGGTGTAAATATGTGGCACACACATGGAGAGTGGTTTGTGGTCACAGTAATCCCATTAAAGGCAATTCTAGGGTAGCATGGCATAGCTGTTTCAGAACAGCACAATCCTATGATGTTTTCTGTGTTCGCTATAAAGCTGCTGCTGCTACACAATCCTGACCAATTATAGGTGTGGACATTATTCACTTGCAATGACAAAACTGCTTTGCTTACAATACTTACATCATAAACCTCTGGAAGCGAATCATTTATGGGACTAATAGTACAATTTATTCTTCCATCGAGGATATCTTCATTGAGTCCCCAAAAAAAGGTCTTTGGTTAAAAAGCACATATGCTTTTGAGTTAAACACACAATGAGCCCACTTCATAGATTCAAAATGATCCTTGCCAATGCCATCCGTTTGCACAAGTTAGGTCCTTGGCTACCAACGTCAAAAATGTCTGAAACGAAGCCATCGAATTAACGACTTTATCTACAGCGAAGGTTAACGAACTGTGAACAAACATTTATGTTCAAACCCTTGAAAACATTTTCAAAAATCTGCCAACTCGCAGCAATAACATATATCGCGTTGTTCAATGTAAACATTGCTTAGTCCATAGCTCGAATATAAATAAGCTGCCATTTTGGTGCGTCCCATGACGTCATCTTTTTTTTAGATCTGTGTTGGAACGAAGCAATTAGAGAAGCAAATAAAAAAAAAAAAAGAAGAAACTGTTTACAAATTGGAGAGAGAATAAGAACCAAGAAGAATATGAAAACTATGTCTTAGTTCGAAAAACAGTTAAAATTTTTATCAAAGAGGCTAAGCAAAATACGTGGACAGAATTCGGACAAAATAAAAGCAAGGACTTCAAGACAGACACAAGAGATTTCTACAAAGCAGTAAAAGCAACAAGAGCGAGAAAAGAAAATCACAGTTCGCCTGAGTTCATAAATGACAAAGACGAACAGTCAATATCAAATAACCAACACATGCAACAGAGATGGAAAGAATATTTTGAAGACCTATTAAACATGGCAGCAAGTATCAAAAACGCAACGAAAATCACGCAAAAATGCATAAATACTGAACCTAACATCACGAAAAGGGAATTCGAAGAAGTAATCAAATACGCACAAAGAAATAAAGCACCGGGGATAGATAACATACAAGTAGAAATAATAAGATAAACATGAGTTATATGGCTGCACAGAATATTCAGTGCATCATGACACTAAGAAAAATCGCCAGAAGACTGGCAGTCATCTTAACAATATGGGGGGGAAACGTAGCAAGAGAGATTGCAATCAATATAGAGGTACATCGCCTCTCAGCCATGAAGGAAAGTTATGCACCAAAATTGTGGAAAAAAGGTTGAGACCAATAATAGAACTACAGTTAAGCTAGGTTAGGTTAAAAAAAAACCAGAGGATGTACTAGCGCTCTATTCGCCTTAAAACAGCAAGCAGAAAAAGACGACAGAACACTATGAAATGCGTACATAGCTTTCATTGACCAGGAAAAAAGCATTCGACCGAGTAAACAGAAAACAGTTGTAGAAGATACTGACAACATACTGAGTAAGCCAACATTTAAGCAATCTAATGAAAAATCTCTACATCAACAGCAGCTGCACATTAAGAAAAATAGCAGGCTACACGGACCACTTTGAAGTTAAATCAGGTGTTAGCCAAACCATCAGAGATAAAGGAGATCAACGAGCTTCTATTTGCATACGATCGGGCACTAATATATGAAAAATAAAAGACCTACAAGAACTTGTAAAGAGACTCAACAGCTCAGGCACAAATTACATGAAAATCAACATAACAGACGTCATGAGTATCGCAAACGAGAAGCAGAACATCAACATAACTATAGAAGGCAGGCAAATCAAACTAGTAGAGGAGTCTACACACCTGGGAAGTCTGGTGACAAACGACAATTCACAAATAGCATAAATAGACCTAAGATGCAAAAAAAGCATGTGAAATCATCGGACAGTTATCACCACTATTGTCCAACAAGGAAACAACTCTAGAGGCAAAACGGGCACTCTACAATACAATCTTCATCCCAACGTTGTGCTACCAGTGCCAGTCCCGGACCCTAGATGCAAGAACAATAAGAAAAATAACCTCTACTGAGATGAAGTGTGATTGACGAATGATAAGAAACAGTCGAGAGACAAGATCATAAATGAAGAACTGAGAAAAAAGCTATGGAATAGCCCCCGCCATAGAATATATAAAGAAACAACAGATAAAATGATTTGGCCACGTGACAAGGCAGAGTGATCAAAACACAACACAACGTGCCCTCAATAAACGTTGCAAGAAAACCAGGCCGGAGGGACACCACGAAAAAGATGGATTGATGGAATATTCGAAAGACGAGGAAAGATAACAGCAGCTAAGGCGAACAGAAAGCAAAAGATAGCAAATTATATCTCCCCTCGACGCTGAAATACAAATGAGGAAGATGAGAAGATGAAGTAGAAGAAGTAGTAGAAGAAGAAGAAAAATGTGGGTCTGGAACATTACTACTCACCTCCTTATATTCAGCTCTGATACAGTGGATTTCCACTTGAACATTACTACTCACCTCCTTATATTCAGCTCTGCCACAGTGGATTTCCACTTTCACTGCATCTTTCTAACTTATAAAGTATTAATAAAAAAAAATTACATAATTCATCCACAATCTTACCATATATGACATTTTTCTCACAGAAATGAAAAGGTTCACATGCATTGAAGCTGCCCTGTACCAGCAAAGAAACGAGTCATGTGACTTCTTAAAACCTGCCCAATGCATGGAGCCAGCTTTAAAACTGTCACTTCTATGTGTTATCAGCTGAATAGTCGTCTACAGTATAGCTCCACTCCCTGGTGACAGGCAGACGATGTCAGCCGAAGAGTCAGTGGCTGCTGGTGGAGTCACTGTTTTCTTGAGAAGGTTTTGGCCCCGCCAGGTTATTTCAACCCGCTAGGCAAAATGGCATACAATTCAGTCACAACCCGGGTTAATGGGGCTTTTTATAGTTCAAAGGGAAAGGGTCATAAGTGGACTACTGTCATAATATTGTAACTTGACATCAGAGCTACAGAATACAATACAAACTATGGGGATTAAATGTTACCGTAAGCTATTGAGCATCTCTTACATAGATTGTATTTAACAATTAAAAAATAAAAGGTAAGGACAAACAATATAAATACGTGATTATTTTTGTTAGTTTTGAAGAAACAAAAAGAAATTGTTTTGTTACGTATCTTGGATCATCTAACCTAGCACAAAGACCTTTCTGTAAGGAATGCGACAGAAGAAGAGTTAAAGAAAAGGGTGGGAATATAACAGCAAAGAATGGACCTTACTTTGCAGTTCAGAGTAGCAAAGAGTGAATAAGATAGCGATCAATAAGGAATGTTGATGAAGTTCTGTTAGTAGTGCTCCAACGACCTAACAGTATTATGTGAAGAAGTCTAACTGGAGCATAGGCCACCAAGACTAGCTCTCAAATCCTTTCTGTCATTTACCATCTCTTCCAGTCTTGGATCACACTGACACGTGTAGAGATAAAAGAGTTCAGAGAATAGGCTATCAGTTGAAGTGTAGAAATATAGACACAGATAATTGGAGGAAACACGAGTAGACTCATCATCATGGATAGGTTGGCACAGATAATTGGAGGAAACAAAAGTAGACTTATCATCAAGGATAGGTTGGCACAGATAATTGGAGGAAACACGAGTAGACTCATCATCAAGGATAGGTTGGTACAGATAATTGGAGGAAACACGAGTAGACTCATCATCAAGGATAGGTTGGCACAGATAATTGGAGGAAACACGAGTAGACTCATCATCAAGGATAGGTTGGTACAGATATAGATACAGATAATTGGAGGAAACATGAGTAGACTCATCATCAAGGATAGGTTGGTACAGATATAGATACAGATAATTGGAGGAAACACGAGTAGACTCATCATCAAGGATAGGTTGGTACAGATATAGACACAGATAGTTGGAGGAAACATGAGTAGACTCATCATCAAGGATAGGTTGGCACAGATATAGACACAGATAGTTGGAGGAAACATGAGTAGACTCATCATCAAGGATAGGTTGGTACAGATATAGACACAGATAGTTGGAGGAAACATGAGTAGACTCATCATCAAGGATAGGTTGGCACAGATATAGACACAGATAGTTGGAGGAAACATGAGTAGACTCATCATCAAGGATAAGTTGGCACAGATAATTGGAGGAAACATGAGTAGACTCATCATCAAGGATAGGTTGGCACAGATATAGACACAGATAATTGGAGGAAACATGAGTGGATACATCATCAAGGATAGGTTGGCACAGATATAGACACAGATAATTGGAGGAAACATGAGTAGACTCATCATCAAGGATAGGTTGGCACAGATATAGACACAGATAATTGGAGGAAACATGAGTAGACACATCATCAAGGATAGGTTGGTACAGATAATTGGAGGAAACATGAGTAGACTCATCATCAAGGATAGGTTGGTACAGATATAGATACAGATAATTGGAGGAAACACGAGTAGACTCATCATCAAGGATAGGTTGGTACAGATATAGATACAGATAATTGGAGGAAACACGAGTAGACTCATCATCAAGGATAGGTTGGTACAGATATAGATACAGATAATTGGAGGAAACACGAGTAGACTCATCATCAAGGATAGGTTGGTACAGATATAGATACAGATAATTGGAGGAAACACGAGTAGACTCATCATCAAGGATAGGTTGGTACAGATATAGATACAGATAATTGGAGGAAACACGAGTAGACTCATCATCAAGGATAGGTTGGCACAGATATAGACACAGATAATTGGAGGAAACATGAGTAGACACATCATCAAGGATAGGTTGGTACAGATAATTGGAGGAAACATGAGTAGACTCATCATCAAGGATAGGTTGGTACAGATATAGATACAGATAATTGGAGGAAACACGAGTAGACTCATCATCAAGGATAGGTTGGTACAGATATAGATACAGATAATTGGAGGAAACACGAGTAGACTCATCATCAAGGATAGGTTGGTACAGATATAGATACAGATAATTGGAGGAAACACGAGTAGACTCATCATCAAGGATAGGTTGGTACAGATATAGATACAGATAATTGGAGGAAACACGAGTAGACTCATCATCAAGGATAGGTTGGTACAGATATAGATACAGATAATTGGAGGAAACACGAGTAGACTCATCATCAAGGATAGGTTGGCACAGATATAGACACAGATAATTGGAGGAAACATGAGTAGACTCATCATCAAGGATAGGTTGGCACAGATATAGACACAGATAATTGGAGGAAACATGAGTGGACACATCATCAAGGATAGGTTGGCACAGATATAGACACAGATAATTGGAGGAAACATGAGTAGACACATCATCAAGGATAGGTTGGTACAGATAATTGGAGGAAACATGAGTAGACTCATCATCATGGATAGGTTGGCACAGATAATTGGAGGAAACATGAGTAGACACATCATCAAGGATAGGCTGGCACAGATAATTGGAGGAAACATGAGTGGACACATCATCAAGGATAGGTTGGCACAGATATAGACACAGATAATTGGAGGAAACATGAGTAGACACATCATCAAGGATAGGTTGGCACAGATATAGACACAGATAATTGGAGGAAACATGAGTAGACACATCATCAAGGATAGGTTGGCACAGATATAGACACAGATAATTGGAGGAAACATGAGTAGACACATCATCAAGGATAGGTTGGCACAGATATAGACACAGATAATTGGAGGAAACATGAGTAGACACATCATCAAGGATAGGTTGGCACAGATATAGACACAGATAATTGGAGGAAACATGAGAAGACTCATCACAAGGGCAGCGAATCATTTATGGGGAAGATGTATGTTTCCAACACTCAGAAAAAAAATCACAAATAATCAGCAACAGAAAAGAGAAACCAATAAACGGTCTGGATCCTTGCTCCTTGACACATCACCTAGCCACAAGAGTCAGTTATGTTGTTTCGTTATTCATGTACGTAATGCATTGTCTCTTGTGGCATGGCGCTGTGCCGAGGAGCACGGGTTTGATCCTGCATCTGATCGTCAATTTTGATTGATTTTTTTCTGAATGTTGTCAATTCCTGGACAGCTAAATAGACCAGTGAGGAAGTTCTCAAAGAGGCCAACACAAAAAGGCAGCTCCTAAAAAACATCAGAAAGAAGCAATCAACATTTTTTGGGCAGATCATGAGAAGAGGAAAGTTGGAATACTTGGTTACAACAGACAAAATACAAGGAAAGAGAGATCGTGGACGACAAAGAGAGAAAATACTAGATAGCTTGGTGTCATGGCAAGGGAAACAGTCAACAACAGAACTGATACAATGATAGAAGATTGTGGAAGGATGTGATCGCCTGTGCCAACCGGTATGGCACATGATGATGATGAATGTTGTAAACATGTATCTTCTCTTAAATGATTCACTGATCTGTCACCTTGGAAAGTTTCCCTTCCTTATAATATTCATGTATTATTTGCTACCCACTTCATCAAGGTCACCATGACACAAATGCACAAGACACAAACAGATGGTTAGATATATGAAAAGAAAGAAAAAAATAGAACCATAGTCACAAATACAAAGATGAAAACATGGGACAAAACCAGGAAATTTAGAAACATAGACATAAATAGAAAGGCATGAACAATGATATGAAAATAAATAAAACAATAATCAAACGAAACTTATTTTAATGTCACTTACACAAGAATTATTTTAACAGCTAAAATGTTACACATTATACAAGTTGCAAAAAAAAAAAAAAATATGCAGATCTGTCTGGCAAATCGATAAAAACCTGCCACACTATAAAAAAAAGTGATTGCCAATTTGAATCAAGGTAGGGTTGAAAGTGCTTCTCTTTCCAAATCAGAGATGAAATGTCTTCTTTTATTTGTCTATATTTAAGAGTTATCTTTTTCATACATTTGGATTTATTTCTGTTTGGTTAGTGCTGATGTCACTGAGCATTGCCTTTGTTGCAGTCTCGTAGCGTGTGTGATACAGTTTGTGTGCATGCCCCCATGTTTGTGTTTCCATACTTGAACTTTGCTTGCACGTGATTTTGAAGTAAATTGTGCCCAGTTTTTACATGCTGACCCGATCAAGTCTATGGTAAACGTCCTGCAGGGTTTAGTGCTTCTGGTTCTTGTTACCATCCTGAACCTTTATTGATACATGATTGGTAAACTTGATTGTTTAATTCTGATACCAACTTTGGGAGAGCCAATGGCGTTGTAGTTAGTGCACATGTCAACATGAAGATTCAGGGTTCAAATGAAAGTTAAGGCAGCAGTTTTTGTACCTAAAAGGCTCTCGGGGCCATCCAGCCTGTTTAAATGAGTACCATTTATCTAGGAAGGAAAGGCAGCAAGGAACTGGCCAACCCACAAATGATGAGGTAGTACAATGAAGCCACCAACACTTAGTTTACCTAATAGCAGTTGCTATGAGAGCTACATTTACCATGATTGGCCAGGTAGAATGTCAACTTTCTCATTTCCTGGTACATCACAATGGGATGGGAAATCACTTTTCTTTAGCTACATACTCTTTTGCAATATTTTAAAAGTTTTATTTGTATGTGTTTCAAGTACTAATCATGCATCTGTTAAAAACACAGTTTTGTATGTTTCAAAATTGCAGTTCTAGAGTCCCTCTGCCACTGTGATGATGGCTTTAGTGACAAAGGTTTCACAGCATCTCCCTGTATTGATAGCAACTCTGGTTTTGTCATGATATATTCTATAAATACTCAAGCTTCTCACTTTTTTAAAAAAACACAAAAAAAAATTCACACACAAAACTAATAACGAAACAACCAAAACAAAAACAATCGAAATGTGTTAAAGAAAATAATAATTTTGTTTTGTTTTGTTTTCTTTAACACATTTCGATTGTGTTTGTTTTGGTTGTTTCGTTATTAGTTTTGTGTGTGTTTTTTTTGTTTGTTCCTGATGAAGGCCTATTGGGCCGAAACATTGTTTAGTCTGTGTCGTCCACTTATCACGTAAAGCTTCTTACATGCCATTTTTTTCTATTTTTTAATTTTTCCTCACATTCAGCTTTACTGCAGCTTCACATTTTTATGCCTTAACCCTTATAATGCATCTTCTCACTTCTTTGTTCCTCTGTGTAAGTTTCTTGTGTCTTGCCTTTAGTACTTTTTGTTTTGCCTACCTGCCCTTCCTTCCTTCCTTCCCTCCCACCCTCTGATATGTCATCTATCCATCTGACATTGTAACTGTTTATAGAATTCATCTTAAAATAAATCTTCCTTATCATTGGTTGATGTGGAGAATTTAATTTGTGTCCATGTTTTCCCATGATCTCTTCAAGTCAAGTTTGCCCGATCACAAGATTTGAATGCTGAAGAAGAAGACATCAGAACAGTACAAAACCTATATCACAAACCTCACATGTGTAAGCTTTTCTCTTGACTATCATTCAAAAATTTCTCCGGATTGCGTCATACGTCTCTTAGACAGAGAGCCCTTCTCTTTCCTGGTTGACGGATTAACTTTATCTTTCTTTGACTTGTTCATGTTTGTGAAGTTTTTTCGGCTTACTTTTTTTACAGTATGGGATAGCCAGTCCCATGCCTAACCCTCCTTTCTCGCCTCTTACGAACATGCCTGGTAGGGTTTTAAGTTTAGAACTAAAATCCCCACTATATATTGGATTCATAGATTACGAAAAGGCATTTGATAGTTTAGACAGAAGAATGCTTTGGAAGTTGCTGAGTCATTACGGAATCCCCATAAAGTTTATTAACCTGATAAAAACAATGTATGAAGGAACAAAATGTAGTGTGGTGCATGAAGGACAGCTTACAGAAGCATTTGAAATAAGAACAGGAGTAAGGCAAGGATGCCTCCTGTCTCCATTTCTCTTTCTACTGGCCATAGATTGGATTATGAAAATAACTCAAAACAACAGAAATGGGATCCAGTGGTCACTGACCAAACAACTTGATGATTTAGACTTTGCTGATGACATAGCTCTCCTATCACACAGCCATCAACAGATGCAGGATAAAATGAGTATATTAGATGAGAGATCACAACAGCTAGGACTAAAGATTAATAGAGATAAGACCAATATTATGAGAATTAATGCAGTTGGCAATAACCATATAAAACTAGGAGAAATACCTCTACTAGACGTACAATCTTATATATATCTGGGCAGTAATATAGATAAAGAGGGAGGAACAGAAAATGATACCAAAATAAGGATATCAAAAGCAAGAGGAGCTTTCATTGCACTGGGAAACATATGGAAATCCAAAGAAATTAGGCTAAATACAAAAATAAAAATTTTCAACTCAAATGTTAAGTCGGTCCTATTATATGGCTGTGAAACATGGAGAATGACAAAATTGACAATCACGAAAGTACAGACTTTCATTAATGGATGCTTGCGCAGAATAAAGGGATGGAAATGGCAGGACAAAGTCACTAACGTGGAATTATGGAAATGTACCGGTCAAATACCAGTGGATAAAGAGATACAGCGAAGACGATGGCGATGGATAGGACACACACTACGGAAGCCAACTGAGAGTATTACACAACAGGCCCTTTTTGGAATCCCCAGGGGAAAAGACAAAGAGGAAGACCAAGGAATTCTTGGAGAAGACAGATAGAAGCAGAGATGAAGATGATGGGGAAGACATGGAAGGATCTTAAAAGAATGGCAAAAAACAGAACGACTTGGAAAGTGTTTGTTGAAGACCTATGCTCCACCAGGAGCTAAAAGGTAAAAGAGAGAAAGAGAAGATCATTCAAAAAGCGGCCTGTCAATGTGAAAACTGCATTACTTCTATCACATCTGTAAGCTATTCTCTTGTGTGTATTCTCTTGTGTATCATTCAAAAGGTGGCCAATCAATGTGAAAACTGCATTAATCCTATCCCATTTGTAAGCTATTCTCTTGTGTGTATTCTCTTGTGTATCATTCAAAAGGTGGCCAATCAATGTGAAAACTGCATTACTTCTATCACATCTGCAAGCTATTCTCTTGTGTGTATTCTCTTGTGTATCATTCAAAAGGCGGCCAATCAATGTGAAAACTGCATTACTTCTATCACATTTGTAAGCTATTCTCTTGTGTGTATATTCTCTTGTGTATCATTCAGAAGGTGGCCAATCAATGTGAAATCTGCATTACTTCTATCACATTTGTAAGACCATTGGTCTTTGATATGCTGTCATTCTCAGCAAAATTGTCACCAAGCACATCACATTTTATAAACTTCTTTCTTGTGTGTGGTGTTGTCAAGTGTCTTTTAAGACTATATTTATAAGAAAAAACTGCACCACACACATGACATTTGTATGGCTTTTCTCCTGTATGTGTTTTCATGTGTTCTTTCAGACTATTACTATAAGCAAAACCTGCACCACATATATCACATTTGTATGGTTTTTCTCCTGTATGTGTCTTTATGTGTTCTTTTAGACTATTACTATAAGAAAAAACTGCACCACACACATCACATTTGTAGGGTTTCTCTCCAGTATGGATTATCTTATGTTGTTTTAGATGTCCACTCCGAGCAAAGTTTACACCACACACATCACATCTGTAAGGTTTCTCTCCAGTATGTGTTGTTTTGTGTCTTTTTAGAGTATAATACTCAGCAAAACTTACATCACACACATCACATTTATAGGATTTCTCTCCTGTATGGATTGTTTTGTGTTGTTTTAGATGTCCACTACGAGAAAAACTTACACCACACACATTACATGTGTAGGGCTTCTCTCCTGTATGCATTCTTTTGTGCTGTTTCAGACTTCCACTCAGAACAAAACTTACACCACACACATCACATTTGTAGGGCTTCTCTCCTGTATGTGTTCTTTTGTGTCCTTTTAGATTACTATTTTCAGCAAAACTTGCACCACACACATCACATTTATAGGGCTTCTCTCCTGTATGTGTTCTTTTGTGTCTTTTTAGAGCTCCGTTTACAGCAAAACTTACACCACACACATCACATTTATAGGGCATCTCTCCTGTATGTGTTCTTTTGTGACTTTTTAAAGTATATTTTTCAGCAAAACTTGCACCACACACATCACATTTGTAGGTTTTCTCTCCTGAATGTGTTCTTTTATGTATTTTTAGATGCCCACTCTGAGCAAAACCTGCACCACACACATCACATTTGTAGGGTTTCTCTCCTGAATGTATTCTTTTATGTGTTTTTAAAGCACAATTTTGAGCAAAACCTGCACCACACACATCACATTTGTAGGGCTTCTCTCCTGTATGGATTCTCTTATGTTGTTTGAGATGTGATCTTTGAACAAAACCTACACCACACACATCACATGTGTAGGGCTTGTCTCCTGAATGTGTTCTCTTGTGTTGTTTTAGATGCCCACTCTGAACAAAACCTGCACCACACACATCACATTTGTAGGGTTTCTCTCCAGTGTATGTCCTCTTAACTAATCTTTGTTCTTCACTTTCAACCTCATCACTATGAGCATCACTATGAGCATCACTATGAGCATCACTAACCAAAGACTGAAACATTGTTTCCTGTTCTGTCAGTTGTCTTGGCTTGCTGTTAGGTACCACTAGACTAGAATCTTGAACACAGTTTTCACCTTGACCTACCTGAGTATAGAAAAAAAGTAAAATGAGAAATAAAAATATGACTCACTTGATTGTTGAAATGGGATATAATTCTCAGAAACCTCAAAACAATTGATATTGTATCTTCTTCTACCTTTTAGCTCCCAGTGGAGCATAGGTCTTCAACAAACACTTTCCAAGTCGTTCTGTTTTTTGCAATTCTTTTAAGATCATTCCATGTCTTCCCCATCATCTTCATCTCTGCTTCAATCTGTCTTCTCCAAGAATTCCTTGGTCTTCCTCTTTGTCTTTTCCCCTGGGGATTCCAAAAAAGGGCCTGTTGTGTAATACTCTCAGTTGGTTTCCGTAGTGTGTGTCCTATCCATCGCCATCGTCTTCGCTGTATTTCTTTATCCACTGGTATTTGACCGGTACATTTCCATAATTCCACGTTTGTGACTTTGTCCTGCCATTTCCATCCCTTTATTCTGCGCAAGCATCCATTAATGAAAGTCTGTACCTTCGTGATTGTCAATTTTGTTATTCTCCATGTTTCACAGCCATATAATAGAACCGACTTAACATTGGAGTTGAAAATTTGTATTTTTGTATTTAGCCTAATTTCTTTGGATTTCCATATGTTTCCCAGTGCAATGAAAGCTCCTCTTGCTTTTGATATCCTTATTTTGGTATCGTTTTCTGTTCCTCCCTCTTTATCTATATTACTGCCCAGATATATATAAATTGATATTGTATGCTGCTTGGTAATTTCAGTTGTGTGAATGTAATTAACATATGTATAAAGTAATTTAAAATGATGATTTTCCACATCTAACATCAGTATATAAGTGTCATTCCAAGGTATGTGAAACAAACTTTTGTTTGTGATCAAATATATAGATGACTGCTTCAGGTTTGTCACTTAAAATTGTATACTTTACCTCATCATTATCAATATAGATCAGAGGTCTATGCTCAGGACAGACTCCTTCATATTTCAGATGATATTTCTCACAATCTAAAGACAGAGATGAATTATCATTTCAATGACTTTGATAAACTGAATGGCAAAGATGACTGTGTGAAATAATATCTAGCATAGCAAAATGATGGCTACACATGTGCAGTTTGAACAGAGGAAGGACTGAGCGAATGTTTCCCAATAGAAACTGGGGTTAAACAAGGATGTATTTTATCGCCCTTGTTATTTGGAATTGTTGTAGACTTCATAATGAAGAAATGCTGCACTGGTAATAAAGGCAGTGAATAGATACAAGGAGACCATTTGGAGGACCTCGACTTTGCTGATGACATAGTCCTCATCAGCAGTCAGATAAAAATGATGCAGGAAAACACAAATGAACTATCATCAATAGCCAGCAAAATTGGGCTTGAAATCAATCATGAAAAGACTAAAGTCATGAAAAGCTTAATTCCAACAGATGACAAAATATACATGGAAAACAAACCAGTAGAAGAGATCGATCACTTTATCTATCTTGGAAGTCACATTGATTGAGAAGGGGATACAAGTAAAGAAATTAGAATCAGAATAGCTAAAGCAGCAATGTCTTTCAGAAGCCTTGAAAAGTTTTGGAAATCAAAACTCATCAGCACAAACACAAAACTCAGACTATTCAAATCAAATGTACTATCAACCCTTACATATGTGTGTGAGATCTGGAAAACAACAAGAGATATAGAAACAAAGTTTAACTCGAAAATAAATGTCAAAGGAAAATACTTGGTATAGCGTGGAATGAATTCAAAACAAATGTGGAAATTAGAGAAATTGTCAATCAACCACTAATATCTTCAGTAATAAAGAAAAGACGATGGTCATATGTTGGACATGTGATGAGAAGAGATAATAACCGAATGGCAAAGCAAGGTAAGAGGAAAAGAGGAAGACACAGAGAAGAATATTGACGAGAGGCAAGAGTGGCAGAAATCGGCTAACTCATTGAAATGGAGCTGCCTGCACAGAACAGAGACAAATGGCGAGATTTGATAAAAGATCTTTACAAGGATTGAAAACTGCTGGAACAAAAATTCAGATCTCTCTCTCTCTGCGTTCAGGACTCAAACAGAGTAGGATCCCAGACTCTCACATGAAGTCTGCTGTCAGGTTAAGTGTGTTGATCGCCCCTACAGGCAGAACATCACAATTAGAGTCTGTCAGATCCACTCTGAATTGAACACCCAGAGTGTTTAAATTAAGATAAGAGAAGGAGTATCTGAGCCTGTGCCCTATGTCCCGGCTACGGCACGAAAAGTCAATAGATACAAAAGATAGACAGACAGACAGACAGGCAGACAGATAAATAGCAAAACTATGCTAGATATAGTTGCTATATCTACAACTAGATATAGTTGCTATATCTACAACTAGATATAGTTGTCTATATCTTGTAGAATGTACTACAAGACTGCCCCCTGTATACAGAGTTGAAGAGAAAAATGTGGCAAGTGCCTGCTACTTTGAAAGAGAAACTGTACAGTTCAACTACATCCTTGAAACCATTAGATGACCAGATAAGACATTCTGGAATCTCAGTCTGAGTGAGTCATGACTGCAGATGAAGAAATATCTTGTATAAACTGATTGAGTTAAAACAGACACACAAATCAACTTAATGTAACCAAAATGTGAATACAGATCTCATTGATAACAAACAAAAACTTACACAAAAAACTGTCCTTGTCAGAACAAGAAAGAGATAGGGAACTAGACCTTGTTCTCTCCATGACAGTAAATGTGTCACTTTCCTTCTCTTCCTCTTCTTCCTTCTTCACTGTCTGACCCTGAAAATATTATTTTGTACACTTAGAACAGATGAAGTGAAAAAACGATGAAACAAATGTTTGATCTTGTACAAAGAGGGCAGTTGGGGGCCAGTATTATCTAACTTTGAGGTGGGTAACCTGTCATTTGTTTAGGGCTAGATCTGAAAACTGACACCAAGGACCAGATACCACCACCACCTAATGAAGTAATTATATAAAATACCTATTTTACATTCACAAGCGATTGTAATGTTTACAAAAATATAATTAGTCATGGAGAGTGGAAGACAGAAACAAGTTTGGAAAAATAGGGAGAGTTGTTAGACATAAAAGGGGGGGGGGGGGATAATTCAGTAATAAGTTATTAATAGAAAGCTTACCATTTAACGAGAGGGTTGTTCCTGAACTTCATGCACAAGTTTGTCCATATTTGGTGGTATTGAACTAACAGCAATGCATAGTATGTTTTCTCAATTTGTGTCAGTTCATCTATTTCTTACATTTGATTTAGTTCACTTACATTTAAACAAAAATTGTTCAAAAATATAAGTGCTACCAAACAATGAAGTAACTTTTTGGGCAATTGATATGAACATTAGATAATGTTCATGTAGGAAATAAGATGTATAGAAATTCATTATCTTCAAGCCCATTTTGATTTCAGAATAACTTTTTCTTGCAAATCAATAACTTATTTCTATTTGTATCTCTACCATAGCAGCATTTATATCGATATCAAATGGTGTTGAGAAACATTACAACCTTGTTTGTTGTGCAGCAAAATCTTTGAAACACTCAAAGAACTGGCAGTAAATATAATTAAAATCATTAAAATGTTGAGTCATGTCAACCCAAAAACACTAGCTGGCAGATTCATACAAGTAATACCATTTTTTCAGCATTTTCCCTAGACTTAAACCATGTACTTCACAATAGTAAAGCAGATCTCCATACTCTTAATCAACATCATGAAGGAATTCTTGGAATTGGCTATGGTTCAGCCCTTCTGAATTGTACACAAATGATACCAACATTGGCATGATGTCAGCAACTTTAAATGCTTTGACACAGATTTTCTTGGAGAATAATATAGGAATGGGAATGTAGGAATGAAGATGACCTAATTCAAATTATAATAAGTGAGATTTTATTTTGTCAACCAGGCCTGACATTTGACAAATAAGCCTGTTGTCACTCCACAAAACCTGTCCCAATTTAGTTCAAGATCTTTAAGAGCAAGCTCCAGGACTTTGAAAATGTCCTTGCCTGTTGTGGCACCTTTGAGTAGTTGTAATGCTAAAATGCCCTCTGTGTTGTTAAAGAATTTGTCAATGCCCATAACTGAGATAACTAACTGTGCAGTGGCTGTTATATTAGGAAAAATTAAAAAATAAAAAAAGGTATGTAAGAAGCTTTACGTGACAAGTGGACGACACAGACTAAACAACGTTTCGGCTGTTATATTACTTGGCTCCTCTAAGGTGACAGAGAATGCTATGAATTCTGATATAAGCTCTGTAACACTTTTTTAACATCTTTCCCCATGTCATTTCAGACAGTCCAGCATAATAAACTTACTTGGTGAAATACATAACTCTTATCAGGACAATGCACTTTAGCAGCTGATTCGAAACACACTCTTTTGAAATTCCAAGTACTTCTTTAAATGTGTTATTTTTTCTTGTCTAAATTGTCCTTCTTATTTCAAATGCTTCTGTAAGCCATCCTGATTGGATTATGAAAATAAATCAGAAAAAAAAATGGAATACAGTGGTCATTGACCAAGCAACTTAAAGACTTAGACCTTGCTGATGACATAGCTCTCCTATCACATAACCATCAAACAGATGCAAGATAAAATGTGCATAACTGATGAGAGATTACAACAGCTGGGACTGAAAATAAATAGAGATAAGACCAAAATTATGAGAATTAATGCAGCTGGAAATAACCAAATAACAAAAGGAGAAATACCTCTACTAGACGTACAATCTTACATATATCTGGGCAGTAATATAAATAAAGAGGAACAGAGAATGATGCCAAAATAAGGATATCAAGAGCAAAATCAGCATTCTGGAAAACACTGGGAAACATATGGAAATCAAAAGAAATTAAGTTAAATACTAAAATAAAAATGTTCAATTCCAGTGTTAAGTCAATCTTATTATATGACTGTGAAACATGGACAACAAAAATGACAATCATGAAGATTCATTAATGGAAATAATATTCAATATGCAGAATAAAAGGGTGGAAATGGCAGGACAAAATCACTAACATAGAATTATGGAAATGTACCAGTCAAATACCTGTGGATAAAGAGATACAGTGAAGATGATGGCGCTGGATAGGACACATACTGCAGAAGCGAAATTATAATATTACACAACAGGCCCTTTTTTGGAATCCCCAAGGAAAAAGACAAAGAGAAAGACCAAAATATTCTTGGCGAACACAGATGGAAGCAGAGATGAAAATGATAGGGAAGACATGGAATAATCTTAAAAGAATGACAAGAAACAGAGTTGAAAGATAGAAGAAGAAATTGTCCTAGTGAACTGTCATTTTCATATTTAGAATAGAAGTGATGTTTCAGGATGTTTTCTTTAATAACAGACATTTTTTCATTACATAAACACCAGGTTGTCACGATTACAGAAAAAAGAAATATTCAAAGTTCATCTTTCCTAAAATGTATGAAATTTTGTTTCTACTTTCCTCATTTCGCTGGATAGTGCCATTGTGAAACTAATTGGTGACAACTGGTTATTTCTACCTTTTTAGCTCCCAGTGGAGCAGGTCTTCAACAAACACTTTCCAAGTCGTTCTGTTTTTTGCCATTCTTTTAAGATCATTCCATGTCTTCCCCATCATCTTCATCGCTGCTTCTATCTGTCTTCTCCAAGAATTCCTTGGTCTTCTTTGTCTTTTCCCCTGGGGATTCCAAAAAAACGGGCCTGTTGTATAATACTCTCATTTGGCTTCAGCAGTGTGTGTCCTATCCTACACCATCATCTTTGCTGTATCTCTTTATCCACTGGTATATTTCCATAATTCTATTTCAGTGATTTTGTCATGCCATTTCCATCCTTTTATTCTGCATAAGCATCCATTAATGAAAGTCTGTATCTTCATGATTGTCAATTTTATTGTTCTTCATGTTTCACAGCCATATAATAGGACCGCCTTAATATTTGAGTTGAAAATTTTTATTTTTGTATTTAACTTAATTTCTTTGGATTTCCATGTTTCCCAGTGCAACAAAAGCTCCTCTTGCTTTTGATATCCTTATATTTTGGTATCAATTTCTGTTCCTCCCTCTTTATCTATATTACTGCCCAGATATATGTAAGAACTGGTTATTTACTTTAAGTATATTGCTATTTATTCACCCCCACCCACCCCATAACAAAAATGGGGAAGAAAACAAATATCTTGAAGATCGGTGAAACTTATCAAAATAAAAAACAGACCCCTTTCTATGATACCATCATACTTTTTATGCTGCACTTGGAAAAAAAAAATTCAACATCAAAAGGAAACAAATCTGACACTCCTGGGTCAAGTAATAAATAGGAAGGTTTAGGGAGAGGGGGGGATAATGTTTGCCTGCCGCAAACTGTCAAATTTCAAGAATTTATTTATTCTGAGGCAGTAATTTTTACAAGGAAATCGTAATATACGGTTAAAAGGACTGGTCAGAGGCATAGTGTCCATCCTCAAAGTCAGTGAACCTTGCAGTCTTGGCTTGTAACATGTAGCAACTAATAGATCAACGATAAGATATATTATTTTGTTTTGCCGAATTCGTTGATCAAATTAATATTTTTTTTAAACAGGTTCTGAAATGTGTATTTATGTGTTGTGTTAATTTTTGTTTTGTTTTTTTTGGCATCTCAGGAATGAAGTGTATAGTAATTTACAAATCAAGAACAAGGGCTGGTCAAAATAGTTTGGCTGCTGGTTTAGACCTGTGGGCCATAAGTTGCCCAACTCTGGCCTAAATTATGAAAAATGTGTTCATGTCTAGAACTATTTTATAATCACACGATCTAAGTTTTTATTTCTGTTGAAATAAAGGTCAAGGTAAAGTACGAGACTTGAACCGGTGTCTTAGCACGTGCGTTTCCACCCATATGTGCTCGGCCGCCTATCCAGAAATGTTAGATTTCTGGATAGTATCGCCTCAAGCATTGAAACTCACGATGTGAGGCGACATTCCTCACCTTCCCAGGGTAATATCCTGGTACCCATTTCTGTCAACGGCTGGGTCGACCGTGGGGGTATTTTTTTTTTTCCAACCATGAGTACAATTCACACCGCTCCCAGCGGGAATCGAACACGGATTGTCCGAACGTTGGTAGCCCAGTCGAGTGGTTTTCCCAACTAGGCTACCTAGGCCCCCACATTTCTGTTGAAATGTTTCTTCCTACTCTTCATTCTTCTGAGGCAGCGACTAAAAATTGTTGTGTGCTTCTTTGTGGTTTGTTAGGATCTGTTGAGGCTTGTTTATTGTGTTATTGTAAATGTTGGTAATTTGTGGAATGTTGATAATTCTTTATTTTATGATGACCAAATGTAATTCTCCATCCCCTATAGTCTGGAAATGCATCTTTCACTGTCCATCTGCATATGTGTTTATCCATGTTTGAGTTATTCAAGGGTAATCATCACTGCACTTTCTACATGCCCATAGGTGCGCAGAACCTCTCCTCAGCATATCCCACACAGCAACAGGACGAATCCAGCTCCGTGTTGGTTGACAAGTCCCCTTATTTCTGGCTGCACTCATCATTGCTTCCATCTCTTCCACATGAAGGTATGATGTAGACTCCATGTTGGTTGAACATTGCTTCCATCTCTTCCACATGAAGGTATGATGTAGACTCCATGTTGGTTGAACATTGCTTCCATCTCTTCCACATGAAGGTATGATGTAGGCTCCATGTTGGTTGAACATTGCTTCCATCTCTTCCACATGAAGGTATGATGTAGACTCCATGTTGGTTGAACTCATCATTGCTTCCATCTCTTCCACATGAAGGTATGATGTAGACTCCATGTTGGTTGAACTCATCATTGCTTCCATCTCTTCCACATGAAGGTATGATGTAGACTCCATGTTGGTTGAACATTGCTTCCATCTCTTGCACATGAAGGTATGATGTAGACTCCATGTTGGTTGAACTCATCATTGCTTCCATCTCTTCCACATGAAGGTATGATGTAGGCTCCATGTTGGTTGAACATTGCTTCCATCTCTTGCACATGAAGGTATGATGTAGGCTCCATGTTGGTTGAACATTGCTTCCATCTCTTGCACATGAAGGTATGATGTAGACTCCATGTTGGTTGAACTCATCATTGCTTCCATCTCTTGCACATGAAGGTATGATGTAGACTCCATGTTGGTTGAACTCATCATTGCTTCCATCTCTTGCACATGAAGGTATGATGTAGACTCCATGTTGGTTGAACTCATCATTGCTTCCATCTCTTCCACATGAAGGTATGATGTAGACTCCATGTTGGTTGAACATTGCTTTCATCTCTTCCACATGAAGGTATGACGTAGGCTCCATGTTGGTTGAACTCATCATTGCTTCCATCTCTTCCACATGAAGGCATGATGTAGGCTCCATGTTGGTTGAACATTGCTTCCATCTCTTCCACATGAAGGTATGATGTAGACTCCATGTTGGTTGAACTCATCATTGCTTCCATCTCTTCCACATGAAGGTATGATGTAGACTCATGATTGTCAATGCCCTGTGTCCTTCCTGCATCTTGGAGGGCATCAATGTTGTCTCCCTAATCCATCGACCGTCTTTGATAGTAGCACAGTTAGATAACCTGTCTGTTCTTTTATCTCCCTGCACATCCACATATCCTGGGACATTGACAAAGGTAACTCTGCATATTGTAGATTTCTGTAATAACTTGACCCATAGTCCCAAAGAGATGAATGTTAAATCTTTTTCTTAGAATCTCCTGACAGACTCCATAACTGACTCCATATTGACCCTTATTACCAACCAACCAATCAACTCACTTCAAAATCATGTTCTTGTTTTATATTTCCAGCTGGTACCAGGCAGTGAGTTTCCATGTTTCTAGATGACTGAAAATTAAAACAGCCAGGTAAAGTCTCATGTTAGCAATGGAAACTGTTGATCACAAAAAAGAAAAGACAACAAATTTTGTACTTCTATTTCATTCAATCATGTCTAAGAATGTATGATGAGATTTAATGCCAGCCTTTGTCAATGAGGGAAAGTAAAAAATGTCACAAAGAAAACAAGCACAAGAAATAGTTCTAGTTATTTGAAGGCCTTGGTATCACTGCAAACAAATTAAAATCTATAATTGCTCAACTGCCTGTGCCAGTGGAATCATCCAAATTAACATCTCATCTCATTGAAGGATCCAAACAAAGAAAGGCAGCTGCAGTCCCCATCATAACAGCAACAGCACATGCCAAAAGATATAAGGCATAGCCATACTGAAAGTGAATGCAACCAAACTGATCTTCGTCATACGATATCATCATTCATCGTAAGCAATCGGAATATCAAAACACAATCCAGATGAAAAACAAAGTTCACGGTGTGCACAGAGCATTAAAGTCAGTAGCTCCGGCAGGCACATGAAATAATAGTAGTTTAATTTCCATGAAATAATAATAGTTTAATAAACCCTCTCTCTATACCTGATTTAGTCATTTGTGGCATTTGACCAGTTACCAGGACACAGCTGTCCATTCTCTCCAGGTAATCAATGAGAGTTAGAACAGTCAGATTTTCAAGAAGATTTCCGGGGCCCATCCAGCCTCTTGAGATGGATACCAGAGAAATTCTCTGGGATGGAAAGGCAGCAAGGAAGGGAACTGCCCACACCACCTCACAAAGGTGAGGTAATACAATCACAAAGGTGAGGTAGTACAATCACAAAGGTGAGGTAGTACAATAAGTGGTGGACAGTGAGTTTGAAACATGAGGTCAAACATGAGAGTTAACTTTTAGGCTAACCCTTAACCTGATAATTTGTGACATAAACATAGCAGAAATTTGTGCTAGTAATATAGTTCCTTCAATTATTGCCATAGATTTACATAATAACAATTACATCACTATATCTTAGTTATTTGCATTATAAGTTATGAGAAAAACATGGTTTTGCTGTTAATTAAAATCTTTTACAATTTTTTTCAGGTTTTTTTTTTGTATATAATAGATGCAGAGGATTGATCACCAACACACACCAGCAATGGTACTATGTGTTGTAAGAGTAGTTTTTTTTTTTTTTAGAACAGTGATTCTTATGCAAGATGCTTCATAAATTTTCGTCCTCATCGGCACTACTATGTTTAAATAAATCCATCTGATTTGTCGTTCTTTTGTTGCTATGGAAATGGGGAGGTAATTTTTTTAATGGCCTACCTAGTTCTCATACACATTGCAAGGTTGATAGGGTTTGATAGCAAACTGATACAATTTTAGAGGAGTCATGGCCTCTGTTGCCTCCTCTGAATATTCCCCACTGCAATGAAGCCACCAACACTTCATTACCAAATAGCAATTGTTATGAGAGTTACATTCACCATCATTGGCCAGGTAGGATGTCAGCTTTCTAATTTCCTGGTAATCACAATCAGATGGGAAATCACATTTCTTTGGCACATACTTTTTTGAAATATTTTGAAAGTTTTTGTATTTTAATGTGTTTCAAGTATTAATCATGTATCTGCTCCATGGTAGCCAACCTTCGTTGCAGAGATGGCACTTGATGATGATCTGTTAAAACAGAGCTATGTGTTTAAAAGTTGCAGTTACAGAGTACCTCTGTCACTGTGATGATGGCTTTAGTGACAAAGGTTTCACAGCATCTCCCTGTATTGATAGCAACTCTGGTTTTGTTATGATATATTCTATAAATATTCAAGTCCCTTATCTTTTCTATGGCTTCATCTGCTGATCCATCTGTGTATATGTGGATTTATATGTCACTTGGGTACTCCTTCTCTAGCACGCTGAGGGTGGCTACTCTTCTTTCAATGTTTTCCTGCTTGCCAATGTTTGCACCTTTTACTTCTGTCTTGATGTGTTGTTGCACATGTGTCTTAGTTCAGGTCATTTACAAGTCTGGTATTATATAAAGTATATGGTTATTTTATTGTTTGACAGTGTGTTCACATCTTGCATGTTTTGATGTGTAGATCAATAATTGCCATACCTCTGGTATTATAAACACTTATCTTCTATGTGCAAGTACCCAAACTTCTATACAAAAGAAACATTTTATCATGTGAACATGACAACAAATAAGCAATGACAATAGTAATGCAGTAATCCTTTCAAATTTAACAACAAAATAAGTGAAATTCAAAGTAGCAAAGAAAAAAAAATGAAATAGTAATAATTACAAGAATGTAGGATAGAACTAAATATGAGAGTCTGAGCAGATTGATGCTACAAGGAGATTCTAAGTATTGGCAAGTTAGACAAGAACAGGTAACAAAAACTACAAAAATTAACATGAAAACAAATAGAACACCATTGAAATACGCAAAGAAAATACAAACATCAGTCTTAGCATGCTGCAATTAAAAAGAAATATAAAATAGATAACAATACAACACAAACATCATGGCAACAAAAAAGATAATAAAATAATTACTAGAATTACTCAATTAAAGTCTATATTTTAACAAATATTTTAATACAAACTTCCAAAATATTTTTTTATGCATAAAATTGTTAGAAACATTTCACAAAGATCAATGTCAAATTCTGACCATTTTTCTGTGCTTTCAAGCCAGGGGAAGCACTTGGGAATTGACAACACATCAAAGAATTACATTATTTCTCTTGTTTGTATGTAGGTTTTAATGATATCACAACTTATGTGACTGTCTAAGTAAAATTTGTTATCACTCACATCACAATTGTAAGTCTTTGCTCCCATATGGATTCTCTTGTGCTCTTTTAGGTATCAGAATTGTGCAACACCTGTACCACACACATCACAATTGTAAGTCTTTTCTCCCATATGAATTCTCATGTGCTGTTTTAAATATCAGAACTGTGCAACACCTGTACCACACACATCACAATAGTGGCACTTTTCTCCTGCATGTGCTGTCATGTCAATATTAAATTTTCTACTAGAAGAAAAACCTCTACCACACACATCACATTTGTAAGCTTTTCTCTTGTGTGTATTCTCTTGTTTTTCATTCAATAGACATCACATCAATGTAAAATGTGCATTTATGAGAGAGTCTGGAATCCTACTCTGATTGAGTCTTGATCGCAGAAATAGAGAGAGCCAAAATTGTCACAATACACACCACATTTTAAAGATGTATTTCTCATGTGTGTTGTCATGTGTCTTTTTAGCCTGCATCTATAAAGAAAAGCTACACCACGTACATCACATTTGTATGGCTTTTCTCCTGTATGCATTATCTTGTGTTGTTTCAGAATTCCACTCAGAACGAAACCTACACCGCACACTTCACATATGTATGACATCTGTCCTGTATGTGTCCTGTGGAGATGCATTTTCAGCAAAACCTACAAAATACATATCACATTTGTATGGCTTCTCTCCTGTATGTGCTCTCTTGTGTTGTTTTAAGCTTTGATTAAGAGAAAAAACTGCACCACACACATCACATTTGTAGGGCTTCTCTCCTGTATGTGTTCTCATGTGTTGTTTTAGATTTTGATTCTGAGAAAAACCTGCACCACACACCTCACATTTGTAGGGCTTCTCTCCTGTATGGATTCTTTCATGTCGTTTTAGGTGTTGAATTCTTGAAAAACCTGAACCACACACATCACATTTGTAGGGCTTCTCTCCTGTATGGATTCTCTTGTGATCGCTTAGATAAATTCTCCGAGCAAAACCTGCACCGCACACATCACATTTGTAAGGTTTCTCTCCTGTATGGATTCTCTTGTGTTCTCTTAGATAACAACTCTGAGCAAAATCTGCACCACATAAATCACATTTATAGGGCTTCTCTCCTGTATGTGTTCGCTTGTGTTCTCTTAAAGAACTACTCTGAGCAAAAGCTATACCACATAAATCACATTTGTAGGGCTTTAGTCCTGTATGGATTTTCTTGTGTATGTTTAGGTTCCCGCTATGAGCAAAATCTGCTCCACATACATCACATTTGTAGGGCTTCTCTCCTGTATGGGTTCTCCTGTGTATACTTAGGTTCCCACTATGAGCGAAATTGGCTCCACAAACATCACAGTTGTAGGGCTTCTGTCCTGTATGTATTCTTCTGTGTATATTTAGGTTCCCTTTATGAGCAAAACCTGCACCACACACATCACATTTGCAGGTCTTTTGCCCTGCACATGTTCCCTTAACTAAACTTTGATCTGTACTCTCAACATCATCACTATGAGCATCACTAACCAAAGATTGAAACACTATTTCCTGTTCTGTCACTTGTCTTAACTTGCTGTTAGTTACCAGACACTTGGAACTAGAATCTTGAACACAACCTTCACCTTGACCTACCTGAGAACAGAGAGAAAGTAAAATGTTAAATAAAAATATTACCAATTGAAAGTTGGAACGGGACATAACTCTAAGAGATGTCAAACAAATATTTTTACTGTGCTGCTTGGTAATTTCAGTTGTGTGAATATAACCTATCAGCACAAACACAAAACTTAGGCTATTCAAATCAAATGTACTATCAACCCTTACGTATTCGTGTGAAAGCTGGAAAACAACAAGAGATATAGAAACAAAGTTGAACGCATTCGAAAATAAATGTCTAAGGAAAATACTTGGTATAGAGTGGAACAAATTCAAAACAAACGAGGAAATTAGAGAAATCGCCAATCAACCACTAATATCTTCAGTAATAAAGAAAAGACGATGGTCATATGTTGGACATGTGATGAGAAGAGATAATAATCGAATAGCAAAGCAAGCCCTCATATGGGAAACAACAGGTAAGAGAAAAAGAGGAAGACCCAGGGAGACACTGAGAAGAGCATTGATGAGAGAGGCAAGAGCAGCAAGAATTGACTCCCTCAATGAGATAGAACTGCTTGCACAGAACAGAGACAGATGGCGAGATTTGATAAAATATCTTTAAAAGAAAACTGCTAGAACAAAAAATTCAGATAGGAGAAGGTGTATCTTGGTCTACACCCTATGGGCCGGTTACGGCTTGAAAGGTCAATAGATAGATAGATAGAATGTAACCTAACATCTATATGAGGTAATTCAAAATTATAATTTTGCATAACTGACATAATTAAATGAGTGTCTTCAAGTTGTGTGACCAACATCTGTTTGCGATAAAATATATAAATGGCTGCTTCAGTTTTGTGAAATAATCATCTCAATAACTCAATTGTGTACTTTACCAGTTTTGTGAAATAATCATCTCAATAACTCAATTGTGTACTTTACCTCGTCATAATCAATATAGACCAGAGGTCCATGCTCAGGACAGCCTCCTTCATATTTCAGCTGACATTTCTCACAATCTAAAGACACAGATGAGTTATCATTACAATGATTTTAATAAAAAGTAAAGATGATAGTGTTAAATGGTGGAGAAAGTGTGAACCCTTATTTTGATACCTATCTGTGGCAGACGACTTTTCAATACCATAGTAACAATTACTACCTCATAATTGTAACATTAGGATCTCTAAAAATAGTGTTTTGTTTGAACTATTTTATAAACAGCTGTGTGTTTACACTAGGAGAAACACTGGAACTCAAATTTCCTGTCTCAGATTGATTTATGACCTGGATTTGACCATTGTCAAGAATTGTCACTACTGTATTGTAAGTTATGGTTAACCAAAATGTGAGTACAGATCTCATTGATAAGAACAAAAACTTACACAAAAAACTGTCCTTGTCAGAACAAGAAAGAGATAGGGAACTAGACCTTGCTCTCTCCATGACAGTAAATGTGTCACTTTCCTTCTCTTCCTCTTCTTCCTTCTTCACTGTCTGACCCTGAAAATATTATTGTGTACATTTACAACAGATTAATGTGCGATCTTGAACAAAGAGGACAGTAGAGGACCAGTTTTATCTAAATTATGAAACTTGTCTAGAACTATTTGATAATCACACAATCTATCTTTTTATTTCTGTTAAATGTTTCTTCTTACTCTTCATTCTTCGGAGGCAGTGACTCTAAAAATTGTTGCATTTTTCTCTGTGGTTTGTTAGAATCTGTTATGGCTTGTTTATTGTGTTGGTAATTTGTGAAAGTTGTGCAGATGACACAGTCTTAATAGCAGAGACAGAGAATGAACTACAAGAAATGATAGACATAATAGTAAAAGAAAGCAACAAGAAAGGTCTCAGTCTGAATAGTAAGAAAACAGAAGTAATGGTTATATCGAAGAAACAATCATCACCAGCATGCAGCTTAAAAATAAACTGGACAAATTTGAAACAAGTGTAACGCATCAAATACTTGGGCACAATAATAACATCGGATGGAAGATGCACCACGGAAATAGAAAGTAGAATAGCTCAGGCCAAAATAGCATTTCAAAAAAATGAAAAATATCTTATGCAACAAATCTGTCAATAGAAATGAGAAAGAGAGTTCATCGGTACTATATAGAACCAATTCTGACCTATGGAAGTGAATCATGGACAGTAGACAAACAAATGAAAAGACGATTAGAGGCCACAGAGATGGGATTTCTCAGAAGAATGTTGAAAGTTCTCTGGACAGCTAAAAAGACCAATGAGGAAGTTCTCAAAGAGGTCAACACAAAAAGGGAGCTCCTAAAAGACATCAGAAAGAAACAATCAACATTTTTCAGGTTGGAATACTTGGTTACAACTGGCAAAATAAAAGGAAAGAGAGATCGTGGATGACAAACAGAGAAAATACTGGATAGCTTGGTGTCATGGCATGGAAAGCAGTCAACAACAGAACTGATACGATGCACTGTAGATAGAAGATTGTGGAAGGACATCGCCTACGCCAACCGGTGTGGTACATGATGATGAATTTGTGAAATGTTGATAATTCTTTATTTTATGATGACCAAATGTAATTCTCCATCCACCATAGTCTGGGGATGCACCTTTCACTATCCATCTGCATATATGTCTATCCATATTTGAATTATTCATGAGTTATCATCATTGCACTCAGAATATGTAAATAAGTGCTAAGAATCTCTCCTGCTTGAGGACATCTTCTGCTTAGCACAAACTCAAGACATGTCTCTTTTAAGCCTGTTTGCAGTGATACCGGGGCCTTCGACTAACCATAGCCATAAGCCTGTCACCATACTTTTTGCTGTGCCCTTGATGCAATGGATGCTCTTTATCTTCAGGTATGCTCACACACTCCAGATCTTGATCCTGTCACTCATGGTTGGAAAATCAAGCAAATATCTCATTAATACACAGAGAGTGTTTCTCAAACAATTTAAGATAATGCACATCACTTCATTTTGTCCTTTCTCTAGCCTGATGATCTGTGTTGTACTGACAGTGAGAGGATATCTAGGGCATACCCAACTGGTATGTCTTTTGGCATGTGCTGTAGCTACTATGAAGTAGACTGTAGCTGCCTTTCTTTGTTTGGATCCTTCAATGAGATGAGTTTAATTCAGATGATTCCACTGGCACGGGTGGTTGAGCAATTATGGATTTTAATTCATTTGCAGTGATACCAGGGCCTTCAACTAACCACAGCCATAACTCAATTGGTGAAAATTCAAGTTCCTGGAACAGATATGTGAGTAGTTTTTTCTCAATATTTGGCAGCTGCCATGATCTTCACGGTCCTATAAGTCCTATGTGAGCTTTTATTATCACATGGTCCCTAAAACAGCAACTGAAATCAAACCTGACTCCAGGTCATCAAAGGTATTTCATCAACCTGTCCCGGGTCACATCATCAGCCCCCATTCGAACCACAGGTATTTGTTTGTTAACAATATTATTGTTTGTTTAGGGAGGACCATGCCAGTGAAGTTTTAAGAGGATTGACCTGATACTCCAAACCAGAAAGAAATGCAATTGATTTCATTTTGCAGGGTAAAAGTGATAACCTATCCCTATCCATCTCTTCCCTGTCAATATACCAGAATGTCGTAGTTCTTCCCTTTCTATCAAGTTTTGTTCCATGATTGTTACTGTGCACACGTTAAATAGGACAAGTGGCAAAGGTGAACCATTGGGGCAATCCTGGACAAATTGATGTTGGCTTGGACAACAAACACCTACATCCTAGTATCACCTGCCTCTGAAACAATGCCGCAGTGATCCATCTGATGAAGAAGGGATACACTGCCAGTTCGAGAAGCATGTACATGAGGTATTCAAATGGTACTCTTTTGCATGCATCTTCCAGATCTATCACGTCTCCTCTTATCTGTGGAATCCTTCAAAGACATCATAAACAGGGCAGATACTCAGAGGAGACAATAAAGATTCTTCTAATTATATTAGAACAACTCTTCAAATATTTTATTACAATACACAATCACAGACCAGTTCATTGAATTAAATGTCAGTGTACAACCAGCCACCATATCCAGTTTGCTGTGATATCGTTCAAGGATCTGAAACCATTACTAACATATAAGTTTCAATGTCTGTAGATATCGAACCTACTACAACCGTACAACAACAACTATTAACCTTGCAATGTGTATTTGAATTAGGGAGGTTATTCCAGAAACCAGCTCAGCGTGATGGGCTAGAAAATCAGATGACTCTCTCTCTCTATCGTAACACACCGTTAGTTTATGGTTGATGAAATTAAAAAAAAACAGTTCCCTATTCAATCCTGCATGGTTATTAAAAAAAAAAAACATGAACAAAAGTATACAAGAATCTAAATACAGCAAAACTATGTTCATTTTCTGTTATAATCATCATCATCAGGGGCCATGCCTGCTGGCATAGATGATCATGTCTCTCCAAAGCATTCTATCTCTGGAGTTATCTATCCTTTCTGTTGTTGACCTCCTGCCAAGCCATTCTCTTAAGCTGTCCATTAACTCTTCTCCCCCTATCTCTTTGTCCCTCAATTTTCCTTGTGTTCACAATATATTCCAGCTGTTCCCTTCTCATAACATGGTAAAACAATGATGATTGTTTCTTCCTCACATTGGATATTAGCTCTCTTTTTGCTTTGGCCTCTTTCAGAAAATTTTTATTACTCTTATTAGCTGTCCATGGTATTCTCAACATTCTTCTGTAAAACCACATTTCTACAGCCTCCAGTGACTTTCTTGTCTGTTGTCCTATTGTCCATGATTCACATCAGTATGTTAAGACTGGCTCTACATAACATTTAAGAACTCTTTTTTCTTGTTTCTAATGTCAAAAATGGATTGCACAGTGTCTTCCTCATTTTTTGGAAAGCTGCTTTTGCCTGAGCTATTCTGCATCTCACCTCTGTTGTACATCTACCATCAGTAGATCTCATCTACAGATCTATCATCTACATTGATTCTTTTTTAATTATATTATTCATCATCATCATCGTGTGCCTTCTCCGCAATGAAGATTGGCTACCATGGATCGGCATTCTACTCTGTTTCTTGCTTTGATGGTGCAGGCTGACATAGATTGACTTGTCCATCTTTTGATGTTACTCGTCCATGTTAGTCTTGGTCTGCCTCTGCCTCTTTTAGCTTGTATTTTTCCTTCCAATATTACTTTTAGTAGGCTGTTGTGTCTTTTAACATGCCCCAAAATTTCATTTGTCTTGTCTTAATTGTGTTTAGTAGTTCTCTTTTTATTTTCAGTTGTTTTAAAACTTCATCGTTTGTTATCTTTTGTTTCTATCCAATTCTACCTATTCTTCTATAAATCCACATTTCAAAGGCTTCAATTTTCTGTTCTGTTTTCTTGTCTAATGTCCATGTTTCTGCACCATACAGGAATATTGAGTATGAGTATATTGAATATATTATTCAAGCTGACTATATTTGTGTATTGTTGTAAGTGACTAGGCTTAGTAATGTTAATAAGTGTATGTCATAAAAGCCACTCTCATGTGATGTATCAGAATGGATGAGAGTCTAACAATAATTAGAATAGGTAGAAAGGTGGTAGCAATTTGAATGTTGCAGAAGTCATTTGTTCACTCAACCACATGGATGACATCTGGCTATTCACTTAACAGGCCATAAACTTTACAGTAGAAGACACAGTATAACCAGGAGGTGTCCATTCATAAGAAAAAGTGAGTCATGCCTCAATGGTCACACAGGGGTGTGGACCAGCGTACAAGGTCAATTACAACCTGCGTATTCAAGTACAATTGTGTGTTGTACAACTGTGTGTTAAAGTACAATTGTGTGTTGTACAACTGTGTGTTCAAGTACAATTGTGTGCTGAAGTACAATTGTGTGTTGAAGTACAATTGTGTGCTGAAGTACAATTGTGTGTTGAAGTACAATTGTGTGTTGAAGTACAATTGTGTGCTGAAGTACAATTGTGTGTTGAAGTACAATTGTGTGCTGAAGTACAATTGTGTGTTGAAGTACAATTGTGTGTTAAAGTACAATTGTGTGTTGAGGTACAATTGTGTGTTGAAGTACAATTGTGTGTTGAGGTACAATTGTGTGTTTAAAGTACAATTGTGTGTTGAAGTACAATTGTGTGTTGAAGTACAACTGTGTGTTGAAGTACAATTGTGTGCTGAAGTACAATTGTGTGTTGAAGTACAATTGTGTGTTGAAGTACAATTGTGTGTTGAAGTACAATTGTGTGCTGAAGTACAATTGTGTGCTGAAGTACAATTGTGTGTTGAAGTACAATTGTGTGCTGAAGTACAATTGTGTATTGAAGTACAATTGTGTGTTGAAGTACAATTGTGTGTTGAAGTACAATTGTGTGTTGAAGTACAATTGTGTATTGAAGTACAATTGTGTATTGAAGTACAATTGTGTGTTGAAGTACAATTGTGTATTGAAGTACAATTGTGTATTGAAGTACAATTGTGTGTTGAAGTACAATTGTGTGTTGAAGTACAATTGTGTGTTGAAGTATTGAAGGGGGAGCCAGAGGACTGAAGTAATAAACTAGCCTTAAGAAAAGACTAATGGAATGATGATGGAGCACAACCATACAGGGTGACATTAGTCACATTTATTAATCTACAGCAAAGAGATATATATATATATCTTAACTTATATCATAAAATCTCTTAACCCTTAACATCTCTAACTTACAGTGCAAGTAACTAAGATATGATATTTTTATTAAATATATCACCAGAGGTGAAAGTTAGTGAATGAAAAAAAAAAGTACCAATCAACTCACCTCAAAATCATGTTCTTGCTTTATATTTCCAGCTGGTACCAGGCAGTGAGTTTCCATGTTTCTGGCTGTCTAAGAATAAAAGAGTCATGTAAAGTCTCATATTAGTATTAATCACAAAAAAGAAAAGACAACATAATTGTGGTCCTATTTCATTTTGACAATCATGTGATGTTGTTGTCTGCAAACAAAACTGCAGGAGGAGAATGGAAGTATAGAACCTGTCAGCGACAGTGTTTTAATGACCTCAAACAATAACACTGCATTATCATCATCATCATCAAGTCATATGTCCCTTACAGAACATTGCCTTCACCACTGCCCTTCTGAAATAATCAGCAAATATATGATGTCTACTATATGATGCCTGAATCAATGTCACAGAGTTTGAAAGTTTTGATGTAATACTTGGATGGATTCAATACCTTATATTCCCCCATTATATCCAATGACCATTTCATCAACTGATACATTTTTAACCAGGGGTAAAATGCAACTTGAAATGAACAATTTTTTTCTATGAAGTGTTTGATTTTTTTTATTCCTCAGTGTTCACACAACTGGCATGTAAAAACATGTGAAAGATTGATTCAAAAAGAAGAAACAGGTAATCAAATCAAGCCCCAAATCAAGATGCCTTTCATAGTATGAATAGATGGGGACAAGTTATCATTATACGCCTCATAATAGGGCACAGTCAACTCCATAGACACAGATATACAAACTTCATGGTTGGCACCTCAGCCATATGTATATGTGGAATGAAGCAATCAACATTTTTCGGGCACATCATGAGAAGAGGAAAGTTGGAATACTTGGTTACAACTGGCAAAATAAAAGGAAAGAGATATCGCGGACGACAAAGAGAGAAAATACTGGATAGCTTGGTGTCATGGCATGGAAAACAGTCAACAACAGAACTGATATGATGCACTGTAGATAGAAGATTGTGGAGGGACATGATCGCCTACGCCAACCGGCAGGGTACATGATGATGATGATGGTTGGCACCTCAGCCATATGTATATGTGGAGAGACACCCAGACTGCTAAACACACACTTCAAGGCTGCACTGAATATAGTAGACTAAGAAAAACCTGTTGGCCCATAGATACAACACTACAGACAAAACTATATGAGCCACTGCAAAAATTACAAAAGACAGTACAATTTATACAGGAAATAACACTGCCGACATAGACAATACTTCAGGCAAACAAAATATATATTGTTTTTAATCTCCTCTTCTTCACCATTTGTCCATACAAAGAGGAAAACAAATAAGGATCTCTTTTTACACAGAAATAGCACTTTATGCTTAAAATTGAAAAAAAAATAGAAGCCATATCAATAGGAAGACAAAAGAAGACATTAAACATAGCAATAGAACACAAAGTTATAAAAACAAGTAACAAAATTTTAATATCTATGAACAAAATTATCTTAAGATAAGCACAAATATTAAATACTATGTGGGGCGCGAGTAGAGCTGCAGAGAACAATGTAAATACACACATAATGGTATTAAGCAGCTAAACTAATAGAAAGACAAGATACATTACATTTCTGCAAAAGCATTCATCAGGTACAGAACAAAAAATATACAAAGATCAACACAATAAACAAGTACTATTCTAAAACAAAGAAATATAAAGGTGAAAGCCAAACACTAATCTGAAAAAGGAAGAAAGAAGATGTTGCCAGGATTTACGTAGCTGTTTGCAGTGTTAGTTACATGATTAAAAGATAGACTATAGGGCAGAGAGGATTTAGTTGGAACAAAAGGTGCCAAACAGTGAAAAATTAGAAATGGGGTCTCATGAGGATGGATGAAAGGAGGGGTCCCATAGGGTAGGATGAAAGAGAACAAGAAGGAACGAGAGAGAAGACAGGTGTGTCATGGGGAAAGAAGAGCTGGAGAAGTAATAAAGATATGGCACAGGAAAGAATGGAAGAGATGACCGGTGATTAAAGAAAAGAGTTTAACCCTCTCGGATGAAGAGTGCCATCAAAACGGGATATGAGTCGGTTCTCCAAAGCAAACGGACTATGGATCATGGGTATAATAGAAATAAAAGATGATGATTTAATCAAACTCAAGATGTACCACGCAGTTACGATGTTGCTAAGCCTATCTATTATTTTATTAAATAATATTAATGAATTATGACCCTACTTAAAACGAAACAGTGACAACACTCAGAATTAGTGAAACTGAACTAAGGACAAGAGGTCAGGTTCGATCCTATTCAACAGCTTGTATGTTCATGCACCCTTATCTGCGTACCCGATTTTTCTTGGTAAGTAAAGCAGCACGGACGTAATACCGACAACATTACCCCCCAAACCATGCATTTGTAAACAGTTACCACTTACATTTTACAACAGATTTGGTCGCTGGACAAACTGAAAGGTTACGGGAAGTGACGTAATTGTAATTCTTTTATAAAAAAAAAAAATTAAACAGACTTGCCAGGTGACATTCAGAAATCAAGTCAAGCACTTACCAGTGTAGTAATAATTCAGGAAGGAATGTTGTTAGCCAACCCGGCAACGAAAAAAGTATGTGTTTGGATAGCAACATATGGTTGTAAATCATGAAAAAATATCGCAAAAAGCCAGGAAGAAAATCGATTCAATCGAAACAAAATGATAGAGAAAAATCCTTAAGAAACCTTGATTAATTAACAAGAGCTATGAAAACATACTAAACGATTTAAACATGAAAAAGAACTGTCTTATCAACACCATTCTACACAGGAAATTACAGTAATATCATCATCATCATTGAGTGTCGTCTCCGCATCGAAGGTTGGTTACCATGGAGCGCCATTCCACTCTGTTTCTTGCTTTAATGGTACAGATTGTCATAGGTGTCCATCTTTTGATGTTACTCGTCCATGTTAGTCTTGGTCTGCCTCTGCCTCTTTTACCTTGTATTTTCCCTTCAAATATTACTTTTATTAGGCTGTTGTATCTTTTAACATGCCCCAAAAATTGTATTTGTCTTGTTCTAATTGTATTTAGTAGTTCTCTTCTTTTCTTTTTTAGTTGTTTTAAAACGTCATCGTTTGTTTTCTTTTCTTTCAGTCCAATTCTACCTATTCTTCTGTAAATCCACATTTCAAAGGCTTCAATTTTCTGTTCTGTTTTCTAGTCTAATGTCCATGTTTCTGCACCATACAGGAATATTGAGAAGATGTAACATTTTGCTATTCTTTGTTTTAGCCCTGGTTTTATTTGTTTTGATGTTAGTATATTTTTCATGGCATTAAAATTACTTTTTGCCATACCTATTCTTTTATTTATTTCAGTTGTACATTTTCCATCACTGGTTATAGTATGTCCCAGGTAGATGTAGCTCTGAACTGTCTCAAAATGTATTCCTTCAACTTTGATATTTATTTGTAGGTCTTCAGAATTTTCTTTGTTTATGTTCAAAACTTTAGTCTTTTTGATATTCATATCTAGTCCATATTTGTTGCTTATCATGTTCATTACATTAAGTAATTGTTGTAGATCTGTATGATTTTCTGCTAGTAGTACAGTATCATCAGCATATCTTAGGTTATTGATTATCTTCCCATTAATAATATAAAATAGGCCACGTTAAAAGACACAGTGGGCTGAAAAGAACAATAATGGAAGGCGTGGTTCCACGACGAGACAGGAGCAGGCCAAGAAGAAGTTGGTTTTAAGACATCAAAGAGACTTTGAACATGACAACAGAAGTAGTGGGGGATCTGGCTAGAGACAGAGATTCTATAAGCCGAACGCTTGGCACACTAATAATTAAACACTTAATTAATAACTGAATAGAATGGCTTCTCGTGGCAAGGCGCGGTGCCACTGAATACGGGTTCGATCCCACTTCGGACCATATATTGTTCTTCGTTTTTTTCTATTGTTGTTTGTCTGTCAATTTTTCCGAGTGCTAACACATACTTCTTTGTTCTATTTTTCCCTACTCAATAAAATAATGTCATGCTGAAGTCTGATCAAAGGGCGGAAATATCACATTCATACTGCAAACCACAACACAACGCAGCCACGCCCACTCAGCGTCCTTTTAAGGGCGGATGGCGAAGATGTGTACTCCTTTAGTCATCGGGTGTACGCAAGCAAGCATTGATTGGCAGCTCGGTCTGCTGTTTCATTGTCTCATTTGACAGGTAAACTGGTCACTCACAGCGCTGATATTTTTGTGTTAAATTTTTATTAATCTTTATTTCATTGTCAAAATCAAACATCACAATACTTTGAAGTATCATTTGTTCACATTCGTTCATTCAGTCTAACAAATTACAATTTGTTGTTTTAAAGATGGACATTGATTTCTGATGATATATCTGTCAAAATAGATCAGGGCTAAATGTTTGGAATCGGTTAATGGCAGCATTTCTGCTGGTCCACACTAAATTTCAACCGACGGCTTCTGGGTTCACCCAGCCTTTAATGGGTACCGGATTTTTTTTCTGGGAAAGTGAAGCGGCACAGGCGTAATACCGACCACATTACCCTAAAAATCATGTCCCGAAGGTCTGTAAAATTTATGGTCACTAACACCATATTCCCTATACGCCACTTGGCGTGACGGGGGTACTTTCCTTTTTTTTTTACACTAAATTTCTATTTTCGGATTTTAAAATTAGTGATTTAGTGTAGCATTCTTGTGTTGTTTTGGAAGTGTTTTGAGCATGATAGATCTGTATATGTCTATCTTCTGTGGGTGTGTGTTTCTAGTGTATTTTGTAACGCTGTTTTTACTGGTATGATTGTGTTGCATTCGTAAAATATGTGTTCTGTTTCTTCTATGTTTTGTCTGCAAAGTTGGCACTTGGCTGTCTGTCCTAATATATGAGCTTCTCTTTCTTTTGTGGATGTCATGCTGTATATGAGTCTGTATGTGACTTCCCTTGTTTTGGGAGCGATGTGTGGATTGTGGAAGTTTAAGAAAGTGCTGGTGTAGTCTGTGAGAAAGTATTTTTGGCCCCTCTTGATTCTGAGCTGTAGTGGAGGTAAAGTAAGTAAAGTACCCCCCGTCACGCCAGTGGCGTATAGGGAAATATGGTGTTAGTGACCCTATATTTTACAGACCTTCAGCACATGATTTTTGGGGTAATGTGGTCGGTATTACGCCCGTGCTGCTTTTACTTTCCCAGAAAAAATCCGGTTCCCATTTAAGGCTGGGTGAACCCGGAGCCGTCGGTTGGGATCGAACCCTACCCCTTGTCCGTAGTAGTCCAGTTCACTAACCACTGAGCTATCGCGGCTCCTACTAATTTTTAGGGAATTAGTAAAACCCAGGTGTCCTCGCCAGGATTACGAACCCCGGCTGTTGCCGTGGTAAGCCAACCGCCTATCGATTGCGCTAACCGGACACTGAAGTGGAGGTGCTTGCTGTTTAATGAGATGTTTGCGAATGTTGTTTGTCTTTTGATATAATATGTTGTCGTGTCCTTGGATGGCTTGAATTCAAGTTTGGTAGAATGTGGGTGTGGGACCGAAGTGGTGAGGTATTGAATTAAGTTTTCTGAATTTGAATAATCTCAGTCCCATGTAGTAGTGTGCGAACATATGATTGTCTGATTGTTGGATGATGCGGCTCACGTGACTTGTCCTGAGAGCTTTAATTTTTGTGTGTATGTCCTGTAGTGAAATCCCTCCTTATTTTTGTGTGTTGTATCAGGGTTTTGTGTTGTATGCTGTGTATAGTGTGTCCAAAAACAAAATGTCTAATCAGTTTATTTATTTCTGTTATTGGTTGTGGTGGGTTGAAAATTGTGGTTATGTATGTTAGTTTAGGGATGATGTAGGTGTTTACGATGATGTTCCTACCAACAATTGTGGTTATGTATGTTAGTTTAGAGATGATGTAAGTGTTTACGATGATGTTCCTACCAAAAATTGTGGATGTCTTGTGTCTGTATCTCTGCAGCGTGTCTGTTATTTTTGTTACTAGGTTCTGCCATGTTGATTTGTGTGTTCTGTCTGGGTTGCAAGGATATGTTACTCCGTTCAACTTAATGTTAGTGACAGGTGTTAGAGCAGAGGGAAAGTCCACTTTGTTCTTCCACCTGCCTATGCCCATGATGAATGATTTCTGTATGTTTACCTGTGCCCCGCTTCCCTTCCAAAATTCTGCAAATGTATTGGGGATGTTGTCTATTGATCAAATGTTTGATAGAAAGAAGACAGTATCGTCAGCGGAGGCTAACAGTTTCTGCTCTCCTTTCCCTGGTGTGAATGTGCCCTTTATGGAACTGTTTCGTCTGATGCTCTCTAGGAGCGGTTCTATGGTCAGAGCGTAAAGTAGAGGAGAGAGGGAACACCGCTATCGAACCGATCTGGTTAGTCTGAAGGCCTCTGTGAACGAATGGTTCACTAGGGCTTTAATTTCGGGTCTAGAATAAAGAATGTGTATCCACAGTCTGAAGCGTCCTCCTATGTTGCAGTACAGTAGTGTGCTACTCTGTTGAAGGCTTTTTCTTGGTCGAGAGATAGAATGGAAGACTGGCTGTCTTTGTCATAAGTGTACGTTATGATGTCTCATATAAAGTGTGTGTGTTGGTGGATGCTTCTGCCCTGTACACTGTCGGTCTTTGTGAATGAGTGTTGTCATGAAAGGTTTGAGTTTATAGTTAATGTTTTTGCTAGATTTTGTATTATGTGTTAAGTAATGAAATGGGTCTGTAGTTTTTAAGAAGTGATTTATCTGTGTTATCTTTGCGGAGCAATGTTATGTAAGACACTCACAGCGCAGATAATCCCGGACGATTTGCCCTCTGGTTGTTAAATGCTCCGACTCATGCATATACTCTCCCTTGACAAAAGTTTGCATATTTAATATCTATTTCTTCTGCAGATTTAAGATGGTTTCACTCCCTGACTAAAGAAAAATAATTAATAACGAAATCTTCGTTGCTTGTTCGCGGTGTAAGTCAACAGTTGATCGGGCCATGTTGTTCGAGCTATAGCACAAGAGCACACTGCACAGCTAAGGAGTCATTTTGTGTTCTGAAGAAGGTCGTAATGCTAGCATTTCCAGGGACTTTGAAATCAACTCCTGTTATCTTTATTACTTCCCATTGTATAAAGAACATGTACTGGCAACAAACAGCAGCCATAAGATTTAGCAACCAAACAGGACAGTTCCAATATGTAACATAATTAGTCAAACAAGGCTGTGTTATCTCAGCCGCTATATTTGGGAAAATCGCCTCATAGTCCAGTATGGTTCGCTGACCCCACGAGGCATGAATGTATCACACTCATGCACATAGTTTCCTTTTGGTTGCTCCTTCCCTTTTGCATAGCCTTCTCTACTGCACATATTTGGGATCTTTGGTCCATCTCCTATGCCATCTTATTTATAGTTCTTCTCCTCTAGTCCCTTATGAGACACTTCGGTGTTCTCCTCTATACCTTTTTTCTGTGCTCCTTACCCCTCATTTGTTTTTATTGTACCACACTCTCAGACATCTAACTCTTACCGCCTTTTGAGCACCTGTTAGTCTACTGTTCTATTCTTTCTCCTTTGTGTTTGCACACTGACCCCCGTGTGAACTCCTCTGGTTCTGTGTGCCTTTGCGCACACTTTTGTTACCATTTCCTTTTCATACATACAGGATATAATTTTTATTTTCTTTAACATATTTCGAATATTTTTGTTTTAGATGTTTCGTTATTAGTTTTGTGTGTGTGTTTTTTCTGTTTGTTCCTGCTGAAGGCCTATTGGGCCGAAACGTCGTTTAGTCTGTGTCGTTCACTTGTCACGTAAAGCTTCTAACATACCATTTTTTTGTATTTTTAATTTTTCCTTATAGTTGATTACTTTGTCCTGCCATTTGATGTTTATAATCTTTCGAAGGCAACTCACGTGAAAGTGTTTAACCTTTTCTCCTGCTCTACATAGATCATCATCATCATGTGCCATACCGGTTGGCGTAGGCGATCATGTCCTTGCACAATGTTCTATCTACAGTGCATCGTATCAGTTCTGTTGTTGACTGTTTTCCATGCCATGACACCAAGCTATCCAGTATTTTCTCTCTCTGTCGTCAGCGATCTCTCTTTCCTTCTATTTTGCCAGTTGTAACCAAGTATTCCAACTTTCCTCTTCTCATGATGTGCCCGGAAAATGTTGTTTGTTTCTTTCTATTTTTTAGGAGCTGCCTTTTTGTGTTGGCCTCTTTGAGAACTTCCTCATTAGCCTTTTTAGCTGTCCAGGGAACTTTCAACATTCTTCTGAGAAATCCCATCTCTGTGGCCTCTAATCGTCTTTTCATTTGTTTGTCTACTGCTCATGATTCGCTTCCATAGGTCAGAATTGGTTCCTTATAGCATCGATGAACTCTCTTTCTCATTTCTATTGACATAGATTTGTTGCATAAGATATATTTCATTTTCTGAAATGCTATTTCGGCCTAGCAATTCTGATTTTTATTTCCGTGGTGCATATAGCATCCGATGTTATTATTGTGTCCAGGTATTTGACGCGTTGCACTTGTTTCAAATTTGTCCTGTTTATTTTTATGCTGCATGCTGGTGATGATTGTTTCTTCGATATGACCATTACTTCTGTTTTCTTACTATTCAGACTGAGACCTTTCTTGTTGCTTTCTTTTACTATTATGTCTATCATTTCTTGTAGTTCATTCTCTGTCTCTGCTATTAAGACTGTGTCTATATATTAAGACTATATAGATAGTACAAGTTTATGATATATGTATATATATATACATACAGTGTACTAAGCACACAACTGTGGTAAATTTGAATCTTAGTCTGGAGTATTAATTTGGTGTTGGCACATGCTCTATCATTATGTTTACCAAATGTGGAAATATGCACACAAGAAATAAAATGCAGAATAGCTCAGGACAAAATGACATTTAAAAAAATGAAAAATGTCTTATCCAATACATCTATATCAATAGAAGTGAGAAAGTCTGTGCTATATAGAACCAATTCTGATCTATGGAAGCGAATCATGAATAGTAGACAAACAAATGAAAGACGATTAGAGGCCACAGATATGGGGTTTCTAAGAAGAATGCTGAAAGTTCCCTGGACAGCTAAAAAGACCAATGAGGACATTCTCAAAGAAGTCAACACAAAATGGGAGCCCCTAAAAATCAGAAAGAAATAATCAACATTGTTCGAGCACATCATGAGAAGAGGAAAGTTGGAATACTTGGTTACAACTGGCAAGACACAGATAATGAGAGATTGCAGATGACAAAAGAGAGAAGATACTGGATAGCTTGGTGTCTTGGAAAACAGAATTGATATGATGCACTGTGGATAGAAGACTGTGGGAGGACATGATTGCCTATGCCAACCGGTATGGCACATGATGATGTATGAAGAAGTTCTGCACAACCAGTGCAGGTAACAGTTGGCTGTAGCTAACTATGCTTTTGCTGAGTCATGGTTGGACGCTGAGACAACTCAATAGCTCCAGGGTTGTATGTGGTCAGCGACTTAAAGCTGACTGATTGTGACAGGATCAACTGCAACAACAACTTCAGACTACTTTAACTACTCTTTGTGGTTCTACAGAAACAACAAATCAAACCTGCCCCATGTAGTCATCGTATAGCAATAACCATTTCTACTGTCAATTGCCATATGTTGATAACTTCTAGCTCAATTCTACACAATCATCAATTCTATTCTACTTTTTAAAAAATCTCTCACAGTCCAATGTGGCAACTGACAATTAGTGCCAGGTACGATATGCATTCAATGGTGGCAGGCAGAACATGTCAAGTGCAAAGACAATGGCTATGAAAAATCAAATGGCTGGTCATGTCTCAGTTATTTGACATGGTACCATTTTGCCAGGCAGGTGAGGTAGAAAAGAGTTGGGAAGATAAGAACATCAAAGAATGGATAGACTTTGGCTTTGCAGAATCCCAAAGAATGACTGAGGACATACATTAATGGAGAATGTTGATGTCATCTGTCAGTAGTGCCTCAAACACCCATGAGGATAATGGGATGAAGAAGAGGAGGTCTAGAGCATATATACAACATAATGGTGTTGAGGAATTAGTCACACTAATGTCATAGCATAAGAGCATATATACAATATAATGGGGTTGAGGAATTAGTCACACTAATGTCATAGCATAAGAGCATATATACAATATAATGGTGTTGAGGAATTAGTCACACTAATGTCATAGCATAAACATGATAAACAAAAAATATGGATTAGATATGAATATCAAAAAGACTAAAACTATGATCATAAACAAAGACAATACTCAAACCCACAAGTGGATATCAAAACTGAAGGATAGAACTGCAGACAGTTCAGAACTATAACTACCTTGGCCATAATATAACTAGTGATGGAAAATGTACAACTGAAATAAATAAAAGAATAGGAATGGCAAAAAGTAATTTTAATGTCATGAAGAACATACTAACATCAAAACAAATAATACCAGGGCTAAAACTAAGAATAGCAAAATGTTATATCTTTTCAACATTCCTTTATGGTGCAGAAACATGGACATTAGACAAGAAAACAGAACAAAAATTGAAGCCTTTGAAATGTGGATATATATAGGAGAATAGGTAGAATTGGATGGAAAGAAAGGAAAACAAACAATGAAGTCTTAAAAAAACTAAAACTGAAAAGAGAACTACTAAATACAATTCAAACAAGACAAATGTGATTTTTTGGGCTATGTTAAAAGACACAAAAGTCCAAGACTAACATGGACGAGTAACATCAAAAGATGGACAAGTCAGCCTATGACAACCTGCACCATCAAAGCAAGAAACAGAGCAGAATGGCGCTCCATGGTAGCCAACCTTCGTTGCGGAGAAGGCACTCGATGATGACGAACATCAGAACCACACAGAGGTTGGATTGAGTCTTAAAAATAGATAGAACATTCTGGATCGCTCGGGATCAACAGTATATTCATAATCTTAGGTCAGGATCTAAGAGTGTTTGAATGACCATTCCAAATAGCCAATGAACGAGCTAGGTTTTGATGCAGCGAAAGTGACGTCATAGAAAAAGGAAAATTAGAAGGTTCTCAGTTCCCCACCAGCACTGGAACAGAGCTGCCACTGCGCCTAAAAAATGACCATGTAAAACATCAAGCAGAATGGTTTAGGAAAAGAGTGAGAACACGCTAGGCTCAGTGCACCAGTAATGGAAATAAATATCTAGAGAATTAGTTATAAGAGGTAGGGTAAATAGGGTGGAGATGTTCAAAATAATTAAATCAGATTTAAACAAAAATGATCGTGTAAGTTGTAAAGGAGACAAATAATAATAAATGAATATTATTATAGAGGGAAACTTCTGAGGTGATAATTCAGTGAATCATAGGAGGAGGAGGTATGTTTACAGCACTCAGAAAAAATGACAAATAATCAACAACAGAAAAAAAAGAAAGAACAATATATGGTCCGAAGCAGGATCGAACCCGTACTCCATGGCACAGTGCCTTGCAACAAAAAGCCAAATGCTAGGGAACACTGCCAACTCAGCTAACTAAAAAAATTAGTTTTCATTGGCGATGTCTTTCACACAGGCGTTCTCATGACTATAGCATGGTTATGGTTATGGAAGGCCCCGGTATCACTGCAAACGAATTAAAATCCATAATTGGTCAACCGCCCGTGCCAGTGGAATCATCCAAATTACTAACTCATCTCTCAAACAAAGAAAGGTAGCTGTGGTCCCCACCATAGCAGTCTCAGCACACGCCAAAAGACATAAGGTGAAACCGCACAGAAAGTGAGCACAGCTAATTGTCCCTTGTCATACAATGTCATCATTCATCGTAAACAATTTGAATATCGTAACATGATCAAAATGGATGAGACACACAGCTCACGGTGTGCACACAGCACTTAACTCAGTAGCTTCTGCAACAAGCTGGACTTGGAATATGAGGAAACTGCAACAATGAGCACCTTTCATACATAGACTTCAATGGTTCCTGCCGCCTATCCACCATAATGACCGGAAGTTCCAACTATAGCATAAGGTTACGATGCTAACTAAAACAATTAAATTTCTTTCATTGGCGATATCTTTCACACAGGTGTTCTCATGACTATAGTATAAGGTTACGATGCTAACTAACAAAAATTAGTTAGTTTTCATTGGCGATGTCTTCCATGCAGGCATTCTCATGACTATAGCATAAGGTTACGATACTAACTAAAAAAATTGGTTTTCTTTCAATGGCAATGTCTTTCACGCAGGCGTTCTCATGACTATATTACCGTAACCTTATGCTATAGTCATGAGAACGCCTGTGTGAAAGACATCGCCAATGATAGCTATTTTTTTTAAGTTAGCTGAGTTGGCAGTGTTCCCTAGCATTTGGCTTTTCATGTCAATGCACTGTGCCATAGAGTACAGGTTCAATCCTGCTTCGGAACATATATTGTTCTTTGTTTTTTTCTGTTGTTGATTATTTGTCATTTTTTCCCACCGAGTGCTGTAAACATACCTCCTCCTCCTATGATTCGCAAAGTTATATTGGGCTAGTTGTCCCGCTAGTACAACGACAGTGTAACAAGTCGCTAACAATCTTATTAGAGAAAATGATTGCCATAATTTCGGCACCGGGTATGAGACAGATTTTATGAACTTGTTATTGATTATTAAATAAATTGTAGTACTGACGAACAATCAGACCATTCCCAGAATTAAAAGAACTGAATTGGCTCGATTAGCAATTGTCTAATTGTGATGTCAGTTAATCCCCTAAATGTTAACAAAAGAGCTAAGTAATGAAAAACATGAAGTACAACAGAACGAAATAATCAAGAAGCTATATGATTGATAAACAGAAAGCGAAGTACAAAGTAGAAGCTCCAGACCTCTTTGTGATTGGTCGTGGTAAAATTGGTTATGAAATGATAGAAGTTCATAAAAGAAGATCTCTACGTAAAAGAAGGCTACAAAAGCCAATACTGGTGCTGTGCTCTCACACATAAAGAGTTGTGTACTTCACACATAAATGTGTGTGTGTGCCAATTCGAACCATTAAAATAAAGCAAGCAACCAAATATTATAAGAGCTCTCAGTTTGTCTTTTACCATCTCTTCCAGTCTTGGACCAAACACAGAGAAAAATGGATTTAAGAGAGAAGAAGGTCATGAAAGAGTTGAAATATAGACACAGATAATGTGCACCGATGAGAAAAAAACGACACCACACATATTTACATGCAAGGGTTGAAATATAGACACAGATAATGTGCACCGATGAGAAAAAAACGACACCACACATATTACATGCAAGGGTTGAAATATAGACACAGATAATGTGAATGTGCACCGATGAGAAAAAAACGACACCACACATATTACATGCAAGGGTTGAAATATAGACACAGATAATGTGCACCAATGAGAAAAAAACGACACCACACATATTTACATGCAAGGGTTGAAATATAGAAATATAGACACAGATAATGTGCACTGATGAGAAAAAAACGACACCACACATATTTACATGCAAGGGTTGAAATATAGAAATATAGACACAGATAATGTGCACCGATGAGAAAAAAACGACACCACACATATTTACATGCAAGGGTTGAAATATAGACACAGATAATGTGCACCGATGAGAAAAAAATGACACCACACATATTTACATGCAAGGGTTGAAATATAGACAGAGATAATGTGAATGTGCACCAATGAGAAAAAAACGACACCACACATATTTACATGCAAGGGTTGAAATATAGACACAGATAATGTGAATGTGCACCGATGAGAAAAAACGACACCACACATATTACATGGAAGGGTTGAAATATAGACACAGATAATGTGAATGAGCACCAATGAGAAAAAAATGACACCACACATATTACATGCAAGGGTTGAAATATAGACACAGATAATGTGAATGTGCACCAATGAGAAAAAAAACGACACCACACATATTACATGCAAGGGTTGAAATATAGACAGAGATAATGTGAATGTGCACCAATGAGAAAAAAACGACACCACACATATTTACATGCAAGGGTTGAAATATAGACACAGATAATGTGAATGTGCACCGATGAGAAAAAAATGACACCACACATATTACATGCAAGGGTTGAAATATAGACACAGATAATTTGAATGTGCACCAATGAGAAAAAAATGACACCACACATATTACATGCAAGGGTTGAAATATAGACACAGATAATGTGAATGTGCACCAATGAGAAAAAAACGACACCACACATATTACATGGAAGGGTTGAAATATCATGATCCTTCCAGCACTGCTATACATCGCATAAGGTTCATGTTTTTTGCCAACTATCTCTATTCTTGGTAAGATCTTATCTAATGAGTCTCTGCCAATATATTGTATCTTTTATGTGTTCTTTTTAGTGTTTCTCTATGTTTTCTTTTCCTGTATCCTGATGTTTCTCATAGAAGAGCCTGTTTTGGAATTCTCTTGTCTCTTCTCAGTACATGTCCGACATGTCCATTCTCTTCATAAAGGTAAATGAGATGAGTGCATTTAATAAAGACACAGATAACTGGAAGAAACATGATCATACAAGAGTTGTTTTAAAACAACATCATTAAGAATAGACTGGCACAGATATAGGCACAAGAGGATGGTTAGAAACATTGGAGAGAAAGAAAAATATAAAACCATAGTCATAAATACAAAGATTAAAACATGGAGATACACGAAGTAATATATAAACACAAATAGAAGGGCACAGACAATGACAGAAACAAAATAAAACAATAATCAAATTAAATTCATGTTAAAGTTACTTGCTTGGGTACCATTTTAACAGTGGACACATTATAAGAGCTCCACACAAAAATAAAGAGCAGGTGAGAAAAGCATTAAAAACATGTAGCTCTGTTAACAAGTTGACTACCAGTTTGATTAATATGTAAAAAAAAAGTAAAGTACCCCTGTCACACCAAGTGGCGTATAGGGAATATGGTGTTAGTGACCATAAATTTTACAGACCTTCAGCACATGATTTTTGGGATAATGTGGTCGGTATTACGCCCGTGCCGCTTCACTTTCCCAGAAAAAAATCCGGTACCCATTAAAGGCTGGGTGAACCCGGAAGCCGTCGGTTGGGATCGAACCCTACCCCTTGTCCTTTGTAGTCCAGTTCACTAACCACTGAGCTATCGTAGCTCCCAGTTTGAATTATCGCCGGGTCAAAAATGGTTTTGCTCTTCCTGATGAGGTTGAAAATACTTCTTTTATTTGCTAAAGTCTATAATTAGAAGTGCTTTTCAGAGCACGTGGCGGGAGGCAAAATCCACTGGTTCGCTGGCACATGGTGGTCAAAACCCGTGGTAGACAGAAAGGATTTTTTCTATCAGAAGGTGAAATAAAAATCATGAGTCTCACACATCGTGGCAACTACTTTGACTAAGTGGCCATTATCCCTTTGGTCCTGTCATGATCTCCCCCCCCCCCCCAACTCAAACATACACTAGCAATGGTAATATGTGTCGTAGAGATAGTTTTTTTTTTATAATAAGGTGTCTTTAGTGTGAATTTGGATTTATTTTTGGCCAACGTTCACCTCTCAGAGGTACTGGTTACAGTCTTGTAGTATGTGTGTGACACCTCTCAGAGATACTGGTTACAGTCTTGTAATATGTGTGTGACACCTCTCAGAGGTACTGGTTACAGTCTTGTAGTATGTGTGTGACACCTCTCAGAGATACTGGTTACAGTCTTGTAATATGTGTGTGACACCTCTCAGAGATACTGGTTACAGTCTTGTAATATGTGTGTGACACCTCTCAGAGGTACTGGTTACAGTCTTGTAATATGTGTGTGACACCTCTCAGAGATACTGGTTACAGTCTTGTAGTATGTGTGTGACACCTCTCAGAGATACTGGTTACAGTCTTGTAATATGTGTGTGACACCTCTCAGAGATACTGGTTACAGTCTTGTAATATGTGTGTGACACCTCTCAGAGGTACTGGTTACAGTCTTGTAGTATGTGTGTGACACCTCTCAGAGGTACTGGTTACAGTCTTGTAGAATGTGTGACACCTCTCAGAGGTACTGGTTACAGTCTTGTAGTATGTGTGTGACACCTCTCAGAGGTACTGGTTACAGTCTTGTAGAATGTGTGACACCTCTCAAAGGTACTGGTTACAGTCTTGTAGAATGTGTGACACCTCTCAGAGGTACTGGTTACAGTCTTGTAGAATGTGTGACACCTCTCAAAGGTACTGGTTACAGTCTTGTAGAATGTGTGACACCTCTCAGAGGTACTGGTTACAGTCTTGTAGTATGTGTGTGACACCTCTCAAAGGTACTGGTTACAGTCTTGTAGTATGTGTGTGACACCTCTCAGAGGTACTGGTTACAGTCTTGTAGTATGTGTGTAACACCTCTCAGAGGTACTGGTTACAGTCTTGTAGTATGTGTGTAACACCTCTCAGAGGTACTGGTTACAGTCTTGTAGTATGTGTGTGACACCTCTCAGATGTACTGGTTACAGTCCTGTAGTATGTGTGTGACACCTCTCAGAGGTACTGGTTACAGTCTTGTAGTATGTGTGTAACACCTCTCAGAGGTTCTGGTTACAGTCTTGTAGAATGTGTGACACCTCTCAGAGGTACTGGTTACAGTCTTGTAGTATGTGTGTAACACCTCTCAGAGGTTCTGGTTACAGTCTTGTAGAATGTGTGACACCTCTCAGAGGTACTGGTTACAGACTTGTAGTATGTGTGTGACACCTCTCAGAGGTACTGGTTACAGTCTTGTAGTATGTGTGTGACACCTCTCAGAGGTACTGGTTACAGACTTGTAGTATGTGTGTGACACCTCTCAGAGGTACTGCTTACAGTCCTGTAGTATGTGTGTGACACCTCTCAGAGGTACTGCTTACAGTCTTGTAGTATGTGTGTGACAGAGTCTGTTATCATTGTCCACATATTTATGTTTCCAATCTCAAACGTGTTCGTGCAGACTTTTAAAATAAAATGTACCGTTCTTAGATGATGACATATTTCTTCAAATCAAGTCAGATGTAATCGTCCCACTAAAGTTTAGCACTCCTGACATTTTGCTGATGTGTGACAGGTTATCTTGTTTCTGCTACCATCCATGGGAGACCTCACTGACCCAAATAAACACCAGTTGAGGTAACATTTTTGTTTCAACCTGAAGAGTTCACCCAGCCTCTTTAAATGACCTCTATAGACATTATCTAGAAAGAAAAATAATAATAATAACCTCTCAAATACTCATCATCATCAAGTACCGGGCCTAGTGGTGTAGGTGATCATGTCTCTCCACAACCTTCGATCTCGGCAGCTATTTATCATTTCTGTTGTTGACCTTCTGCCAAGCCATTCTCTTAAGCTGTCTGTTATTTTTTCTCGTTGCTTCCCTCTATCTCTTCGTCCCTCAATTTTTCCAGTTGTTACAATATATTCAAGTTGTTCTCTTCTCATTACATGGCCAAAAAATGATGATTGTTTCTTCCTAACATTGGAAATTAGCTCTCTTTTTGCTTTGACCTCTCTCAGAACCTCTTCTTAGCTGTCCATGGTATTCTCAACATTCTTCTGTAAAACCACATTTCTACAGACTCCAGTGATTTTCTTGTCTGTTGTCCTATTGTCCATGACTCGCATCCATATGTTAAGACTGCCTCTACGTAACATTTAAGAACTCTTTTTTAATAACCTCTGCTGTAATGAAATGTGTTAGATGAATGACAGGAAACAGCCTGAGAGACAGGATCAGAAATGAAGAACTGAGAAAAAAGTTAGGAATAGCCTCCGCCATAGAATATATAAAGAAACAACAAATAAAATGGTTTGGCCACATGATAATGCGGAGTGATCAAAACATAACACAACAAACCCATATAAACATTGCAAGAATACCACACCAAAGGGTTGACCACGAAAAAGATGTACCAATGGAATATTAAAAACAGTAGGAAATATAAGGGCAGCAGAAGCGAAAAGAAGAGCAAAAGACCACAAATTATATCTCTCTTTAATGCTGAGGCAAATGAGGATGGAAAGAACTGCATGAAACTAAGGCAGAGGTTTTAAAGAGCAAACATTTGGATGTGTTCATGTTTTATTAGATTAACATTGCCAGGTACACTGGTCCCATGAACATCACAATTTTAAAGTTTATTTCTTGTGTGCGTTGTCAAGTGTCTTTGTAGATTGCTTCTACCAGCAAAACCTGCACCACACACATCACATTTGTTTGGCTTCTCTCCTGTATGTGTCTTCATGTGTTCCTTCAGACTGCACTGATATGAAAAGACTGCACCACACACATCGCATTTGTATGGTTTCTCTCCCGTATGTTTCTTCATGTGCTCTTTTAGACTGCAGAGATGAGAAAAGACGGCACCACAGACGTCACATTTGTAGGGCTTCTCTCCTGTATGGATTCTCTTGTGTTGTTTTAGATTTCCTCTCTTAGCAAAATCTACACCACAAACATCACATCTGTAAGGTTTCTCTCCTGTATGTGTTCTTTTATGTTCTTTTAGAGCACCATTCTCAGCAAAACTTGAACCACACATATCACATTTGTATGGTTTTTCTCCTGTATGCGTTCTTTTGTGTTTTTTTAGACTATCACTGTGAGCGAAATCAGTACCACACACATCACATTTGTATGGCTTCTCTCCTGTGTGTACCTTCATGTGGTTTATTAAATTGCCACTACTAGCAGAAACTACACCACACACATCACATTTGTAGGGTTTCTCTCCAGTATGGATTCTCATGTGTTGTTTTAGTTGCCCATTCGAAGAAAAACCTGCACCACACACTTCACATTTAAAGGGCTTCTCTCCTGTATGGATTCTTTCATGTCGTTTTCGGTTTTGACTCCGAGAAAAACCTGCACCACACACATGGCATTTGTAGGGCTTCTCTCCAGTATGTGTTCTCTTGTGTTCTTTTAGATGCCAACTATGAGCATAACCTGCACCACACACATCACATTTGCAGGGCTTCTGTCCTGTGCATGTACTCTCAGCATTATCACTATGAGCAATGTTAACCAAAGAATGAAACACTATTTCCTGTTCTGTCACTTGTCTTGACCTGCTGTTAGTTACCAGGTACTGGGGACTACAGTCCTGAACACAGCCTTCACCTTGACCTACCTGAGAAGAAAGAGATGGTAACATTCAAAATAAAAATATGACCTAATTGAAAGTCAAAAAGGGACACAACTCTAAGAAACCTCAAAACAAATTTCTTTTCTAGCTGCTTGTTAATTTTAGGCTGTAGACAAATAATAATAAATGAATATTATTATAGAGGGAAACTTCCGAGGCAATGATCAGCGAATCAATTCAGAGGAAGAGGTATGTTTACAGCACTTGAAAAAAATGACAAATAATCAACAACAGAAAAAAAACAAAGAACAATATGTGGTCCTAAGCAAAATCAAAGTTGTGTGAATATAACTAACATCTGTATGAGGTCATTGAAACAGTTGATTTGTCATGACATCAGTAAATGAGTGTTTTCATGTCTGATCATAACCAACATGCTTGTGATAAACTATATAGATGGCTGCTTTAGTTTTGTTGGTTACAATTGTATATACTTTACCTCATCAGTATCTATATAGACCAGAGGTCCATGCTCAGGACAGACTCCTTCATATTTCAGCTGACATTTCTCACAATCTAAGGACAGATGAGTTATCATTACAATGATTTTGTGAAATGGGGCATAAAGTGTGAAATGATAACTGACATAGCAAAACACATTCTACAAGATTGTCCCCCCCCCCCCTCCCTCTCCGAGAAAAATGTGGCACACACACATTTCCCAAGAAGAAAAACTGTATTGTGCAATCAAATCTCTGAAAAAGTGTGAAGACTAGATAAATGTTTCTGGAATCCCAGTCTGATGAATGAGTCATGACTGCAGATGAAGAAATCTATAGTATAAACTGATCAAGCCAAAACAGACACATAAATCAACTTAATTGAACCAAAATGTGAATACAGATCTCATTGATAACAAACAAAAACTTACACAAAAAACTGTCCTTGTCAGAACAAGAAAGAGATAGGGAACTAGACCTTGCTCTCTCCATGACAGTAAATGTGTCACTTTCCTTCTCTTCCTCTTCTTCCTTCTTCACTGTCTGACCCTGAAAATATTATTGTGTTCATTTAGAACAGATTAATGTGTGATCTTGCACAAAGAGGGAATTAGAGGACCAGTTTTATCTAAATTATGAAACTTGTTCAAGTCTAGACTACTCAATACTCACACAGTCTTAATGTATCATCTCCATTCCCCACAATTTAATATGTATCTTTCACTATTCATCTGTTTATGTCTAGCCATTTTTGTCTCAGATAAGTTTTCTGTATACAGTTTATTGTCACTTGTCATTTTTGTCTCAGATAAGTTTTCTGTATACAGTTTATTGTCACTTGTCATTTTTGTCTCAGATAAGTTTTCTGTATACAGTTTATTGTCACTTGTCATTTTTGTCTCAGATAAGTTTTCTGTATACAGTTTATTGTCACTTGTTATTTTTGTCTCAGATAAGTTTTCTGTATACAGTTTATTGTCACTTGTCATTTTTGTCTCAGATAAGTTTTCTGTATACAGTTTATTGTCACTTGTCATTTTTGTCTCAGATAAGTTTTCTGTATACAGTTTATTGTCACTTGTTATCAACTTGACGTAAACATTGTCTTTTGAGGCACTACCTGGTTAACCACTGACATTTACAAAAGCTGGTGAAAATGCTGGAAGTGTTTATAGAGTTTGTTCATTCGTTTGCATTCACCCAATGACTAAATGATCAGACCTCTACATCATCCGACCTTAAAAGGACATTAAGTGAGTCTATCTGCATCCCTTTTTTTGGTCACTTGGTTCCATTACATTCCAGGTGTTGATCAAATTTTGTTTCCTTCTCTCTATGTTTTTGATTCTGACATCAGACTCTAAAACCCTGGCCAAGTTGACAAGAGCATCTTACCAACCAGATAAAAGTACAAACCAGTTAACAATACATACAATGCCCAATGGGGATAAAATATTGCATCCTTGACATTAAAACCAGCATTCTCATCTATCTATCTATTGACCTTTCGAGCCGTAGCCGGCCCTTAGGGTGTAGACCAAGATACTTCTTCTCTTATCTAAATTTTTATTCTAGCAGTTTTCAATTCTTTTAAAGATATTTTATCAAATCTCACCATTTGTCTCTGTTCTGTGCAAGCAGCTCTATCTCATTGAGGGAGCCGATTCCTGCTGCTCTTGCCTCTCTCATCAATGTTCTTCTCAGTGTCTCTCTGGTTCTTCCTCTTTTCCTCTTACCTGTTGTTTCCCACATGAGGGCTTGCTTTGCTATTCGGTTATTATCTCTTCTCATCACATGTCCAACATATGACCATCGTCTTTTCTTTATTACTGAAGATATTAGTGGTTTAGCCTTCTCATCACATGTCCAACATATGACCATCACCTTTTCTTTATTACTGAAGATATTAATGGTTTAGCATTCTCATCACCGTGAATAAAAATAGCCAGAATGAGAAACAATGAAGAGAAACAACATTAAGATGTAGAAAACAATATCAGAACTCTTGAATGCATGCACACACAGATGAATCAGCAACCAATGTAATTGAAAACAGAGGAGCAGGAAGCTATATTTGAGTAAAATATTTAACACAGAAAATACCTTCTATTGTAGCATATAAGGGTAGACGCTTTGAAAAATATTCTCCCTAAAGCTTATTCTTGAGACTAACTTTCATGAGAAACTGTTCTCTCTTGGCTTTGCTGGGCTTTTCTGTGAGTATCTCCAAATTTTCTAAATTTTATTAACTAAAATGAAAATTATTTTCTATCCATTCAGTTAAGGTACCCCACCCACCTCATGTCTATCACAGATGCATTTTTATTTGGCACAATCATTTGTATGGGTTACTTCAGAAACTTTCTCTTCCCACATAAAACCCTCTAGGGATTGAAACTGTCTTGTTTGATTGTTAATTCTTATGGCTTAAAATAACAAGTGGTTAGTCAAAGGCCCCGGTTACTGCAAATGAATTAAAATTCATAATTGCTCAACTGTCCATGCCAGTGGGATCATCCAAATTAAAACTTCTCTCATTGAAGGATCCAAACAAAGAAAGGCAGCTGCAATCCCCATCATAGCAGCTACAACACACACCAAAAAACATAAGGCCAAGCAGCACTGAAAGTGAACACAGCTGAACTGTCATATGATATCATCATTCATCGTAAAAAAAAAGTAAAGTACCCCGTCATGCCAAGTGGCGTATAGGGAATATGGTGTTAGTGACCATACATTTTACACACCTTCAGCACATTATTTTTGGGGTAATGTGGTCGGTATTACGCCCGTGCCGCTTTCCTTTCCATGAAAAAAAATCAGGTACCCATTAAAGGCTGGGTGAACCTGGAAGCCGTCGGTTGGGATCGAACCCTACCTCTTGTCCTTTGTAATCCAATTCACAAACCACTGAGCTATCGTGGCTATTGTGGATGGGGTTTTTGTGTGTGTGTGTGTGCACGCGTGCGCATGTGTTTTTTTTTTTTTATATTTCCAAAAAAGGGCCTGCTGTGTTACAATCTTGGCTAGCTTAAACAGTGTGTGTCCTGTCCAGTGCTAAAGTCTTTGTTGTATATCTCTTTATCTACTGGTATTTGACTGGTAAATCTTACATATATCTGGGCAGTAATATAGATAAAGAGGGAGGAACAGAAAATGACACCAAAATAAGGATATCAAAAGCAAGAGGAGCTTTCATTGCACTGGGAAACATATGGAAATCCAAAGAAATTAGGTTAAATACTAAAATAAAAATTTTCAACTCAAATGTTATGGCAGTCCTATTATATGGCTGTGAAACATGGAGAACAACAAAATTGACAATCATGAAGACACAGACTTTCATTAATGGATGCTTACGCAGGATAAAAGGATGGAAATGGCAGGACAAAACCACTAACATAGGATTATAGAAATGTACCAGTCAAAACACCAGTGGATAAAGAGATACAGCGAAGACGATGGCGCTGGATAGGACACACACTACGGAAGCCAACTGAGAGTATTACACAACAGGCCCTTTTTTGGAATCCCCAGGGGAAAAGACAAAGAGGAAGACCAAGGAATTCTTGGAGAAGACAGATAGAAGCAGAGATGAAGATGATGGGGAAGACATGGAATGATCTTAAAAAAATGGCAAAAAACAGAATGACTTGGAAAGTGTTTGTTGAAGACCTATGCTCCACTGGGAGCTAAAAAGGTAGAAGAGGAAGAAGATTTAACTGGTACTTGTCCATAATTCTATGTTAGTGATTTTGTCCTGCTATTCCATCCTTTTATTCTGTGCAAGCATCCAATTATTGAAGGTTTGTATCATCATAATTGTTACTTTTGTTGCTCACTGAGCGTCAAATACAACTGACATCAGCCAAAGATGTAGCAGAAGAAATGTATGAGGGATTATTGGAACATTTTCAGAAAGAATGTATTTGTTATGACATAACTTAATCACGTGTTCAGCTTCTACGTGCTATTCTCTAACCTTGTGTAACCCCTCTTTGTGATCAGTACAATAGTTGACAAATTCAGGAAATGCTATCATCATGTTTGCAGTAAATCTTCTGAGAAACTTGGCAAATCCACCACCAAGATCCTAAAATTAATTCTTCAGACCTATGGTCAACATTCTTTAGGTCAACACAAGTCTTTGACTGGTATCAGTGTTTCAAGACTGTTCATGTTCCTCTTTAAGATGGTGAGTGCTCAAGAAATCCTGTTGCCAGAAAAGCACTAGAAAATGTGGAAAAAATTCATGAACATATATCTATGAGGATGGTTGCTTAACAATGCATTAATTCTCTCACAAGGATACAATCAGTCATATAGGAGAACCTGACAGAAAGTCTAAAAATGTCATCATGTCTCTGTAGAATTTATTTAGGGGATGACATTATATCAAAAACGCCACAAAATGTGGTCCTAGTGACCTGCAGGCTTTTCCACAGTGACAACTGTTGTTTTGACCCTGGATGGTAGCTGTACATCCAGGTTTCATCATCTGTGATGATCTTAAAGTTGAAAGTCTTGCTCTCATTAGCCATCTCACTTAATTCAAGGCACACATCAAGACACCTGCATTTTTTATTGAGTGTAAGGAACCTGGAGATAAGCTGTGTAGCAAAGAGATGAATGTTCAATCTTCAGTTAGGATCTCTGAAAGACTCCATAACTGATTCCCTATGGACCTTTAATATACCAACCAACCAATCAACTCACCTCAAAATCATGTTCTTGCTTTATATTTCCAGCTGGTACCAGGCAGTGAGTTTGCATGTTTCTGGTTGACTGAGGATAATAGAGTCAGGTAAAGTCTCATGTTAGAAAGGGAAACTGTTGATCACAAACAAGAAAAGTACAAAATAATTGTGTTCTTATTTCATTATGACAATCATGTCTAAGAATGTATTGTCAGAACTGTTGTCAGCATGGGTCAAAGAGAATAACAGATTCAGGCAAAGTCTCATGTTAGCAACAGAAACTAATGATCACAAACAAGAAAAGTACAAAATAATTGTGTTCTTATTTCATTATGACAATCATGTCTAAGAATGTATTATCAGAACTGTTGTCAGCATGGGTCAAAGAGAATAACAGATTCAGGCAAAGTCTCATGTTAGCAACAGAAACTAATGATCACAAACAAGAAAAGTACAAAATAATTGTGTTCTTATTTCATTATGACAATCATGTCTAAGAATGTATTATCAGAACTGTTGTCAGCATGGGTCAAAGAGAATAACAGATTCAGGCAAAGTCTCATGTTAGCAACAGAAACTAATGATCACAAACAAGAAAAGTACAAAATAATTGTGATCACAATCACAATGAAAAGTACAAAATAATTGTGTTCTTATTTCATTATGACAATCATGTCTAAGAATGTATTATCAGAACTGTTGTCAGTCTAGGGTCATTGAGAGCAAGAGAAAGTGTAACAAAAAGAACACACAAGAAACAGCAGTAAGTTAATTTGCTCTCTCATTCTGCAATTGAAAAGGTTTGGTCATGATTGGCATTTCCCCAGTCACCATCAAGCAGCACACAATTCTCTCCATCAACGAGAGTAAGAACAAAATGGTGTCAAACATTCAAGACGATTTTGCTCATGCTAGGTATTGTTCTCTGTCACCAGAACAAAGCTTACAATTATGTCAAGATAATCGTATAGTTCACACAGTTTTACAATGTTTATTTTATTCGGCCAGGTTGGATGTTGAAGACTATCATGGATTCCTGACAAAAGTGATACAGGACATTGTTGCCTCAACTATCTATTACTAACATCAAGATGTGTATCTATTGAGTCATTACCATTTTTACTATAGACATTATTTAGGATAACCTTTCTGGTGACAGATAGATATGTGCTAAAAGTGTTTAGAAGGGTTGACCATTTGTGATATCAAACTCAATTTGAAAACAAGTCATTATCTTTTATAATCCCAAATATTTATATTTCCTACTAAGAGGTGAAAATATGATGCATTCTTGTAACAGTTTGAATCCACTAGCTTTTAGATTTAAAACAAATAACATTCAAAAGAGCAACATTATGTATCCAATGATCAGTTTAAACACATAACAATTTGGTTAAAAACAGATCAATAAACTCATATCATTATCAGGTTTGTTTTTCAAGATAATCATTAAGTAATGGGATATTCCCTTCCATTTTTAGATCAGCCAGAAAAGATCAAATGAAATCAATATCTTTATTATTGCTTACTTCATGCCTCTACACCACTCTCTGAATGTTTGGAATTGACACATAAGTAAATGCTTAAAGTTAATGTACAGTAAACTGGAAAAGTTGTAGGCTTTTATATAATAAATGAGTAATTATGGCATGCTGCCTGTCAGCACAAGACTGAATGTGGCCAGCAAATCATAGCTGATTACTAGTGCCACGATCAATGAGCAAAAACTATCCAGATTCTATCTTCCCTCTTTGTGATGTCCCTAAAAATCAGACAAACCAATCTGGCCAAGTGATTAGCGATTGTGAAAGAATACAATCCGGTGCTCAAAAATGCCATCCTGAAGTCAGATGTCTTGGGCCAAAATGAGCAAATGTCACAGCCTGCTGTGGACCACAACCCAACGTTAAAGTTTGTGTTCCATTGACAACTGAAGGATTCGTGTTTGGAAACTGATTAGTTTCAGCTCTCTAATGTAAATTGCTAGGTTTAAGTCCACTTAAGATGTCCCACTTAAAGGATTTGCATTGGTATTACAGAGTGCATGCATAAGACAGGTGCCTGTCACAGAAGACAACATTGCAGCAATGGAGAAAGTGATTAGAGAAAATTAACACATTGCAGTCAAGGAGGTAGCATCACTATTGGACATTAGTGTTGGATAGGCACATCTTATCACTCATGATGAGCTATATGTCTTTAAAGTGTGCAAGATGGGTACCTAAATGGCGGTGGATGGCTGGCCGCGTATCGTCTTGAGAGAATTCTTTTCCTACTGTAACTTTATGATTGTCAAGTGCTGGCATAAATGCATTGAAATAGAGGGAAACCATATTGAACAGAGATCATGTTATTTCAGTGTTTGCTATAAATACTTCATTAAAAAAAATTTTTTTTTAAATTGGGTTTTCCATTTAATGTGCCTAGTCCTTTGTAAACTGCTAGAGACAAAAAGAAAAGAAAAAAATCTATGCAAAACAAAACAAACAACTTCTGCTTAATAATATACCCTGTACATAATTTTCCATATCAAATAAATAAACACTTTAAACATCCAATAGAAAACTTGATCAAACCTTTTTTTAGCAATCTAAGAATTCTTGATTCTTCCCATGCTGCTAGAAGTCACACACTCTGCTAGAAGTCGCACAGGGTTTCTAGTGTTTTTTTGCCACCCAAATCTAAGAATTACCACTTTAATAATTAAAACAGCCATTCTTTTAAGATCGTTCCATGTCTTCCCCATCCTTTTCATCTCTGCTTTAACCTATTTTTGCCAAGAATATTTTTGGTCTTCCTCTTTGTCTCCTCCAATAGGATTAATAAAAGGGCATGTCTGTAATACTCTCAGTTGGCTTCCTCAGCGTGTGCCTACACAGATACATCTATTATTCATGATTCTTAACTACGATACCTATCTGTGACACACATCATTACATACTGTAGTACAAATAACTACCACTTAATTGTAACATTACAAACACTAAAAATAGTATTTTCTTCATACTTTTGTCACACAATTGTGTGTTTACTAATTAGACACGCGGGGAACTTGGATTTCCTGTCTCAGGTTGATTTATGACCTGAAATGTACAGCTTGGACCAGATGTGTTATATGTCTATTCAGACAGTTGCCGTAAGTTCATCAGTATGTTTGGTTACCTCAAAACATAATTCGCTGTGTTTCCCTAGTGACAATGGGTTGTTTGATGTCACCAAAGACCAAGGAAACCGCGGTGCGGGGTGGGGGGGGGGTAAAAAACTGCCAATTTGTTGAAATGTAGTGAATTATTTTAATGTAATAGGATTATATCCCATGAAATAGAAAAAAAATCCTATATCAATAGAAATAAATTAAGCACTCAGGGGTCACCTGAAGTAGTAATTAGGAAGGTACACAGAGGGGGGTAATGTTTGAACACCGCAACTATCATACATTGAAGAATTTGTGTTTTGTTTTGATGTGGTAATTTTTACCATGGTATCTTAATCTAGGGTTAAAACTAACCAATCAACTCACTTCACAAACTAGTTCCTCTTTAATATTCCATCTTGGTAGCAGTTTGTCAGTTTCCATATTTCTGACTGTCAGAGAATCAAAAGAAATGTTCTATACTTAGTAACATAAAACAATTGTAATAAACTTAATGAAATATAGCAATAGTTACTCACAAATAGGCTTGCCCATAAATTAATTGTGGACATTATTCATTTCAAATAAGTGTTGTATGATTCTTAAGCAACTAAACACCCACATATTTTATCAAATGATACCACTTGACTTTACATCTTGGTCATAAACTGAAAATATAAGACAAGAACTCTTAAAGATAGAAATGCTATTATTGAGTGGTTGAACTATCATGTTCATTGCTGACTGAAGAATCAGGGTTTTATCACAGATGTGGCTAATTTAGTTTTTCTGGGGCACAGCTTCAGGGTTCATCCAGACTTTGAAAATGGGAAGCTGAAAGTTTAGATTTTTGTTTGAGAATCAGGGTGGCCTGGAGTGATATTGACATCTCTCACAAACTTAATCTTTTGTAATTGAAGAATATTGACACTATCCCCATATTATCTAGAAAACTTGCTTTAAGGCTTGGACATTAGACAAGAAAGCAGAACAGAAAATAGACGTCTTTGAATTCTTTGAAATGTTGATCTACATAATTGGAAGGACTGGATGGACAGAAAAGAAAACAACTGACGGAGTCTTAAAACAACTAAAAATGAAAAGAAAACTACTGAGATCTTTGGGGTATATGTTAAAAGACACAGCAGCCCTCTAAATGTAATCTTGGAAGGGAAAGTATAAGGTAAAAAGGCATAGGCAGACCAAGACTAACAAGGGCGAGTAACATCAAAAGGTGGTCAAGTCAGGATATAATAACCAGCAACATCAAAGTAAAGAAAGAGACAATAGACAAAACTAAGAGGAATGGCGCTCCATGGTAGGAGACAAATAATAATAAATGAATATCATTATAGAGGGAAACTTCCGAGGTGATAATCAGCGAATCAATTCAGAGGAAGAGGTATGTTTACAGCACTCGGGAAAAATAATCAACAACAGAAAAAAATATGGACCAAAGCAGGATCGAACCCGTACTCAGTGGCACTCTGGGAACACTGCCACTCAGCTAACTAAAAAATAAGCTTCGTAGGCAATATCTTTAGTGCAGCTGTTCTCATGACTATAGCATAAGGTTGCGATCACAGCTCGGAAATACATAGTGTATCTGTATTTTTTCCTGTTAAGACAAGTATCTCCCGGATAGGGTAGGGCTGAATACTTGCGTTGCAGACAAACATTTAGGACGAAACAGCACGAATAGTAGTTTATAAGTTTCCAGTCCAGTGGTTTAGGCTGGAGACAAATAATAATAAATGAATATTATTATAGAGGGAAACTTGTCTTAACAGGAAAAAAATACAGATACACTAAGTATTTCCGAGCTGTGCTCGCAACCTTATGCTATAGTCATGAGAACACCTGCACGAAAGACGATGAAAAAGATGATTGCCTACGACGAAGCTAATTTTTTAGTTAGCTGAGTGAGTGGCAGTGTGTTGTTGAGTGAGTGTTCCAGTGTTCCCTAGCGTTTGGACTTGGATTTTCGTGGCAAGGCGCTGTGCCACTGAGTACGGGTTCGATCCTGCCTTGGCCCATATTTTTTTTCTGTTGTTGATTATTTGTCAATTTTTCCGAGTGCTGTAAACAACATACCTCTTCCTCTGAATTGATTTGCTCCATGGTAGCCAACCTTCGGTGCGGAGATAGACGCCCGGCACTCAATAGTAAATTCTCAATTCATTGAATTCATTGATGATGAGAGTGAGTGGAGTGTAATGAATTATTTAAGGTTCAAATGAAACACAGCGTAGGGAGGAAAAGATAATATGTGTACAGTCATCACAGCTCATACCTACCGATCTTATGTTTTATTTTTAATGGAGATATCCCGCTACAGATCGGTCAACGGTCACTAACTGTGGCTAACGGACGAGAGCTTGCGGGAAGTGACGTCATTAGAATTTGTTTTTGTTTTCAAATCATGGTTGCCAGGTGATATTCAGAAATCAAAGGCAAACGTAGGCCCAAGACGCTCAAATACGCGTCACTGAAAGGAATCTGCGATGACTCATAGGTTACTGTTTGCATCTGGATAAGTGAAACAAATAATTCAAATATGACCATGACTCCCACAAAACGTCAATATGGTAAGCCTGGCAACACTTTCCATTTATGCCAAAATAGTATGAATCGAAGAGGGAGTGAAACCTGTTACCCAAAATAATGCATTTTAGTGTTCGACCAAACAATATGCAAAATTGTGCAGCTTATTATGTATGCCTACTGTGCAATCCATTTTTGACAATAGAAACAAGAAAAAAAGAGTTCTTAAATGTTATGTAGAGTCAGTCTTCACATATGGATGTGAATCATGGACAATAGGACAACAAACAAGAAAATCACTGGAGTCTGTAGAAATGTGTTTTTTTTTTTTTTTTTTTTTCACAGAAGAATGCTGAGAATACAATGGACAGCTAAGAAGAGTAATGAAAATGTTCTGAAAGAGGCCAAAGCAAAAAGAGAGCTAATTTCCAATATTAGGAAGAAACAATCATCATTTTTGTTGGTCATGTAATGAGAAGGTAACAGCTGGAATATATTGTAACAACTGGGAAAATTGAGGGACGAAGAGATAGAGGGAAGCAAAGAGAAAAGATACCAGACAGTTTAAGAGAATGGCTTGGCAGAAGATCAACAACAGAAATGATAAATAACTGTCGAGATCGAAAATTGTGGAGATTCATGATCACCTACGACAGCAGGCCCGGTACTTGATGATGATGCTGATTATTTAAGACAACACAACATATCTACTCTCATCTAGCGCCACTAGGGCAGACTGGGAACATAAATGTTCGACGTTTTAGCGAAGGAAAAAAACCAGTCACACACAAAAAAGTTTATCTTTATTTTTAAAATATTTCTTCCGATCTCCTATTTGATTGATGCGGGCCCCCGTTACGCCCAGTTTCTTACACGTTTGCAAAACAAACGTAGAATTACAGTGAAAAAGAGTCAAGCACTTGCCTTTCAGATCCTTTCGCTGGGTATTGAACATTTCGAGATAAGACAACAGGACATTACCAATCATAAAGAGATCCAGCGCGGAATCCAAACAGGAATTTACAAATTAAATGATCTCATTACCACCACGAAGAAACAAAACCTACTATGATTTGAGAAGATCTCGGGATTTTAGTTTAGTCCACATGTCGTCATCATTGACAAATTGAGATCTCATTGTATAAGTGCTCAGTTCTCCTCCGAAGTATATCCCTCAATGTGATGCCACTAACCATCACGAATTTATGTTTGTTGACAAGCCTTATTTGGATTCCTGAAGCTCACAAGGGATTTCTAAATGAGATCACAAGTTAAACAGCTGCAGGTTACACATACCACTTCGAAGTTAGATCAGGTGTAAAACAAGGGTGCGTACTATTCCCTCTACTGCTTATTACATACACGGATTACATATGCAAGTTAACCAACCAATCAGTTCACGTCATCAGAGATCAACGAATTTTTATTTTCAGACGATCAGGCACTAATTCGTGGAAAAATAGACCTACAAGAACACTTGAATAGTTACTGAGTTGATTGCGGGTCATCATCATCCGAACATGTCCATAGGTGCCCAGATCCCCTCCTCAGCAAGTCTCGCAGTGTCCAGCGACTGACGACTCCAGTTCTGTGTTGGTTCTTATAAACCCACTATGTTTCTCGTTTCTGGCGGTGCTCATCTTAATTCCCATCTCTTTCATCCGAAGGAGTGACGTGATCTCATGGTTGTCAAAGTCCTGTGCCCTTCCCACATCTCGGAGTACATTGATGATGTCTGCCCGATCTATTGGTTGACCGTCTTCAACGACAGCGTAGCTAGCCAACCTGTCCACTCTTTCATTTCCCCGTACTCCCGCATGTCCAAGGGCGTGGACAAAGGTGACCCTACGTATTTTTGACTTCTGCAACGACTCTACCAATTGTCTGTGTACAGAGCCTGTCTCCACTGTTTTATCATGCTATTCGAATCACTTAGTATGCAGGCGTGGGTGTAGTCTTGTGACTCCAACCAGATGAGTGCTCAGGTCACTGCCATCATGCTGCTCGTGGTCATAACGTAGGCACCGATGTCTTCTTTGACTATTTTGCCTGGCGAACACGGTGTAAATGCCAAAGCACTCCTTTAGTGTCATATTACGGATCCGTCTGTAAAAGATGACTGCATCTTTCTCATCGGTGTTATCCCAGATGAGACCGTTGACCTCCGCATTGACCACGAGTTAGTTTTGTTCCCTACATTTCCTGTCGAGTATGACAATACACGAGGATGTCCCCCTGAATGATATAGGCACCGGTCTCCACTCCCCGCAAGCGTTGATATTGGTAAGGCCACAGACCAGTTTGATGACACCTGCTCGGCTCACCCATGATTTGCCTCATTTTAGCCTGACACCTTTTCTTGCGTTGAGCTCGTGGTACAATGGACGCTCTTTATCTGCACTTATCTTCAGGTATGCTCGTGCCCTTCAGACCTTGATTCTATCATCCATGGATGGTAAGTCAAGAAGATACATCATTGCAACGCAGGGAGTTTCCCTCACATACCCCAAGATAATGCGCATCGCTTCAATCTGTATTTTCTCCAGCCTGGCAATTTCTGTAGTACTGACAGTAAGAATTGCTAGGGCATACGCAATTGGTGCGGGGACTAGTCCCTGGAACAGAAGGGTAAGTAGCCTCTGCTCGAAGTTGGCCTTCAAGGCGACTAATTCCTTGCGGGATTTTATTATCACATGGTCGACATGGTCCCGAAAACACAGGAAGCGATCAAATTTAACTCCGAGGTACATCATCAGCCTGTCCCTGGTCACCTCATCAGTTCCCATTCGTACCACCGCTGTTTTCGTGTTAACGATCTGATCGTTAAGGGAGAACTTTGCAGCTAATGCTTTAAGATATGAAATCAAGTTCATTCTGCAGCGTGGAGTCGATTTCTCGTCTGTCTCTTCCCTGCCGATATACCAGAATGTCATCAGCAAAAGTCATAGTTCGTCAGCTCCCATCCAGCTATTGTTCCGCGATCGTTACTATGTACACGTTAAAAAGGACTAGTGACAACGGTGGGCCTTGTGGCAGCCCTGGACAAATGGATGTTGGCTCGGATGATCATCTTCCTCTGAAACAGTGCTGCAGCGATGCATCTGATGATGAAGGGGTGTACCGCCAGTTTGAGGGCATGTTCGTGTGGTATTCAAATGTTACTCTGTTGTATGCATCCTCCAGATCTATAGCAGCAGCACATGTCTGCTCTCGTTTGTGGAAGCCTTTGAATACGTCATAGGGGAAGACTGACGCATTGAGCCATTTTGTTATATCTATAACCTCCGAGTGTGGGTGGGAATGCGTGTATCTGTTCAAGGTGAGTACACGGGCAACTATTTTCTCCAGTAAATTTCCCACAGTAATTTGCATTGTGATGATTCTGTAGGCACTGATCTGAGAATTGTCTGTGTTTGGATTCGATAGCAAGTAGATGTGTAGCCACACCTCCTTAATCTGGCCACTCTGAATGCTGGCATTAAACTCTATGGACAGTTTTTTTTTTTAAGTAGTCCACTAAATCGCCTATGTCATCGTACCGAACACCATCTGGACCAGAAGCAGTGTTGTGTGACCTTTTAACTGTTGTGCGAATGGTATCGGTTGCGAGATCTCCCAGCACTACATCCTTACACAATTCTGATAGTGACCCCTATATCCTCATTGTTACAGCCTCATTACTTTGGTCAGTCTGCTCAATGTAGCGGGCAAGCAGGGGCTTTCCCCATGCTCTCATCAGATTTGAGCCACATCTGGCCTGTGCTCTGAAAGTCTGGTATACCTCTGTGTCTTGTGCCATTCATGCTCTGATGAAAGCATCAGAATGTGGCTAGCGATTTTTCTGAGCACACTTGTTCCCAGAAATCATTTGGCATCCTTAGCCTGCTAAGCACATAATTCAAAGTGCATCATTTTATAGTCGACCTCTTCTTTCAGACGCTCCAAGAGCTCAGGTTGTGTTCTTCAATTCTTCCTGTCATGTCTTGGCCGTTCGTCTATTGTTCCGTCCAGCTTCTTCGAATTCTACGTTCCACCAGTGCGGCTGCGTTCATATCTGCTGTGACCCTTTTCCCTATGTCTGATTTTGCTAATGACGTATTGATCTGTGTTCTCATAGTGGAATGTGTTGAGCTTGCCTTTCTATATTAGGAAGACACACTGGATAGTGATCACTTTTGTGGAATCCCAGTACACTCTACTCTTAAACCGGTGCGAAGGCGGAAGACACCAGTGCCAGGTCTATGACTCTATCAGAGTCCCCTGTTCAAGTGGCCATTCTGGTTACCCTTCCATCATTCAAGCACACTAAATCTACGGACACCAGTGCGTTCTCTACGTCTTCTCCCTGATTGTTGGCTTTGACGTTACCCCACTGGTTGCCTCTAGCATTAAAGACTCCACAGAAAATGACCTACTCCTCGAACATGAAGAGATTCTGCCATTGTTGTGCATCCACCTTCCTATAACAAGCATACACATTTACAAACATGAAAGGAACTGGGGTCTGCACCCTAATCGCGTGTACCTGCAATTTTTCATTGTCCCACGCAGACATATCAACCTCAGCTGCCACAATGATGTTTTGCACAAGGTTGGCCTGTCCAAGGTGTCATCTATTGTAGAAACAGTGAAATCTCCAGGGGCACTATCTGTCCTATTCTATTGTAGAAACAGTGAAATCTCCAGGGGCACTATCTGTCCTATTCTATTGTAGAAACAGTGAAATCTCCAGGGGCACTATCTGTCCTATTCTATTGTAGAAACAGTGAAATCTCCAGGGGCACTATCTGTCCTATTCTATTGTAGAAACAGTGAAATCTCCAGGGGCACTATCTGTCCTATCACCAAAAAGTGTTTCTTACAAAATCATTTTATCGGCGTCACACAGTAGGTGATTGAGAAAGGCCGTCATTGATTTATTGAGACACCGTTCCAGTATGTAATACGCACATTCTTTAGGCCTAGTCTCTCACACTTCAAACGTTTTGTACACATTCCAGAATGTCTACCTTTTCTTTTTTTATTCTTTGATGTTGTTGTTTAGGCTTCATCTGAATACTTCGTGTAGTCATTGTTGATTTTGTCGCTGAAAGTTGATGCTGTGGATGGTCTAGACTTATGAGTACTCAGTCACAGAAACCGTTTCCATGTTATAAACTGGCCAACCCGTCAATCAGCTCTTCGGCACATGGATACACCATGAGTTTTATATATTTTTCATTCTGATACACACATCAATGAAATTACACTTCCTTGCCAATGAACCGGGGAAAAGACACCCATACATGAGTAGACTCATCATTCAGGACATATTGGTACAAATATAGACACAGATAATTGAAAGGAAACTAGTCATAGAAGAGTAGACTCATCATTGACATTTTGGCACAAATATAGACACAGAAATATGACTAGAAACATGGACAGAAAGAGAAAAATAAAACCATAGTCACAAATATAAAGATTAAACACAGAAAAAGTATACAATATAGATTAAAATATAAACACAAAAGTGTGGTGAAAAAAATAAAACAATAGTCACACCAAATGTATTTTAATGTTACCTGCTCAATGGCCATTTTAACAATTCACATGTTACACATGAAAACAGTGAACAAAAGACAAGAATGGGTCGACAAATGGATAAAAACCTGTCACTCTCCAAAGATAAAGTGACTACCAGTAGTATTTCCTGATCCCCCCACATTGTAAAAGTTTCAAATTCTAAAAAAAAAAAAAACAACAATTTTTCTAGAATGACTTTTGCACAGTGTATGATCATTTCAATAAAGTAATAATATTATTACAATGAATGTGCAATACTGTTAAATATTATACATATTCTGTTAATACTTATTTTAAATAAATGATTTAGAGTAAGGAAAAATACATCAATCTTAACTAAAACATCTAATGTTGGTAATTTCCAAATCTTGATACTGTGTGCGTCTTTTCATTTGTTTATTAGTTCCACGTTCTTTCTTTACTCACAAACATTTTAATCACTAAATTAAAAAAAAAAGTAATTTAGATTTAAGCCTTGTAACATTTCCAATCCTTTTCTATATAAATAAGACTTAAGACACTCAAATGATCTTGACAATTGAGTGCATTTAATGAGTCTATGCCTGCCAACTTTGCTTCTCTTATAAATGTTCTTTTTAATGTCTCTCTAGGTCTTCCTCTTTTTCTGTGTCCTGATGTTTTCCATGGAAAAGCCTCTTTTGGAATTCTCTTGTTGTTTCTCTGCAGTACATGGCCATCTCTCTTATTTCACTATTAGCTGTATCACCACATGATTCTACAACCATGATGGTTTCCCCACTTAGGGTTGTCCCAAAGTGAGTCTCAGGGTAAGGTTGTCAGCCTCATGTCTAATGGTCCATCCAAGATGGAAAATAAACCAAGCCTCCATCTCAAAGCTCACTGAAAGAATCCACTCTAACACAAAGAAATATGTGTTCTGCTCAGCTTTCTGTAGGTCTACAAGCAGTAATCCAAACAAGGTAGCTTAACTCTAGATTACAACGTCGTCGTAAAAATTATTGCTTGAAAATACATTTTTTAATTTGACAGTTTCCCATGGGCAAACACTCCCCAACCTTCTCCCACTCATCATCATTGAGTGCCGTCTCCGCAACGAAGGTTGGCTACCATGGAGCGCCATTTTGCTCTATCTCTTGCTTTGATGGTGCAGGTTGTCATCGGTTGATTTGTCCATCTTTGATGTTACTCGTCCATGTTAATCTTGGTCTGCCTCTGCCTCTTTTACCTTGTATTTTCCCCTCCAGGATCACTTTCAGTAGGCTGTTGTGTCTTTTAACATGGCCAAAGAATCGCATTTGTCTTGTTCTAATTGTGTTCAGAAGTTCTCTTTTCATTTTTAGTTGTTTTAAGACTTTGTCATTTGTTTTCTTTTCCTTCCATCCAATTCTACCTATTCTTCTATATATCCACATTTCAAAGGCTTCAATTCTCTGTTCTGTTTTCTTGTCTAATGTCCATGTTTCAGCACCATATAGGAATATTGAGAAGATGTAACATTTTGCTATTCTTAGTTTTAGCTCTGGTGTTATTTGTTTTGATGTTAGTATGTCCTTCATGACATTAAATTACTTTTTGCCATTCCTATTCTTTTGTTTATTTCAGTTGTACATTTTCCATCACTGGTTATAGTATGTCCAAGGTAGTTGTAGTTCTGAACTGTCTCCAGGTCTATTCCTTCAACTTTGATATCCACTTGTGGGTTTTGAGTAATTTCTCCCACTACACCATCATAATTATCACTGACCATGATTCCTGAGTGTTTAATTTTTTTTTTTTTGATGTTGGATTTTTAAAATCATTCACACAGTAAAAATGACTATGGTATTGTAAACACATAGTTTTTATTTCAACTTCGGTCAACTGTTAAGAAATTCATTATTTTTCCCCCTCATGACATGGAAAATCTCGTTGGTGTTGACATTGAAGAAACCTTTGTAACACAGGAGAGTCAGTGAACAACGCCAAGAGAGCGCCAAACATACGGGCTGATCAGATTCTTTACGGCTACTATGAATAGACAGCAGAAAAGGGAGGGGGGGTATTTAGTCACATTTCTGGCTAAAATCGACTATAAAGCAGGAAATGATTACCACATCAGATCCCCGTGTCTCATCTTGGGTAAAACACTGCAGTGTAGTAAAAGCTCAAAGAAAATGAGATTTTCCAAAATCAAAATGTTACATTTAAGTGGTAGTAATTTTTACTATAGGATCATAAACAAGTGAGTCACGCCTTAGTATCATAATTAATGTTAATTTGTGCACTTCTTTCAGTCCAGCAATTTGATTACAAGAATTAACTGATATCGTGTGCTGGAAAAAAGTCCAGCAATTTCCACTTTCTTGCTTGTATGCATTATAACAAGATTTGGTAACTTGGGGCTTGCTTGTTCATTTGTTACTATTTGTAATCTGTCTTGTCAAGTTCTGGATGAAAATTGATTTGTCAGAAGATCTTCCAATATGCATTTGTGTTTTCCCACAATTTCATGAAACAGAAAAAAACTAACTGAAACTTGTATGACACTATATGATATATAGGCAAGATCAAGAAAGAGTACATAATTACTATAGATGTACTCAAAAGTCTAGATAATTTGTCAAGATAATAGAGGGAAGTTTTGTTTGGTCAAAGCGTGCATGTCTCAGAGCATTGTACTGTAGTCTTGCAGTCAGTGTGATCTATCTCTATCTATTGACCTTTCGAGCCGTAACCGGCCCATAGGGCGTAGACCAAGATACACCTTCTCCTATATGAACCCTTTGTTCTAGCAGTTTTCTTTTAAAGATATTTTATCAAATCTCGCCATCTGTCTCTGCTCCGTGCAAGCAGCTCTATCTCATTGAGGGAGCCGATTCCTGCTGCTCTTGCCTCTCTCATCAATGTTCTTCTCAGTGTCTCCCTGGGTCTTCCTCTTTTTCTTTACCCGTTGTTTCCCATATGAGGGCTTGCTTTGCTATTCGATTATTAGCTCTTCTCATCACATGTCCAACGTATGACCATCGTCTTTTCTTTATTACTGAAGATATACTCAGTGTGATACAGTCAGTTAAAAGTTGTTTGCATGTTTGTGTTTTCAATCTCGTACTTTTATTTACAGGTGATTGTGAAGCAAATTGTGTCATGTTCTTAGATGACAACACATCTCTTCCAGTCATCCTACTGGGGTTTAGTACTTCTGGTCCTTCTAACTGCTGACCTTTTGCTTATATGTGATTGATAAGCTTGGTTGTTTCATTCCTTATATGTGATTGATAAGCTTGGTTGATTCATTCCTTATATGTGATTGATAAGCTTGGTTGTTTCATTCCTTATATGTGATTGACAAGCTTGGTTGTTTCATTCCTTATATGTGATTGATAAGCTTGGTTGTTTCATTCCTTATATGTGATTGATAAGCTTGGTTGTTTCATTCCTTATATGTGATTGATAAGCTTGGTTGTTTCATTCCTTATATGTGATTGATAAGCTTGGTTGTTTCATTCCTTATATGTGATTGACAAGCTTGGTTGTTTCATTCCTTATATGTGATTGACAAGCTTGGTTGTTTCATTCCTTATATGTGATTGATAAGCTTGGTTGTTTCATTCCTTATATGTGATTGATAAGCTTGGTTGTTTCATTCCTTATATGTGATTGATAAGCTTGGTTGTTTCATTCCTTATATGTGATTGACAAGCTTGGTTGTTTCATTCCTTATATGTGATTGATAAGCTTGGTTGTTTCATTCCTTATATGTGATTGATAAGCTTGGTTGTTTCATTCCTTATATGTGATTGATAAGCTTGGTTGTTTCATTCTGCTACCATCAGTGAGACAGCTTGATGGTTGTAATTATATCTGTAGTGTCAGCCACGACACAGGTTTAAGAGAAAATCAGGACATACACATACATATGAGTTTTAACCATATGATCAGCTCATCGTGTGTCATGTTATTCTTAATCTCCATCATAAAACTTGACAAGAGTCAAATTTGCATGATCACAAGACTTGGTCATGAGCACTGAAAAAGAGCATAGCCGCCGTGTGCAAAGCATACACCACAAACTTCACGTCTGTAAAGCTTCTCTCCTGTGTATGCTGTCATGTGAATTTTTCAATTTGCATCACAAGAAAAACATGTATCACATTTGTAAGATCACTTTTGTATGTGTTCTCTTGGGCTCTATTAGAGCACCTTTCTCAGCTAAAATTGCAACATGCATTTCACATTGTTAAAGCTTCTATCTCGTATGTGTTGTCAAGTGCTTCTGTAGATTACTTCGACGTGTAAAACCTGCATCACACAAATCACATTTGTATGGCTTCTCTCCTGTATGTGTCATCATGTGCTCTTTTAGACTGCACTGATGAGAATAGACTACACCACACACATCACATTTGTAGGGTTTCTCTCCGGTATGGATTCTCATGTGTTGTTTTAGATTTCCACTGCGAGCAAAGTCTATACCACAAGCATCACATCTGTAAGGTTTCTCTCCTGTGTGTGTTCTTTTGTGTCTTTTCAGTGTACAATTCTCAGCAAAACTAACACCACACACATCACAATTGTAAGGTTTTTCTCCTGTATGAATTCTGTTGTGTTGTTTTAGATGTCCACTGTGTGAAAAACTTACACCACACACCCCACATTTGTAGGGCTTCTCTCCCGTATGGATTTTGTTGTGTCGTTTCAGATAGCCACTATTAGCAAAATCTGCTCCACATACATCACATTTGTAGGGCTTCTCTCCCGTATGGATTGTTTCATGCCTTTTTAGATTTCTACTGTGAGCAAAATTTACACCACAAATGCCACATCTATAAGGTTTCTCTCCTGTATGGGTTCTTTTGTGTCTTTTTAGAGCACAATTCTCAGCAAAACTTGCACTACACACATCACACTTGTAGGGCCTTTCTCCTGTGTGGGTTCTTTTGTGTTGTTTTAGATGCCCACTATGTGAAAAACTTACATCACACATTTCACATTTGTAAGGCTTCTCTTTTGTATGAACTCTATAGTGTAGCTTCAGATATCTGCTCTGAGAAAAGTCAACATCACACACTTCACATTTGTAGGGTTTCTCTCCTGTATGGATGATCTTATGCCGTTTTAGACTTTCTCTCTGAGAAAAACCTACACCACAGATTTCACATTTATAAGGTTTCTCTCCTGTATGGGTTACCTTGTGCCGTCTTAGATGTCCACTCTCAGAAAAACCTGCACCACACACTTCACATTTGTAAGGTTTCTCTCCTGCATGGATTTGTTTATGTTGTGTTAGATGCCCACTATAAGCAATACCTGCTCCATGCACATCATTTTCATAGACATTCTGTCCTGCACATGTTCCCTCAACTAATCTTTGATCTGCACTCTCAACATCATCATTATGAGCATCACTAACCAAAGACTGAAACCCTATTTCTTGTTCTGTCACTGGTCTTGACTTGCTGTTAGTTACCTGGCACTGGGGACTAGAATCTTGAACACAGTCTTCATCTTGAACTACCTGAGTACAGAGAGAAAGTAAAATGAAAAATAAATTATGAATTAATTGATTGCTGAAATTAGACATATATTTAAGAGACCTTAAAAAATGTTATGTTATATTGTTGGTAATTTCAGTCATGTTAATTTGATTAATATCAAATCTTATAGTTAGAAATCATAGTTCTCATAGTTAGAAGTCTCATAGTTAGAAGTCTCATAGTTACATATCTCATAATTAGAAATGATAATGTCCATAACCAACATCATTATATTAGTATGCGTCTTCCAAGTTGTGTAATCATAATTAATATCTGTTTGTGATAAACTATAAAGATGACTGCTTCAGTTTGCTAAGTTAAAATTGTGTACTTTACCTCATCGTTATCAATATAGATGCGAAGCCCATGCTCAGGACAGCCTCCTTCATATTTCAGCTGACATTTCTCACAATCTAAAGACACAGATTAGTTATCATTACAATGATTTGAATAAAATGACTGGCAAAAATGGCAATGTGAAATGTAACATAAAGTGTGAAATGGTATCTGGCATAACAAAACACTTTCTGCAAGACTGATACTAGTACACAGAATTGAAAAAGGGAAATGAGACACACACCAGCTACCTTGAAAGTGAAACTGCATTTTGCAAACACATTTTTGAAAAAAAAAAGACTATATAAGACAGTGTGGAGTCCCAGTCTGATGAAAGAGTCATGATTGCAGACAAAGAAATATCTAGGATAAACTGATCAAGCTAAAACAGACACACAAATCAACTTAATTGAACCAAAATGTGAGTACAGATCTCATTGATAACAAACAAAAACTTACACAAAAAACTGTCCTTGTCAGAACAAGAAAGAGATAGGGAACTAGACCTTGCTCTCTCCATGACAGTAAATGTGTCACTTTCCTTCTCTTCCTCTTCTTCCTTCTTTACTGTCTGACCCTGAAGATATTAGTTTGTACATTTAGAACAGATTAATGTGTTGTACAAAGAGGACAGTAGAGGAGCAGTTTCATCTAAATTATGAAACTTGTCTAAAACTATTTGATAATCACACTGTCTAACTTTTCATTATATTGAAATCTTTCTTCCTCCTCTTCTTCCTTCTTCACTGTGTGACCCTGTAGATATTAGTTTGTACACTTAGAACAGATTAATGTGTTGAACAAAGAGGACAGTAGAGGAGCAGTTTCATCTAAATTATGAAACTTGTCTAAAACTATTTGATAATCACACTGTCTAACTTTTCATTATATTGAAATCTTTCTTCCTCCTCTTCTTCCTTCTGTCAATTCTTAGATAGCAACTCTAAAAATTGTTGCTTTATTTTTTTGTGGTTTGTGGGGCTAATTTATGGCCTCTTTTTTATTTGATATTTTGAGGAATGTTGGTGACTATATGTCATTACTTTATGAAGACAAACTGTATGTTTTCTGTATATAGAAAATTGTTACCTCCTTTATCAACTTCACATAAGAAGCCAGTAACTGGTTTACTGCTCACACTATTCAGGAAAACCTTTCTGCTGAAAGATGGATATGTGCTAAAAGTGTTTAGAGGGGTTGACATTTGTAATGTTAACATCTATTTTTAAACAAGTCAGACCATATTTAATCCCAAATATTTTATTTTCCTACTAAGAGGTAATGTATTTTTGCAACATTTTGAATTCACTAGCTTTCAGATGGTAGATGTACAACAGAGGTGAGATGCACAATGGCTCAGGCTCAGGCAAAAGTAGCGTTCCAAAAAAAGAGGAGGATATTGTGCAATATATTTTTGACAATAGAAACAAGAAAAAGAGTTCTTAAATATTATGTGGCGCCAGTCCAAACATATGGATGTCAATCATGGACAACAGACAGAAAAATCACTAGAAGATGTAGAAATGTGGTTTTTACAGAAGAATGTTGAGAATACCATGGACAGCTAAGAAGAGTAATGAAAATGTTCTGAAAGAGGACAAAGCAAGGAGATAATTTGCAATATTAAGAAGAAATAATCATCATTTTTTGGCCATGAAATGAGAAGGGATAAGCTGAAAAATATTGTGATTGTTGGGAATTTTGAGGGATGAAGAGATAGAGGGAAGCAAAGAGAAAAGATACCAGACAGCTTAAGAGAATGGCTTGGCAGAAGGTCAACAACAGTAATGGTAAGTATCTGTTGAGATAAAAAGTTGTGGAGAGTCATGATCACCAATGCCAGCAGGCATGGTACTTGATGATGATGAGCTTTCACATCAAGAAGCTACATACAAATCTGCCACATTTTGTATCCAATATTTAGTTCAACCATATAAGAAGAATTTGGTTACAAATAGATCACTAAACTTATATCATTATCAGGTTTATTTTTCAAGAAATCATCAAGTAATGGGATTTTCTCTTCCACGTTTAGATCAGCCTGAAAAGATCAAATGATGTTTATATGAATGGTTACTTCACTCCTTGTTGATGCACACAACTCACTGAAGGTTTCTAATTTACTGTAAATATGTTTATTCAATAAGTCAGAGGAACTGGCAGAGTTAGCCCCTTCCTTCCAACCTTGAGAACAGACTAGAGTTTCCATCTATAAAGTTCGTTCAGCTACGTGTTGACTTTTGTAACCTGCCTAAGATTCAATGAGGAGAGTTCATGACAAAATAACACAACGCAAGCACTAAGAATTAAAGCAAAATAAACTGTGGTACTCAGCTAGCTCTACTGTTAGATTTAGTTATGAGAATCTTTATAAGTCTAGAAAAATTAAAGCCTACTCTAAAAAATATGTTGGATAGCAGATAAGATTCACATCATCAATTGATTTAAATGTAGTAGAAAAAACATATGTTGGATAGCAGACAAAATTCACATCATCAATTGATTTAGATGTATTAGAAAAAACATGTGTTGGATAGCAGATAAAATTCACATCATCAAATGATTTAGATGTATTAGAAAAAACATGTGTTGGATAGCAGACAAAATTCACATCATCAATTGATTTAGATATATTAGAAAAACATGTGTTGGATAGCAGATAAAATTCACATCATTAAACGATCTAAATTTAGCATAAAAAACATGTATTGGATAGCAGATAAAATTCACATCATTAAACGATCTAAATTTAGCATAAAAAACATGTGTTGGATAGCAGATAGAATTCACATCATCAATTGATTTAAATGTAGCAGAAAAAACATGTGTTGGATAGCAGATAGAATTCACATCATCAATTGATTTAAATGTAGCAGAAAAAACATGTGTTGGATAGCAGATAAAATTCACATCATCAAATGATTTAAATGTAGTAGAAAAAACATGTGTTGGATAGCAGATAAATTCACATCATTAAAAGATCTAAATTTAGCATAAAAAACATGTATTGGATAGCAGATAAAATTCACATCATTAAACGATCTAAATTTAGCATAAAAAACATGTGTTGGATAGCAGATAGAATTCACATCATCAATTGATTTAAATGTAGCAGAAAAACATGTATTGGATAGCAGATAAAATTCACATCATTAAATGGTCTAAGTGTAGCAGAAAAAACATGTGTTGGATAGCAGATATAATTCACATCATTAAATGGTCTAAATGTAGCAGAAAAAACATGTGTTGGATAGCAGATAAAATTCACATCATTAAATGATCTAAATGTAGCAGAAAAAAACATGTGCTGGATAGCAGATAAATTCACATCATTAAATGATCTAAATGTAGCAGAAAAAAACATGTGCTGGATAGCAGATAAAATTCACATCATTAAACGATCTAAATATAGCATAAAAAACATGTTTTGGATAGCAGATAAATTCACATCATTAAATGATCTAAATGTAGCAGAAAAAACATGTGCTGGATAGCAGATAAAATTCACATCATTAAATCATCTAAATGTAGCAGAAATAAACATGTGTTGGATAGCAGATAAAATTCACATCATTAAATCATCTAAATGTAGCAGAAATAAACATGTGTTGGATAGCAGATAAAATTCACATCATTAAATCATCTAAATGTAGCAGAAAAAACATGTGTTGGATAGCAGATAAAATTCACATTATTAAATGATCTAAATGTAGCAGAAAAAACATGTGTTGGATAGCAGATAAAATTCACATTATTAAATGATCTAAATGTAGCAGAAAAAACATGTGTTGGATAGCAGATAAAATTCACATTATTAAATGATCTAAATGTGCAGAAAAAACATGTGTTGTTAGCAGATAAAATTCACATTATTAAATGATCTAAATGTAGCAGAAAAAACATGTGTTGGATAGCAGATAAAATTCACATTATTCTTCTTCTTCTTTTCTCTTTCACTGATACCTAAAAGGTGTCGTGATTTATATCATTTGTCGTTCTTGTGCTGCTCGAATTGTCTGAATTAGTGATTTTCCTTTGTTGTTACATGTCTCTGTCACTGCATCTATCCATCTTCTTCTGGGTCTTCCTCTTGGTCTTTTCCCATGCATTCTCGAGAAGAACGCCCTTGATGGTGATTGGTGAGGATTCATTCTGACCAGGTGGCCGAACCATTTAAGTTGTTGTTGTTCTATATATTCTTGGCAGGGTTTTGTTCCTACCATTTTTCTTATGGTTTCATTTGGTATTCTATCTCTTCTTGTGTTGTTTGTTACTTTTCTCAAGCATCGCATCTCACATGTATTGATCTTTCTTAAATGGGATTTAGAAAGGGTCCATGTTTGACTTTCATAGCACAAAGTTGGTATGAAGATGCTATTTATCATTTGTTGTTTAGCTGGCATAGAAATGTTTGGATGTCTTAACAATGGTGAAAGCTGGTATGTGACAGCATTTGCTTTTTGTATTCTCATGTCAATTTCTCTGTCTAGTTTTCCATCTTCTGTGAACATTGCGCCTAAATACTTGAATTCCTCTACTTGTTTTATTTCTTTGTCTTTGATCTTGATGTTTAATGGGTGTCTCAATTTGCTTATTCTTATAGCCTCTGTTTTTGCTGTGTTAATTTTCATACTGTAGTTTGTGCAGCTTTTATCTAGAGATGTTAAATGCTGTTGTAGCAGGTTTTCATCCTCATATATTAGGCATTGGTCATCTGCGAAGAGTAGCTCATTGATGTTGGAGTTTTCTACCTCTATGTTATTATTTGATTTGTCCTTGTTGTTGGTTGTTTCCTGATTTATTTTGTCCATATATATGATGAAGAGGAGTGGTGAGAGGACACATCCTTGTCTTACTCCTGTTGTAACCTGAAACCATTCTGACAGACCTTCCGATGTTCTGACGGCACTTTGAGATAGCAGATAAATTCACACACATCATCAAACAATTTAAATGTAGCAGAAGAAACATACGAGGGGCAATTGGAAATTTTCCACATTGCAATTACTGTGACATAACCACTTGGCATAATCTTGTGAAAACTCTGATAGTCAGTGCTATCAAGTATGCCTGTTAACTGAAGCCTTGTCTACAAAATTCAGCTTTTACGTGAACTTTTCCAAAATTGTAGTTGGGCCACTGTGCGATCAGTATAATGGATTACAAATTCAAGAAAATCTATTAACGTGTTTGATTTGCATCAAATTTTGCATGAATCTTAACAAATCCACTACCAAAATCCATAGAATGCTTCTTTAGGTCTTTTGCAAACATTCTTGAGATCAAAAGTATGTCTTTGACTAGTACAAGTATTGCAAGATTGTTCATTATCTGCTCAAGATTATGTGTGCTCTGTTTTACATTGAGTGCCAAAAGCCCGAGGAAACTTTGTGGCAATGAGATGAATCCTCAATCTTTCTTAATCTTTCAGTTAGGATCTCTCTGATTCCCTATGGATGTTTACTACAAACGAAAAAAATCCACTCACCTCAAAATCATGTTCTTGCTTTATATTTCCAGCTGGTATCAAGCAGTGAGTTTCCATGTTCTGGTAGACTGAGAATAGATGGGTCAGGTAAAGTCTCCTGTCAGTAACGTAAACTATTGATCATAAACAAGAAAAGGTTACATAACTGTGTATTTCATCTTGATAATCATGTCTTAAGAATATATGATCAAAATTGTTGTCAATCTGGGTCAAAAAGTGTAAGAAAAAATCTCACAAAGAAAACAAGCACATGAATTAACAGTAAGTTAATATCTCCTCTCTACCTCTGTACTTGAGATGTCATTCTTATCATTTTTCCATAATGCAGCTCATAAGAATGTCAGAAGGAGATCAAAAGAAGACAAGCAATAACAATACACAAATTAAAAGCCATGAAGAACTCATAGTATAGTTCCATACAAAAACAAAAAGCAGTAACATTTTTTAAATTACTAAGGACACGCCATTTATCTTCCTAATAGCAACATATGGTTATAAATCATGGACAATCTCACAAGCATTGTAAAACAAGGAGGAAAATTCAAATTTGTTAATTTGATATAAATGTAACAGACAAATCCTTACTTAAGGTACCTTTGATAATGAAAAAGAGAAATTAGATTAGTTTAGTATAGACAACAGGTCATCCTCATTGCACACTGGAAAGGTCCATAAGTGCTCAGATCTCTTCCAAAGAATATCCATCAACATGTAGTGACTAACGACACCGATGTTGTGTTGGTTGATAATTCTTCTTTGGAATCTGCGTAGCATTCTTGTCTATCATTTCCCTCCTTGATATGATGTTCATGAAATCTGTTCATGGCTGCGAATTCAGGATAATTTGTAAAGTCATTATTGCATTCAGTGCCCCTGAGGGAATTCAAAATGTCAAAGCAGTCCATCTGCACTCAAATCAGCTTCACTGGCAAGTCTGTCAGCATATTATTTCCTACCTCTTACACACACATGTCCGCCACAAAAATGAAGCAGACACTTTTTAGAAAAATAGTTTCACCCAGATACTCTAACCAGTGCCATCAAGCTCAGCAAAGAGAAATTAAGAAACATTAAAAGAGTTAATATTAAACAATGAGAAGAACTGATTTATAAACATGTTACAGAGAAAATAAAATACTATGGCCACCTCAAAGACTGAAAGAGCATACTGACAATGGTTAGAAAGAACAATAATTGAAAGGCATGGGATGGTTCCATGAACATGGAGACAAAACAGGAGCAGACCAAAATGTAAGATGGTTTCAAGACATCACCAGAATCCTTGAACTTGACAACAGAAGAAGTCACGAAGTGGAACATCTGGATAGACATGACATGTTCTTTTACTCAAAGGAACGTTACTTTTCTCTGAACAAGTATTAATATTAATTAATAACAGGAAACTCTTTACACACAGAGCTTCGCAGCATAGTCAATCTGACCACCAGAAGTAGCCCCGTCGAACAAGTGTTTCGGCTCTTTACCTTCTTGACACTCTAGGAGTGGGGACAAATAATAATAAATTAAAATAAACGACGAATATTATTATTATCATCGGAAGTAAACTTCCGAGGCGATAGATGCGAATCATTTCAGGGGAAGAATAATAGAATGTTTATAAGATTCGGGGGGGGGGGGGGAAGTCGCATATAATTATTATAATTAACAGTTGTTGATTATTTGTGATTTTGTTTCCCTTCGAGTGTTGTAAACAATTTAAACATACCTCTAGGCTCTTCCCCTGAAACAAATTGGTGATTGAGAAGTCAGTCAGGACGAATTATCAAATTATTATGATGATTATTACCTTTGGTTCATTCACTTGAATTCTTCTACTTCTTTCTGGTCTATTATTACTTATAAATTACTATAACTTATAACTTAAGGTGACAAAATATCATCCAGTCAAAATGAAACACGGTGTAGGATGTAACATAAAATAATGCGTACAATGATCACAATAACCACAGCGCTGATACCTTCCAATCTTAGATTTAATGAAGAAATCCCCACCTACCAGGCACCAACTACATGTTAGATCCAGAGTCGGAAACTTACAGGAAGTGACGTATTTGTTTTTTTTATTGTCATCATCATGCTGTGCCGTCAGCCCATCGAAGGTTGGCTACTATGTAGCGCCAGTCCGCTCTAGCTCTTGGTTTGATGTAGCAGATTGTTAATGGCTGTCTTTTCCATCTTTAGATGTTACTTGGCCATGCTAGTCTTGGTCTGCCTCTTTTACCCTGTAGTTTCCCTTCCATGATTACTTTTAGTAGACTGCTGTGTCTTTTAACTTCTTCTTCTTCTTTCCTTCCTCATCTGCCTTTCAGCGTTGATGGGGAGATATCTCTCTCTCTCTCTCTCTGCGATCAGGACTCAGTCAGAGTAGGATTCCAGACTCCCACATGAAGTCAGCTGTCAGGTAAGTGTGTTGATCGCCCCCACAGACAGAACGTCACATTTAGAGTCCGCCAGATCCACTCTGACTGAACACCCGTTAATACGTTGCACTGTGTTCTGCGCCAGTGGCCCAGTGCATCCGATTTCAGCCAGCATTTTTTCAGGTTTGCTTTCCTTAGCCTTTTGATTCTCCCCAATCTTCCTGCAAGGCAGCAGATTGTCTTTTCTGTAGGGGGATTCTGCCTTAGGTGGTCGGCCCTCCCAGGTTTACGAGCACCATCTGCCGAGTCACTAGAGGTGACTAACACAGACATGCACACACAAAGATATGAGATGTGAATAACACAGACATGTACACAGCGATACAAGCCATGACTAACACCGACACACATCAAGATATATGACACATGACTAACATAGACATGCACATAAAGATATGAGATATGACGACTTAGACATGCACACACAAAGATATGACACATACCTAACATAGACATACACACAAAGATATAAGATATGACTAACATAGGCATGCACACACAAAGATATGAGATGTGACTTACATAGCCATGCACACACAAGAATATGAGATGTGACAGACACAGACATGTACGCACAAAGATATGAGACATGACTAACATAAACATGCAAAACAAGCATAATCTATATTCTTTAACATATTTGTGATCTCTCAAATTAGAAAAACTAGAATTAAAACAAGCAGAGACATGTAACAAATTACAATTATTACACACAAAATGACAAATCCTTTCAGACTTATTGCAGCAACAGAATAATGAGAAAATTGAATGAAGGTCTGCTAATGATCTGTTACGCATATTTATATTTAGAGCTAGGTACAGACGTATGAGCAATTTATCAAATAATTCAAAGAGAATCATATCCAGTTACAAAAATATAAATGTCATTACTAATGTACATAATGTACATAATGAATATAACTGCACCACTTTCTGACAATAATAAAGTACAAAACATTTCATGAACTCTTTTTGTATTGATTTGGTACAAATTCTTCAATCTCAAAATGATATAGGCTCTCACAGTGAGCCACAAATATAAAAAGCTGACATATCAATGTCTGATGTTTGTTCTATTTACTTTGCTTCCATGTCATTAGATGCTTGCAGGGATTGGGTAGTCTAGAAATAAGATAGTGGCCTCTGAACAAGAAGCTCTCAGGTTTAATCCTGCCACAACCAATGGAAACCCTTGCATTAAAAAGTCTAAATGAGGTCAAAATGATTGCTGCCTTAGATGTGTTGGGCCAAAAGGAGCAGATATCACAGCTTACTACATGTTCATGAGATGAGGAAGCCATTTTCTTCTAGGAAGAAATTGGCTTACGTTGAAAATACCTCATTGGTTGTTAAATAAAACTGAACAAAACCTCTACAGATTGCAAACGTACAACTTTACAAAATTGGATATCCAAAAATGACTTTCAAGCTACTGAATTGGATGAAATACACAGAATTTTATTTAAGATCTGAAACTAGAGACTATCATAAACTGCTATATAATAGATCTGCTAAAGTTTTGGATGTGCTATTTACATAGAAAAAGTGATGAGCTGGACAGCACCATTGAAGTATCCATTTTTAGAATAACTAGTAATTTGCTTGACAAAATTATTACTATGTCCTGCACAATAACTCATATGTTTCCTTTGGGGGACTGATTGTTCTCGAGGCAAGATGCTGGCCTCAAGACAGAGAAGTTGTTGGTTCAAATCCTGGCTGCCACCAGTTGAGATTTTATTTATGATTTCTCTCTGGGGCAACCACCTTGGATCTCAGCAGCAAGCCCGGCTTGAAATGTCAATTAATCATGGATGGAAAAAATATGAATACCTCCGAAGACAGAGTTATCGGCCAGTGCTGCCCACACAGCTGCCAGGAAAAAACGGATTAACATGCAAAATCATTTCTAGTCTCTAGGGTTCGTCAGGAGTCAAAGCTGGCAAATGAAAAAAAAATATGTTTCCTTTTAGTAAATTAAACAGGCAGGCTCCATTTTCAAAGTGACTTATGTTTGAAATTTATGGCTGCGCACTCATTCATTTTTAACATTTACTATGAGAGTAAATAATTATTTTTCTTCTTAGTGTTCGCCCATTAAATGGGCATTAATACATTGTGTTACTAGTTTAGTACAAGCTGTGAGGGGAGATATAATTTGCGGTCTTTTGCTCTTCTGTTCACCTCTGCTGTGTTACGTTTCCTAGTGCTTCTAATATTCCATCTACC